>OY759217.1:9842142-11076137 GCA_963662175.1 Aradus depressus
ATGTAATTTTTGACTGATTGTATAAAATACATTATACTAGAAAGATATAGCTGGCGAAGTGAAAGAACTATGGTTGGAACCCTTTTTTCCATTTAATACTTAGAAATCTGATCACAGCTTTGTGGGGGAAAATACAATGCATTTTAATGATCTAATTACACTTACTGAATTTTAATTTTATTAGTAAGGTTCTGTTTTTTTTATAAAAGAAAAAAGAAAATAAATAGAATGCGGTTACTTCCAGGACTACTGACTCGAATTTCAATTCAGACACAGAGAAACAAGTTCCTAAGCAAATACGCACAAATAGACTGTAGTTTTTATCCTTTCCTTATGTCGGGAAGTTTCTTGATCAAAAACTGTATGTGTTGCTAAAATTCTGGCAAAAGGAAGGTGCGCTCTAAAAAAATTTCAGTTATATTTTTACAATTTTTTTTTCGTTTTTTTCCATTTAATGTTTACAGAAATAATGAAATTTAATTAAAAACCCTCGACACAAAAATAAACTTTGTGGGGGGGGGGGGGGGGGGGGGGGGGGACTTGGCCTTATAAACATTTGAGTTCAAACTCCAAGACTCTAGCTGTAATAGAGGCCGAGATCCCTACACAGGCTCTCATGAAGCGTAATAGAGGCCGAGATCCCTACACAGGCTCTCATGAAGCCTGAAGATCTTGAAAACGGGTATCTTGCGAACATGGCTAAGAACCATTTCGCCACTTCGCCAATACCAGCTTTTGAAACAAAAAAAAAACTGCTTTGAAATCGATTTAGCCGTCTTGGAGCTACGATGCCACAGACAGACCCACACACAGACAAAGGCTTCAAACTTATAACATCCCTCCTTTGTGTCGGGGGTTAAAAATAATAATAAATTAAAAATACAATAGTAAATAATGAAAAAATAGCAATTACAACTAAAAAAAAAATGTTTGGTCTATTGTCGAATAGCGTTGAAGGAGCCATAGTGTCCTTCATCTACTTATTGGTTCGATCTCATTTGTCAACTCAGTATGGAGTTTATCCAGGAACTAACCATATCTGAAATTTTGTGTCGACACATTCGTTACGTCACTATTAGGGTTTTTGATTTGAGTTGCCGCTCTGGTCCCTCCCCCATTCCAAGATGACTGTTGAAAATTAGAATATGAACACATATGCGATTCTGGTATGCGCGCTCGCGTACTGAACTCAAAATCGCGGGTTCGAATCATGTTCGAGGCCCTTAGCTCAATCGCAAAAACGATTGTAGCTATGGAACTTGAAGGGGTTACATGTGTTAACTTAGATCTGATTAGATTTTGGGCTAAATCATATGAAAATTTAGACCTTAGGCACTTAAAATGAACTTAAGCACTTTACTTCGGTGCCTAAGTTCATTTTACAAGATACCACTTATGTTTATGATATCATTAAAAATGTTTTCAAGTTATAAATGTAGAGAAAACAAAAATAAATATTTTATATGAAACACGATTTTTCGCAGGTTGTCCATTTTTCAAAATAAATGCCGAGAACCGATTTGAAATGTAGTTTTGAAACGCATATTTTTAGACGTTTCCTTGATTTACAAGAAAACGATTAATCCTATCGAAAAATTGATACCAGAAATGTTCCCTACGAAATTTCCAATCGCTAATAAGTCTCAGATTTGAGATGAGGTCAATACGACAAGAGTTAGACCATCATTATAGCAGTTACCTCACTATCCCCGGACCCCTCCTGGCTACGTCCCGACACATATTTCAATTCGTTTTAGATATCCTTCAGACGATGGAATTACGGATGGCCTCCTCCTCTTAATATACATCTCATTAATACGTCTATAATGGGGCCACTTATTCCATTCGACTGTATGCTAGGTTAGGGCCTGACACGGCTGCTAGATGCTTTCCTTGTCTCTGTTAAACTGTCCTCTGTAATATTCCTCTATATAAATCGTACAATTTTCCGGTCTGTCACTTTCTCTAATTGTGGGAACCCTGGGAAAGTTACTTCTTTCGATTCTCTACGTCCCATCCTTCTCCAAGTCTTTATTAAATTTCATTAGTACTTTTCCTCCAATATTTCAATGTATCCTATTTTCAGTATAACTTGAATTATCAGTTGACAGTCCGCTGTACTAGACCAGAGTGACCAGCTACCCAGTGTTCAGCCGGTTTGTTGGCTTCTGGAGAGAAGAGAAGAGAACAGAATGACGAACTGGGTCTCCGGTGGTCTCTCCCTACCTCACTTAACGCCCTAAACTGATAGCGTGTTAGCCTACTGAGCTCAAGATCGCAGGTTCCGGCATCTTTGTTTTTTCCAGAGGTGTCTTTTTGTTTTCGTGATAATTTTCTTTGACACTTTTCTTATTCGGGTCACAATGAAAGAATATATCGTGTACCCAGAACCCCATAAGGACGACACCAGGATTTTCAGCCAAATGGGCCGAAGGGAAGGAAAGGGTCAGAGGAGAGAAGTTCCTCTCAAAAACCCTTAATAATAGCCCATGTAATTCGTGCTGGGTAGTAGTACTTTCCCGGTGGCTCACCGACTTTTTTATAGATCCTCTCAGCCGTGACCCAACTAAATCTCCTTCGTATAGACTGGAAGAGCCCCCGCTCTGTGCTACGATGTCCTCCTTTCATCACAAAGTGTCCATGTTTTTTTTTTTTTTTTTTTTGAGCTAATCTGCCCCTACTATTAAAGTAGGGGTGATGATGAAGATTAAAACACAATAGGTAATTTTCCATCTCTTTGACAGTTTTAATCGCATTATCCACCGGATTGCAGAACTCTGCTAAACAGTGACTGCTACTCACAGATAATTAGTTTCTGCTCCTGCCTCACTCTGATAACGGCTCCACGACAATACCCGTTATTTTCTAAAGATGATTACATTATTTAGAAATCTAATCTGCACCCCATTCATATTCATAGTAGCCCCCTTTAAAAATTCATTTGGAATCTTCAGTCTCTCCTCAACGGTTTCTCATAGATAATTCCTAATGTCATCCAATTTTGCCAGGTATTGGAGTCCCTCAGGGTTCCGTATTAGCTCCTTTTTATGGCCACTTTACACTCATAGATTGATGTGTTTGCATACATTTATCCTCAATGTTTTTTTTAAATAGAGCCCACTGGAACCTTGGTTTGGAGAAGTCTCCCCATCAGCATCTGAGACGTAGCCTGTCCTTTCAACCACTTTGTTTCTGTGCTCTTCAGTGGCTTGGGAATCAACAATTCCATTTCTTTATATAAATATATATATTTTTAAACACTTTTTATTCTGTCTACAACGCCATTTTGTTTTCAATATTAAAAAACACTTCTTATTGACCATTGATGTATTTGACTTCAACTGTTTTATACATTTTTACATATATCGTGGGCAGAGGCGGCTCTAGCCCATGTAGCGCCCGTGTGCAATCAACACCCTGGCCTCCTCTAGTAGGCGCGCGGTCAAAATGGATTACTTACAGTTATATTTTCAAACGGAAATTCGGGTGCAAATGGTGCAATTTTAAATGATGTCGGGAAGCAATAGGTACAGGAGTAAAAAGTATATTTAGGAAGGAAGGGGTTACAAGAATAAAAAAGCACAACTTTGTAGTTATTTCAAAAATATTTAATTTAAAAACTAGTTACATTACAGGACGCTCGTAATACAACACAAATACCTATATTTACAAAAAAGTTATTTTTCGTGCTTTTGCATTAGCAAAATCTTTAGGCCACGACACGGCGCAGGGTGTTTGAGAGCGACGCATCTTTGGAGGTGTCGCGAGCGGCGCTCGGCGCCCCCTGAGACCCTGCGCCCGTGTGCGCTGCACACCCTGCACCATAGGTAAAGCCGGCTCTGATCGTGGGCTTACAATTGAAAGTCATGATATTTTTTATAACTCTACAAAAATTTTTTGAAATGAAAATTTATAAATATAGATAATACAATAATGAAATGATGGAATAATATTTTATTTATTTAATTAGTGAGATATTTGTTTCTCAACTCTTTCACTTAGCTTTTACAAGTCGATCTCAATGCGTGTATTTGCACATGTTTTGTTGCAAAAGCATATTTTGTAAAATTGTGATGAATCTGGCGGGCCACGGGTTGGCCACTCCTGGCTTAGATAATAATAATAATAATATTTATTCCAGTAAAACCATAACATAGTAATAGGATACGGCTTAAGAATGTATAACCGTCTGTAGAGTGCTCAACTATTCCAAGGATGTAATCAAAGTTTTCTAAACTTAGTCGAGTGAAGTTAGAAAACTTCCTCACTTCCTTCATGTGCTTTGCCTAAGATCCTTTCTCAAGATTTTTATTCTTACCCAGCTATACGAAGTATGCAATCGATCAGGAATTCGAAATTCCTGTCTGTCTGTGAACACGAAAACTCTCGATAGAATGAATAGATATATACGAAATTTTATATGTATATCCAAAATTTAGCAAGAACGACATCTATTGATATTCAGTGAATTATGCCGAAGGAAAATTATGATTAGGGGAATGTTTAACACAAAAACTTAATAACTTCCGTTCTAATGAATCTCGTCAATCGTCACAGCACACGCATTTTTATTTTATTTATTTTTTAACACGCTTTTAAAAAAAAACACGCATTTATTATAATCTTCTTCATGGTTATGGAGAGGGAAGATCAAAGGGGGTCAATTCAAAAAGCTGCCCCACACATTTAGTGTGAGGATTGAGAAGCCACTATGTATGTCGAATATTTAGCCAAATGGGTGTGGGCTTGGAGGGAGAGCGATAACTGATTCTTGCTTTGGAAGTATATAACCGGTGATTCACCGACAGCATCCCTTATGGACGATTAGGGGGAGGCTTAATGCAGTAAGTCTAATAACTGTAATATGAAGATGGCTGATGTAGTGAGAAGTGATTATTTCACAGGTTATCAAATAAGATGTAGTGCGACCTCTCACAGATTTGTATTAGTTAGCCGGCTTTCCCTGCACTCATCAGACAGTCTGATAAATATATACAGTGTAAACTCTATATAGCGACACTTGAGGGACTGCGCATTTTATGGCGTTTTTGAGAGTTGTCGTTAAATGAAGAGAAGAAATATCAATACATATTACATTACATTTAATAGTATTTTACTATTATAATAGGTATGTATTTACTAATAAAGTATAAAATTTACAAACAACAAACATTAATATTGATACAAATAACAACGCTTATTGCGAACAGTCTGTTATCTTTGTCTGACGTTTTTTGCTGCTCCAGTATTTTAATTGTATTTTCTTATGTATTTTATTCATATCTTGGGATCAACATGGTTATACAAAAAGTCTAGCAGCCGAGGTAAACACGTGCAAGGTAATCACAACAAACAAAAGAACGAATTTCTTAGAATCTTCGGTACCTATGATGTCGACAGTCAAGGTAAATACGTGCTAGACAATAAAGCAACAAAATAACAAACAAAAGAACGTACACAGCTGCAGTTCTTATTAATTTCGGCAACTTGAAAGTACTGTTTATTGCTTAGTAATGACTTATTGTTGTTGTTATTTAGAGTGGGTGTGATGCTACATAGAGTGTATCATTGTATGGACAACAAGGTAAACCAACACGATTCAAGTAATTTAGATGTTTTAGGGAGTTTGTCGTTAAATTGAGTGGCGTTAAATGGAGTTTACACTGTATATATATTTTTTGAATTAACCTAATTAAAATATTTTAATAAATAAAATTAAAAATTTGTTTATAATAAAGTAAATAAATAAAACCATTTAAAAACTTTAACAATTTAAAATTTCATGGATGAAGACAGATAAGTCAATCCTGTCCACCATCTGAGTCACAACTGAACCCAGTTTTGATGGTGTAGATAGATAGTTTTATTTATTTAATTTTATTATAAACATTTTTAAACTATTTTAATTAGGTAAATTGCAAAAAAAAATATTTATCAGACTGCCTGATGATGAGGGCAACCTCGAAAGCCGGCTAGCTAATACAAATAAAAAATCTGTGAGAAGTCAGACCCTTCCTCATCTTATTTGACAACCCGTGAGATCTAATAACTGTCGAAATGGAGCCGAAGGTTTCCCCCTTGGAGAAGGTCACTCAAGCTCCAAAACCCTTCAGTTACCAACATCGAAACTTTTCCTCATACTACTGGGGGTGGGTTGGGGGCGGCTCTGAAAGTTGAGGAGGATCATGTCATATTTTCCATAAACATTATTGCCTCTCCTGGTAGTAATAAAGATGGATTGAGGGGTTAATATGTAGCGCTTTTAGCTTATATCCAACATATGCTCCCTTCGTGATCAGCCAATATTCTAAGTAACTCAGGACCCTTCAAAGTTGCAGGGACTTTATTAGTTATACCCTTCTAACTTTAAAGTAACAAAAGTCATCGGTGAATCATCTGCAATGTACCTCCCCAGAGAGTATTATTCAATTAAGTTTAGAATGTCAATGGGTGTTTTACTCAGGAACTTCCCAACCTAAAATTCATGTTCATTCATTCGTTACATCGACAGTTATTAGGATTTAGTTCCTCAGATATATAAAGTTATTATTTTTTTTTTGTAATTCTTTATTTTGAATATTTACAATCGGTATTAACCATGAGTAAATTTGATGAATGATTAACATTAAAATATACGCTAAATAAAGAAATATATATATATATACATCGAAAGAATATGATTATGTACAAAATAATAGTAGAGAAAAAAAAAAAAAACTGCAAATAATATAATATGTACAAAACAAAGAGAAAATATTAAATTTAAATAATAATAAACATAAACATAAAAATAAAATAATAATAAAGATATAATAAAATGAACATGAAAGCCCTTCAACTTGAAACACCTCGAAACACACTTCTCTGCCATCCCCATCCCTCCAACTTAATGGGGGCAGGGGAGGCCGCGGGGGCTCGAGTGATCCCCCCTGCGTTCTCGCCCCGCCAATCACTGTCCAGCAGTGGAGGCAGGCCAAGAAGGAGGAGAGTTGAAGGTAAGAGGATTACATGAGGGGAGAAGCTGGTCATCACCGGCACTCCCTGAATATTTTTGCTACAGTAGCAGGTCTCTCGGCCAGTGCCGCCTCAGTCTTCGGGGGGGGATTATCTGAATGGGAATGGGATGAGAAGAGTCGAGCAACTGGATTGACGTGATATATAAAGTATAGGGGAAATTATGTCATCGGCCAAAAATTCGATACGGATATTTCTACGGAATTTCATGTATTCAGACCTCCAGACTCCAAATAAAGGGGAAACAAATGGTGTCTCTCGGTGAGCTATGAACATGACAACTCTCGAAATAATGAATATATCGACACAAAATTTTATATGTCGGACCAACACCTATCGATTATTAGGTAAATCGGCCAAAGGGGAGGAGGGAATTAGAGGGGAGGCATAACTCAAAAACTTTAATAACTGCCATTGTAATGAATATGTCGACAAAAAATTTCATATGTGAATTCCCATCGACATATTTTAATTTTCAGCGGAATCAATCGGGGATCAATTTAAAAATCCTAATAACTGTGGACGTAATGAATGTATCGATATAAAATTTCATATCTAATGCCAAAAACCAATGATATAACCTGTCATATTTCAGCGATATCGACTGAAGGGGTTAAAAAACTCTAATAACTGCCGAAATAATGAATTTATCGACACAAAGTGAAAATATATACTGGTGCTGCTCAGGCACTCATGAATCCTCATGCTAAATTTTTTGTTGAATACATTCCATTATATCGACAGTTATTGAGCTTAATTTTGATAGGTTTCGTTCTTAAAGGGTTTTGGTTGCATATATAAAATTTTGTGACGTTATATTCCTTCTATATTGGGAGTTAGTTATCTTGTTCACAGACACACAATTTTTTTTTTTAATTTTTGGAACCAGGTGATTTGGAAAATTAAATTCCGTTGAAAACTCAACATCGAACTTTCTAACTTCCCCTTTATTGGGATTGACGAGCGCTTTAAGTTGAGACCAAGTTCCTTCTTTAAACGAGGGTGTCGCCCCACAATTTTGTGGAAAATTTAAATATAAAATACTACCCATATAGATTATAAGTTAATCCTTCAACTAATTAAAGAAAATTTTATATGCATCATATTTCGCTCTTTTTTTTTCTCGTTTTCTCTCATTTTAATCCACTTTCTGAGCTCGTTATTTTTTATTATTATTTCTGCTCTGCATGATGTTAAAAAGAAGAATAAAAATGAAAAAAGGATTTAATATCCGTTTTATAACTTCTAAAAATTGTTCTAAAACTAATTGTAAGTAAGTAGTGATGTAATTCGTTTATATGAAAGCTTCTGGTGTTGAGCGGGTTTTCAAACGCTCATCTTCCCAACGTCTAAACTAGGGATAGATCAAAAATGGCCCACCGAGTGGAGAGGGGGTTGGCCCCTAATTGTATTTCGTGAAATCTGTCGAAAAGAAGTAGAGGATGAGAGGTGTCGACTCAAATACTCTAATTAGGGCCGATGTAATGAATATATCGACACAGATTTAGTATGAAGATTCAGAAGCACTATATAAATCAAATATTGAGTTTTTCAAGCGGTGTCGATTGGCTTAGCAGCGAGAGCGAAAACATAATTGATTAATTCGTACTAGGGAAGTACAAAGAGGGTGATTCACTGCCAACTTTTTTCCTCCCAATAGAAGAATAAAGAATGAGTCACTATACGTATAGAGTCTTAAAATTAATGGCAGGCTCAACCAATATAATGACTCATGCCCGGGCATTAACTACAAGATCATATCGGCTACTACCAGAGCGCTCTTTCGTCACTCTGGTGGACAAGAGCCCGACTCTACAGTGGGAGTCCTAAATTTTTCCTATCCTAAATTGTCATTTACCTAGGGTAGGGGGTCTTTAACGAGTACCTGACATCGTACAGGCTCGGGACCATCGCTTAACGTCCCATCCAAAGAACGGCGTGCTTAAGTTTATTTTACCACTCAGGTAAAACTCACCTGAGTGGTAAAATAAACTAAGGGCCTCGGCCGGGTTACGATCCCGCAATCTTTAGTATGCAAGCTATTTACTTAGATATATTCCTTATAGACATTTAGTTAACATTCTTCGGGGCACCATAACATTTGCCCTTTTGAACCTATCTCAAATCTGAGGACTTTAAGCGATTAGAAATTGTATAAAGAACAATTTTTGTAAGAGTCAATTTTTCGATTGAACTAACCGTTTTCGGGCAAATCTAGGAAATGTCTAAAAATATGTGTTTCAAAAATACATTTCTAGATGGTTTCGGCATGTATCTTGAAAACCGGACGACCTGTGAAAAATTGTATTTCATATAAATTATGTACTTCAATATTCTCTACAACGAATACTTGAAAAGATCCTGTGGAAAACTGGTCTTAATTTTCGTCTGATTTCGGCCAAAATCTAATCAGACGTTAGTTCGCACATGTGACCCCTTCATTCCAAATTTTAAGTTTATAGCTACAATCGTTTTTGTGAGAGCTCACAACTTTTCAATCACACAAACTCACAGACGGACATCATCGTGAAAATGGTCAATACGTTGAAATCTTGATCTCGGATTCTCGCAGGATTGCAATACTTTCTTATTCTATAGAGGTATAAGAAAGTGAAAACAAACCACTGAAATCAACAAACTATTATATATCGAGTAATGTCATTATGAGGGAGGGAGAGTGGTTTGTACATTCGTGGTTGGTATAAGTAAGTTCTGTAATGGCCACATCACATTATTTTTAATTGTTGCTAGCTGTAGTATTTTTTGCCTGCTACCATTCAAGTTAAATGGTTTGAAACGAACTGATCAGGATGTGGGCTCCAATAAAACCGTTTAGTTTCATCTGAAAGCTAATTGAACGATAGCTGATTGTGGTAGTACCTGGCTTTATCAGATGTCCCTTCTTGTCTTCTTCGTCCGGTTTTACAATATTACTGATCCTATCTACTTCCTTGGCAGCCCAAATGGACAGGCTATTGAGTACATCTAGGCCGACCATGAAATGTTCACTCTTGCAGACAGCACAATCATCACTAGATAGCAAGCCCTAACCAGTAAAAAACAGTAATTGTAAATTTTCTTGGCATTGAGATTTTGCTGTTACTTCCCAGCTATATGAAGATAATCTGTCAAAAATTCTACGTTGCATTTTTTCCGGAACTTCAAGTTTTCCCTTATTTCAAAAATGAAAAGAAAAATTTCATGGTCACGATAAAATAGTTATATTATACTTAGGAGATCTAGGACACAATATGGATGACGCCGTTCGACTTTCAGCCAAGGGAAGATGGAAATCAGATGAGGAGGCTCTTCAGTATCAACACGAAAATTGCACTCAAAATGCAAAAGAGAAGGACGGAAGGTGAGTACCGGGCAACCAGTGGCAAGAGATCATGTAGTTTGGTTTGTCCATCCTGAGATTCAGCAATCAACTGTCGTATTTGGCTTTCGCTCGACGATTGATCATCTCTGGCGATATTGATTGTCGCTAACATTGTCCTTGTACTCTGCTTTCTGGCAACTACTCGTCAAGATCCGGTGATGCTCCTCAGACAGTCTTCCTCGACGATTGATCATCTCTTGCGATATTGATTGTCGCTAACATTGTCCTAGTACTCTGTTTTCTGGCAGCTACTCGTCAAGATCCAGTGATGCTTCTCAGTCAGTCTTCCTCGACGATTGATCATCTCTGGCGATATTGATTGTCGCTAACATTGTCCTAGTACTCTGTTTTCTGGCAGCTACTCGTCAAGATCCAGTGATGCTCCTCAGACTGTCTTCCTCGACGATTCCTCTCAACTACCCCCGACCTGTATGCTCTCATCATCTTGTTTAGAACCCTTCCTCCGGCTCTAATTGTTCAGATCCTATCTACTTCCTTTATGACCCTCATAGCCTCCCTATTGACTGAGCTATCCTACCGAGGCTCCTGGTCCTATATACATCGTTAATTTACACACTTCCTACTTGAGGCCCTCTTCTTTATTGAACCCTTAAATAAATGTAAACACATCAACAACAGGGGCGATATAATTTAAAACATTCGAAACTCTTCCTTATTAGTCTTACTGGCATCCCACCTTCTCTCTCCTTGTGTCCCAATAAGCCCTTTTGCGTATCAATGATTGCCCTATGTTCGTCCCTACCTCTCCTACCATGTATTCTGCGTGCAGCCTCTTGTTAGTTTGGTTGTCAACCAAAGTTATAATCCTATTGTTTTTTTGTTTTTTTTGGTTTGTGGCCTTGTGGTCTAAGCATAAATCCTATTGTTCTAATATCCAAATGTTAAATAAAAAAATATAATATAAATTAATTTAAATTATACAATTAATAAAAAATAAAATTAAAAATACTGCTGATAGATCTGGATAAGCACAGATGTCCGAAAAATGGTCAGTGCGCTGGATTTTTTTAAGGGTTTTGTGGTCTAAGACCAAAAAACAAACTTTATAGTTTTGTTCATGTGACCCTCTGGAAGATCGACATTGTAGAAAGTTCCCTAATGGTCTATGCAAATTAACGTTTAGAAAAATGTTTGCGTTCGTCTTGGGGTCTAAAATAATTTTAATTTTAACATTATTGTAGATAACCCGACCGAGGCCCTTAGTTTATTTTATCTGGGAGGTAAAATAAACTTAAGCACGCCGTCCTTCGGATGGGACGTTAAGCGATGGTCCCGAGCCTGTACGATGTCAGGTACTCGTTAAAGACCCCTACCGTAGATGAATAAAAATTTAGGGTAGGCAAAATTTAGGACTCCCACAGTAGAGTCGGGCTCATGTCCACCAGAGTGACGAAAGAGCGCTCTGGTAGTAGGCGATATGACCTCGTTGTTAAAGCCCGGGCATGGGTCATAAAACCTAACCTAACCTTATTGTAGATATATTGTGAAACACTTGATAAAAATAAAGAAAACGTCTGTTTTTTAAAAAATATTTTCTATTTCACAGATAATATATAATATGGGAGTACTTTCGGTATTGCTACCATCTTCAGCCACGACTTAACAAATACTATTCAGTATTTGTTAAGTCGTGGTGGCCATGGTGGCCGTGCGGGCTAGAGCGTAGGGCTTTGGTCGCATGGTTTCACCATGGTTTGCGGGTTCGAATCCCGTCCGGGAGTGAGTTTTATTTCGTAGATAGAACTCCCTCCCGGGGCCATGGATGTCTTAAATAATTATATACAACACATTGACATGGCTAATATGCACCGTACATAAAGCCAAAAGAAAAAAAAAAAAAAAAAAAGTCGTGGTGGCTGAAGATGGTAGCAATACCGAAAGTACTCCCATATTATATATTATTTGTGAAATAGACAATATTTTTTAAAAAACATACGTTTTATTTATTTTTAAAATAATTTTGTTTAAATAAAAGTAAATAGTGAAAATCCGCTTTTCAGAATTTTCGGTTCATTTGTTCCTAATATTACTTCCCCTAAATTAATTAATCAATTGACTTTTCGCTCCATTTGCGGTAATATTCATCAGTTGATGTACGTAAGGGCTCCTACATCTTCATACTAACTTTGTGTCGATGTATTCATTACAACTGTAGTTATTAAAGTTTTTGAGTTAAGTCTCTCCCCTAATTCGCCCATTACCTTTGGTCGATTAGGCTAAAACTCGATAGCAAAGTCAGACATTATTTTTTTCATATTTGGAATCTGGGCGACGGAAAACATGAAATTGAGGAAGTAGAACTTCCCTTTTAACAGAACATTGGCTAATATTCAGGAATCATTGGAGCAGCCTGATATTTAAGCAGACTTGCAGGTGGTCGAGGACTCCCTTCACCTGACAACCATCTTCTGGCCCCCTCTCCGCACCTGTCGGCCAGCCAGGTATGCTAATGTGAAGGAAGAGTGGGGACAGCCCATTCACCAATAGCTCTAGTTTGTAAAGGGGTGAGGTGTCAGCGGTGTTTCCGGAGCAATGGCGGTCATCAACAAGGATTATACTACTAGGTAGACTGGTGTGTGCATCTAGGGACATAAGCATTCAATCCTCGTATATTTTCCCTTTGCCACATCGTATAGGCTTGAGACCGCCAATACTCCCACTCGACCGGATCTCGTTTTATGAATTGTGTTAGTATACAGTGACCAAATGTAAAATAAATACATATTTGTAAATATAAATACATATTAGTAAATAGCTGCTTTTAATTTTTATTTGAGTTTATTTGGTATTTGGTAGTGAATCAACTTTTTAACACATAAGTAATGTTGTTTCTTTTTAACTTGTGATTTTAACTACAGTGATTTTTATAACTTCTAAGTTGAGAAACGCGGACATATTGTGGAAACTTGTAATAAATAAATAAACAAACTTATTTTTCAGTTCATAACTAGACCTGACGATGGTATAAAGCCGAAACCGGTAGTTATATATGTATATATATCTTTAGTGGAATAGACAATATTTCAAAAATAAGTTTGTTTATTTATTTAGTGATTTTTATAGTTATTAAGAAAGTTTTTTTTTTTTTTTTTTTTTTTTTTATTGGCTTCATGTATGATCCTCATTAGCCACGTCTCATATAACGGTGCTATTTAGTTATTTACAACAGCCATGGCTGCGGGAGGCGGGAGGGAGTTCTATCTATGAAATTAAACATTCGGACGGGATTCGAACCCGTAACCATGGTGAGTCCATGCGACCAAAGCCCTACGCTCTAGCCCGCACGGCCACCGTGGGTCCTATAAGACTAAGGGTCATTAAGCGTGTACAATAGGAAGGTAATGAAATGATAAGTGAGGATATAATTAACAGTATTTATTCATTCAATTGTGACAGAAGGCGCCGTGGTGTGCCTTCTGAGCTCAAGGTCGTGGGTTCGAAAACCGGCCGAGGCCCTTAAGTTATTCTATCTGGGAAGTAAAATAAACTTAAGAACGCCGTCCTTCAGATGGGACGTTAAGCGATGGTCCCGAGCCTGTACGATGTCAGGTACTCGTTAAAGACCCCTACTCTAGGTAAATACAAATTTAGGGTAGGCAAAATTTAGGACTCTCACAGTAGAGTCGGGCTCATGTCCAGAGTGATGAAAGAGGCAATATGACCTAGTGGTTAAAGCCCGGGCATGAGTCATAAAACCTAACCTAACTTAACCTGAATGATAAGTTACTTAATGTAGTGTTAGTAGACTAACAACTAACAAAAAATTAAATTTTCTACTTTAAGGATAGGAAAAGAGAATATGGCAAAGGGATGTGAAAAACATTGTATGGAATGGGAAATGTCGATACATTAACGGATTGTGAGGAAGGAAGTATGTGAAAATCCGGAGTGTTGTATAGAGGGGAGGGGGTGTGGAAAAGTCGGGATATGACTGTGGGGGGTATGTACGTTGTGTCAATGTGTCATAAGTGAAATATGTGTTTGTACTGACAGGAGCCTGTATCCAACATCACTCCCACAAACATGAACATTTCTACAATCTTTCAATCTTTGAATAAATTCATTTTAAGGGTAGGTACTTCAATTTTCTTTTTTTTTCTTTTTTACTTCCCCAGCTCCACAAAGTATAGGGGTAGTTATGTAATCGGTCAAAAATTCGATGTTACATTTTTACTGAAATTTTCTTTGATTTATATTTTTACCCTTTTTCCGTCCCTGAACTGTCAACCCAAAAAACGATTTTATCAAAAAAAACATGATAACTCCCGATATATTTGTACGATATTTCATATGTAAATTCAAAACTCCAAAAGACTTGAAGTTCATCGTCGGTGATTCACCGACGACTCCTTTAGGTTATGTTGCCGACTGCTGCTACCTCTTAGCCATCCATGACGTTTCATGACTTTAGTGGCCATTGTTGTAAGCCATCACTGCACTCATGTTTTTACTTCCCCAGCTATACGAAGTATGTACAGGAAAAGTTATGTAAACGATCAGAAATTCTATGCGAAGTTTTCAACGGAATCTTATGTATGAGAGCACACATCTGTGTATATGTGTCTGTGAACTCGATAACTCCCGATAGAATGGATGTATCGAAACGAAATTTTATATTAGTAAAGTCTTTATTCAATTAACATAATAGAAAATTACATACAAAACATATATACAATAATGTGACCTTGTATGAAGACAAACTCAATGGCCTAAGCCGTCTTGAGGAGTCTAGATTTACATAAAAAATATTATCTTATAAACTTATAATATTATTTCTTATAAACTTATTAACAACCATTTTTTCTTTCTAAAATAAAAATAAAAACAAAATAATAAATATAACTTTGTTCCTATTTATTTATTTAATTCACAGTTTCTGAGATTGTATGATTTTTGCAATAATTTACCAGTTGTTGCCAATCTTTACCATTTAATAATTCCAACATAAATGAAGTATCTATGTTGTTTTTAAATATTTTATTTTTTAAATCATCATATTTGGGGCAGATAATGAGGAAGTGATATAGATCTTCTTTACAGGGGCTGTAACACATTGGTCATACAAAGTCCATATCTTCGGAGGTATATTGATTGATAGGTGTATATCTTAGATGCAACAGTTCACCGCTAAGTTTAATTATTAATCTAATACTTGACAATGGTAGTTCACTCTGTAAGTAACTATTAACTGAATCGTGGAACTCCAGTTCCCTACCTAGCAAACGAAATTTTATTTGGGTATCAATTTTCCACGAAACCAGCCGAAGGGATGGGGGCTCGACACAAAAACGCTAATAACTGCCAATGAATATATCGACACAAAATTTAGTATAGAGGGCTCAGAAGTGAGTATGTAAGTCATCTATAGATTTATATCTCAAATGGCCGATTGGTTCTGATGGGAGAGCAACAACTTTATTTAGAGATTCGTACTGGGGAAGTACATTGTTAGTGCTTCACCAACAAATTTGTATCTATCATTATGTCAATTTCTAATATTTTCTGTATTTCTGTTTCAGGTAAAGAAACTTTCGTTTGTATGTGCGCTGAAATTTCTGTTGCCAAGAGGTAATTCTATTTATTATCATTATGTGGGAACCTGAAGCTTCTTGTTTGGAAGCCTTCTAAAAAACGAAACTTTTTGGATAAGAACTATTTTGTGAAAAGATATACCTACATACAATTTACAGAAGTTGACAATAATCTATTATAAAACAAAATATATAAAAACTAAAAAGTAAAAAATAAAAATAAATAAAAAACTTTTTAAAAACAAGCTTATATTTGAATGAACAAAAAATGAATAGATAAGTAATTAATTTTGTTACATAAGATATGCTACGTCCTTATAAAGTCGAATCAGTAAATATTTATACGTAACATGCTTGCCTTCTGAGCTCAATATCGTGGGTTCAAAACCCGACCTAGGCCCTTAGTTTATTTTATCTGGAAGATAAAATAAATTTAAGTACGCCGTCCTTGGGACGTTAAGCGATGGTACGATGTCAGGTACTCGCCCTAGATGAATAAAAATTTAGAATAGGCAAAATTTAGGACCCTCACAGTAGAGTCGGGCTCATGTCCACCATAGTGACAAAAGAGCGCTCTGGTAGTAGGCGATATGACCTCCTAGTTAAAGCCTGGGCTTGAGTCATAATAACTAACTATTCAGGCTTTTACTTTTTAAATTAATATTGTGTTTTTTTTTTTTCGTTTTTGTTTTTGTTCTTATGTACGGTGCATATTAGCCATGTCAATGTTTTATCAAGTTATTTACGACATCCATGGCCCCGGGAGTGAGTTTTATCTACGAAATAAAATTCAAACCCGCAAACTATGGTGAGACCATGCGACCAAAGCCCTACGCTCTAGCCCGCACGGCCCCCAAATATTGTTTGTTACGTATAAATATATATTATTATATAAATGTATAAATATAAATATATATATAATTTATACAGATTACCTATCCATTATCTTATGTAACAAAATTAATTACTTATTTATTCATTTTTAGTTCATTCAAATAAAAGCTTGTTTAAAAAAAAAAATGTATTTATTTTAATTACATTAAGCTTGTTGATGCTGGTATTGATGACATTACAGTTACTGATGCTAAATGTCGAAGCCATTTTCACAACATAGGTGTTAATGTTATTTAGTAAATTTAGAGTTGCTATTTTTAAAATGTACCTACTGTTCTACACTTAAAATCACTCAAAATTAATTATGTTACTTCATCTTCTCTGCTTATTTGAATATGAAAAAAAAAGTATAAAATCAGTTGATCAAATTCGATTCATTCATTACATGGGAGTTTTTAATTCAGCCCTTTTGATTCCCACACTTCTTCGGAAAACTGATAGGTGTCTGAATTCACATATGAAATTTTGTGTCAATACATTCATTACAACGGTAGTTATTACCGTATTCACAGACATAAATTTTTTTTTTTTTTCATTTTTGGAATTTGAAAAAAACTAGAAATTCCGTAGAAAACGTCCACATCAAATTTCTGGCCGATTACATAACTTCCCTCATACTTCGTATAACTGGGAAAGTAAAAAAAAAATTATATTAAATTTTGTTTAGTATTGGGACAGTCAATCTTCCATTTAAGTTTATTAGAGGATCCAACTCCAGGATTAAACCATACGGACAGAGAGTGTGGTTGATGGAAACCCAGTCTGGAATGTAATATACGTCCATTGGAGTAGCTTGATACATTCATGTATCCATACAGGAGGATATATTGGGAAGGAGAAGTATATATGGGAGTCAAGTGTGATCAAATGTCAAGTCTCTTCCACCAGAGTAGAGATGGGTTCTCTAGCTTCAAAGTGTAATGAACCATTTGAAAAATATTAAGTAAACTTGTCCATTAGGGACTTGGACTTCACCAGTCATACGAAGTATAGGAGAAGTTATATAATCGGTCAAAAATTCGATGCGGAGTTTTGAACGGAATTTCAAGTTGTCTGATCTACAGATTCCAAATAAGAAAAAAAATGTCAGACTGTCTGTATGTGAACACGATAATTTCCGATAAAATTAATGTATCGACACAACATTTTATATGTGAATCCAGAACCTTCTAACGACGACACCGTTTTTTAGCCAAATCGACCAAAGGGAAGGGGGGATTAGGGGGAGGCCTAACATAAAAATTCTAATAACCGTTCTAATTAATATATCGACACAGAATTTCATATGTGAATTCAAAACCCCATTAGGACGACTCTTAATTTTCAGCGGAATTGGCTGTAGGGAAGGCGGGGGGGGGGGGGGGGGGGGGGAGATCAAAGGTGTTCTTTAACTCAAAAACCCCAATAAGCACCGATGTAATGAAATTTCACCTGTCCAATTTCAGCGATATCGGCTGAAGGAATGAGGGGTGTAGGGGAGAGGGCTCAATTAAACAATCCTGATAGCTGCCGATGTAATGAATGTATCGACAGAAAATAATTGATTATTTCGTGCTGGGCACGTACATAGCCGGTGATTTATCGAGGACTTTTATCATTTTGGAATAACATAGCTTTAAGTAAATGTTATAGAGGCTGACATTTTAATTAAATAGCTCTAAGTAAATGTTATAAAGGCTGGACATTTTAAATAAAATAGCTCTAAGTAAATGTTATAGAGGCCGAACATTTTCAATAAAATAGCTCTAAGTAAATGTTATAGAGGCCGAGCATTTTAAATAAAATAGCTCTAAGTAAATGTTATAGAGGCCGAACATTTTAAATAAAATAGCTCTAAGTAAATGTTATAGAGGCCGAGCATTTTAAATAAAATAGCTCTAAGTAAATGTTTGAGAGCCCGGACATTTTAAATAAAATGTTTACTCAAACCTTATGTTTAACAAACTTAAGGAATTAAACACTTTTTATTGTATTTACTTTCTTTAAGTAGATGAAATGAAACTTTTTTCGTTCTTAAGAAACTTTTTTCTTTCTTAACGTTTTAAGGGACCATTTGCGGACTCATGTTTATAGGAACTTTTATTCTTGTTTTGGTCTCTAGAATACATTTACGAAGTATTGCACTTTGGTTGCACACTGTATGCAAGTCGTTCCGGTTTTCAGATGCCATAACGTGAGAGGGGAGTAAGACCAGATTACAAGGAACAGGATCAATGTAGGAGAGACATTGTAAAACCTCCTGGTCCACTATATGTGGGTTATCCACTATATAGGTTTAGGTTTAGGTTTTATCACTCATGCCCGGGCTTTAACTACGAGGTCATATCGCCTACTACCAGAGCGCTCTTTCGTCACTCTGGTGGACATGAGCCCGACTCTACTGTGGGAGTCCTAAATTTTGCCTACCCTATATTCACCTAGGGCAGGGGTCTTTAACGAATACCTGACATCGTACAGGCTCGGGACCATCGCTTAACGTCCCATCCGAAGGACGGCGTGCTTAAGTTTATTTTACCTCCCAGATAAAATAAACTAAGGGCCTCGGTCGGGTTCGAACCCACGTTCTTGAGCTCAGAAGGTAAGCACGCATACCACTGAGCTACCGGCGCTTCCTCCACTATATATCTTTACAAAACATTACTGGAAAAAGACACCAGGGAAAGTGTATTAATATTGTCAGTAGGTTATTTTATGTATTCATTGTTGATCTTTAATGGCCTGGGGCATGTTTTATTTTGTATTCTTCTCACATTTATCGATACTCATTTGTTCATTTATTTACTTTGATTTAAAAAATCTAATGCTCGGTGTTTTACCTCCCCAACTATACGAGGTATAGGGGAAGTTATGCAGTCGGACAAAAATTTGATGCTGAGTTTTCACCGGACTTCCATGTTTTCCGACCTCCTGATTTCTAAAACGAAAAAAAAAATATGTCACTGTGTGTGTCAGTGAACACGGTAACTCCTGATAGAATGAATGTATCACGCGAAATGTGATAATAATAAATTATGTGAAATTATAATAAATCAAAAAATATAAGAAAAATTAATAATAATTAAATAAACAATAAATTACCACATTTCCCGTAGAAAATTTATAACTGGTCTTCTATTTAATTTTGATCTCTACTCTCTCTAATTTCCGAAAAGGGCCCTAAGAAATATCGAAAGTTCAAGACGTGCAATTTTAAAAAAAGTGCACGTAATTTTTTAAATAATTTCAATTAGCAAAATTTTCATTTGAATTTCTAAAAAGATGCCATCTTGTTTTTTTTTTAATTTTGCAAAAATATAAATTTAATCCAAAGGTTTTCTAATTATCTTACTGGGCCAACAGGGAAAATGAATAGAATATAATTTCCGAGAACAAATAGTTTGGTTTATTTTTTATCTACATTATAAAATTAAAAAACTAAACACAACTGTCCATGTTCACTCAGACCGTCTCAACTCAACACAGACCTCGGCTCTCTCTACACACTAAAACAGCTGATGGTCGTGTTTTTTACTCATTTGTTTTAAAAGAAAATTGTTTTTGATAGAAACATAAATATAATTATTTTTTTTTAAATTAATAATTTAAAGTGTTTATTTTTTTTATACATCACAGTATGCAGAACCCTTTAAGGACGACATAAATTGATTTTCAGCGGAATGAGAGTGGGGGTTCAACTCAAAAACCTTAATCTGTGGATCTTCTTCCCTTTTATTTCCTTCAAGTTTTAGGCCGTTGAGGCACCCGTGACCTACCACAGTACACCAAAGTACAGTTTGATCTAAAATTCCCGGTGTGATGTTGCAGATTTGAGGCGCCCATGACTGGCCTAATTGACCTATCCCTTCCCTCCGCCATGACAGCTGCCCATCCCCGGCCTGTTTGCCCGTTACCTAACTGAGGTCCATGAAACTGCAGTATTTACCCTCATTTTTGGAAGATTAATGAAAATAAACTAGATTTCACGTTTTGTTAGCCTACCCCAAACAGACCCAGAGGCCCGGCCTCCTGTTGACTCATCCATTGTTCACTTATTTCATTTCAGCTTCGTCATTTTTCAACCCCTGTGTATCTTTTTTGTTTATTTTTATTTTTATTTGTTTTTTTCTTTTACTGCCCCAGCAATAGGGGAAGTTATGTAATCTATCATAAATTCGATATTGTTTTCATCAAAATTTTCCCAACCTCCTGAATTCAATTAGCAGATTTTGTCTGTTTGTTGTGTGTATGCCTGGAGACACATAGCTCCCGATAAAATGAATGTATCGACATGAAATTTTCTGTGTATAAAACAGAACCCTTTGAGGATGACACCTATTGATTTTCAGCCGAATGGAAAATTACATTGACCCAAAGGGAATGGCGGTTCATAGGAGGGGGTTCAACTCAAAAATATTTCGATACATGCATTACTTCGGCAGTTATTGGGGTTTTTGTACTGAGTATTCTAATCTTCCCTTCGGTCGATTCAGCTGATTTTATGTGTCGTTTCAGGTTTTGGATTTACATATACAATATTGTGTCGATTGAGGACAGTAAGGTTTTTGGGTACAATACATTACGATTATTGTGTTTCAAACCTTCCATTAAGTTAATTTACTCGATTTGAACTGAATGGGACGAAACTTGACTGATTTCAGATATAATTATGTAATTTGAATGAGGATCCTGCCGTGGTGGGACATGTTAGCACTAAAAATCGGCCCTTTTTTAAACTGTACAATGTCCCACAGGTGGCGGTCGTGTGAACTGTGCTAATAGCCCCTGTCCAGTGCCGTGTGCTACCGCCCCTAATGGGGGGGGGGGGGGAGGGGGGGGGGGCGACATGTGCAATTTTATATAGCACACTACCAACACCTAAAAACAGGCCAACACGAAAAATTAATACCTTTTAGGGAAACAACAAAACAACAACCCTCTCTCCAGGGGGGCATAAATTATTTTTATTTTTTTCATAAAGTCCAAAACATTGGTCTACCAACTCATTCATAATGGATCCATGATAATAAATGGTTTTGTTTCGATTAAAAAAAAAAAAAAAAAAAAAAAAAAATTGAAAATATATTCTATAATCCAGGGGTCGACAATCCACTTTTTCATGAAAAATGTTAGATTTATCTGCTGAAGATGTTGAACGTAGGAACGAATGTATCGTGACTGTATCTATCGAAGAAAGAGTGTATACTTTTAAATACTTTTGTATATTTATCACGGATTTGTATACATTATATTCTATATTCAATCTGGGACATGAAAAACCATCGGGTGGGTCGTTAAGCGATGGTCCCGAGCCTGTGCAATGTCAGGTACTCGTTAAAGACCCCTACCCTAGGGAGAAACAAGCGAAAAAGCGCTCTGGTAGTAGGCGATATGACCTTGTAATTGAAGCCTGGGGAAAAACTAACTATTGACTTTCAGCCAAATTGGCCAAAGGGGTGGGGGGATTAGAGGGGTGATTGAATTAACATAACTTACTCCAATAACTGCCGATGTAATGAATTTTTCAGAAGTCAATGGCAGTTATTAGGGTTTTTGAGTTGAATCCCACTCCTGAACCCCTCTTTTCCTTTGGCCGATTACACTGAAAATTAACAGGTATTGTCCTTATGAAGTTTTATGTTAATATATTCATTCTATCGGAAGTTATGTTCACAGATAAATTTTTGTTTTATTTTTTGGAATATATGAAATTCCGTTGAAAACACACTATCGAATTTTCAACCGATTACATAACTTCTCCTATACATAGGGGGAGTAAAATTAATATATAAGCTTTATGGCGAAAATTATGGAAAATTTGGTTGTCTACATTGTCTGTGTGAGAAATTATGAGTGTAAACAAGGTGCAGGGAATCCAGGTAGACATTTTATAGTGTAGGACACAACTTTGGTTAGATACTCTCAATGTACTTTGATGTATCCTTTGAAGGCAGGTGGGCGCACATCAAGTGAGCCTTGGTAAAAAAAAATACATTTTCTCCCTGGTTAGGTAAGAGGGTGAGTGGGCCTCGGAAGGGCCCATCCATCTTGTAGAATTACTTTAATACGTACACAATATATTATAAAGGGTTGCTATATTGCAGGCCTGCTGGCCGCCCGCTATACACACATACTACCAATCCATCCTCAGGACCTCTCTTCCGTCTTTATGCATCTTCAAATTTGATAGAATATTAAAAAATATTTTTCTTCATGTTTAGAGTAGGTAGTAATATATGTATAAGCTGGTGGAGAGCGCCGGGTAACTTAGAGTTCACCGCCAAAATCTTGAGCCTGCCGTCCTTCGGATGGGACATTATGCGATGGTGACCCTGTCCGATATATCATAAATGTATCGGCACAATATTTAGTGTGACGATTCAGAAGTCACAATTTTTTTGGAGGGAGAGTGAAGGCGTAGTCAAGGTCCACGCCGTAGATTTTCCGTGAAAACGTCGGGATAAAATCATTTTTCATTTTCTTTTCGATGCTGCCGTAGCTCTTGCATTGGCTCGGCACTAGACTTTTTAGGTTTTTTAAATTCATTTTGATGCGAGCTTTTCTCTGATTTGCGTTTTCTATAATTCCGCGTTTATTTACGATTCATATGAGACGACATATTTAATTTTTTTGCAATTTTCAATTTAATACCGATTTTTACATATATTTCGGCGAATATTTTTATTGTTTCACTTTGACACCCGAATCAACATCCTATCTAAACGCGTTATCACGATACACTAATTTCTAATTTTACACAACGCTAATTCGCAACAATCATCCGCCGGCGCCCACACTAGCCCGATAACGTCACAGGCAAAACAATCACTGCACAGCAAACACGTACAGACATGCTCTATCCATTGTGACTTCAACCGTCGATATCGCATTATTAGTCTCGTAGTTGTTATCGATTGAAATCTGACGGTATTTTGTAACACAAGAACGTTTGACCGGCTATCACTGTGCTTAACGAGCGAATAGACGTTTTCACGTCACAAAAAGGGTTTAATGTGGGAAGTGCTGGCACAGACTTGGTTTGAGTTGCCTCCCATTAAAAGGCGCACCTAGACTTCGTGACCTAGTTCTTCGTGGATTTTGTGATTGCTGACAAGCCAGGGTGCGTTTGTTGCTATTCGGAGTACTTTGTTTTGAAATGTTTGTATGTAGTCGTTTCATATTATTGTTGCTGGTACCTATACACACTGGACAGACCTATGTTAGAAGTGGAAGTACTGTACAAGACATTCCGTACAGCAGAATGTGAAGGGGTGTTAAGTTGCTTTGTTTCTTGTTAATGTTTTTAAAAATATGTGATAGTAAGTTGTGGGACGAGATTTCTCATAGAAATAAAAGACGTTGTCTTCCCACTGTTTTATTTTTACCAGAACCTGTTTTCAATACAACAGCGTCATAATCAATGGTTCATCCCACCTACACAGCACAACGGTTAAAGGACAACTGTCATGTGGTCAAAATAAAACAGTGGGAAGACAACGTCTATATTATTTCTATGAGAATTTTATGAATATTTGAAAATTTCATGACGCATTTCTCAGATAAACGGGGAATTTGAAGCAAAAAGGAAGTTGTCTCTAAATGTACAAAACTTCTTTTTAGGTGAACTTCTTTTCGAAGTTTCCTATCATTTTATAGAAGTCCTTTGCGACTTTAGACAACAAAAAAGGTGCTTTTTGCGCTTATGTCTTGTCCATCCTTCAGAATAGTTGACAAGAAATAGTGATTTAATGAAAATAGACAATGACTAGTATAGAATAGAGAGAGGAGGGAAGATTATTGCTGTGAAGATTGGGATTCTCTTTCTCTAGAATTCCATGCTGAGGAAGGAAGGAGTGTTTTTCTTCTTGTTGGAGTCTAATAACCCTAGGAATGGGAAGTATTCACAGTCTCCAACAAAGATGGTGGAGATGGTAGGATCTCCACAAAGGAGCTCACAGTAGACCTGTCAAAATAAACACTACATATATCTTCCTGCCCTCCCACCGTCAACCTAACCTCTTATACTCCTCACCTATTTCATTAGATTGTTTACTATACGAAGATTTGGGAAAGTTATTTAATCGGTCAGAAATTCGATATTGAATTTTGATCGGAATTTCATGTTTTTCGACCTCCTGATTCCAAAAATGGAAAAAAAAATACAAGCAGGTTCTCATGTCATCTCTTGACAATGCCATTTTTTCTCCCTTAGGTTTCATTCATGCCGATAGTCATTTAAATTCCACTCATGTTCCCCCCCTTCTTTTACGCTGGTTCCGCTGAAAATTGATAGGTCTCGCCCTTGAGAGGAGTTTAGGTTTATATACAAAATTTCGTTTCGATAATTTCATTACTCCTATAGATATTTGGGTTTTTGTATTTAACCCCCACCCCTAATATTCCTCTTCTCTTTGGCTGGTATGGCTAAAAATCAATACATGTCGGGTTCTGGATACATTTATAAAGTTTCGTGTACATTTATTCATTTTTTTGGGTGTAATCATGCTCACACACACAGACAGGAATTTTTTTTTTTAATTTTTTTACTTAATATACAAATTATTTAAATAAATAAACTAGTATTATTTGATTATATCTAAAAATAATATAAATTAATTACATCTATTCAAAAATATATACATAACAAGCAGGTTCTCGAATGTGTGTGTTTCGCCTCTCTGCACCCTTAAAATCAGAGAAAATTACAGGGCCGTGTATTAGGACTCTACAATGGTGGAATTTGCCCTTACGGCAAACTTCCCAGCATGATATGAATATCAGTACAAAAAAGTAGACATTTTATTCAGTTCAGAATTGTAACAACGTTTAAACAAAAAAAACGGCTGGACCTAATTTGATAAAATTTCTTTCGGATCTTATTGACGTTGATACGCTTCAATTGGCACCGGAGCGGAGTTTACTTTAGCTTTAGGTTGACCCTGATTTTCCTTTATTCGTGGTACCCGCCCCCATGATCACTCCGGTTAATCGGGAGTAGAGTGTACCTCCATTATACAAAGTACAGGGAAAGTAATGTGATCGGTTAAAAATTCGATGTTAAGTTTTCATCGGAATTTCCGTCCATCCTGATTCCAAAAATGAAAATCACGATAACTCCTGATAGAATAGACATATCGACACGAAATTTTTTGTTTGTTTTCAGGCCCTATTAATTGTCAACCAAAGCGGACAATCGGAAGGGGTGGATTAGAGAGGGCTTAACACAAAAAAACCTTAATAATTGACGTTGTAATGAATGTATTGATAGGAAATTTCATTTGTAAATTCAAAACCAATTCATGTATTTTCAGCGGAATCGGCCGAAGGGGAGGGGGATCAGAGTAGGGCAGTTCAATTCAAAAACTATAACTGCTGTAATGAATTGCATCGACACAAAATTTAGTATGAAGTTTCAGAACGGTGTAAACGGTGTATTGGAGGGAAAGCGGAAACTAAATTGATTAATCAGTATTGGAGAGTTGCATTGCTTGTGATTTTCACCGACGACTTTTTCATTCTGAATCTGCACAGTAACCTTAGAAATTGTTGTCCAATGTTTTGCGTCACCATGACAACATTGTGCAACAACTTCAGGGGCGTCAGTAGCTCAGTGGTATGCGTGCTTGCTTTCTGAGCTCAAGATCGCAGGTTCAAAACCTGGCTGGAGGCCCTTATGTTTTCTATCTGGGAGGTGAACAAAAGCTTGCGCACATCGTTCTTTGGATGGGACGTTAAGCGATGGTCCCGACCCGATATCAGGTACTCGTTATATATACCTGCCCTAGGTTAATAAACCTAGGTAGGCCAAATTTAGGACTCCCAGAGTAGAGTCGGGCTCATGTCCGAGGCACGAAAGACCACTCTGGTAATAGGCGATATCCTCTTAGTTGAAGCCCGGGCATGAATCACGGCAACCAACTAACAAGGGCAGAAAACAGGGAAGACAAAAAATGGACTGAAGGTAAGTGAGATAATTACAGATTGTTGATAAAGCCAGCCGGGAGAAGGGTCGACTTCTACCTAATTGTTGTTTAAGTTGTTAAGATGGGGGACGTTGTTGGCAACTATGGGTTAATTGTTGGATGTTGTGTGGCACATCATTTCACATAATGAATCACTTATATTCAGTCATCGTTGAATAAAGTCCGCCTTTATGGCCTTCCCGCCCCCGCCCAAGTTATGGGCTTCCCGCCAACTCTTTTATACTCTTCCCGAGTTTTTGTTCCACAGATTTACCTCTTTTTTTTTTTTTTTCGAATTTATGCCGACGTGCACTTTATTCTACTTTGTTATTTATTTCTTGTCTTCTTTACAATTTTTAATGGCAAACGGTAAATTATAGTTTTATCAAAATTCCTCCAACGTATACCCAAATCCTCCAACGGAACCCTGTTTCTCGCCAAGTAATTGGTCACAGCGAAATAATACTTTGATTTACAAAAAGTACTCTCGTAAAAGTTAAATTATTGTTAAATATATATATATAAAAAAAATATATATATATATAAATTTTTTTTTTTAAAGAAGGGAAGCGTCGAAAAGTTGGAATGTTTATGGGATGAATATTATTCAAGGAAGTGGCAACACTGTTTCCATATAACCTCAACCAGGCAACATATGTATATAGGTTCAATATATTAGAAATTATTTTTATACTACGCGACTTATTGTCACCTTGAATCATATTCGTTATTAAGCTTGCTTTCTGAGCTCAAGGTCGTGGGTTCGAAACTCGGCTGATGCCCTTAGTTTATTTTATCTGGGAGGTAAAATAAACTTAAGCACGCCGTCCTTCGGATGGGATGTTAAGCGATAGTCCCGAGCCTGTACGATGTCAGGTACTCGTTAGAGACCCCTACCCTAAGTGAATAAGATATTTAGGGTAGGCTCCCAGAGTAGAGTCGGGCTCATGTCCACCAGAGTGACGAAAGAGCGCTCTGGTAGTAGGCGATATGACCTCGAAGTGAGTCATAATAACTAACTATTCGTTATTAATATTTCTCAACACTAATTTCCTTTACTTTTATTATCTCTTTTACTACCCATCCTTCAACATTGTCTTTCATTTCTTTTTTTATTATTATTTTTTTTTTTGTCCTAATAATTACATTAAATTTTCATCCCGGGGTCCTACCACTGGGTGGCCTTCCTCTCACACGCCATTGACGCCATCTATACGTACCATCATAGATGTTTGTTGTTGCACCCAGCAACTGTTGTTTATATTCTTCTTATAAATAAAAGACAAGAAAAATCTGTTCAATCATAGATTCATTTACATTAAAACTATTATTTTCCAATTCTATTGACAATTTGTTAAAAACCAATAAATAAAAATCGTTTAAAATTGGATCCTTTGTCTGTTTGTGGGATTGTGGAGAGAGCAGATGGGAATGTCATTCGAGGTACTATTTGGTTGGAGATTACCGTTCCATTTGTACTTTGTGTTAGGGGGGGGGGGGGGGGGGGGGACAACTGTTTTGTTGTGGGGGGGTGGGGGGACATCTGCCTTGGGTCCCACAACTCAAGTGGGGAGATCAGGTAGGTTGACGGGCTCCGCATTGTTCGTCCCATGATACGACCATGAACGCTTTTTGGCAGGTACCTCCCACATATCCCCCCACCCTCTAAATCACAACTGAATCATAAAAGGTCCTCTCTAATTCCAGGATTTTCCCTATTGATCCATCTGTCAGTTATCAGATTCTATTATTCAATGTCCAGAACCTAGTAGGTCCACAATTTTTTGATAATTGTGTTTATGGCCACGCTTCCTTAACGATAGATATAGTCGAGATAGACATGAATTTCCCTACACTTCGGATAGAAATTGAATCAAGCCTCTCCCCTAATCCCCTCCCCCCCCCCCCCCCCCCCCCCCCCATATGGCCGATTTAGCTGAAAATAGATAGGTGTTGTTTTTATGGAGTCACACTTATAAAAAAGTTTGTCGATTCTATCGGCAGTTATTAAAGCTTCTATGTTAAGCCTCCCCCCAATCCCTCCCCCCTTTTCTTTGGTCGAATTGTCAGAAAAACAATTGGTGTTCTCAAAACTAACATTTCATGTCGATACATTTATTCTATCTGGAGTTACATTCACAGACACACAGATAGACATTTTTTTTTTTTTAAATTATGGAATCTGGAGGTTGGAACATGAAATTTTGTTGAAAACTCCACATCGAATTTTTGACAGATTACATAACTTCCCCTATACTTTGTATAGTAGGAAATAAAATTGGTTGGGTATAAGAATGTAGTGGTCGCCCCCGGCTCACTATATCACTTTAAGCACTAGTCAGATCCCGAGCTCCCTCTACAGATACGACGGGTGATGTTGCACAGCAAGATGCACCCAAAACAATAAAGACCAATAATAAGTCGTTTTTTGGCCACATCATACATTTACGTATATAAATATTTTTTGTAATTTTTTATGTACGAGTATGTTAAATTTTGACTTATGACATGAGAAATGTAAGTATAATAGACGTTTGAGAGAAAAAAAAAATATATATACATATATATACAAAGGTGAAATTATATTTAAAAAGAAAGAGAGAAATATTAAAATAAAAACTGATATCCTGAGGTTTTCATAAAGTATTTGAAATGTGACTGGAAGATTCCTCCATGTCTGTCTGTTCAACATTTTACAGACTTTCTTCTGTTATTACACATTCTATTTCCCTACATATCTGTATCTCCGCTTCTTTAGCAACATTCACACTTGATTTAGATTTATACACATTTTCACTTTCATATTCTTTTCACTTTGTCTAATTTCCATAAAAAAAAAAAGAGAGAAAAAAACTGCTTTTGAGGGGATTGAAAAAAAGAATATGCGATACAATTTTTCTTTTTTCGAGGTGTAAAATGTGAACATTGCAAGTGTTGTCAAATAAAGTTGTTTGAAAATAAAGTTTTGAAAAAACAGCAGCTCCAGATATAGAAAGAGAAACTCAGATGTATCAGAACAAGAAGGGAGCTGAATGGCATCTTCTGACAATACCCGTCCGTAGTTGCAGACATGAAAAGAATGTGCTCAAGACCAGGGAACCATATCACGAGGAAGACCACGTCTGGAATGGACTGATCTGGTGAAGAACACCACTTGGGATCTGTGGCGATGGATCATGGTATAGGAGGCGTTATTAGGGTCCGTCGCCAATGGAGCAAAAGGTAAGTAACGTTGCCGAAAGCAACCAACAGTAATAGTTGGCGGTTCTCTCGAATATTGCAGCATGCTAGCGGGACTGATCCTGGATAAGGAAGGGTCGATGAGGAGTAATGACAGCTCTTCTTCCAAGTATAAAGCCACTTTTACCAGTGCGGAGTTGCCCTTAAGATGCTCTCTTTCCCTTGGAATGATCGGGATGCTGGTCGCTGCTCACCACAGAAAAAGTGCAGAATGGAACAAGGACTGCTCTAGATCGCAGGATGTCAAAAATAAGTTAGTCTGACCTCTCACAGATTTTTTATTTAAGTAAGCTAGCCGGCTTTCGAGGTTTCCCTCATCATCAGGCAGTCTACAAAAGAGCATCCTTAATATGTAATATGAATAGCAAATAAATAATAAAAACACAATTTTTGATAAAACATACCTGATAAAAATTTGAATAAACTAAATAATAAAAATATAAATAAATAAAAATCTACAACAAACATTAACAATTTAAAATATCATGGATGGGGACAGACGAGTTATTCCTGTCCACCATCTGAGTCACAACTGGGAGAACGGTGTACGTGAGACTGGACAAACCTCCCATCCCCTCTTTAGAGTTGAGGAGGGGGGACTCTCTCTTCCTCCTTTCCAATTTTATTTCGATACTTTCCAATGTATCCATTTTTCTACCTTTTTGGACATGATGCAGTAATGAGACTGAACCGGCCTCATGTCCTGTGTTCTGGAGGTGTTGGAAAAATTCAGAGTCGCCCCTCCTCAAATGCTCCCTCACTCTAGTCCTCAGCTTCCGGCCCGTCTGCCCAAGATAAAAACATTCACAGTCTTTACAAGTAATCCTGTACACGCCGGATTTGTCAGGGAGGTCCACACGATCTTTGGTTTTTGAGAGCATCCCCTTAAGAGAAGTCCTACTTTTGAAACCCACATTCACGTCATCTCCCTTTATTATCCGAGATAATTTCTCAGAGAGTCTGGGGAGGTACGGCAGAACACACCAGCCACCCCCGCCATCCCTCTCCTTAGTTTGGTTACACCCTCCGTACACTGACGTTACCATTTTCTCCTCCGTCTTTCTTTTCAATATACGTTCTACCAGGTCGGTTGTGTAACCATTAACGACGGCGAGGTGTCTGATGTGCTCCAACTCTCTTTCGTAGGAGTCACGGGAAACAGGGAGTTTGAGTAGTCTGTCTATGAAAGAGTGAAATGCTGCATGTTTATGTTTTGTGTGATGAGATGAACTGTTTGGTATTAATGTTTCTGTACTGGTGGGTTTCCTGTAAATGTCGAAGGTGTAGCTCTTGTCCTGTTTTGTAATTTGTAGATCTAAATAATTGATACTATTGTTTTGTTCTAGGTCTATGGTGAATTTTATAGTGTCTGTAAGTGAGTTTATGTAGTCGTGTAAGCTGTTTAGTTCAGTATTGGTTCCCGTGAACTCCACCAAAATATCATCCACGTACCTCGTCCAGAGCGCTATTTTGTGGAAATGTGGGTTTCTGGGGTTCATTATAAACTCCCTCTCCAACCAATCCATGTAGACCTCCGCTGCTAGAGGACCCGTGACTCCTACGAAAGAGAGTTGGAGCACATCAGACACCTCGCCGTCGTTAATGGTTACACAACCGACCTGGTAGAACGTATATTGAAAAGAAAGACGGAGGAGAAAATGGTAACGTCAGTGTACGGAGGGTGTAACCAAACTAAGGAGAGGGATGGCGGGGGTGGCTGGTGTGTTCTGCCGTACCTCCCCAGACTCTCTGAGAAATTATCTCGGATAATAAAGGGAGATGACGTGAATGTGGGTTTCAAAAGTAGGACTTCTCTTAAGGGGATGCTCTCAAAAACCAAAGATCGTGTGGACCTCCCTGACAAATCCGGCGTGTACAGGATTACTTGTAAAGACTGTGAATGTTTTTATCTTGGGCAGACGGGCCGGAAGCTGAGGACTAGAGTGAGGGAGCATTTGAGGAGGGGCGACTCTGAATTTTTCCAACACCTCCAGAACACAGGACATGAGGCCGGTTCAGTCTCATTACTGCATCATGTCCAAAAAGGTAGAAAAATGGATACATTGGAAAGTATCGAAATAAAATTGGAAAGGAGGAAGAGAGAGTCCCCCCTCCTCAACTCTAAAGAGGGGATGGGAGGTTTGTCCAGTCTCACGTACACCGTTCTCCCAGTTGTGACTCAGATGGTGGACAGGAATAACTCGTCTGTCCCCATCCATGATATTTTAAATTGTTAATGTTTGTTGTAGATTTTTATTTATTTATATTTTTATTATTTAGTTTATTCAAATTTTTATCAGGTATGTTTTATCAAAAATTGTGTTTTTATTATTTATTTGCTATTCATATTACATATTAAGGATGTTCTTTTGTAGACTGCCTGATGATGAGGGAAACCTCGAAAGCCGGCTAGCTTACTTAAATAAAAAATCTGTGAGAGGTCAGACTAACTTATTTTTGACATCCTGCGAAATAATCACTTCTCACTACATCAGCCATCTTCATATTGACTGCTCTAGACATCCTGGATAAGGAAGGGTCGATGAGGAGTAATGACAGTTCTTCTTCCAAGTATAAAGCCACTTTTACCAGTGCGGAGTTGCCCTTAAGATGCACTCTTTCCCTTGGAATGGTCGGGATGCTGGTCGCTGCTCACCACAGAAAAAGTGCGGAATGGAACAAGGACTGCTCTAGACATACTGGATAAGGAAGGGTCGATGAGGAGTAATGACTAAGCTTCTCTTCCACGTATAAAGCCTCTTTTGAAAGTAGATCGTTACAGCAATGTTGCTTTGAGATGAGATGCACTCTTTCTCTTCTCTTCTCTGCCTTTGCCACATCAAAGTCGAATACTGCAGAATGCTTCCAGGGCATCGATGAGAAGTAATGACTTAGCTCTTCTTTCTAGTATAAGTCCTTTTGAGATGCACTTTTTCCCTTGGAATGTTCGAGACGATGGTCGCTGCTGCTCGCCACAGGATTGCTCTAAACATCCTGGATAAGGAAGGTCGATGAGGAGTAATGACTTAGCTCTTGTTCAAGGTATAAAGCCCCCTCACCAGTACAAAGTTCCTCTAAGAGCCGCTACTCCCCTTGTGGCCAGCTACTGGTCTGGACAAAGTTACTCATAATTGATTGTGGACTAACCTGCTCCAAACTCCCCTCAACTAATTAACACAGTTACTCCAAGGACCTTTTCCTATTTTTCTCCAACTTTTTTAGTCTATATCCAGTAGCTACATATTTCAAACTATTTCCTTGTTAATTGTACAATCGTCTAAGGGTAAAAGGATTTGTGAAACGCCTGGAGAAGGAAAATAATGTTTAGAGTTCGAAATTCTGCATTTTCTTTCTATAATTTATTGATCCGAAGCTGACAAAGGAGAGAAAAGAAATTAGACTATTATTTTCATTTATTGTTTATATTTCCCTCTTCATATTTCTGTTAAACAAGGGAAGAAATAATAATAATTTTATTTAGAGACTACCTCTGAAGTATATCCTTTATTACTAAGCGAAGAAGAAAATTTAATTTAACATTTCCCGTCTCACAAAAAATATATATATTTATATTTATCTCTTTGGCTCTGTTTATAGAGAAAGGCAGATAAAGAAGCTATTTTCTTTGTGCTGAAATACTTACGTAATTGACAAAATCTTTTTCATTTCAAACTACTATAATAAGTTAATTTTTGTTTTTGCAAATTTTCGAGAGCAAATTACTTTAATTTATTGACTATTGATTACCCTGGGGAGACATTCATCGTACTTACATGAGGGACGGTGTAACATAATTATTGAAACCAATAAATAGCAGCCAATGTATTCTTGTCAGTCTGCCTGGTTTTGTTCCATTAGGGACAACTAAGTTGGGTGTAGATCCGGCGAGGCGAAGAGGCCTCATTTAGATTTTCCAAGGAATGAAGATATGATCATCGAATGCATAAATCCCTAGGTGCATGCACCAGCCAACCATGTATATCCATGTTTGAACCGAATTACAAGGATGCCTCGTGCAAAATTGCTACAATTGGTAGAATTACCAAAATATGTATCATAAATATAAATATAATTAAAATTGCATAAATGGCATATAAATCAAACATAAATGGCAAAAGCAATGGGGGGAGAGTAATACTTTTCTGAAGACGGTTAAACCTCGAATCGACACTGCTGATGTGACGTCTCTTTCCCGAAAAGAAAGAATGATTCTGACAAGGCTAAGAATCGGACACACTTGGCTAACCCATGTCCACATTTTGTTACGGAGACGCCCACCGAGATGTCCACTATGCAAGGAAGAACTCACTGTCTTCCACATACTACAATCCTGTGAAGCTCTCAAACTCTACCGAGAAAAATATAGATTCCATTCGCGGAGGAATAGCTAATATCCAGAGAGATAGCCTTAGCCACATTATGTCACCCTATCTACTATAATAATAGTTGTGCTGGCGCTAATGGCCTCTGCAGTCGATACGCATAATAATTAAAAAAAAAAAAAAAAAATTGTATCTATTGCGTTTATTATATTTTTATTGTTAAGCTCATTTATTTTCTGTTATTTTAGTTTTTACTATTATCCTGATTACTAATCACACGTGAGTCCGACCCTAGGTTCTAACAACTGTCTATGTATCTAATTAAAAGCTATCTTGATGTAAACATTTTTATGAAGTTTCCTATTACCATTTTATGTATTAATGGAAATAAATATTATTATTATTATACGGTTAGTTAATTATTATGCTTATGTTAATTATTATTCTTGCTGAGGAAGTACATAGACGGTGATTCACTGACGATTATTAAATTTTTTATTAATTTTTTTTTGATATGCGATCCGCAAATGCGAAGTGGTTGCACCAGCGATATCACATTTGTTATTATATAAAGATATTTATTAAATAGCGAAAAGCTTGTCTTTCGAAAAGCTTGTCTTCTTTGGCTTCCGAAAGCTTTTGAGTTACAGATTTCATATTTTAATCTTAAAATTTTCTGATAATATTCCCTGAATTTTGAGTTACAGATTTCATATTTTAATCTTAAAATTTTCTGATAATATTCCCTGAAAAGAGCCATGTGGCATATGATGTGCCTATAATACACCCTTCCCGTAACAGGTTAGATATTAAAAGTCACTTCAGTTAATAGCAGCAGGCGGTGCGGTCCTGAGGTGTGGTGGAGTGTCTGTGTAGTGTTCATTAAGTGATTTTCTCCAGGCCACTATCTCAGATCTGAAGCTTTCACGCCTCCTTCACTAAGTGCCGCCACCAACCACCACTTCACAAAGTGCCAAGAATGGGCAGGCATGATCATCCCATCAGTGGACAGAGGTAATGCCACGTCCATATAACTCTGCTACACTGGTTATAACTCTCCAGAACACTTGGTAGCAAGAACTGTTTGCTGCTTCTATGAGGCATTCGATACGGACATGCAATAGAATTAGGACGACTCCAGTGAACCACATGCACATTTTCTGGTTTGTCATATGGACATAGTTCTCCGCAACACTTGGCAGTAAGAATTGCTTGCTGCTTCTATGAGGCATTCGATACGGACAAGCACTAGAACTAGGACGGCTCCAGTAGAACACACGCATTTTTTTTGGTTGGAAATATGGTCATAGTTCTCCGCAACACTTGGCAGTAAGAATTGCTTGCTGCTTCTATGAGGCATTGGATATGGACAAGCATTAGAACTAGGACGGCTTCCGTGAACCACACGTTTTTTTTGTGGTTGACCTATAACAAGTTGGACTATAGGCTAGTCGACCCCACGCACAAGCAGCTAATTCAGAAATGCCATTTCCCAGATGTAGAGCTGAGAAACCAGAATGCTTCATGCTCTATCCTATTACGGATCCCAACGCTAACTTTATTCCTCAACGGACGACCTTTCAGACCTGAAATCACCTTGGTTAGTCTCCGAATGTTGAATGAACTTGATCAAAGAGTCAAAATGGACTAGGTTCCCCATAGATAGCCACCATAACCTTAACCATCTCATAGAAATAAAAAACGTTGTCTTCCCTCTATTTTATTTCCGTCTAGAATCGGTCTTCACCATTTTCACATTTACGAATACATATAAAATATAAATATGGAGCAACTAGCAAAAACATTAAAGCATCAAGATACAGAGTAACCATTAAAATAAAACTTGCTTTTCTCCCCGTATAGTATGGTGTCTAAACTATCACTGGCTATTAGCTCAAAGGGGATGGGGTACGAGGTTTATACAACGCACTCTATATACAAATAAATGCATAGGAGAATAATATGATATAAACAATAAGTTGAATAAATATCTATAATAATAAAATATATATCTCTATGCAATAATATAAAACATTCTTATCCATCTTAACCTTCAAAACTTTTTTAGTCTTCTTAACCTTAAACGTCTTTATTTTCTTACCTAGAATAGAATTTTCTTAACCTTCTTACCGTCACCGTTCTGCCATCGGTGGGTCTTACCATTTTTTTTTTTTTACTTTTCGTACTAATATGCATAGGGGAGTTCTATCTATGAAATTAAACTCACCCGGACGGGATTCGAACCCACAACCTTGGTAAGAACATACGACCAATGCCCTATGCTCTAGCTCGTACGGGCTCCATGGCCCCGTTGTCCATCTAAGTTATGGAAATGTCCTTCCTTTATCTCTGTGATAATTTCACAACACATTTGTATACGCTCTTAAAGACCCCCATACACGATTAAACAATTTTCGAAACGACTATGCTTGTGCAAACTTTGGTACATACACATTGCAATGGCTTATGCTAACGTCAGTTCATTTTGTGAAATTCACGGAAGCTGTTTGCGCCGCGATAGTTATTGCTAGTTTGAGGGAAAAGAAGAAAAAAAAAAAAAAAACAGAAAGCAGAGTATCTGGGTGAAGGAATGGTTCAAGAAGTGACTTTAGCCATGACCGTTTAGTAGCAGAGCTCAAAATAAATTCAGCAGTAGACTACAAAAACTATCTTCAAATGAATACGATTGGTTTATCCTTTATTATTGTTTTTGTTACCCGGACACAGGTAGATAACAGGAGAGGTATTTCCTGTGTTGTGCAACTTATTTCGGTCTCGACCGATTTGTTTCAAACTGTTGTGCAACTAGTCAATCCATTGCTTAAATTGTTTAATCCTTCAGAGGTGGCGGGGGGAGCAAACTGACACCCCTCATGAAATTCTTGGAACTGTTATTCACAGGAAATTGTTAGAATCATTTCCCCCAGCAGTAGCTTCCTAGAAAACCCTTCCCTTCATTTTAGAACCAACTTGATCCAGATAGCTTCAGTTAGTTTCGGTTCGTGACTGCAGCTTCCAAGAGTGGTGACTTCGCTCCACCTGCCACCGCTTACGTTCTAGTGCAATATTTACGTTGTCGCTAGTTTTGTCGTTTTATTTTCTTGTTTCGTTATTATATTTTATTTGTTCCTTTTCTTTCCACTGTCATGGATGGAAGCTCCTGTAACCCACAGGATTGGATAAGGTGTTCGAATGAAACCGAAAATGGGGATCTTTCCGATTTTGTGGATTCTGAGGATGATGACTGAGGGGTCCTAGCTGACTTCAACGTGGTATCAGAGGTTATTACCTTTTACAATTTGACAAAGGGTGGAGTTGACAAGATAAAAGGAGAATTATTCATGTGACCGTAGGACTCGTCGGTGGCCAATGGCTGTATTTTATGGACTTCTTGATGTTGCTGGCATAAACAGCCAAATTATTTTCCATGCCAATGTGATGAAAAAACTGACAAAACGGGATTTCTTGAAACAACTGTTTTTAAATCTCATAAGACCGTTCCTTGAAACACGGGAGAGCTCGTCAGGAATACACACGACACACTGGTCTGATGAGAGAAATTCGAAGCCAACTTGGAAAAAGAAGCCCTGAGAAACGCCAAGAGGTAAAAACTTCAGGAGGAAGAAAATTGTGCCAGTTTTGTTCAACGAAAAAAAACATGCAAGACATAGAAACAGTGTCATGTACGTCCTTTATGTGGGGAGAACACGACCATGGTCTTTGTCCAACCTGCTTCAGCGCCTTTTAAAAGGAATCGCAAGAAAATTCTGATGCAGATGTGAAGATTCCTTTGTTTTGTTTGGTAATATGTTCACTTGTCAATTTTCAAATAAAATTTATACCATCCAGTCAGATTACATTCTATACCCATCCTAAGAACCCAAACAAAACATATTGATAGCGTTTATATCATTTAGTGCCTCAAAACAATAAGGTGTCATTTTGCTCCGACCGCCACCTCTAGCGGAAAGGTTTCAGCGCCTCCTCGAGGGTTAATCGTGTATGGGGGGCCTTTAGAGACAAACTGCAACTGACAGGAAGGAAGGGAGGCTACCAATAGCAGTCGATGCAGTGCCCACAGCACTTTTGTCGTTAACCGTTAACGATGTTTTACTTCTATTTCTTTGTTGTGTACATCAATCATTAAGGAAGCAGGCATTACCATGAAATTTGCCTGTTGGAATTGGGTTGGTGATGTAAAGGTGAGTGAGTGTTGTGAGACAGATAGTGAGTGAGGATGGAGGGGCGGCTAATTTGGCGAGGTTGGCTTCCTCTATCTCAGTCAAACCCATTCAATATCCATCCCTTTTGCAGTGGAATTGAACCTTCTCAGCTAATATCAACCAAGGATAAAGGAGACTAATTTGAAGCTCCGCCTCAGGATTTGGCCCCTTTCTTATCACTTGAACCGTTATACATAGTACCTTACATTAATGTGTATGAATATATATATATATACATATATATGTGATGAATGTACAAACACAAAATTATTTTAAATCCTTTATTAACATAGAATATAGTTCAGAAACGTTTTATATATGTTACGAAACAACCAACTATTTGAACAATATTAGTACAACTAGCAGTAATACCCGGCGTTGCCCGGGGAACTTTGATTTTTGTCCCAATATCTTCTATAACGCTATTCAGTTCCTCGACAGTACATTCATGATGTTATAATTTTCAATTATTCATACGGAATAAGGCTTATAGTCCTTCAGCTGTTGTAACGCTAGTAAGTTTTTAGGACTCCTGGGCACCACAGCTAGTATGCGCCTTTCAACGGCGGAAGCCACACCTAGTGAATACTTAGCATCGCTGGACGTCATAGTCAGTGCGTACTTAAGAACGTTTGTGACCACAGCTAGTATGTGGCTTGCAACGCTGAGCACCACAGCTAATACGTAGTTAGGAACGCTGGTCACCACAGCTAGTATGTGCCTCGCAACAGCGGACCCCACAGCTAGTACGAAGTTAGGAACGCTGGGCATCAAAGCTATTAAGTGCCTTGCAACAGCGGACCCCACAGCTAGTATGTAGTTAAATACGCTGGGCATTACAGTTAGTAAGTGCTTTGCAACAGCGAACTTCACAGCTAGTACATAGTTAGGAACGCTGGGCACTACAGCTAGTAAATGCCTTGCAACAACGGACCCCACAGCTAGTACGTAGTTAGGAACGCTGGTCACCACAGCTAGTATGTGCCTCGCAACAGCGGACCCCACAGCTAGTACGAAGTTAGGAACGCTGGGCATCACAACTATTAAGTGCCTTGCAACAGCGGATCCCACAGCTAGTACGTAGTTAAATACGCTGGGCATTACAGTTAGTAAGTGCTTTGCAACAGCGAACTTCACAGCTTTACATAGTTAGGAACGCTGGGCACTACAGCTAGTAAATGCCTTGCAACAACGGACCCCACAGCTAGTACGATATTAGGAACCCTGGGCATCACAGCTAGTATGCTTTTGCAACGACGGACCCCACAGTTAGTACGTTTTTAGGAACGCTGGGCCCTACAGGTAGTAGGTGCCTTGCAACTGCGGACCCCACAGATAGTATGTAGTTAGAACCACAGGGCATCACAGCTAGTATGAGTTTTGCAACGGTGGACCCCACAGCTAGTACCTACGTAGTTAAATACGCTGGGCCACACTGCTAGCGCCTTGCAACAGCAGACCCCACAGCTAGTACGTAATTAGGAACGCTGGGCATCACAGCTAGTAAATGTCTTGCAACAGTGAACCCCACAGCGAATACATAGTTACTACTACTACATGTGAAATTCATGACAATCCGATTACCCTTCAATGATTCAGCATTATTTTTATGCTTAGCCCCCCCTCCCAAATTTTTAAAATGTCACATAGTGTTTTTTTTTATTCGACCATCAAGAATACTACATGTGAAATTTCGTGACAATCCGATCATCCGTTAGCGACCTATCACTATCTTCAAATTTAGGCCTACCCCCATAACCCCCCTCCCGTTCACAATTTTTTGACGTCACACACCCTATTTTTCTATTTGGCTTTTATGAATACTTCATGTGAAATTTCGTGACAATCCGATCATCCGTTAATGACTTATCACAATACTTATACTTAGGCCCCCATCAACCCACCCTCCCGTTCAAAATTTTGTGATATATACACTCTATATTTCTATTTGGCTTTTAATAATACTACATGTGAAATTCCATAACAATACGACCAACCGTTAATGAGCTAGCACTATATTTATACTTAGGCCCCCCCGCCACAACCCCCCCTCCCGTAAACAATTTTGAGCCGTCACACCGCCTATTTTTCTATTTGGCCTCCAGGAATACTACATGTGAAATTTCGTGACAATCCGATCATCCGTTAATGACTTATCACTATACTTATACTTAGGCCCCCATCAACCCACCCTCCCGTTCAAAATTTTGTGACATATACACCCTATATTTCTATTTGGCTTTTAAGAATACTACATGTGAAATTCCATGACAATACGACCAACCGTTATTGAGCTACCGCCATATTTATACTTAGGTCCCCCCGCCACTACCCCCCCTCCCGTACAAAATTTTGAGCCGTTACACCGCCTATTTTTTTATTTGGTCTTCAGGAATACTACATGTGAAACTTTGTGACAATTCGATCAACCGTTAATGAGCTAGCTCTATATTTATACTTAGGCCCCCCCACAACCCCCCCTCCCGTTCAAAACTTTGGGACGCCACACACCTTTTTTTCCTATTTGGCTTTTAAAAATACTACGTGAAATTTCATGACGATTCGCCCATTAGTTAATGAGTTAGCTCTATATTTATACTTAGGCCACCCCACAACCCCCCCCTCCCGTTCAAAACTTTGGGACGCCACACACCTTTTTTTCCTATTTGGCTTTTAAAAATACTACATGTGAAATTTCATGACGATTCGCCCATTAGTTAATGAGTTAGCTCTATATTTATACTTAGGCCCCCCCACAACCCCCCCTCCCGTTCAAAACTTTGGGACGCCACACACCTTTTTTTCCTGTTTGGCTTTTAAAAAGACTACGTGTGAAATTTCATGACAATTCGACCATTAGTTATTATGTTAGCACTATTTATATACTTAGGCCCCGCTTACAACCCCCCCTCCCGATCAAAACTTTGGGACGCCACACACCTTATTTTTCTATTTGGCCTTCAGGAATACTCCATGTTAAATTTCGTGACAATCCGACCAACCGTTAAAGAATTAGCTCTATATTTATACTTAGGCCCCCCCACAACCCCCCCTCCCGTTCAAAACTTTGGGACGCCACACACCTTATTTTCCTATTTGGCTTTTAAAAATACTACGTGAAATTTCATGACGATTCGCCCATTAGTTAATGAGTTAGCTCTATATTTATACTTAGGCCCCCCCCACAACCCCCCCTCCCGTTCAAAACTTTGGGACGCCACACACCTTTTTTTCCTATTTGGCTTTTAAAAATACTACATGTGAAATTTCATGACGATTCGCCCATTAGTTAATGAGTTAGCTCTATATTTATACTTAGGCCCCCCCACAACCCCCCCTCCCGTTCAAAACTTTGGGACGCCACACACATTTTTTTCCTGTTTGGCTTTTAAAAAGACTACGTGTGAAATTTCATGACAATTCGACCATTAGTTAATGTGTTAGCACTATTTATATACTTAGGCCCCCCTTACAACCCCCCCTCCCGATCAAAACTTTGGGACGCCACACACCTTATTTTTCTATTTGGCCTTCAGGAATACTCCATGCTAAATTTCGTGACAATCCGACCAACCGTTAAAGAATTAGCTCTATATTTATACTTAGGCCCCCCCACAACCCCCCCTCCCGTTCAAAACTTTGGGACGCCACACACCTTTCTTTCCTATTTGGCTTTTAAAAATACTACATGTGAAATTTCATGACGATTCGCCCATTAGTTAATGAGTTAGCTCTATATTTATACTTAGGCCCCCCCTACAACCCCCCCTCCCGTTCAAAACTTTGGGACGCAACACACCTTTTTTTCTTGTTTGGCTTTTAAAAAGACTACCTGTAAAATTTCATGACAATTCGCCCATTAGTTAATGAGTTAGCACTATTTATATATTTAGGCCCCCCTTACAACCCCCCCTCCCGATCAACATTTTGGGACGCCACATAGCCTATTATTCAATCGGGCTCAAAAGAATGCTACATGGGAAGTTTCATAAAAATCCGTCCAGCGGTTTGGGCGTGATGCTGGAACAAACATACAAACAAACAAACAAACCCCGTTTCAGCTTTATTAATATAGATTACTTCCTAACAAAAAAATCAGCCAAATGATATAATAAGCGTTATTCTTTTACGAAGTAAAGGAAGGGGAAGTTTTGTAAAAGGTGAGAAATTAGATCCAGACCGATGTTTTCTCTCTAGTTTGAGAACTAAGGAGAAAAAAAAGAGATAAACTAATGATAAAGATTAAATGTAAGCCAAAATGAAAAAAATGGTATGGTGTAAATTATAGGTAATTGTATGTTATGTTTTTCAGAAAATGTTAATAAACTTGAAAATGTCTATTAAAAAGACGAAATATTGTTCGAAAAATGAAAAATAAAGAATGAAAATTGAGACTATATGGCTTCATGGTTTATTCGTGAATAATACCCTAAAATAAAACATATGTTTGTCCTCACTGCTGTTCAAAACACGAACATGAATGGCTTCTTTGATTAAATCTAAATGATAAAAATAATAATACGAATAAATACAAAATAATGAGTTTTTAATTATAATTTAAACTATAATTATTTTTATAATTCTTTGAGAAGTGTCTTCTTCAAGTCCTATGTTCCTTCTTCAAGTCTTATGTTCCTTCTTCAAGTTTTATGTTCCTTCTTCAAGTCTTATGTTCCTTCTTCAAGTCTTATGTTCCTTCTTCAAGTCTTATGTTCCTTCTTCAAGTCTTATGTTCCTTCTTCAAGTCTTATGTCCCTTCTTCAAGTCTTATGTTCCTTCTTCAAGTCTTATGTTCCTTCTTCAAGTCTTATGTTCCTTCTTCAAGTCTTATGTTCCTTCTTCAAGTCTTATGTTCCTTCTTCAAGTCTTATGTTCCTTCTTCAAGTCTTATGTTCCTTCTTCAAGTCTTATGTTCCTTCTTCAAGTCTTATGTTCCTTCTTCAAGTCTTATGTTCCTTCTTCAAGTCTTATGTTCCTTCTTCAAGTCTTATGTTCCTTCTTCAAGTCTTATGTTCCTTCTTCAAGTCTTATGTTCCTTCTTCAAGTCTTATGTTCCTTCTTCAAGTCTTATGTTCCTTCTTCAAGTCTTATGTTCCTTCTTCAAGTCTTATGTTCCTTCTTCAAGTCTTATGTTCCTTCTTCAAGTCTTATGTTCCTTCTTCAAGTCTTATGTTCCTTCTTCAGGTTCAAAAAAGTAAACAATAAAGGAATATAATAAAAAAAAAAAATTAACTAAATAAACCAATAGAAATAAAATAAACGCGTACAGGTTAGGTTAGGTTTTATGACTCATGCCCGGGCTTTAACTACGAGGTCATATCGCCTACTACCAGAGCGCTCTTTCGTCACTCTGGTGGACATGAGCCCGACTCTACTGTGGGAGTCCTAAATTTTGCATACCCTAAATTTTTATTCATCTAGGGTAGGGGTCTTTAACGAGTACCTGACATCGTACAGGCTCGGGACCATCGCTTAACGTCCCATCCGAAGGACGGCGTGCTTAAGTTTATTGTACCTCCCAGATAAAATAAACTAAGGGCCTCGGTCGGGCTACGAACCCACAACCTTGAGCTCAGAAGACAAGCACGCATACCACTGAGCTACCGAGGCCCTCTAAACGCGTACATAAGTGATAAAAAGGTAGGTATGTACAAAATAATGTTTTAGTATATGAAAGACGACTTTTATATTCTTCTTGAACAATTAAGAATATATAGAGTAAAGGGTTGGCTCTAACATAAACAATTTTAGTTAAACTTAAAATTTTTTTTTTGTCGTTATTTTCTTCAAGAAGTGGGGAAAGCAAAATAATTATTTTATGAGTTATACTTTTTTTATAAAGATAATAGCAATGTTTAGTTAGTCGAAAATATTCTTTCTTCCTGGTATCTTGACCAGTATTGATAAGATGGGAAATATTTTTATTTTTCTTAATAACAATCAACTTTTCAAATGTAAACAAAATTTGATGTTTTTTAAATATATTTCTGCGGCTTGTTCTTTGATTAGTATTGTTTATTATTCTTAGTGCTTTTTCTGAAGTCTAAAACTATTATTAATAAATCTCCAAGCCCTTCTATTTTCTTCTTATGCCGTAGGAACTAAACTGAATCTGAAGGATTTTTCGGAAGTTTCTTCATCGGATATGGGAATAACCTTCAAATTCGTCCTGAATGTGTAGCGTGGTTTCCTTCATCACTTTACATCTTCTGCAGAAGGAATTCGGAACTAGGCCCATTTTAAAGAGATGTTTTTTTAACGAATCCTGTTAGATACCCGATGACTTTTCTTAGTGAACTCACACCTCGAGATGATTTTCCTTTCCGCAATGCCCATTCCTCGTGGACTGTTTTGCAACGCGCCTTCTTCCGTAGAATCTAGCCTATTCTTTTTGCTCTGTCTGGCAATGTGTTCATAGCTTGTAAAATATTGTATATTTCCACAATCTCAAGGATACTGTAGTTGCTGAAATAACAATACTTTGAATAAACGACGTCGAAAAAAAAAAGAAAGAAAAAAAAGCCGCGGGCTCTGAGTGTGGATCGATGCAGACAGGAAAGGAGGATATTAATTTTAGGTTTGTGACATCATTAAGGACCCTCGGAAGTCCTGATAATATCAGGGAGTCCTGCTTACTCCGCTTCTGCAGATATTAACAAGGCAACTCTTCCCTTCTTCCTTCCTCTTCCTTTCTGGATCAGCCTGTGGCATCCTCCAGCCTAACTAATATTTCAGGAAAGTTTGATTCGATCAGATCAGACTGAATAGTTCTGTTGATGGATATTGCTGTAGACAGCATGGAACTACTTCTTGAGGTGAATAGTGTAAAAGAACCATCTTAATTACGCTAAGGTGATGGGTACTATAATGGCCAGTACTGAATGTACTCATTTCAGGGTAACGGAACTTAACTAGTAAACTTATCACAGAATACTTACTTAGAAAGTTCTCAACATGCTTACTAGAGGGCGCCTGTAGCCGCTAGCGTGCTATCCTACTGAGCTCAAGAAAAAGCTTAATAATAGAAAAAAAAAATTAAATAAATACGAAAATAAATGATTATAATAATAATACGATTAGATACTAAAGACACAATTTTCAATTATAAATATTTTTTTATAATTCTTTCGGAAGTGTTTTTTTCACGACGATATTTCGGGACGTTCTTGCTAGGGAAGTACATAGCCGGTGATTGATCGACGATTTCCTTTATATTTATTATCTTTTTATGAACCTGAACTTCTGAGAAAAAAACATTTATGTCTACTTTAGCGTTTGGGTTACCCGTTATTTTGCTGTATCCATGGTACCCGCCCCAAGATCACTCCTATTAATCCTGGAGTGGACTGTATTGAATATAAAGCAACCTGTTCCACCTTGGATACCCGACCGGAGGTATGAAGAGTTTTTTCTATTTTTGTGATTAATGATTTTTGTCCGTCTGATTGTGGTGAAGAAGTGAGGTGTGAGATATGAGCAGGGTTCCTGTCCGCCGCGGCCTCTACAATACTCGCTGTCATTAGCTCTCCAGTCTTGTATTCAATCAGATCTCCTTCACATCTAATGGCATTCTGTAATATCATTAGGATCCTCTTCAGGGAATCATTTTTCTACATTCTTATTTTGTCATTATTACTTTTTTATCGGAACACTCCCAAAAAAAAAAAAAAAATTAATAAAATATATGATGTAGCCAACATGTCGAATTTTTACCTTTTCTCTAATATTATAGTATAAGAAAGAAACTACTATTGTAATTGTGCGAAAATCCGAGACCTATTTTTCAACAGATTTTCACGTTTCAAGGTAGGTCACTTGAATACGTTTTGACAAAGTTCACGTTGATGTCTGTCCTGGCTGTGAGATCCTTAACGCAGAAACGATTGTAGCTATGAACAAGCTTCAAACATTACTTTCAATTATTTTTTATGGAAATATATTCTCAAGAAATATATATGAATGCGACGAAAAAGCGCTCTCATAGAAATAAAATATGTTGTCTTCCCACTGTTTTATTTTAGGCCAGAACCGGTTTTCGACATAACAGCGTCATCATCAGTGGTTCATCCCACCCACACAGCACAGCGGTTAGAAGACAATATAGTTGTCAACATAGTTGTCTTCTAACCGCTGTGCTGTGTAGGCGGGATGAACCACTGATGATGACTCTATTGCGTCGAAAACCGGTTCTGGTATAAAATAAAACAGTGGGTAGACAACATCTTTTATTTCTACGAGAAATCTCGTCCCACAACATCTTACTATTACATATGAAAGAGCGCTCTGGTTACCAACGGTGATATGACCTCGTTGTTAAAGCCCGGGCATGAGTCACAATAACTGACTGACCAGAGGTCGGAATCTATTTCGAATTTGCGGAAGGCCTGTCATTAATTAAAAATTATTTCATTACATCAGCGGTTCTTGTGAGTTTTCATATTCAATAGGTGTCATCTTTTTAGGGCGTCGAATTTATATATGAAATTATATCGAGTCATTTCTTACAATTGGCAGTTATTATAGTTATTTTGTTGTCTCCTATTCCTCCCTTCCCTTTGCATGAAAATCAATAAGTGTCGTCCTTAGAGGGTTCTGGATACAACTAAAAAAATTTCGTTCATTCTATTGGGAGTTATCTTGTTCACAGACACACCTAATTTTGTTTTCCATTTTTGGAATCAGGAGTTCGGAAAATATAAAATTCCGTTGAAAAATGTGCATCGAATTTTTCGCCTATTACATAACTTGCCGTATACTTGGTATAGTTGGGGAAGTAGAAATGAAACTTTAATAACGGCCAACTTTGGCATTGAGAAGTCCCCTTCATTGATTTTGATTTTTGGCAAGAATGAGTTTAGAGGGAGAGTGATTACAATGAATTTGAGCTGGGGAAGGACATAACCGACCACTTTTTTTTTTTTTAATATGCTTTTTCCCTTCTCTTTAATAAAAAAACATATTTTTCACCTGTTGAGTTGTGCCTTTGTTTATCTCACCGCGAGGCAAGAGAGCTCTTTCAACGTTAGTCCCTCGGAGATACTCAGAACTAATGGCTTCACCTTACCTTAACATCAAAGGCACTCTCCCCTATATTAAATAGAAATTGAGAATCAAAGAAAATATAGCCATTTTCCTAATGTTGAGATAAATTAACAAAATCTTTTATAGCATTACTTATGTTAATTATGATTATTGTGCCGGTGGCTCAGTGGTAGTGTGCTGCGAGGAAAAAGCTTGAGAACGCCGTCCTTCGGAGGGGACGTTAAGCGATGGTCCGAGTCTGTACGATGTCAGGACTAGACCAACATTTAGATACAACTCCCACAGTAAAGCAGGGCTCATGTCCACCAGTGACGATATAGCGCTCTGGTAGTAGGCGATATAACCTCAGAGTTAAAGCAAGCACAATATTAAACAACTTAGTCTATCTAATAAAACACTTCCAATAATGAAAAGATATTTTAAAATTGGTTAGTATGCGCTACAATTCAAACACAGGTGAGATATTTCCTACAAATTTATATTACTTTTTTTTTTATTTAATTTTAAAAAGCCATTAAAAAAATCTAACTTACAAAAAAAAAAAAATTAAAATTAAGAATAGAGGACAAAAATTAATAAAGATAATGAAAAATGAATTAAAGTTGAGATTTTCCTATTAAGTTTTTGTTAATTACTTGTTATTTACAGTTTAAGTACAAAGTGGTTTGACTTAATGTTTATTACTTTCGTTTCATTTAAAGTCATTATACTATGTATATGTGTATGTATGTATATAAAAGTATATATTCTTTCTGTTTTGCATTTCTCTTGGTTCTATGTATACAAGTATATGTGCGCATTTATTATTATTATTTATTATATTATTTAGATATTTAGAAATTTATTAAGCTGTAATATTCTTACTTTATTATTATATCGGATGTATATTCAAATTGTACCCCAACTCGCTACAATAAGCGTTAATAGGCTTCAATGTAGTAATAAATAAATAAATAAAATAAATATTACATTTTTTGGGGCGATGTAACGGAAATTTAAAAAGAGACATTTTTGATAAGAACCAACTTTTCGACTGGACTATCCGTTTTTGCGTAGATCAAATAAACGTTGAAAAAATTAATATGAATCGAAATTTTTGAACGGTTGTCTTGTAAAGTACAAATTTTATTTGAACAGATTTTTGATTAAGTCATAAATATAAGCAGAATCTTTAAAATGTACTTTGGCTCCGAAGTAAGGTGGTCCAATTTTCGTCCGATTTCGGTCAGAATATAATCAGATTTCGGTTTATTGCAGTAATTGTTTCTGAGTTAGGGCGCTCACAAAGTCCCAATCACATGACCCAAATATGACCAAAACGTGTTCCGGGGACCTTGAAATTCCGTTGAAAACTCGATCTCGGATTTTTGCACGATTAATATACATTTAGAAAAAGTAAAAAAATATGAGGCAGTATTGCCTCATGTTACATGGTTTTGTAGTCAGGAGAAAGCAGTGTTCTGTTTCACAAATCAAAAATGTGAAAGGGCACTGTAAGATATTTTCAGAAAATTTGTGGTCACTAAATGTTTCTTGGAATAAAAAAAAATTTATGGTAAGTGTTTTTCTATACCCGTATAATGAATATGGCGGCCAAAATTGTGTCGAAAAATCCTGTGTTCTTTGATATCTTGCAAAGGCATGAACAAATCAAATACCTAAATAAAACCAACTTCGTTTTTTGAAGTATTGTATATTCCACAAGAAATAATTATAAGTACTTTCATTATACAAAATATCTGATAATGGTATATCTTAAAAAAGTTTTCAATTTCGTTTCACTTAATATTATTTTCACTGTGAAGATGGTTGATGTAAAGTGAGAAGTGATTATTTTACAGGTTGCAAAGTAAAAATGAAGTCTGGCCTCTCACAGATTTTATTATTATTATATGCTAGCAGGCTTTCGAGGTTGCTCTCTTCATCAGGCAGTGTAAAAAAAAAACATCATTTTGTAAGATAATGTATATTAATTCTAATGGCTAAAATAATTACACAAAAAATTTAACATACACTAAATAGATTAGTTCATAAAAAATAAATAAAATTAAAAATTAGAACAGACTTCAGAAAATAAAAAAAAACATAAAAAATTTAAAAAGTAAATTGAATAAAATAAAAAAATACAATTAAACTGTCCAAATAAAACTAAATAAATAAGAAAATAAAATAAAATAATAAATAACTATTTATAGTTTTATTTTATTTTGTTTATTAATACAACTATTAATAAAATTTTATGGAGAGGGGGGGGGGGGGGGGGGGGGGGATAATGTTATTGCTGTTTCCCATCTGAGCCACAACTAATTGCACTGAGTGCGTGAGGGCAGGAACACAACCCCTCTTTAAAATTGAGAGACAGGACTCTCTTCCTTTCCAGTTATATCTTTATGCTTTCAGTTACATCTATGTTCCTTATTTCATGGATATTGTGATAACGAGGCCTATCCCCTATTTGTTTACATTCCGACTAGTCTGCCCAAGATAAAAACAATAACAGATATTTATTATTTTAATTTTTATACTAAAAAAAAAAGTACAGAATTTTTCAATTTGGAGAATTCGCCTGAATTTAATTAAACAATGTTTACACTAGGGTTGCCCTCTAGTCTTTCTTATCTCATGACCATTGGGTGCACGAAAGGTTGGCTGGAACCTGTGAACGTACCTATTGTCAATAGTACGGTAGGGATATTGAAGGTACGTGGATCCGTGACTTGACTGTAACAGCTCCATAGAGGAGGGGTCTACCTGTGATAGAACAAGTAGCTAACTGCTACCATCTTTCCAATTAGAGCAGGGTGGGGGGTGCCCTGTTTGATGGAACTGTTTAACTGGAGCCGACTCTCCTCGCATACTAATGGTAACACTCTCCAAGGTTTCCTACATGAAGCCGGGGTAAGGCAACCCCACTCTACTCAACTGAACTTCCAGAGACGAGGAACAAGAATCGACCTAGTATACGTGACCAGGATCGAATATCAAATATCCTATTTAGATGTATCGATAGGACCGAAATAATATACATCAGAATATACAGATTGATACATCAGATAGTCTTAGCAAATGCAGTAAAAACATTAAAAACACTCATGTCTGGGCTTTAACTTGGAGATCGCCTAAAGAGCGCGAATAAAGAGCGCTCTGGTGGACATGAGCCTGACTACTATTGGAGTCAACATTTTGCTTACTCAGGTTTAACTAGGGCTGGGGTCTTTAACGCGTACCTGACATCGTGGACGTAGGGGACCATCGCTTAAAGACCCATCCGAAGGACGACGTGTTCAAAGTTGTACCTCCCAGATAAAAAAGGGGGTTTGGAACCTATATGTTGACCTCAGTAGGCAAGCACAATAGTTCTGATTAATATTTACGCAAATTGATATTTTAATAAATAGCTTAAATGTTACTAACAAAGTTTATATGAAAATTTTCGGATTGTTTATAAATTTAAATTGTTTATGAACTTACATTGTTTATAAATTTACACAGGGGGCCATGGTAGCCGTGCGGGCTAGAGCGTAGGGCTTTGGTCGCATGGTTTCACCATGGTTTGCGGGTTCGAATCCCGTCCGGGAGTGAGTTTTATTTCGTAGGTTAAAGACCCCTAACCTAGGTGAATAAAAATTTAGGACCCCCACAGTCGGGTCGGGCTCAAGTCCACCAGAGTGACGAAAGAGCGCTCTGGTAGTAGGCAAAATGACCTCGTAGTTAAAAGCCCGGACATGAGTCATAACAACTATTTTAGTAAAAACCGCAACTTTGGAGTAGCCGAGACGGTTTAGGTCTCTTCAGAGACACACATACACGCTAGTTTGATGGTTCCGTTTTCATTTTCCGGCCTTTCGGAACCGTCAACAAACTCCGTCATTTAAACTTAGAAATAGTTTCTCCTGTTTGACAACACCAAAATAGGGTAATCATTAGTCGATAAATGATTGTGAGGGGTGGTATGTATGTTTCGTGCCGTGATGTGTTCTGTCATTCACAAGTCCAGCTTGCATGTTCCTTCTTCTCAACATATTCCACAACTTTATCTGCCACACTCCATTCCATTTAGTGTATTATGTATTGTTTTGTCGATTGAATCTCTCATGGAATTCAGATGAATTGTAATAACTCCAGTTTAATTACACTCAATTAAGAAATACCTTTGTAGATCTCCAGATTAGATTTAGAGCTATTTGGAATAAATTGTAGTATATTTATTTTGACTAAACTTTAACGCTTTTTCATGTATTATAACATCAGTAGTAATTAAAAAAATATTAAATTGATAATTTAGAAAAAAACCGCCCAAAAAAATGTTTTTGTTCATTCATTGTTTTTTACTGAAACCTTGTTGGGCAGGCTTTTTTTTAAGCTCAAACTCCAAGTCTCTAGCTGTAATAGAGGCCGAGATCCCTATACAGGCTCTGATGAAACATGAAGATCTTGAAAACGGTATAGCCGATTTCCACCAAACATGGCTAAAAACCATCTCGCAAATACCAGTTTTTGAGACAAAAAAAACCGCTTTGAAATCGGTGCAGCCGTCTTGAAGCTGCGATGCCTCAGACATAGGCTTCAAATTTATCACTTTTGCATCGGAGGTTAGTGATTCGCCATTTAAATATTGGGTTAGCAACAAAAAACATCTATTAAATCATTTGAACATCTTACTATGTTTTTGTCAGCAGTGAAAAAACATCAGGCACAATGCGTGGTTAGCAAACAAACTAAATTTTATCAGCAAGTAAACACATCTTTAGTCAGCTTAATCCGGACTAGATGGGCCCCGTCCGGATTACCGAAAGTCCGGATTAAACGAAATTTGCTGTAAAATGCACATGATAAATATTTTAAAATTATATTAGCGTAAATATTTAGCCGTCTTCTCTGTCGGCACTTTTTCATCGTAGCCAACTGAGTAAGTCAAGTCAAACCCTCTCTTTGAATTATTTTCGTACTTAGCACTCGCTAAATTAAATTTTTAGTTTACTAAATTTTAATTTGTTTGTTTTTAATCCCGTCTGGATTAACCGGATGTCTGGATAATCGGTGTCCGGATTAGCGGGACTCTACTGAAGTCATGATACAAAGTTATTACTTGGTCAGCAGGATTATAAAATTGATCAGCAACAAAATAATATACATAAGCTATAATATTTATGTGTGCCCAGAACACCATTAGGACAACTTATTTCAGCCAAATCGGCCATAGGGATGGGGGTGATGATAGCGTGACAACACAGAAACCCTAAAATTACTAGTGTAATAAAAGTATTAACAAGAAAATTTACTCTCAGGATTTTGTAAATTGGTGTCAAAGAGAGAGCCAATGTTTAATTGTTCATTCGACCTGGAGAATTACATAGCCAGTGATTCACCGACCACTTTTTATTATATTTTTGTTGAATTTGTGACAACCATTTTTTTTTTTTTTTTTTTTTAGGGGTGTATTACTTTCAGTCTCATGGCCCCAAAAAAAATTAATCTTGTAACTCATAAGGGAGGGGGTGTGTGGATTTTCACGCGTGGGTGGAGCACGCCAAACCAATATGTCTTATTTTACGGATCTTTTTTAGTACATATTTACCTAAAACATATTAAAACAAAAAGGTAAATATGTCCGTCTCAATTTTCCAAAACCTTTGTTTGCCTACCTATTTACTTCATTTTTTTTTTTAAACGAGTTTTTGATGTACTCGTATATTCTTCAAATATTAAATTTTTTGATAAAATTTTGTACCATTTCATGCGGAAAGTTTTCCTGTTTGATCCATGTTTGCTACCTTTCGTCCCATCTTTTTTTTTTATTTATTTTTTTTTTGTAAAAAGCTTGAGATCCTGTCATTAGGGTTTAGTCTGATTGAAAGCCTTATATTTTCCTTCTTGTGTCTGTCCATCTGTTTTGAAGCATGGAAACTAGGGATGGTAGTCACATTTTTTACATTGCTATACATATATATACACTTCGGAATACACCTTATATACATATATACACTTCGGTATACACCTTGTATATAAACTTCCCCAGCTGTACGAAATACAGGAGATGCTGAGTTTGCAACGGAATTTCATGTTTTTCGACCTCTAGATTCCAATAAGAAAAAAAAGTCGTCGATGAATTAATCAATTAACGTCTGGTTCCCCTCCAAAACCAGTCGATGTTTGCGCTAATATTCTCCTAAATTCGTTACATCGGCAGCTATAAGGGTTTTTGAATTGAGGCTCCTCCTCTGAACCCTTCTTCCCTTCGGTCGTTATTACTGAAATTTGACAGGTTACGTCATAATTGGGTTTTGATTTCAAATATTTTTTACAAGTTTCTAGAAGAACTAAATTATAGATACTGAGGATGGGCAGTATCTATAATTTATTTGCTATATCTTTATGTAAACTTTTTTTTTTATCGATCAAGGAAGGATTGATTAAAGATGCAATAGAGAAGAGATGAGGCTTGTGGTCGATGAAAGCAAACGTGTAGAATTTATGCCAATCTTTCGGCACTGAGTGTGCCTTCTTCAGGGCCTGTATTGACTGACATGTATACATTATTATTGAGTTGATGTATGTTAGATTCGAGTAAAAGATCTGAACATTAAAACTGTGACTAAACAATAATCTTTAAATTACTAACCCCTTAACAAACTAAAATATTATATCTAAACAAACCTAAATACAAACACACACAAAGGTATATCATGTGTGAAAATTTAAAAACACAAACAAATAATATGATATCTAAACAAAGGCAAGGGGGGCCACGGTGGCCGAGCGGGCTAGAGCGTAGGGCTTTGGTCGCATGGTCTCACCATGGTTTGCGGGTTCGAATCCCGTCCGGGAGTGAGTTTTATTTTGTAGAGATAGAACTCTCTCCCGGGGCCATGGATGTTATAACTATAAACTATATAACACATTGACATGGCTAATATACACCGTACATAAAGCCAAAAAAAAACAAAAAAAAAAGGCAACATGATGTTTGACACCATATTTTGGCTTGTTTTTTAGATATTCAAATTTTAGTTAGCACATGTGACATAATTTCAAATTTCAAGTTCATAGATACAAGACCGCTCGCCATCTTTTACACATAAACACACACATTGCGAAAATTGGCATGGGTTAACGGTAAATCCGTTGAAAACTCGATCTTGGATTTTCGCCCCATTCCAATACATCCTTACCTTAAACTATAGGTAGGTATAAGAAAGTAATTATTGAAAATAAATAAAAGGAAAAGGATTTGTTTAACAATATATGAGGAGTTTGGAGCCAGAGCGGACCAACCCACAATTTTTCGGAAAATGAGTTATTACCATCCTGATGTTGGCATAGGTTCCCTTTTTCAAAACCAGTGTGGATCACTTCGTTTCTTCACTTCAGTGATAGATAGCAGCACTTTAAGTTTAGTCTACAAGTATTTTGTGCATATATTTTCAAAGTCACAATGGATCATACGGCCTTCAAAAACTTTATAGAACACAAAAAGGGATCACTCATCCAATACTATTCTAAAATTTCAAATATAAATAAATATTTGGGGCCCATTTATGGAGATAAACAAAATGTACTCAATTTTCAATTGCCATTTTCTACCTGTTCAGTTTCAACCAGTTGGTCCGCTCTGGCTCCAAACTCCTCATATAATAATAACAATTCCAATAAAAAAAAAATATATATATCAAATTAGTCCTTGCAAAGTTTATAGAGTGATCCAGTGGTGCCGTCTCCAGGCCTCTTCGGATGGCTCACTGGGTCCTCGGGGGGACTTGGGCTGTGTCCCTCTGGTTCTTCTTGGCTCTTATCGACCGGGGAAATAATAAAAACAAAAATTAATTAAATACATTTTTAATTTTATGGCCAATATGCACGAAACATCAGGCCAAGAGGAGAAGAAAAAAAAAAATAATAAGATCGGAGAGCCCTGCTCATGGTAACTAGTACCAATTGGGAAAAATGATTTAATGTCAAATTAAACCCCATAAGGGAAGAGGGTAATCAGAGGGAGGGCTCAACTCAAAAACTCCAATAACTACCGATGTAATGAATGTATCGACATGAAAGTTCATATTTAAAGTCGAAACCCCATGATGACAGCCTGTCCAATTTCAGCGATATCGGCTGAAGGGAAGGGGGCGTTCAGGCGAGCGGCCTCAATTCAAAAACCCTAATAATTGCAGATGTAATGAATTTAACGACACACAATTTATTATGAGGATATAGGAGCCTCTATGTAAGTCAACTGTTGAATATTAGCGCAAACGGTCGACTGGTTTTGGAGGGAGCGAAACGTTAATTCATTCTGCGGAAAAACATTGCAGGTGATCCACCGACAACTTTTTCAAAGGAAAACCAAATACAGAACTGGTAAATTTATGGTAGATTTAGTCTGTATTGGAAAATTCTATGTTAGGACGTGCTGTGTTGGTCGTGTAAGGTTTTGTCTCAAATGTATTGTTATGTTATATACAGGGAAGACGACGATAAGAAGGGCATTTCTTTGGAGGAATATCGTCCTGGTGTAACCAACCCTATGAAGGTATATGAGGATAGCTTTATGTATTAAGAATAAGGGAGGGTTTTGTTATAGGACAGCGCAATCTATACTTGGAGTACTTTGTAGGGTCGAATATCGTCCTGAGGGTTTGTAGGGTCAAAGGGCTTTACCTGTAGATAGACCCAAATAACAATAAATACTAAATAAACAGTCATATAAATGCAACAAGGGGTAGGGGGATCTAGTTGAGCATGAATAGGGTATATAAGATGGCGGACAGCTGGTACCTCGAGGGGGGCAGCTGCCATGTTGGGGGTCTCCAGTTACCAAGATGTCCTCTGAATTAATCCAGATCCTCCAATGAACAGGAACAATTCGGGGGGATGTTCATTCAAGAAAATAAGGAACCAGTGGGGGGGGGGGGGGGGGGAAGGGGGAATGAATGGGACAAAAGGTGGAAGCCCCGTCCCCCCTCCACTTATTGGGGGACAAGTATAATTAAGATGAATCAGAACAATACTTCACCATTGAGACGAGAGACCCATTCATCGAATTAGGCTCTTTCCCCCTCCTCTCCCGTGGGAAAGGACATTTTAAAATGGTTAATGGTAAGGTATATTCAACAAGTAACTACAGGTTGGCAGACTCCCAATAATTGATATTAATTCTACTAAATGCAGGAATAAATGAGTCAAGAAATGTCCACCCATTTCCCAGAAAAATGGTCATCATTAGTATCTTCCAGAGGGCAGATAAATGCCCTCACTGAATTAGAAAATTTAGTAAACTCCCATTTGTGCGAATATCCATTTTGAACTTTTTTTAAACAGATTGGGCCAACAAATGGAGAATAAAAATTAATAGAGACAAATCTCTGCAAACCAAATTCACACTTGTCCACCAGTTTACATTAACAACCAGACCATTCCTGCATCCGACACTGTCCTATATCTTGGACTTCATTTAGACTGACGTTTAACTTGGACAACTCACATCAGACTGAAACGTACACCTCAAAAGACGATTTGAACGACTGAAATCAATCATCGGACGACGATCGACATTATCGCCTGAAAACAAACTTCACACTATAAACCCATCTGAACTTACGGTATCGAGATATGGGGATCAGCCAAAAAACCAAACATACAACGTCTTCAGTCAATACAATCCATTATACTTTTCCAGCCTCACTTAACATCCCATATGTACCAACCATGTGTTATTAGGACCCGGTATCAACATTTTTACGACAAATCGCTTCATGACGTCAATCAACTTATTCTGCAATTATCCACAAACACTCTTCCCACAAATCCTCTACGACGCCTCAAGTGGGCATAGCAGAGGGACTTGCTCCAGGTCTAGCCTGGACTCCTCTTCGATCACATGCCTCAGAGTACAGCCACTCCTATGTCATGCCTCAATATCGCACTTACAAATGAAGAACAATTCGTCATTGTAAATATGTTGCATCGTAAAGCAAGTAGTCTTTTAAATCATAGTTATTTTTTTCCTTTTTGAAGGATATAGTTTCTGTGATAACAATTGAGTGATTGACGCGAAAAAGGTTCTAAACGCCAAAATAACATTTCCATCCTCTGCCATGTTGAGAACTACTGGTGGCTGTTAGAACCTTCTTCCATGAGGCTCAACGCTGACGTGGGCTCAATACTACCAACTGCTGCTGTAACGGCAAAAAAAAACTTCCCTACACAGTCCCTAGAGACCTATAGAACCTGATTCCACAGAAATCTCATTTTCGACTAAAGTGGCGCTTAGAACTTTTTTCGCGTCAACCACTCAATTGTACAATGGTTCCCATTCACACTTTTGTGTAAGGAATCCTGAAAATAGTAGATATGTTTATTTTAAAGGAGTTATATAATGTAATTGTGTAAGTATATATGTAGAAGGGATGTATTATTTTCCTACATAAGTGTTTCCGCTGGGGGGGGTTAGTCTTCCATTGGTGGCCTCCACTAATTTATTCAAATCTCGTAGCAGCCTCAGGAAAACGTTGTGCAGCTCCACCACCACTCAATGTTATAACCACTTAATGGCATTGTAAAAATTTTATAAAACAACATAATAAATTATTCATAATGACTACGTAATGGAGCAATGTTTCCCATCTAAAGTAGGCTCACTTTCATGCCATTTTGAAACTATTCCATTTGTGATATATTTATGAAAAACAACAGGAACCTGAGGAAAAGACGCTTTGAGTATCGATATGAAATTCCATGTTGAGTTTTGCACTGAAAATTCATGTTTTCCGAGACCTCTTATGAAAAAATATCGCCGGTGAATCTTCAATGGACTTCCCTTGTATAAATTAATCAATTAAGTTTTCGTTCTCCCTCCAAAACTAATCGACCATTTGGGCTTCAAATTAAGATTTTACGTCGATGAAATTTAATAGGAGCCATCCTTATAGGCAGTTACATATTAGAAATTTTGTGTTAAACCTCTCCCTATCCCTTCCTTTCCTTTGGCCGATTTGGCTGAAATCAGTAGGATTCCCTTTTAGGTTCTGGATACACATAGCATTTCGTGTTGATGTACTCTTTCTATCGGGAGTTATCCTATTCAAAGACACAACCAGAAATGTTTTTTTTTTATTTTTGGAATCGGGGAATCGAAAAACTTCAAATTTTGGTGAAAACTCAATCGAATTTCTGACCGATTATATAACTTGCCCACATAAGTTCCTGTCTGTGAACACGATAACTCCCAATAAAATGAATATATCGTCACGAAATGTCTCTTGTGTGTCCAGAATCACAGAAGGCTGACCCTATCAATTTGCAGTATGTATTTTCAGCGAAATTCGACGAATGGAAGAGCATCTTCCAAGCCCCGATCTACTGAACGTATCATTTTGTATGTAGATTCAGCAGTCCCTAAGTAAGAGACCCATTTTCAACCAAATCTTCGGTTATCTTCAGTGTCCACCTTAATGGTCTCCATTATCTGTACTATTTTCTGGCAACGTGAGAGGACAAGGATAGAAACTCTGATAAACCTATCGGATAAGTGGTCCCGTCATGTATTATGTAGTCACAGATGTTTCAGTGTGGGTCTTCACTTTTGAAAGCCTAGACGGAAATAGGGGGAAAAATTGAGGATGCGCTAGACAGACTCGGGACTTACACGTGTGAGTACATCGGATGTATCGAATGACAGAGTATATCGATTGTTATTCTATCTCCGTATGTTCCTTCGACACAGTATATAGTGTACTCACCTCTCCTCCGAGTGTGTCTAGTTCTCATTAAGTGTCTACAGTTGGAAACTAGTAAATAAAGAGTTACTCACTGTAGTCTGGACTATTTATTTAGTCACAAATAGACTCAAAAATATTTAAAAAAATTTCAATGAATTATATACATAAAGTGTATCGTCAGCGCAATAGCCCTTATTTCTATAGTTTGTACCTACTATGTATTCTACTAAACATTTTTTTAATACATTTCTTACTATCATATTTTTTTTATTTTTTTATCTCCCTAATTTTATTGTATTATTGACAACTATTTGTAAATGTTATGTTGAGGTAAGACCTAAAAAAATTTCGTGTTAATATGTCCACCTTATCGGGAGTTATCGTGTCCAGAGACATGTAGGCAGATACACAGACACATTGACATACAGGACAATTTTTTATCATTTTTGGAAGTCATGACATTTGTGGATGTCATAAATCCATGACAGTAGGAAAATGGATACTGGATCAAATCTTCAAGAGAGGAATATACAAAAATTTCACGCGGTTGCATCCATCAGATATTGAGGTTTTAGGATAATACTTGGAGGGTTCATATATCAGTTTTGCTCTGGAAGTGTCTGAAGGCTCTGTATCTTAAGACGAAAAGGACGACCTTTAACACTTTTTGTTCCATCGTCCTTCTTTGAGTATCACCAGGCAACCTGGAGACATTCCTCCCCAACAAATATCTTAAAATAAACCAAACAACGACCCAGAACCAAGATGTTAAAAAGATCAACAATTTATTTTTATGTTTCACTAAGAAAAATATTATTTAATTTATTACTTATTAGCTGCAGTAGCCGTATCATTCTCCATTTAAAGATCATAACTAAGGGCGCCGGTAGCTCAGTGGTATGCGTGCTTGCCTCCTGAGCTCAAGAACGTGGGTTCGAAACCCGACCGAGGCCTTTAGTTTATTTCATCTGGAAGGTAAAATGAACTTAAGCATGCCGTCCTTCGGATGGGACGTTAATCGATGGTCCCTAGCCTGTACGATGTCAGGTACTCGTTAAAGACCCCAACCCTAGGTGAATAAAAATTTAGGACTCCCACAGTAGAGTCGGGCTCATGTCCACCAGAGTGACGAAAAAGCGCTCTGGTAGTAAGGCGATATGGCCTCGTAGTTAAAGCCCTGGCATGAGTCATGAAACCTAACCTAACCTCTAATTAATTATTCTTGCAATTATTCTATTTATTTTTTGTTATCTCTACTACTATTTTACTATTCCTACCTTTTCAAAGTCTTATTTTTGTTTTAGATAATTTTGAAATGTTTTTGTTCTCTAATTGCTTCCACTATTTCTTTCTGTTTCTATTAAAGAGAATGTTCATTTTTTTTTTTTTTTTGCCTTATGTACGATGTATATTAGCCATGACTCTTATTACTGGTGTTTTACCTAATTATTTACGACATCCACGGCCGCGGGAGGAAGTTTTATCTGCGAAATAAAACTCACTCCCGGACGGGATTCGAACCCGCAAACCAAGGTGAGACCAAAGCCCTATGCTCTAGCCCGCACGGCCACCATGGCTCCCATTTATTTTAATATTATTTATATATAATTTATTTAGTTACTACTCTCATTGCTTATTGTTATTATCTATTGTTATTTTATATTTTATTTTTTATTTTCTATAACTATAATAATATGTATTATGTAAAGAACCCCATAATTATTGCCTTAAAATGTTGTATTCTTTAGTACAATAAAAATATTATCTATCTATATTGAGTTTTTGATCTATTTATGGCATTCTGGATACAAATAAAAGTTCGTGTCGATACATTCATTCTATGAGTTGTGTTCACTGACACAATGACAAGTTGACAGACAGGAACCTTTTCTCAGAAAATCATCTTTGAAATGTGGTGGTCGGAAAACATGAAATTCCGTTGAAAACTCATCATGAAATTTCGAATTTACATAACCTCATCCATTCTTGGTATAGCTGACAAAATAAAATAATTCCTCACTAAGCTTTTCCTACGACTGAAGCTTTTCCTGAAGTTTGGTTGAGAATGAAAACTTGCAGTTGGTCGGCTCGCAAGCTTTCTTTTCGACTGAATTATTCGTTTCTCTATGAAAGTAACTAAACTCGATAACTCTCGATAGAATGAATGTAACGAAACGGCGGAGTAGGGGGGGGGGGGGGGGCTTTACATAAAGCTCTAAAAAAGGGCCGTTAGAATGAATTACAAGAAATTTTATATGTGAGACCAAAACCCCATAAGGAAAACACGAGAGTGATTTGTAAAAACATTGTTCGTATAAGAAAATTTTATTATGGCCATATCACATAGTTTATCATTTTATGTACTTCAAGGGACACTTGAAACGTGAAATTCTGTTGAGAACTCAATCTCTATTTTTTGCTTGAATTAACATCTGAATGTGTTGAATTCAGAATATTTATATTATCTGAATTGTCTCTCGTTTTTTTGGTAAATAAATTACTTACAATTTTTGATTAGAGGGCATCATCAAAAAAAAAATCTATGGACCCTAGAATTCTGTTGATGAATGTAAACCAAAATAGGATAATTTTTGCAGATTTGAAAAGGGGATATAAATAAATGTTTCTTTATTGTGTCTCTCTCTCGCACACTTGGCGTTCCATTTAGCATTAAGGAAGAAAAAGAAAATTCCTGGAAAATTCATTAAAATACATCTTGATACTAAAGATATAAGACAGTAAACACATCTCCGGAGTATTTGATCAAAGCCTCCTCGCACCTAAGGCTGTATTTGATTGTTGTTGGGGCTTTAGGAGGTCGCATTATAAAATCACCGGCAATGTACTTCCCCAGAAAGGAATTAATCTATTAACTTTTCGCTCCCCCTCCAAAACCTGTCGACCGTTCGCACTAATATTCAACAGTTCACTTACATAGGGTCTTCTAAATCCTCATACTAAATTTTGTGTCTATGAATTCATTACATCGGCATTTATTAGGGTTTTTGAATTAAACATTCTCCCCAGAACCCCCCTTCTAACGATTCCTCTAAAAATTTATAATGTATGTTGTTTTGAATACACATACATTTTGTGTCGATACATTCATTCTATCGGCAGTTGTTTTATGTTAAGCCTCCCCCGTAATCCCCGCTTCCCTTTGGGTGACCTGTCTGAAAATCAATATGTGTTGTTTTTAGAGGGTACTGGATTCACATATATAATTTCGTGTAGATACATTCATTCTATCGGCAGTTATCGTGTTTACAAACAGACAGACAGACTCAAACTCCGCATAGAATTGTTGACCAACTACATAACTACCCCTATACTATCGCTTACAGATCATTCTCTCTCCCCCTCCCCTTCTCAAAATCATTTCATATTGGCAACACTGAGTATTTGAAAATAATGAGTTGACGTCACCGCTATTGTTTTCCAATGGATTACTGACGCCGGTTTTTATGTGTTCTGTATCTTGCAACCACTCATAATATAGATAACTATATAGATATTTGGGAATATCTATTCTATGTTTCAGATGTCTTATTTTATTCACTATAAAGGCCATAGATACAAATATAAAAAAAAAATGTGCCTCAATAAATGCAAATAAAGGATTTAGAAGTCCCTATGTAAGTGAACTGTTGATTAGTGCGAACGGTAGCCGGGTTTTGGAGGGGGAGCAAAAAGTTCTTTGATTAATTCATTCTTCTTGGCGGTGATTTTATAATAGAGTATGATGCCCTCTAATCAAAAATCCATCTTAACTTAAGTGAAATGTTTCCGCTCATGAAATGTTTAGCAGGCGTATAACTACTACCGCGAGTTATATCACTTTTCATATCAAGAAATATCGAGATATTCTCTGCATTTTCTGAGTATGGAAGAGTTTTACAGTATTTTTAGTACTATTTTTTTCCGAAAGATATACACAAAAGACGCCAAGTAAAAATGATCGTTGTTAGCCAGTTTTGTGGAGTGTCTAATAAATCCTTTATCTGAGCTCTAGTTGACTTGAGAGGAACATTGCTCTCCCAACTTACCCAATATATTTCATCCCTTTCATACCCCGTTATACATTTTTCTTTGCATTTATATCTATGGCTCTCTCTTTATAGTTGCATTTTTACTGTTTGACTGTCTGTGAATAATAATGCTCTTCAAACCGAATTCTATACCTAGCGTTGTACGTCAACTTATGTCGGACAAACAGGGCGTAGACTAAAACACAGGTACAAAGATCGTATGAAGGAACAGTGGTGTCAAGAAGATTCATTGGGAATATCCTACATTATGAAGCCCTCCCCACCAAGATTTCAGTAAAACAAAAAATGAACAAAAAAGTAATAAAAATGTGTTTAATTAACAGTTGTCACAAAATTCAGTTATCGTGCGCCAGTCGTAGACAAGTTTTCTAGTTAGTTATTGTTATTCATACCTGGGCTCTAACTATGAGGTCATATCGCCTACTACCAGAGCACTCTTTCGTCACTCTGATGGACATGAGCCCGACTCTACTGTGGGAGTCCTAAATTTTGCCTACCCTAAATTTTTATTCACCTATGGCAGGGGTTTTTTAACGAGTTCCTGACATCGTACAGGCTAGGGACCATCACTTAACGTCCCATCCGAAGGACGGCGTGCTTAAATTTATTTTACCACCCAGATGAATTAAACTAAGGACCTCGGTTGGGTTTCGAACCCACTTTGAAGCTCAGAAGACAAGCACGCATACCACTGAGCTACCGGCGTGAAACCTAACCGAGGCCCTTAGTTTAATTCATCTGGGTGGTAAAATAAATTTAAGCACGCCGTCCTTCGCCGCGGCGCCCTCTCTATTTTTCTATAAATATTTCAAAATTAAATCTCAGCTCTATATTGTTGGGGTATTAGCATGTATAGAATAATGGAATACAATAGAATTCCAAAAAATTTACAATTATACGTTTGAATTGTCGTCGCACAAACAAATTACATTGACATCGGAATTTCACCTTTATTATAGTACTCTGGGGAAAAAATCACCCCCCCCCCCCTCACCCCCGCTACCCCAGTTTTATTCATTAAAAAACTTTTTAATTAAATTTATTTGGTGAAATGTTGAAGAGAGAAGGGTCAAGGCCCTCTGACTGGGTAAAAAATCCAACAATGCTTAAACGGATTTTCAATCAGTATTAAATTATTAAATTGGTACCACATTAAAAAGTAATTTATTGTATTTTTTTATTTATTTATTTATTTTTTATTTTCAAGTCCATAAATAAATAAGTAATAGTGAGAGGGTGCCGGTAGCTCAGTGGTATGCGTGCTTGCTTACTGTGTTCATGAACACGGGTTCAATTCCCGACCGAGGCCTTTAGTTTAATTTATCTGGGATCTAAAATAAACATATGCACGTCTTAGGATTGGACGTTAAGCGATGGTCCCGAGCCTGTACGATGACAGGTACTCGTTAAAGACCCCTAGTTGAATAAAAATTTAGGGTAGGCGAAATTTAGGACTACCACTGTAGAGTCGGGCTCATGTCCACCAGCGTGACGAAAGTAGGCGATATGTAGTTAAAGCCCGGGGATGAGTCATAATAACTAAATAACTATAGATAATAGTATTTTTTTATCACAACAGGACAAGCAGGTTCGCGTTGCATATTCGTTACAACAGTGATTTTTTTTTGATCCTCGTCTTAATCTCTACTGTACTTAAAAAATAAAGGCCAATAAGGTTTTCGTTGATTGAACCGTTACAAAGCAGTATTGCATATGCCAACATTTGACTGAATCAAGTGTTTTGTGAGGTAAAAGTTTTTTAAACGACATGAATGGGACGTAGGAATGGGATGGTACATAACGTACATGAGAGAGAGAGAATTAACCGGTCGTTAGTGAACGTTTTGTGAGAGCCCTCTGTGATTATAACTACATCAACTCGGTCACTACATCAAAAGTCTTCCCAACTCAGCCATCAACTCAATTTCCAAAGATAGTCACTCTCCTTTGATGTGAGTTGTTGGGGGAATAGTGAGGGTCGTGTCAGGCTGGAGCCCAGTCGTCCAATTCCCCAATTGGAATTTGTAACAAATACAGTACTTCGCAGATCAAGTGGAAGTGGACCAGCCAACGCTTCGCAGTGGTATTGGGAAACTACTCAGCGATGCTAACAAATAAACAATCGGGGAATCAGCTAACGATCTTAAGAACTAGTCGAGAATCCAGAAACGATTCCAACCAATAGACAATCTTGAAACCATCTAGCGATGCTAACGAATAGACAATCGGGAAACCACAAAGATACTAAAAAGTCGTCGGTTTCCCCAGAACGCATTAATCAATTAACTTGACGCTCCCGCTCCAAACGGCCACCTCTGAAGTAACCTGCAATTTTTGTGAATATATTATTATTATTATCATTAAGCCTTTAATTATTTATAAATAAAATACACATATACAAATAATTCGAAAATCAAAAATACTTATACTAAAGACGACCTCTTGGTCAGATGATCGTCACGAGTGTAGTCGTCATAAACTTGTTTAAAAATCAAATTATACCTTCGCCTAAGTAAATAATAAATTTTATTTACGAACAAGAAAGGATCTTATAAATATAAAAATATATCTTTGACCTTTAAAATTCAAATCAAAATAATCATATTCTACTGGTTTAATATAGTAATTTCAGATATAATTGTGAATCATAAGATTTGAGCCGTTATAATAAATGTTATAAAATGATAATAAAAAATAGTAAGACTTAAAAAGATTAATAAATGGTAAATAATAATAGGATTAAATAGTTATAAGTAATGTTATATATAATATTAGGAAAAATAGAATAGTATTAGATCACAATAATGATTTAAATTGTATTCTGGTTAAACTATGATATTTTAGCCTCGTCTACAATAATTAGCAAGAGAGGTCCAACATTTTCCATTCAAGTAACTCATCATTCCATCCCCGGTTAGTTGTTGTTTCGGGATATATCTTCGGCTCTTTTTTGGGTTATTACCGAACAGAAAAGCAGACGAAATTTGAATTTATATTATACTTTAATACTAACACATTTTATCGCAATCGGTTTATATACGTCAGTGATTGTTATTACAGCTCGTAAGTATAATAATCAGTATTGTATAGATACAATAGATATGAAATTGTATCATTATTATTTGATAATACACCCTTTGATGGTGTCTTAAACACCTTCATTCATTCAGAAAGACTCTTTCAACTTATCAAATATTGACATCTAACTTTCTTTGTCTGTTTGTCTTCTCCTTTTAATGGCACCTGCTAACTTTCTTCTGTTCTAACTGTTCTTCTTTCTAGAAATACTTTTCACATTTATTTTATTTATTTACCTATTTACTTATATCTTTTGTATAAGGAAGTATTGTAATAGCGAATAAATTTACCATTTTCTCAACGATGTCTCTACGAAGGGTACTTTGTGAAAGCGAAATTTTCTAACTTAAATCTAACTTGATTTTTACCGTTCCCAGAAAAGATCAGAATACTTTTCTTTGGGGCCTAACTTGCTTGTCTAGAGTACCGCTATCCTTCAGATGAGACGTTAAGCGATAGTCCTGAATCTGTACGATATCTGTTGCTCGTTAAAGACCCCTCCCTATCTTAGGTGAATAAACCCGGGTAGGCAACATTTAGATCTCCCACTGTGGAGTCGCGTTCATGTCCACCAGAGTGACGAAAGAGCTCTCTGGTAGTAGGCAATATGACGTCGTTGTTGAAGCCCGGATTACAATAACTAACTAACAACATTCTGCTTGGGTACCGCTTATATCATTGATTCCTTAGAAAATCTCTTCAAATAAAAATTGTAGAGAAGACTGTAAGACACATTTTATATCCAATACAATTTTCCGAGGGCCTCACGGTTTGCGCTAAATATGTGGAAAACCGTCGTACAATGACTACTCCATACCCATTTGCCATATCTATAAGCACTATTAGAAGTTATGTATTCGGTCAGAAATTCGATGTTTTGACTGGAATTTCATGTTTTCCGGCCCCCCTGATCAAAAAAAAAAAAATAAATAAAAATTGATAGCTGTTTGTGTCTGTGAATTCGATAACCATCGCAGGTTGTCAAATAAAATGTAGTCTGACCTCTCACAGATTTTTACTAGTAGTAGCTAGCCGGCTTTCGAGGTTTCCCTCAGCATAAAAATTTGAATGAAAACTCAAATATTTTATATTAAAAATAAATAAATAAAATAATCTAAAAACTTTTAACAATTTAAAATATCATGGATGGAGAGAGGAACAACTTGTCTGTCCCCATCCATGATATTTTAAATTGTTTTTAGATTGTTTTATTTATTTATTTTTATTATAAAATATTTTAGTTTTCATTCAAATTTTTATTTTATCAGACTGCCTGATGATGAGGGAAACCTCGAAAGCCATATCATAGTATATCTGCATCAAAGTATACATTATCATGGATTTATGACATCCACAAATGTCATGACTTCCAAAAATGATAAAAAATTTTCCTGTATGTCAATTGTGTCTGTGTTTCTGTCTACATGTATCTGGACACGATAACTCCCGATAAGGTGGACATATTAACACGAAATGTTGTTTAGGTGAAATCAAAACCCAATAGGGACGATACCTATTGTTTTTCAGCCAAATTGGCCGAAGGAAAGTGGGGGATGAGAGGGGGCTCAACTCAAAGTAATATCCTTATAACTGCCATTGTAATGAATGTATTGACACAACATTCAGTATACAATTCAAAATCCCACAAAGACATCTAATTTTCAACAAAATCATCTTCATATTAACGATAATCATCGATTTTTCGAATGCTTTGTGGTTTCCTTAATGGATAACATATGTTTCACTATTACAAAAAACAATCTTTTGATCGATCGGTGGATCAGAATAATAAATCGAATAATAAAATCCATGATGCAAGCGATTTAGGAAAAAAATCGTTGTGTGTGTTCTCTGTGGGTAAGGTTTATTCTAGAAAGGCATATTGCTAAATGAGCCCCCAGGACTATGACTGGCTGGTATGGCGAGGAAATCAAAATTCTGCAGTACCAGCACCCCCACCCGCCGGGGTCCTTTGAATTTCCCCACAAATCTTTTCTCCCCCCCTCCCCCACCCCCCTTCGAAGGGTTCTTTAATAAAAGTAAAAGGTCTGATTTGCTTTCCTTGGCAAATCGTGGCTCCCGAGCCTAATGGTCATGTGCAACCTTCGTGCACCGATAGAACGTACAATCTCTATTCTTTATAATCCAACACTATAAATCGTACATTCATCTAGCAAATGGCAATATCAAATATAATTTATAGAACTATATATATATCAAAAGAGACTATTTTATTTTAAACCATTTTTTTTTTTAGGGTCTCTAATGAAATAATAGTAGATACTCTTTGCCCGACCATATTGGGCTTTGGATTTACATAGAAAATTTCGTGTCAATACATTCGTTGCTTCGATAACTATTTTGGGTATTGAGTTGAGTCGTCTCCATATTACATACTGCAATGGTTATCATCGTCCGAACAAAAATCTATTAAATTACAAAAAATAGAAGAATAAAAAAAAAAATATATATATACATATATACTTGTACGCATACATATACACGAATATGTGCACATATACATACACAAAAAAAATGAACAAGAGAAGAAAATGAAGAGAAAAAACTAAGTAAAATGAAATCTTCATGACCCTTTCGAGACAACTAAACCGATGGGATGATTTCAGGAGGTACAATTTATGGAATAGATGGGACTCTTTGAGGAGGCGACCAGCCGATTCATGGCAACAGCACCGTCATCACACAGAGCTTCAAACAGACTACCAATATCAACTTTATTATATACTCGTAATTCATTGCTACTCGATACAATTCAGACATTACTTTGAAATATTTCCTACTGAAATTTATTCTTCATTCTTTGAAGCGCTTCATCATTGTTCGTTTTGGTCCTATCTCAAATCTAAAAACTGGTAGCGATTAGAAATTTAATAAGAAACATTTTTGATTGGTACCAATTTTTCGATAGGACTGATCGTTTTGGGGTAAATCAAGGAAATGTCTAAAAATAAGTGTTTCAAGACGGTTCGGCATGTATCTTGAAAACCGGACGATCTGTGAAAAATCTTATTTCATACAAGATGTGTCTTTCAGTTTTCTTTACAAATTTTATTCGAAAATATTTTTGATTAGGTCATAAATATAAGCGGTATCTTGTAAAATGTATTTAGGTCCTGAAGTGATTTGGTCTCAATTTTCGGGAAATCAAATCAGGGAAATGTTCAAAACGTATCAAATGATCCTTAAACATGAAAATTCTTTGAAACCTCGATCTCGGGTTTTTGCACGATTACAAAACTTCCTTATACTATAGGTATAAGAAATGAAAAATATATTTATACTAGCTATTAGCCGGCGTTGCTATGGCAGCTGACTGTCTCTTCTACTTTTCCACTGAATATTAATGATATCAAAATCCGATCAACCAAGGCAAGAGCGTAGGCCCCACCAAGGTTGCGAGTTCGCATCCCGCCTGAAAGTTTTCTTTCATACATAAAACTTCTTCCTTGGGCCATGTTCTCTAAATAACCAATAATTACGTTGTACAGACGACTCACATACACCATGAAGCCAATAAAAAAAAAAGTGTACTCTAAAGCTATTTTCGCACGATAAATCTCATTTCGCATCTGAGGAATATTATTATTATTTTTATTATTTATTGCATTACTCATATCTTCATTGCCCAGATGGGTGTTCAAACTTTGATAGAGGAGGGGGAACCAACAACCCCCAAATTACTCCCTTATCTTTTTGAACACATCTATTTTATATAAATGGCTCTAACCTCTAATACCCTTCTGGTTAATAATAAAAAAAAGTAATCGAAAAAAAAAATATATATAATAAAATAAAAATAATGTTATTTCTCCCCTTCTTTGGGGGTGGGAGAGGGAAAGGAATAGCTGGTAGCCCCTGCGGGGGCCTTCTCAAAATGAAAAACGTTCTCTGGCTATTATTACTGTCTTGGTTTATCAGACTTTTCCATTAGGTGATTATAGGAGCACTCAACTCAGGACCATGGGAAATGGACACGCTTTTCTTTTTCTGGTTATTATATTGACACATCCAATTCTGTAGTTGTTTGTTTTCTAGTTTGTTTGTTTGTTGGTTGCTTTGTTTAATAATAATAGTTAGGTTATTATATTGACACATCCAATTCTGTAGTTTTTTTTTTTTTTTTTTTTGTTTTCTTTGTTTTTTTAATCGTCGCATCGACTTCAGATTAGCGAAGACTATTGTGTCTACATGTCCTCGTAGAATTTCGCATCTTGAAGGAACTGGATGAGTCCGTTATATTCGTCGGTGGGTGTTTGAAGTAGTTTTTTCATGTTAGTCAGTAGTTTGTTGTCGTCTCTTAGTTTTGTGTAGTTTGTGCAGTCAGTCAGTATAATATACTATACATATTATGTTGTACTGTGAGCTCTGTGTAGTCCTGGTTGCAGTAGCATGTCGGCTGTTCAAGTCCAACAAGTAGGTAGGAATGTGTCAGTTTCGTATGTCCAAGTCTTTCTTGTGATGATCACCGTGTCTCGTCTGTTCATTGTGCTTGGAGGTTTCCACGGCTTGTTCTCTTTAAATATTTTGTTTGTGTTGGGTTTGGGTACAGGTTAATGAGAACTTAGAGTAGAGCAACAGATATATTTATTTGGTCAACACCCTTATTACAAAACCGCGTGGTAACGAACACAAAGTCAGTTGTTCAATAATAAGTCCCAAACCGCGTGGGAACTACACAAGTCACTCACTTACTGTGCTTGGTAACAGACGACTCACTTTATACCCGCGTGGTAATAAACAACTCACTTCCGCATGGTAACTAACGACTCACCTTATACCCGCGTGGTAATAAGGACGAATCCATTCCGCACACCGCGTGCTGGCTCGACCCAGACTCTCAGTCCACCCCGCGTGGCGACCAACTGGTCCCTCTCGTTGTTAAGAGACGACTCACTTTATACCCGCGTGGTAATAACCAACTCACTTCCGCAAGGTAACAAACGACTCACTGTATACCCGCGTGGTAACAGCCAACTCAACCAACTCAGTCCACCCCGCGTGGTGCCCAACTGCTTACTGACTCATGTAGTTCAAGAGTCCCGCCGACTCCTATCGATTGTCTCGGCGTGTTCCCGAATTCACCCACACTCAACTCGCGACTTAACAGTTTGTTTGTTGGTTGGTTAGTTTAATAATAATAATTAGGTTATTATATTGATACGTCCAATTCGTAGTGGTTTGTTTGTTGGTTGGTTAGTTTAATAATAATTATATATATATATATATATATATATATATATATATATATATATATATATATATATATTTTTAGTTCGTATAGAAGCCCCCGAAGATGCCAATAGGTACCAGTGCCGAAAGTTTGGCCGAAACTCATTGAGTTTGTTTTATAGACTACAAGCCTGACTTCTCTTTTCCTATTACATCCTTGGTTAATTCTGTCATTTATTATTATTATATTAACTTCAAAAACATATTATTTACATATTACCATTTTTTTTTCTCCTTGTGGTTGAAATGAAGGTTGTTGGATTGGGTTTACCATGTGATCCAGATAGAATTTGAAAGTTTCAATCTAGATGGAAGTGGATGATCTGCTGAGGGACTTTATGGCTTAGCCCTGATACCCGGATCAGGGTCCCATATCCCGTCAGGAGCCACCCTAATTTACTACCCCTCCCTCTCTTCTACCCAAAATCACCCCTTTCTATCTTCTTTTTTAACTGCTTCCGTCCTTTTGCTAAATTATTAGCTACCATCCTAATCCGTTAGACTCAAGAAAAAGGATAAAAGAAGCAGGCACAAAAAAAAAGTGTAACAAGATATCTACACTCCAAATTTATTTGGTGCTGTGTGTATCGTCTACATATCGAATGGCTTTACGAGATTCAGGAGTTCATCCGGGATTTGTACTAGGTCCTATTCTCTTCAATTTTTACTTTCTTATATATACAGTATAAGGAAATATGTCGTGCAAAAATCCGAAATTGAGTTTAGAAAAAAATGTCACATTTCAAGGTCCCTTTGATCATTTTCGCGATGATTTCTGTCTGTTTGTTCGGAGCATTGTCAACAGTAACTCAGGATTGTAGCAATCTACTTCAAAATTTTACATTAAGATGTGATATGTGGTAACTTAAAATTGAGATTTTGGGCGAAATCAGACGGAAATTGAGGAGACATTACTTCGGGGCTTAGGTAATATAGCGCTTATATTTATGGACTAATCAAAACATTTTCTAGATAAATGTTGTAGCCGGGTGATTCACCGGTGCACCCGCAAAAAAAAAAAAATGTAGAGAAAACTGAAGAGCATATTTTATATGAATTACAATTTTTTAACTTATTTTTTTAAACATTAAATATTGATATCTAAAAAAAATCCCTTTCCCAAAATTTAGGAGGGGGATCTCTCTGTATACGCCCATGCCTGGTGCGTCAACATGGGGACCAGATGAGCAACGGTCCGTGTCGTACCTGAAAGAGGGGACTGTAAATGAAGGCCTAGCAGTGTGATGACGTTTGCTGCCAGTGTGGGGTTGTTACCACAAAGCCTCTCTTTCCTGCCCTGTCTACTTTGATGTATGACCCTTCCTAATATTTCCTCACAGAAGACTTACATAGCCCCAATACTGCAACAAGTAGCCCCTGGCAACCTTATCATAGCACCGCCCTGTCTCCACTTTCTTATCAACAACTTTCTCCACTCTTCCAGTATTAACAGATTTTTTACTGCCCCCATTTATGTAATCGATGTGAAATTCCAGACAGAATTTACACCGGAAGTTCATGCTTACCCCCCTGAATCCAAACATTTTTGTTTTCGTATTTATTATGTAAAAATTTCCAGGAAATATGAGTAGGGTAACAATAAACATAGCTTGATACTTTTCTTCAGAATAAAATTAAAAATAAATTAAAAAAAAAAGTCGTCGGTTTATCATTGATGTTACTTGTCCAGTACGTGTTAATCAATTAAGTTTTAGTTCTCCTCCCATAACACGGAGACAAAGAACAAGCTGCAGAGAAATATTTAAAAAACATAAAATCCTGCCTTCGCTGTTTATATTTGAAACATTAATGGGATTATGGGTACACAAATAAAAATTCGTGACGATACATTTTATAGGGAGTTATCGTGTTCACATACACACACAGTCACACAGGAATTGTTGACGTGAAAATGTCTATTCGCTCGTTAAGCACAGTGATAGCCGGTCAAACTTTCTTGTGTTACAAAATACCGTCAGATTTCAATCGATAATAACTACGAGACTAATAATGCGATAACAATGGTTGAGGTCACAATGGATAGAGCATGTCTGTAAGTGTTTGTTGTGCAGTGACGTTGTCGGGCTAGTGTGGGCGCCGGCGGATAATTGTTGCGAATTAGCGTTGTGTAAAATTAGAAATTAGTGTAGCGTGATAACGTGTTTAGATAGAACGTTGATTCGGGTGTCATTGTAAAGAGTTTGAGGAGCACTACTAGGACTCAAAGTGAAACAATAAAAATATTCGCCGAAATATATGTAAAAATCGGTATTAAATTGAAAATTGCAAAAAAATTAAAGATGTCATCTCATATGAATCGTAAATAAGCGCGTAATTATATAAAACACAAATCAGAGGAAAGCTTGCATCAAAAGGAATTTTAAAAAGTCTAGTGCCGAGCAAATGCAAGAGCTACAGCAGCATTGAGAAGAAAATGAAAATGATTTTATCCCGACGTTTTCACGGAAAATCTATGGCGTGGACTTTGACTACGCCTTAATGTTTTTTTTTTCCTCATTTTTGTAATTAGGTGGTTAGAAAATATGAAATTCTGGTTAAATCTAAACATCGAATTTATGGCCGATTAACTCACCTCTCTCTATATTTCAAATACCTGGGAAAGTAAAAATAATTAAATGTTATGTCTGTGGACATGATAGAATGAACGAAATTTTATGGGTGGGCCAGGAACATTTCAAATGGGACACCTATTGATTTTCAGCCAAATCGACCTGAAGGGAAGGGGCAAATCAGAGAGTGGGGAGAAACCACAAAGCTAATTACTGCTAATTAACGAAAGTTTATAAGGATGTGAGACACCGATGTTTCTCAGCCAAATCGGTCCATTGATTTAAGAGGAAGAACGAGAATGAATTCCTGCTGGGGGGAGCGTTGCCTATTATTCACTGTCAACTTTTTTCTAAGTAACTTTGGGGCAGAAAAAACTGTATACCAAACTGTAAACACTTATTATTAAAAAATGTATCCTCATTTATCGTCATAACTATTCTCGAAATAAATAAAACTTTTATTTTTGAACAGAGAGAAAGATTTTTTTTCGAAATTATTAATTGTGTTGACATGTGAGTTGTCACTGTTTAAATCACGCAGCTATTTTCGGTCTCAGATGATAAATGTTTTTTTTTTTTTGTTTTTTTATCGAAATATTTTGAAAGGCATAAAACATTTGTTTCTTTCCAAAAATTTCTTGTTTTTTTTTGTTTGAAAATAGGAGTTGAAAATAATATTGGAAACTGAACAGAACACAATACTCGTATGTTATGTGGGAGGAACTGTAAGTCGGATTAATTTGTTAATCTTGGTTGGGTTGCATTTTGTATCGTACCGAGGGATTACAGATACAGTATTTATTCAGTAGACCCTGAATATGTATTTGTAGTTCTCTGTAAGACCCGGATTATATGTTATTACAAAGACTTGTTACTAGAATACCTTCCTGCCTTCTCCGAGTATATATGTATATATACTTTCTCAGCTATTCCAAGTATAGGGGAAGTTATGTAATCGGCCAGAAATTTATTTTTGACAAAACTATTAACCGATAAAAGTTGAAAAAGTCATCGGCAATGTACTTCCCCAGAACGAATTAATCAATTAACTTTTCGCTCCCCCTCCAAAACTTTTCGACCGTTTGGGACAGTTGACTTATAAAAGGGCTCCTAAATCCTTTTTTCTTAAATTGAGCCTCCCTTTGGATCCCCCTTTCCCTTTGGCCAATTTGTCTGAAAAATAAAAGGTGTCGTCGTTAGAGGGTTCTGGATTCACATATAAAATTTCGTGAGGGTTATATTCATTATATCGGACAGGAACATTTTTTTTTAATATTTGGAATCTATAGGTCCGAAAACATGAAATTTCGTTAAAAACTCTGCATCATATTTTTGACTGATTACATAACTTACCCTATACTTCGTATATGTGGGGAAGTAACAAATCCAAAAATATGGCGGGAGCTAAGGGTGAGATTCCTCGTTCGCCCAGTTACCCCAACAGACTATATTCGCAGTGATATTTTCGGGACCTGATTGGGAATTAACGATTGTTTTTTTTTTTTTTTTGTTTTTTTTTTTTTTTTTTTTTTGGGGGGGGGGGCACCTCCGTATCCGTTTCTGTCCGGAATATTGAGTTATGTTTTTGTATAAAATTTCATCCCGTTTTCCTCTAAAAAATGTTTTTTTGACCACTTGTGAGATTTTTTCACCTAACAGGTGTCAGTCAAAAAGTTTGAATTTAACAAACAGAAGTTATTTTTTACAACGTAATCACGTGAATCACGAACCAACGTCAATTTATAAAATGATAAACGTCATTGTTTTTTGAACGATGGAAGTCACAGTTTTTAACTCAATACCAACATAAAGTGAATATCGATTCTTCTCATCATTTTTCCCTCCCCTTCATTCCTGTGAAATGATCTGCTAAAAGCGAGTTGTGATGATGATGTGTTGGTGATTTAGGCCCTGACAAAGCTTTTCACAACCTTTTGATGATATTTTGATCATCTTCAGTTTTTAATATTTTTTTAACAACAGCTTCTTGTGTTAAACGTTATTCTGCAGTTAATATAGAGGAGGTGATGTCATCGAAACCTCATTAGTGATATTTTTTTATTTCAATCTATACTAATATATAAAGAGAGGATATAAAATATATTTGAGTGTTTCAGGTAATCTCTCAAAGTTCATAAGATACAAAAAAATATAATGTAATCTCGAAAACTACTGAACCAACTTGAATAATTCTTTCATAGTTGGGAAGTTTATTTTTTTCCGGTGGACGTCTTTACACGTTTCATCAAAAGGCTGCTGAGCAGTGATGGTGGGGAGCAGCTGAAAATTTCCCGTAGTAGGCTAAGAAATGTTTGAGCCGATTAAATAAATTTAATTTTATGACTATAAGTAAATATTATGTGATACAATTAGAAAATGTAATATATATATATAAGTAAAAAAAAATAAATAAAAATTTATTTAAAATAAAATAAAAAATATTATTATTTCGAGACCCCTCGAAACCCCCCGTTCTCTTACATCCCCATCCCTCCCTTCAACTTAATGGAGGCAAGGGAGGCCGCGCTGGGGCTTGAGTGATCCCCCTGTCCAGCAGTGGCGGCAGACCAAAAAGGAAAGGTGAGAGAAGTACCGAGGGAAGAAGTGGTCATCACGGGCAATCCCTAAATATTTTTGCTAAATTATAGTAGCAAGTCTCTCGGCCAGCGCCGCCTCAGTATTGGGGAGAGGGGATTATGTACCTAGGGGTGGCCTTTCCGGCAGACGACCCGATGGAGGATTCCCCCGCCCAGGTAATTATAAAAGAGTCTGCCCGTGCCCTGCCAGATACGGAGGACGCTCCGGACTTGGATGAATTAGATCTAAGTCTGGCGGTTGGGAAGCAGAGGAATGGCGGCGCCCCTGGGATGGATCTCATAGACGCCGCCATGATCAAGAAGGCATTCCCAGCCATAAAGGCGGATCTTCTTCACTTGGTAAACTCCTGCCTAAGGACCGGCCACTTCCCGAGTGCTTGGAAACAGGCACTTGTGTGCACGTTTGTCAAGCCTGGGGACAGGGACCTCTCCTTGGCGGGCAGCTATAGACCGATCAGCCTACTCCCAGTCTCTGGTAAGGTGCTGGAGACTCTGATCTTCTCCGGTATTCGGGCCCGGGTACAGGCCTTCGTGTCGCATAGACAATTCGGATGCATGAGAGGCAGATCTACCGAGGATGCGTTGAGGATGCTGAGGGCGGATGTCGGAGAGGGCAGAGGGAAATACTCTCTCTGCATTTTCTTCGACATTGCCGCGGCCTTCGACTGCGCCTGGTGGCCTGCCGTCCTTTTGCGACTACGGTCTGTGGGAATACCTAGGAACCTATTCGGGCTCATCTCCAGCTTCCTCAGCGAGCGCTCTGCGACGGTGAGGCAGCAATTCACCAGCACTACAGTGAACGTCACTAGAGGGTGTCCCCAGGGCTCGGTCCTCGGACCGACGCTCTGGAACATACTCTTTGACGGACTGCTTCGTGACCTCGAGACTCGTGGACACAGGGCAATAGCCTATGTTGACGACCTAGTGGTCACGGTGCACGCTGACAGTCGCGCCACTCTAACCGCCCGAGCCCAAGCCGCGATCGAATCTACGGATACTTGGTGCCGACTGAACAAGTTGACCCTCTCTTCCAGCAAGACAGCAGCCATGCTGATGAGAGGAAAAACTGACGCCCGCCACCCCCTGGTTCTTGCAGTACACGGCCAACGCGTTGAATTTCCGGCAGTGATCACGTACCTAGGTGTGGGGATCGGGCCGGGATTCAACGTCGCGCCCCACACTGTTGCCATCAAGGTTAGGACAACAGCCATCTTTGGCGCTCTGAGCTCCCTAGCCCGAGCGACATGGGGCCTCGGCTACTCTGCGTGTAAAACTATTTACACCGGAGTTTTCGAGGCTGTGGCAAGGTACGCCGCTGCCGGATGGTGGAATCGCCCCACCAAACGGCAGCGTACGTTGATACTACAAGCTCAAAGAGCAGCCCTCCTCAAGGTGACCAAGGCCTACCGTACAGTTTCCACGGCTGCGCTGCAGGTGCTGGCGGGGGCTCCACCCATAGACCTAGTCTTGGACGGTGCCGTCGCCTCGTACTTCTGCAGACGCGGCTTACCACTGGAAGCAGACACGGACGTAGCCTTGCGTCAAGCCCTGGAGGAGGAGATGCAAGGACAGGCGAGACCAGAGCGCCTGAGGGGCATTGTCCAGGAATGGATCGTGGAAAAATGGCAACAGCGTTGGGCGCGATCGACAGATGGCCGAACAACCTTCGCCTATTTCCCGAACGTCCAGACGCGACTTGACTCCCCATGGATACAACCAGACCATTGGATGTCACAGGTGCTAACAGGTCACGGCGACTTCAACGCCAAGCTCTTCTTCTTTAAGAGGAAGAACAGCCCTGCCTGCTCGTGTGGCGGCGTCGAGACTGCGGAACACGTGGTCCTCGAATGCCCGCTATACGACGGGCCCAGGGCGGCGCTGATCCGCCGGACAGGTTCGTATCTGGGACTGGACCTGCCGGGACTTATGACGGAGGCTGGTTACCTGGCTTTTGGTCGGTTCGTCTCCTCCTGGCGGAGAATCAAGAAAGCCTTCTAACCCGGCGCCGGGGGCCCCGCCGACCGCCGACAGGCGCTGCGGCGACAGCCCCCGGCTTAGGGAAGCAGGCAGAAAAGAACCCTTGACAAAATCCCGAGCTCACTCGGTGTGAAGCGCCGAAAACTACCAAAGACGACCATGGACGGTAGTCATCGAGCCGGTCCACGACCGTCCGTAAATATTGTATATATAAAGTATTGATACATATAAATATAAACATAGGAAGATATAGGGTGATGTGACCGACCCCCCCTCAGGGGGTCAGGGGCACCTATAATGAAAAAAAAAAAAAAAAAAAAAAAAAAAAAAAAAAAAAAAAAAAAAAAGGGGAGAGGGGATTATCTGGATGGGAATGGGATGCCAAGAGTCGAGCAACTGGATTGACATGGGAAGAAAGGCTACTACTACTAGACTAAACACCAGTGCTCTATATGGAGAAGATGCTGTTTGATTTTGCAAAGTTGTGGTTGGATTTTGGGTGGATTTTACAGTTTGACTACTAAATATTGCCTACCCAGATCGATTTTTTTGAGTAACTGATGTCGAACAGGCTCGGGACCATCCGAATGGCGGCTCAAGGCACTTCATTTGCAAAAATTAAGAAATTAAAACTTTATTTTGAGTAAAATTATTTAACTTTTTGAGTAGGATTTGAATTATAGTTAAATTTATGGATTTAATTCCAGAATGTTACTTGAAATCATCAAAGAGAACATTCCTGAGTCAGATTGTTAAGGATTTTGCTTCTTCAAGAGAGTCTTTTCAATGGTAAGGAGTGCTGACATGCCCAGGATTCTAATGGAAAACGTTGAATCTAATGAAAACCGTTAAATCTAATGAAAAGCGTTAAATCCCAAATGAAAATGAGTGGAAGAGATGAACTATTTGGTTCAAGTTACGTTTTAAGGTCCTCTGAATACATTTTGACCATTTTCTATTCGTGTTAGTTATTATGACTCATGCCCGGAGTTTAACTACGAGGTCATATCGCCTACTACCAGAGCGCTCTCTTATCACTCTGGTGGATATAACCCCGGACTCTATTATGGCAGTATTAAATGTTGCCTACCTAGGTACTATCACCACTTCTCTGGGAAGGTTCATGTTCCATAATCTCCTGCATTTCTTTTCCAGAGTTGTTTATGTTTTTTGAACGATATTTCGAGTCGATTTCACGCCCCTTCTTCAGGTCAGGATGAATCGTTCAATTTAACCTGAAGTAAGGGCCGTGAAATCGACCCCGATGTATCGTTGGAAAAACGTAGAGACCTCTAGGTGATTTGGCCGGAAATTACGAAATGAAAAGAAATAATCTATATAATAAAAATGAGTGCTAAATTTTGCTAAGCGCAAAACTCGAGAACGGCTGGACCAATTCGGCTAATTTTTTTTTTCAAATATTCGTTGAAGTCCGAGGAAGGTTCTTATGAAGAGTTCTTAGCTGTTAATTCTAGGGATGGCGATCTGAGATAGATTACTCGAAGAATCGATGTTTGGGGTCGTAATAATCGATGTGAACAAGAATCGTTCAAGTGAATCGATCTCAGAACCCTAAAATCATTTACTTACCGTTTCGTTTTATTCAGTTTTTAGTGCATGTTATTTTCTTGGCTGAATAAAACGTAATTACAACTCTTACTGTTTCGTTTTATTCAGTTTTTAGTGCGTATTATCAGTTTTTAGTGCGTGTTATCAATTTTTAGTGCGTGTTATCAGTTTTTAGTGCGTTTTATTTTCTTGATTGTTTTTAAATCTTCGCTTCTGGCAAGTTCCTCGATTTATCTTTGGTTGTCATCTTTGTCATTTACTTACTGTTTCGTTTTATTCAGTTTTTACATATCTACATCTATATAATAAAAATGATTGGCTAAATTTTGCACGGGAGGGGAGGTTGTGGAGGTAGGCCTTAGTACAAAGATACCGGTAACTCATTAACTATCATGGAATTTCACATGTAGTATTCTAAAAAGCCAAATTTAAAAAAAGGATGTGTGAAGTCTCAAAATTTGAAAGGGGAGGGGGGGGGGCTAGGCCTAATATAAAGATAGTGATAGGTCTTTAACAGATGATCCGATGATCCGATTGACATGGAATTTCACATGTAGTATTCTTAAAGGCCAAATTGAAAAATACGGACGTGACATCTCAAAATTTTGAACGGGAGGGGGGTTGTGGGGGTAGGCCTACATATAAAGATAGTGATAGGTCTTTAACGGATGTTCGGAATGTCATGGAATTTGACATGTAGTATGCTTAAAGGCCAAATTGAAAAATACGCTACGTGACATCTCAAAATTTTGAACGGGAGGGGGGGTTGTGGGGGTAGGCCTACATATAAAGATAGTGATAGGTCTTTAACGGATGATCGGTATGTCATGGAATTTCACATGTCGAATTCTTGAAAGTCAAATTGAAAAATAAAGTGTGTGACGTCATAAAAGGGAGGTGGGTTGTGGGGGTAGGCGTAAATATAAAGATACTGATAGGTCATTAACAGATGTTCGGATTGTCATGGAATTTCACATGTGGTATTCATAAAGCCCGAATTTAAAAATAGGGTGTGTGGCATCTCAACATTTTGAAAGGTAGGGGGGTTTTGGGGGTAGCCCTTAGCATAAAATAGTTCTAGCTCATTAAAGAATGGTCGGATTGTCATGGAATTTCACATGTAGTATTCTTAAAAGACAAAAACAAAAAAAGGATATGTGACGTCTCAAAATTGTCAACGGGAGGGGGGTATGGGGGGGGGGGGGCAAGCATGTACCTAAATAGTAGTTTCAAAAGCAATATTTAAAAATTGGCTGTGACCCTTTTGGACGGGAGGGGCGGGGGTCCATTAATGCTGAATGAATCTCACATGGAGCTTTCTTAAAGATGGGAAATAGCCCTAATTTTAATAGGGTGGGTTTCCTAAGCATGTATTATATATACCTTGAAGGTGCACCGTTGCACGGTAAATAATAGCTCTCACCAGGGTTCTTAAGCACAAAATACCTAGGGCATCCGCTGTTGCAAGGCACATACTAGCTGCGGTGCCCTGCGTTTCTAACTACGTACTATCTGTGTTGCCCAGCGGCCCTAAGAACTTAATAGCTGGTTGCACGGAGTTGCAAGGCGCATACTATCTAAGGTGCCCGGTGTTCTCAAGTAGGAACTTGCTGTGGTTCCAAGTAAAAAAAAAAAATAAAAAAAAAAATCCAGTCCAATAGCTTCTGACAGAACGACGTCTGTCGGGTCAGCTAGTCTATATAATAAAAATGACTGGCTAATTTTGTTAAGCGCAAAACTCGAGAACGGCTGGACCAATTCGGCTAATTTTTTTTTTCAAATATTCGTTCAAGTCCGAGGAAGGTTCTTATGAAGAGAGTTCCTAGCGGTCAACTGGAGGGGGGGGGGCCTAAGCACAAAAATTGCTCTAGCGCATTAACGGATGGACGGATTATCATGAAATTTAACATGTAGTATTCTTAAAATCCATGTTAAAAAATAGGCTATGTGGCGTCCATAAATTTTGAACAGGAGGGGGGGTTGTGGGGGTAGGCCTAAATATAAAGATAGTGCTGTCTTTAACGAATGATCGGATTGTCATGGAATTTCATATGTAGTATTTATAAAGGCCAAATATAAAAAAAAGGTGTGTGACGTCACAAAATTGTGAACGTGAGGGTGGGTTGTGGGGGTAGGCCTAAATATAAAGATAGTGCTAAGTCTTTAACGAATGATCGGATTGTCATGTAATTTCATATGTAGTATTTATAAAGGCTATCAAGTTCTTAGGACCGCTGGGCAACACAGATAGTACGTAGTGGGGGGGGGGGGGGGGGGGGGGGGAGTTGTAAGGGGAGCCTAAGCATAAAAATTGCTCTAGCGCATTAACGAATGGGCGGAATTATCATGAAATTTCACATGTAGTATTCTTAAAAGCCAAGTTGAAAAACAGGCTATGTGGCGTCCCAAAATTTTGAACGGGAGGAGGGGTTGTAAGGGGGGCCTAAGCATAAAAATTGCTCTAGCGCATTAACGGATGGACGGATTATCATGAAATTTCACGTGTAGTATTCTTAAAAGCCAAGTTGAAAAATAGCCTATGTGGCGTCTATAAATTTTGAACGAGAGGGGGGGTTGTGGGGGTGTGAGAAGTCTCAAAATTTTAACGGGAGGGGGGGGGGGGGGAGAGAGATATTAGGAGAAAAGTCAAAGTTCCCTGGGCAACGCCGGGTATTACTGCTAGTGAAGAATAAATAAATAAATTTCAATTTGAGGAAAAATTGAGAATATGTATTGAACCCGATTTGACCAAAAATTCCCAATAAAAGGCTCCATTTCAAAACTTTCTTATACCTTTAGTTATTAGGAAGTATTGTAATCGTACGAAAATCCGAGATCGAGTTTAACCGATTTTCACATTTAAGGTCCACTCGATTTGACCATTATCGAAAAATTAGTTCTTAGCAAAAATGTTCTTTATTTAATTCCGAATCGCTAATGTGTCCTCAGATTTAAGATAGAACCAATTCGACCAAGATTATAACGCCCCAAAGAATTTTTAATGAATTTCATCCCCATTTATTTAAATTGTATCGCATAACAACAAATTGTAAAAAAAATATTATTTTTTTTTAAAATTTAAAAAGATAAAAATAAAGAAAAATAAAATAAATGTAATGTGAACATAACAGGACCTTCTTATTCCAACCACGTTTTTACAGATCACTCTTTTTTATATCATATGTATTTATATTATATATATGGTCACAGGGAATAAGTTGTTAAGTCGAAAAATGGCCAAACGACTTAAGTGTACTGTGATCATCTCCCAAGCCAACTGCGCACTGTGAAAAAGTTGGGAGCTCAGGACTCTAATACTTTCGGAATTATAAAGATGTGGGTTTCTTGGTATCTCGTAAAATTGTATATGTTTTCGGTTAAATCAACTTAATCTACTTCTTTGAGGAATCATTCACAAGATAACTGCATTTAACCAATTATTCACTATGGCAGATTATTCCAAGTGAAGAGGGTGTTTTCGGTTAAATCAACTTGCTCAACTTTAGAGAGGCATCATTCACAAGTATTTCAAGTATGATTAATAAATAGGTCAGTGATGGGGAATGATGAGGTAACTAAGGGAAAATCAAAAAAAGGATTAACAATATTTATTTTCATTCACTCCTATAGATTTAGAAGGTATATGATTAATTATGATTCAAACATAATTTATTTATTCCAAAAACTGGATTTACACGATTAATGCAAAAGTAAAAAAGTGCTGCCCTGAAGAGTTACGAATTTAGACTTACCAATTTATTCCCTGTGACCACATATAATATATATATTTATATTTTTTTTTTAGATACATCACATGTATTTTATTTTTCAGATTATAATTATAGTGGGAGTGTAAAGGTTGTTCCTTCGGATGTACGACACGCGTTCAAATACGGTTCTGGTCGGAAATGGTACAGTCGACAATGTCTTTTATATCTATGAGAAAAATAGAGGTATATTTCTAAACAAGAATCGTAAATATTGGATGGCCAGAGGTCAGACAGAGATGTACGTAATTCAGGAGGTTTTTTTTTAGGTGTTTCTGGCTAGAAATAACTTGTTCCTTTTACGGAGGTCTGACGAAATTGTATTGATTTAGTCAGTGAACAAGAAACTCTTGTTAGAATGATGTCCTATCAGATGTGAACTCTTCACAAATCGATATCATTTCATCAGATTAGTAAGATTTTTTTGTCCTTCTGTGTGACTGTTTTTGTAAATAAACCTTGCCTATAGAGGGCGCCGGTGCGATGTCAGGTTCTCCGTTACCCTTGGTGAATAAACCTAGGAGGCAACATTTAGGATTCCCACAGTAAAGTCGTGCTCATATCTACTTATCCGTTTTTGTAAGAACCGAATAATATGAAGAACTATATTTTATGAGGTCACTATGAGCTCTATAGTTCCACAGGAGCAAGTGGACTGTATTTTGTGGGGTGAATTTTTATGTTAACCAAGGGAGGGATGGTAGTACAGATAGAATACGTACCTTAGCTATTGTAGGCTATATGAGCTCGTAGTTAATGCCCGGGCATGATTCATAATAACTAACTAATCTTTGCCTAATTTTGAAAAAATAGTTTAGAATTCAGCATTCTTAGTCATGTGATGTACAAAGCGACCTCAATTATTCTCCATAACATCTGTAACGAATTTCGTGAATTTGTAGTATATTGAAGAGCCTTTGCGTACCATAACACCACATGCCTACTAATCGAAAAAATATCTAGTCATACGGGAGGGCAAAAAAATTACGTGCTTTATGACGTTTCTCGCTCACTCCTACCCTATGTCACGCCCACCTTTCCTTTACTCTACCCTGGAGAAAGGGCTTCAGATCCGATTTCATTAACACTGGGTTGAAGTCGATGTTGTCCAGTGCAGCTGTCAGGCCTTTCATTCTGTTCTATGCCCCAGTGCGAAGAAACTCAAAGGAATAACACTTTTTTGTTCTCTTTTGTTCCAGGTATCTATGAATTTCCTTCGAGGGTGTCACTGAAAAGCTGCAGACTTGACATTGAGTCAGCGTTGGTCTCCCATCGTGTATATATATCGGTGCTATGGCAATGGCGCTCAACTCTTCTGTGAACTTCCTGCACCATGAGTACTACAAGAAGGTACCTTTAGTAACGACCGTCTAGCCTAAATTTCTATCACGTTTAGAACCATCAGTTTAGAGCATTTCATATGGGCCACAGTGGGCTTTCCATCATCATAGGCGCTACAGCCCATCAATAGCCTGTCCTGGGCCAGTCTCCAAGCTACCACAATCAATCCGTCTTGCGTCTCGGTTCACGGTCTCCTTCCATCTTCTTCTCGGTCATCCCACTCATTCAAGAGTTTCTTCGTCATAAGTTCCTCATCTATCCGTCTTACGTGTCCGACCCAACGGAGTCTGGCAACTCAGTGCGACAACTTTGGCTCTGTACAGAGTGTGTACAACTCCTCCTGGTTGTATCGGATGCGCCGCCAAACGCTCTCCTCTTAGGTAGGTCCGTAGGTTCTGCGGAGTTTTCTCCGCTCGAAGATATCAAGATGGTTGGCTTTTATCTCTATAAATTTCTCTCATAGTCTGGTTGCCATTGGTGCACTATGGTTGTCCACTATACAGAGCTTTGAAAACGGCCATGGAGACACAACAAACCTCGGATTTCAATTACGTTTGGGCCAGGTCTTGAATGCATTGCCTTGCTCGGTGGACCTCATATAACCTTCGATATTTTGATTTAAAGACGTAGTTAAGTAGCTACAGCCCTGCCAGTGTCGACGGAAAAGAAGCGGTAGAACTCGCCAACCGAAGACCTGCATTACACTGAGTGAACACAGTTTTTGTTGTCGTCAATCAAGAACATAGAAATATCGAAAAAAAGCGGTAGAATTCGCCAACCGAAGACCTGCATTACACTGAGTGAACACAGTATTTGTTGTCGTCAATCAAGATCGTAGAAATATCGAAAATATGCGGTAGAATTCGCCAACCGAAGACCTGCATTACACTGAGTGAACACAGTATTTGTTGTCGTCAATCAAGATGAAATTTTAAATTGTTAATGTTTTTAGATGGTTTATTTATTTATTTTTATTATAAAAGTTTAAATTTTATTTACTGAAATATTTTAATTTGCATTCAAATTTTAAAAAAGTTTTATTTTATCAGACTGCCTGATGATGAGGGCAACCTCGAAAGCCGGCTAGCTAATACTAATAAAAATCTGTGAGAGGTCAGACTACATCTTATTTGTGAACCTGCGAAATAATTACTTCTCACTACATCAGCCATCTTCATATTAAGAAACAATTGTTTTTTCTTTATTTTTTAATTTTGTTTAACAATATCTCTGCAGAAAATGTTAACAAACTAGAAGATCAGGGGAGGATTATGAACAAATGCGCAGACTGCATCATAAGGGTTTTGATACTAATCTCTCTTTTTTTTTTTCTTTTGGAGGAGGAAATAAAGATTTATCTATGTACACAATTGAGGTTTTGTTCAGGAATTGCAGATGGTTTCCCAAATAGAATATGATCAAATGTAAAAGGAATCTCATATAATGGACCGTTTTGGGGCTGGTATCCTGGCAATAGGGGTCCGGGCAGATGGGCAAATAGACATATTGGGGGATGGGAGGGGGCGTTAATGACTACTTTATGGGCAAGCCAGAATATATGACACAGAGAACCCTGCAACTGATCAGAGTGGCAATCCCGCCAAACAAACCACTTCAAACACCCCACTGAGCTGGTGTCAAATTGTCTATAACAATAATCATGAGGGGGTGGTGCAACGGGACCAGGTTTATGGAACAATTTATAAATGTGAAATCGCTCTGGTAATAGACAATATGACCTCGTAGTTAAAACCCGGTTATGAGCACAATAACTAATTTGAAATATTACCTAGGGAAAATTTCCATTCTTTGATGCGCTATAACTAAGAATTATTAGCGATTGGGAATTTAATAAGAAACATTTTTGGTTAGAACCATTTTTCGAAAAGACTAAAGGTTTTCGAGTAAATCAAGGAAACGTCTAAAAATATGTGTTTCGAGAGTACATTTCAGGACGGTTTTTGGCATGTATTTCAAAAACCGGACGACCTGCAAAAAATTGCATTTCATATAAAATTTGTATTTTGGTTTTCTCTACAAGTATTACTTAAAGACATTTTTGATTACTCCATAAACAAAAGTGGCATCTTGTAAAATGTATTTAGGCCCCGGAGCAAAGTGTTCTCAATTTTCGTCCGATTTAGGCCATAATCTAATCAGATCTAAGTTAGCACAAGTGATTCTTCATTCGAAATTTTAAGTTCATAGCTACAATCTTTTTTCCGGTCGAGTGCTCAACAACTTTCCAATCACACAAACACGCACAGACAGACATGGTCAAAACGTATTCCGGGGACCTTGAAACGTGAAAATCTGTTGAAAACTCGATCTCGGATTCTTGTACAACTACAATACTTTCTTATACTATATGAAAGTCAAAAGAGCGTAGTTGCATGCTTAGCTGCATGAATGAATTTAATGGAGTTAATATTTGAGCGGTACATTAAGAGTTGAACTATACGGACAGGGCAAGCCACCAAGGTAATATTGGGTCAACATCAAGGCAATATGACTAATAAATACGACAACAAACAGTCCTTCGCCCACGAAAGCAAAATCATTTGACTGAAGGGAACATATGAAAATATTAGTTTTAAACTCTCAAATAGACTCAGTCGATTGCAAGTTGTGGTCTTATACATCATTATACATTCCCAACTATACGAGTTATAGGGGAAGTTATTCGGGCATAAATTCGATGTTGAGTTTTCATTAAAATTTCATGCTTTCCTCCCCCCAGATTTCAAAAATGAAAAACAAAAAAAAGTTATGTCTGATCCGAAAACTCCCAATAGACAAAACATTTCGTATGTGTATCCAAAACTTATAAGCACGCCATCTATTGATTTTCAGTTAAATCATTTGCCACAATTTTCTTCTTCTTTTTTCAACGGTTTGAGCTTCATTTTCTCACCAAAAGTAAGAAACTTTCTTATTGAACAAGATAAAAGTAGAATTTATTGATAAAAAGAATTCGTCAGGATACACTTGACACTTAATTATTGAGAAGTGAGAGGAAACCAAGCCCAGCTATATAGTTTATAAGGAAAGATACTGAAAATTGTGAGGAAAACAACTTTTGGAAAACCGTGAGCATGCTGTCTTTCGGATAGTACATTAAGCGATGGTCCCGAGCCTCTACAATGTCAGATGCTCGTTAAAGATGCTTATCCTACGTGAATAAACCTGGATGGGCAACATTTCGAACTCTCATAGTAGGGTCGTGCTCATGTCCACCAGAGCGGCGAAAGAGCTCTCTGGTAGTAGGCGGTATGAGTCACAAACAACCACAACAATAATAAAAAATAAATAAAAAACATTACATAAGATGCGTATAACATGTGTTTCTTAAACTTCTCTGGGATGTTCTACTGTTGGTTGTTTCTGGCATTTCTTCCAGAGGTGTCTTCTTAATTTTTAGGACAATATTTCGGGACACTTACACGTCCTTTCTTCCCGGAAGAAGGGGCGTGTAAGTGTCCCGAAATATTGTCCAAAAAATTAAGAAGACCTCTGGAAGAAATGCCGGAAACAACCAACTGCATATAACATTACATGTAACGCATTCATTGATTCGAACTATAACTACGATACTAACTACGAAAGTTTATTGTTAAGTTTATTATTAGAAGCGTTATTACTTTGGTCGTATTAGTCCTATCATAAAACTTGAAAGCATACTGAATTGGAAATTTAATAATGAACATTTTTGGTGGGAACCCATTTTTCGATAGGACAAACTATTTTTGCATAAATCAAGCAAACGTCTAAAAAAATGGGGTTCAAATCGACATTTTAGGACGGTTTTCTTTATGTATTGGTTTAGCACATTGTGAATCTTCATTTAAAATTTTAATTTTATTGCTCTTTTCTGAGTTACTCAAAAAGTGTTCAGCGGGCTCTGAAAAGTGTAATTCATCAAATGAAAAATTCATTAGTCACAATAACACGTTTTTTGAGGGGCTAGCATTTTTTTTCGTAATATGGTTTTCGTCATATGGAGATTCGTTGGTATCTACTGCACCTGACACAGTACAGGCTTGAGACCGCCATTTAACGTCTCCAAAGGACGACCTTCTCAAGGTTTTAATACCTCCCGGTTAAAAAAAAAATCCAAGGACCTCAGTCGGGTGTCAATCCTCGATCTTGAGTTCAGTAAGCAAGCACTCTATCCCTGAGCTACTGGCATGCCAGTCTTCTTTGGGATCAGAGAAGAAAGAGTAGGAAAACGGTCGTAAATGTTGATAAAAGATATGGCCAACTTTAGCCGACATGGACCGTAGGCTGCCTGCCTCATATAAATTGTCCTCAATGTCTTGTCCCTACCAAAACTCCGAAAGCTCTTCTTCTTCTGGGAGTTTTCATTAAAAATCTCGCCATGCATCACTCCTCAGGACAGTCCAGCCTCCCGGAGACTTTCCACTTGAATATTGCTCACATAAATTTTTTATTATTTTTTTCTTTATTTTTCCACCTCAGGAGTGCGTTAATTGAACGGAAATATGAAGGAAATTTAACTTACTTTATAAAATAAATTCTTCTTCTTAGAATCTTGGCCAGAAAAAGTGTATGATTAAGTAGCCCCACTTATTCATTTTATTAAAGTTTTTACTTTCTTAGACCTATAGTGTATGGAAGTGCGAAAATCCGAGATCCATGTTTTAACTGAATCACGATTAGATGATGTCTGTATGTGAATAGAAATTTATGTGCACTCTGTTTAAAAAACGATTGTATCTATACTACTGAATAAAAACACTTAGAACAAGTCAAAAAATTCCACTATATTTATATACACTACACAATAATATTATATTTCGTTGGTTAGAGCATTGTCAAGTGTACAGGATACAGACTTATGACTCGTACAGGATACAGACTTATGACTCGTACAGGATACAGACTTATGACCGTCATATCCTGTACACTTGACAAAGCTCTAACCAGCGAAATATATTGTGTATTTTATATAAATATAGTGGAATTTTTGGACTTGTCCTAAGTGTTTTTATTCAGTAGTATACAATGAACTTTCACAAGATCTCTGGTGAAAACATCTCTGATTGTAGCTATAAATTTCAAATGAAGATGTCACATGTGCGTTAGATCTGATTCGATTTTGGTCAAAGTTTTACTGCTTATATTTATGATCAAAAGAAAAATTGCTTTAAATAAAAGTGTAGATGAAACTAAAATGCACATAGCGTATAAAACATGATATACTCGTACATACTGAAAACCGTCCTGAAATGTTTTGAAACCAATTTCTTTAGACGTTTGCTCGATTTACGCGAAAACTATTAGACCTATTAAAAAATTAGTTCTTACCAAAAATGTCGCTAATACAATTTCCAATCACCTACTGTCCTCAGATTTGGAGTAGAATCAATGTGACCAAAGTTATAATGCCACAAAGAATGAAGAATACATTTCTGTAGGAAATATTTAAAAGTATTGTTTGTAAAAAAATTGATATACCTAGATAGTCTTTTATAAATAACGATAAAAATAGTATATATGATGTGGTGGCCATTGCAGGACTTTCATATACCAACCACGCCTTTACAGGTTACTCTCTCTTCCCCTCTAATATGAAAGTATTCATTTTTATTAAATAGTAAATACAGTTAATGGTATATCTCAGGGTAATAAGTAATACAATGAAAAAATATATATCTTTAAAAACTATTTCTGTTACTGAGAATAAAGATTTTATGTTAGTAATATTATTTACCTGTTGAAAATTTTAAGAAAATGATACTAAAGTAATTTTATCTTAAGGAACTTAAGCTTAGCTTAACTTGGCTACAAAACTTAAAGTTCCTCGAGAAGCACCAATCTACTTTGTTCTCAATCTTTCCAATTAGCCATTGAATTATTTAATTAGAAGTTGTAAACTAACGAAGTCTTAAATATTATTGAATTTAATGTTTTTATCGAAAGGAAGTTTGTGTGCTAGTCAATGGTGGTTAATGTAAAAATCAAATCCGTGATAATATGAGAGCGACGATAGCCTAGAGGTAAGCGTACTTGCCTATTGACCTTAAGATAAGCGGGTTCAAATGCGACTGAACTCCTTAGTTTTTTTTTTTATCTGGGACGTGAAAAAACCTTGAGCACGCCATCCTTCGGATGGGATCTTGAGCGTATTTTAGTCTGTGCAAGCTAGGTTTAAGGTCAAAATTTAGTTCACGTATTTTTACGTGGTGAGGGCTAGAGGTGTCAATTCGACCCTCATTCGATGTTTTATGTACTTCGACCACCTGAATCCAAAAATGACAATAAAATAAATAAGTGTCTGTATGTATAGGTTAGGTTTTATGACTCATGCCCGGGCTTTAACTACGAGGTCATATTGCCTACTACCAGAGCGCACTTTCGTCACTCTGGTGGACATGAGCCCAACTCTACTGTGGGAGTCCTAAATTTTTATTCACCTAGGGCAGGTGTCTTTAACGAGTAACTGACATCGTACAGGCTCGGGACCATCGCCTAACGTCCCATCCGAAGGACGGCTTGCTTTAAGTTGATTTTACTTCCCAGATAAAATAAACTAAGGGCCTCGGTAGGGTTTCGAACCCACGATCTTGAGCTCAGAAGACAAGCACCCATATGTATATTTATTTGTCCTATATTTGTATACAGTTTCTGCTAAAAAAAGTAATTTTGTTTAATGTGGCTTCAGATATATTCGTAAATAAGAATTTTCAAGCATAAGATATTATGCAGCATCACTTCTCCCATTTATTTTTTGCCTTTGCAATTGCAAACGTTTCGAAAATCGCTCCCGTCATCAGTATCATGACATCATAATATCATACATGTGTTCTTCAGGTTAACTATTCCTTCTGTCAGTCAGAATCTTCCTTCTATAGAACATATTTATTGAGTCAACTTCTATATTTAAAAACTTATTTTCGAATTAAGAATCTCACACAACCCAAAAATTAATAGATTTTCAATACAATGGGGTAGAAAAGGAGGGTTAAGAGAGTGGATATAACTTCTAACCCTTAATAATCCTCCATGAAATGAACATTGCGATGTGACATTTTAGCCAAAAGAAGCTTAGAGGGATGTAGGTTATTGCAAATATTTGACCGACGTTTTGTTGTTCATGCGATTAATAATTGTCGCTTGAAAAATCCTGTACTCTTATAAGGTAGGTGCACCAAATAAGGCCATAGTTCCCAATAAGGCCACCCCTCCTTATTTAAGAAACTTTCAATAAAATCTGTCGGATGGCAGCACCCACAAGTTCAGAAATGGTGTTCAGGAGGTGAAAGTTCGTTTTTCTGAGTTGACTCTAAGCTACCAAGGTAAGTTTGTCCTAAGCACTTGAGTATTAAATATTTGTGGCTGCTTTATGAAGTGGTGATTCTTTTGAAGTATTATTAATGTAGATTTGAAATTTTTGATCGATTTCCAGTTGAGCTTGCTGATAATGGCTGAAAAGTGCGTGGGGAGCAGGACGTTGTGTGTAGAGTAGAGAGTAGTGTGCCCCGGAGCATATTTAAACTTTGCCAAGTTTCAAGCAAATCGATCGAGTAGTTTGGCGATGAAAAATCGTCAAAACTTAAGGTGGGCTTATTTTGCGCACCTACTATACTTATTATTACGAACATTGACAGAAGTATTTTCAATAAAGACGGCTCCATGTGGCACATGTCTAGCCATATTCATGGAACCCTTCAAAGCAGATTATTAAACGCATCTTCAACGTGACACTTCAGCTGATATGAGAAAAAGATGAAAGCTGCCTGTGCCTCCAATGTAAATATTGACTCGACTTTTGTTTTCAAACAAAATCAAATATTAGTAAGGGGAAGAAATGATTAAAGGAAAAATATATAAAAAAACGTATACAGAGGAGGGGAGGGGAGGGTTAGTGGTTGAAGTGGGTCTGGGGGTGGGGGGTTTGAATTTCCAGTGACACTAAGACAACACTGCCGAGGAAGGCGAACATTAATATCTGAGAAGATTTGCATAGAGTTTCAATAATCAGAGCTACGTCGAGAGGCGAACAAATTTGAATAGGGCGTATCCTGAATAGAAGGGCCCCCCCCCCCTCCCCTTTGGGATTAAACTAGGGTTGGTAAGGATTGGGATTTAATGAAATCTTGTATAATTATAAATGTTGAGGGGAGAGTTGGTGGCATCCAAGTAATGAATTTTGTAATGCACCAAAGTCAAATGTAGGATGCAAACATGGAGAGAAAGGCGTTGTACATTTCAACGCCTTGTTCGCTAAAACAAACAAAGGATTAATTGTCCAAGCCCTGGCAGTCAACACCGGGGAAATTAACTGCAATTCTGTTGTCTCAACACTTCCTTGTATACACTCTGCTAAAAATTGATCCACACGAAGCTTGTAGACCATGATCCTGGACAGATCGTTAGAAAACATCCTATACAAGTTTTTGGCTAGCATATTATTCTGCTTTAGGGTCGTATCGTTGGGATGTATCGATATGTGATATACCATGTGATAAAAAAATTATTGTTGTTAAATAAAATTAAAAAATATATAAGTATAAATAATAATTAAATAAACAATAAATTACCACATTTCCTGTAGAAATTTTATAACTGATCTTCTATTTAATTTTGATTTCTATAGTAATTTCCGAAAAGGGCCCTAAAAAAAATATCAAAAGTTCAAGACGTGCAATTTTGAAGAAAATGCACGTAATTTAAAAAAAAAAATTCAATTAACATACCTTTCAGTTGGATTTCTAAAGAGATGCCATTTTTAGTTTTATTTGAATAATGTTAAATCTAATCCAAAGGTTTTCAAATTATCTTAATGGGCCAAAAGGGAAAATGAATAGCATAGAATTTACGAGAACAAATATTGGGTTTATGTTCTTAAATCTAGATTATAAAAACTAAAAAAACTAAGATTACTAAACTAAAAAAAAAAAACATTAAATTAATTTTTATTTTTTTAAAATCTTATAAACTAATAAATATTTCAGAGTTATCTTGGGGCATATAAAACATATAAACAAATAAAAGTGCCTTCTTTTTTCAAATAATTTCACCGTCAATTCACTCCTATTTAGTTCATTGCATCTTAAGCCTAAACACAACTGTCCATCTTCACTCAGACCGTCTCCATTCAACCCAGGCCTCGACTCGTCTCTACACACACTAAAAACAGCTGATGGCCGTGTTTTGTTTTATACATTTGTTTTAAAAGAAAATTGCTATTTATAGAAAAAATAAATATAATTAATTTTTTTTTATTATTAGTAATCTGGCAGTTATTAGAGTTTTAGTGTTGAGCCTCATTCCTAACCCCCCCCCCCTTCCTTTTGCTCAACTTGACTGAAAATCTATAAGTTTTGTCCTTATGGGGTTTTGATCACACATATAAAATTTCGTGTAGATACATTCATTCTATCAGCGATTATAAGAGTTTTTATGTTAAGCTTCCCCCTAAAATCTCTCCCTTCCCTTTCGTCGATTTGACTGAAAAACAATAGGTGTCGTCGTTGGATGTTTCTGAATTAAATTTCGTGTCGATATATTCATTCTATAGGAAGTTATCGTGTGTACAGACAATCTAGAATATCGGAGAACATGAAATTCCGTTGAAAAGTCTGTATCAAATTTTTGACCGATTACATAACTTCCCCTATACTTCGTACAGAGCTGGGGAAGTAAAAAAAAAAAAAAAGAATCAGGGGTAGGTGCTAAGGAATTTTTCTCATTTAGCGGGAGTTCCACCTGTTGTGTGTGACGTATATTAGATGTACCACAATTTTTTTTTTCTATTTCTTTAATATAAAACAATGAGCTAAGAAATCAAACTACAGTCCATTTACACTACGCCTCATTGCCAATGCGCCATTTTACGTTTCCAATCCCACATTGCATAATGACCTTAACTTCCCATTTATACCCACTGTTATCAGGAGTACACGCTATCAAAATTTTCACGATCAACACCATCATCACGCCAATCCACTTATTAAAAAATTATCCATAGACACTCTCCCCACAAATCCCACTACGACGCCTAAAGGGGGCATGGCAGAGGGACTTGTTCCAGGACTCTCTTCGGTCACGTACCTCAGCAGTCCAGCCACGCACTTAATACTGCTCAACATCACAATTATTAATGACAAGCGTTATGTCGTTGTAAATATGTATATAAATGTAATATAAAACATTTGTTTACAATTCATGTAAGTTTATTATGTACAAATTACCTTATCCATTAGACGCTTCCACAAAGAGCTTGCAGTCTTCCATCAACCTTAGCTTCAGTAATTATGCAATTGCAACTTACATATTCATGAAGGAGACCTCCCCCCAATGTATCATTGGCTATGGAAGTGGTCCGCTAAGCTGAAAGAGAAGGATTATAGTTTAATTAAATTAGGAGAAGGACAGGATGTGTGTGGGACAGGAGGGGTTTAAGGTGAAGAAATATTGGTAGGGCTGAAGGGGAGGGGCTTTAGAGGGGTGGGAGGGCTTTGGCAGGGCCGGCAACAGAGGCTCAAGCCCTACAACTTTATTGTTAATTAGAAAAGAGCTGCATTTCCCCTGTTTTCTTTATTGTTAACCTTCCTCTCAACCTACGATCTCCCAGCTACTACAACTCTTTCAGTCCTCCTTTTTTTTCTATTTATTTTCTCTACATTTTATTTCTATTTTATTTTATTATTTTTTTTTTTAACAATTAAAGATGCACTTTATAAAGAGAAAAGTTAAAACAAGTTGTTTAGAAAACTAATTTCAAGGTTTCATTTTCTTCAATTTTTCGTTTCTTCTTGCTTAGGGGCCATTCATAAATTACGTAAGGCATTTAGGAGGGGGGGGGGGGGGGGGGGGGGGGATAAGCTCAATATTACTAATTCTTACTTACCATAGGACAGGGGGGTAAAGAATTTTATCTTATGTAAGTTTTTGAATTTAAACTACTACTTTCGCGCTAAGAAATGGCGCTATTGGATAGCGCCATCTGTACTTAGTTCTCAAATTCAGTATTGAATACTACAGAAATCATATGGTCTCAGTACTTCTTGACATTTTTTTATTCTATTGTCTCGCTGACTAGGGATTTCCCTTTGCTTGAATTTTGAAAAATAATTGTAATTTTAGTATCATTTATTTATTATACCTGACATGTCTGCATATTTACATCCACTATTATTCAAAGCTTGGGTACAAGCTGCTCAAACTGTCTTTTATTTTATCAATACGATCATTTCTTACGAAAATTTCTTATCAAGGTGTAGGGGGGGGGGGGGGGGGGGGGTCAAATTAGCTTTAAAAAAGCCTTATGTAATTTATGAATGGCCCCTTATTGACTCTCTCTCGACGCTTCTCTGATAGGTTAGCTTGGTTCTGGCTGCTTCTCCATTCCCGCGATACTCGTCACGGGTTGCTTAATGGCCACTTCTGTCCGGTATTTCTTACAGAGTTATTTGACAATATTTTGAGGCACTTCTACGTTCCCTCTGAACCAGAAGGAATTTTTTTTATTGTGACGTAAAAAAACAAAACAAAAATACACCTTTAGTTACCATAATTTGAAAAGAAATTCATGATATGCGAAACTCAGTAACCTCTTATATATACAAGATATACTTATAGTAGTAAACTATATACTTCTAGTTTAACTTCTAGTTTTAATACCACATATAATTTGGCTAATTATGATTTAATAAATAAGCTGGATATTTTAATGATAATTTAATGATTGAAGATGAGTTATTAAATTTGAATTATAAAAGGCACAACCAAGAGGATCAACAAATACGTTCATTGTGTGCTACAGATGAAGTAGAATCAGTTTTTCATTTTATGTGCAGTTGTCCGGCCTTGCGGAAATATAGGATTATATATTTTAGTCATGATTATTTGTCAAAATGTGAATTGTTGCGGTATTTGAATGGTGAAAGCTGGTCTGTTGTTCTCAAGTATTGTAAGGCGACCTGGTCATTTAGGCTTTTTACAAATTAATCTAAAGTAAAAAATTATGAGTAGAGTATTTCAATAATATTATTTTTTGTATTTAAAATGTAAAGGCAGGGGATTACTTTTATTTCTATTTATTTACTTTCTTATTTTTTTAAATTATGTTACTTGAAACTTTGTTACCTATATATAGAAAATAAAGTAAAAATTATAGCCTTTGAACTTCCCCCTTTCTTGGTATGTACCAGGGGTATCTGTCAAAATGTTATCCATAATTTTGAATTGTATTTGTATTTTTGGCAAAGTAATAAAGACAGTTTATTATTATTATTATATTACTTATAGTAAATTGCATTCTTAATGCAAAATAGTTGCAAAGCAGCCTCAAGGATGTGCGTATATGCAGCTCAATCCGCTGATTGACTGAAATGATACAAATCGCGTTCAGGTGTAGAGGAATCATCACAACTGTTCATAGAAGACATTCCTTATATGCGAGTGGAAGACTGTGTGAGTTCGGTCTACTAACTGAAAATTTCAAAATACTTGGAAAATACACATACAAAATCTAGATTGGCCTTTCGCCATTGGCGAAATATCACTGTACAGAAATAATGGAAACAAAAACTGTCATCCCTTACAAGGACTTTCCCCCAGTTGGGGAAGAGGGAATATCTCTGAGGGTAGTGATCTTCGTCTTACTTGACTGAAGCCTTTGTCTATATAATTTTGTTCTCGCATATCTCTTTCCTTTTCCGTTGTGTATTCTCTTACCTGAAGAGATAATAAAACTACATTAATAGACTCTATCAAGCTTGAAACAAACAGACACAGACAGACAAACTTAAGCGGAAAAATGAATATAACGAAAAAAGGTTCAAAATCAAAGTGTTTTGCTATATGACCTCGTAGTTAAAGCCTGGGCATGAGTGATAATAACTAACTATATATTACAACTACACGTTTACATTTATTAGAATATTGTAAAGAATATTGGTTTTTGATTTTTCGTATACTACCTATTAGCGTAATTTTGCTCGCGAACAATCGCGTTGCTTTAGCTAAGGATGGCACAACTAAACGGGTTCAAGCAAGCCTTTATGATTAATATCTCGGGAGGTATACCGAACTCGGATTAAGATTGGACTAAGGATCTTTTGGAGCGTACATGGAGAGAAAAGTCCACATGCAGACAGTCGAAGATGTTCCAAGGAGTTGAAGGATGGGATCCTGAACCTCAACTATAGGAGTCAAGGACAGTCCTACCTGCGATAGATGTGGCGAAGAAGACGAGACGGCGGCACACTTCCTGGGCATTTGCAGGTTCATTAAGGGAAATGGGAGACTGAGTACTTCATAAAGGACTTGGTTTAGGCAGTATAAATATACAGGTAACTAAATAAGGGGGAAGCCCAGCGCTTCCAGGGAAGGGATAAGAGCACTGGATGCGTAGGTCCCTAGGTGTAAAACACCAGCCCACCACATATATAAGCACCAATGAGCCAGTGTTTCCTTCATATACTTAGAGGGGGGGCCGTGCTTGAATGCTCTGTCCCAGAGTCCCAAGTGGATTACGGTACGGCCCTGCATAGTTACGTGATCCCTTTCATTTCATTTTTTGAAAGAGCGTTAAAGCGAGAGATGAGGCAGCTCTGAAGTTTCTCAATTTAGCTGGCTCTGCTAATCCCGGTTCCAATATCCTCTTCGCTTTGCGGTTCTCCTGATTATTGTCAGCCCCTTCGGTTTAATTGCCCCCGGATTACACACACCCCTTCTTTCCCACAAGCCGCCCCTAAACAAATCCTCCCATGATGATTAAATGTTTTTTTTTCAACCTTTAAATTCTCTATTTGTGACTGCATTTTGTGAGTAGCTCAAGAAGAAAAAAGGAGTTGATCCCTAATTTAAAGATTTACTTCCTCGGTTATATGAAGTAGAGGGGAAGTTATGTAATCGGTCAACAATTCTATGTGGACTTTTCAACGGAATTGATTTCTGACCTCCAGATTCCAAATAAGAAAAAAAAGTATGTCTGTGTGTCTATGAACACAACTCCGGATAGAACGAATGTATCGACACAAATTTTATAGGTGAATCCAGAAACCTCTTTCGACGACACCTATCGTTTTTCAGCCCAATCGACCGGAAAAGGAAAGGAGAGATTAGGGGGGAGCCTTAACATAAAAACTATAATAACTGCCGATGTAATGAATATATCGACACAATATTTCATTTGTGAATTCAAAATCTCATAATGACGACACTTATTTTGGAGGCATGTTTTCGAGTGGGAGCGACAAGTTAATAGATTAATTCGTTCTGAGGAAGACGTTTCTCAATGTGTTTTTTTTTAACAGAACCGGTTTTCAATGCAACAGTGTCTTCATCAGTAGTACATCTATGATTGAAATATAAAATTTTAATGATGAAAAGCATTTAGCAAATCTTAAAGCATCAAGAAGGAGTAACAAAATAAAAAACTTGCTTACCCCAACCGTACAGGGGGAGTTCAACACAAAAATCCCAATAACAGCCCATGTAATGAATGTACCGAGTCAACAATTTTTTAGCTAAAATAGTCGATTGGTCTTAGAGGGAGAGCTAAAACTTAATTGATTAATTCACGCTGGGGAAGTTCATTACCGACGATTTTTTTTTCTTACCTCAAACTAGGTAGTGGAACATTCCCTATCTGGATCAATTTAAAGTGGTGACGGGGAAATATTTATAATTATTTATAGGTACTTAACATTTTTTGCTGAGGTATTGTAAAACACTTAATAAAAATTAAGAGAATGTTTTAAAAAAAATATTGTCAGTATATTGTTAAATCGTGGCTGAAGATGGTAGCAATACCGAAAGTTCTCCCATATATTTTACGAAATAAACAATATTTTAAAAAAAAATATACGTTCTTATTTATTTTTTTTATTTACTATTATGCTATGGCATTGATCGTCTAACTCTATTCACAGGAATATAATAGTTATAATGGCTCATGCCCGGACTTTAACTATGAGGTCATATCGCCTACTACCAGAGCTTTCGTCTTTCTGTTAGACATGAACCCTACTCTCTACAGCAGGAGTCCTAAATTTTTCCTGTCTAGGTTTATTCACCTAAGATAGGGAGGGGTCTTTAACGAGTAACTGATATCGTACAGACTTAAGCCTAGTCCACACTAGTAGACATAATGCGCGATTTTTGTCTCTGAGACGTGTCTCAGGTTGTCTACGTAGACATGTCTATAGACTAATCCCCGTCTACGGGCCTGTTGCGAGACCAAAAATCGCAGGTCTAAAGTCTCCCGATTGGAATGGGAGACAGCATGCAATGTTAGACATATTGCGCAACATTTTGACAGTGTGGACGTCACTCGGCGTCTAGAGGCGAGACACGTCCCAGTCTGTCTCCAGCTTCCGAGTGGTGTGGTTCGGCTCTTTACAGTTATTTTCCAAAGTTTTACAGTTGTTTTGAAAACATGTGGTCTAACGAGAAAATTTTAAAACTAATTGAAGATTACCATGCGTCTTATTGTTTGTGGGATGTTACGAGACCCGACTACAAAAACCGGGTAAAAAGAGAAGTGGCCCTGGAAAAAGCACAATGTGACAGTGGTGGAGATAGAAAATGAAATCCGTAATATCCCTCCAACAATCAGAAGCAAATCTTCAAAATCAGTTGGCGACAGCCGGGTGAAATTTCGAAAACCCATGTCGTCTCCCAAATCTTTCTGCGAGCACTTCACGCGTCCACCAACGTCTACGTTTTTGCGTTCTTTCAGTTGTAATTTTTCAGTTGGTGTCTCTAGACGGTCTATGGACCGTGTCTCGAGACCGCCTATAGACAACTATGTAGGTCTACTAGTGTGTACTAGGCTTTAGGACTATCGCTTAACGTCCCATCCGAAGAACGGCGTGCTCAAAATTGTTTTACCTCCCAGATAATAGGAATATAATATATACAAATACAGGAATATAGTATATACAAATTATAATAGCAATCCTGTCTGATAATGGAGAGCTATTACTCCATTATAGACTCAATTTAACGCCATAAATGGAAGGGAGGTGTCGATTATCTGCTAAATTAAAGTAATTTTTGAAGATGATACTAATGTAGGTAGCCTTGGTCCGTTAGGGGCGCCATTAAACTGATTAGTAATATGAACTGAACACACAAACTAAGGTGGAGATCGTTAGAACGTAGAACATTAGGGAGATGAACTGGTCCCGTTCAACTTATTATTTTCTATAATGTTTTGTCTCCTAGAACCAGGGGCAGGTTCCGTACCGATCTCATTAGCTCCATGTTTTTGTGACTTGTTTTCGACGCTATACGAAGTATAGGGGAAGTTATGTAATCGCTCATAAATTTCATGTGGTCATTTGCTTGAATTTCATGTTTTCCTTACACCGAAAATGAGTATTTTCCTTTCGCTCCCTCTCTAAAACTATTCGACCGTTTGCCCTAATATTCAATAGTAGGCTCCTAAATCCTCATACTAAAATTTGTGTCAGGGAGCCACGGTGGCCGTCCAGGCTAGAGCGTAGGGCTTTGGTCGCATGGTCTCACCATGGTTTGCGGGGAATCCCGTTCGGGAGTGAGTTTTATTTCGTAGATAGAACTCCCTCCCGGGGCCATGGATGTCGTAAATAATTAGATATAATAACACATGGATAGCTAGTGTGGTGTCTGCCTAGGCCAAAAAAAAAAAAAAAAAAAATTTGTGTCGATAAATTTATTACATCGGTAGTTATTAGGGCTTTTCAATTGAGCCTCTCCCCTAATACTCTCCTTCCCTTCGGCCGATATGGCTGAAAATCGATCCCGTGTCGTTACATTCATTCTATCGGCGCAGTTATTAGAAATTTAGTGTTGAGCCTCCCCCTCAATCTCCCCTTTCCCCAAAATCTATTGGTGTCATCGCTAGAGGGTTCTGTATTCACAAAAAAAAATTCGTGTCGATATATTCAATCTATCGGCGCAGTTATTAGAGTTTTCGTATGTGATAGTAAGATGTTGTGGTACGAGATTTCTAATAGAAATAAAAGATGTTGTCTTCCCACTGTTTTATTTTACACTAGAACCGGTTTTCGACGCAACAGCGTCATCATCAGTGGTTCATCTCACCCACACAGCACAGCGGTTAGAAGACAACAGCCCAGAACCTTCCCCCTAATCACCCCTTTCCCGTTGGTCAATTTGGCTGAATATCTATTGGTGTCGCCGCTAGAGGGTTCTGTATTCACATATAAAATTTCGTGTCGATACATTCATTTTTTTTACTTCCCCAGCTATACGAAGTATAGGAGAAGCTATGCAATCGATTAAAAATTCGATGACATAGATTACAGATCGCAGAAATGTATTCGTACATTGAAAACGTGAGTGTTGAGGAAGTACATTGCTGTAATTCATAATCGTTTTGATTTTCCTAAAATATTTTTAGTTAAAGTGAAAAATGTAGTTAGTTATGGGCTTATGTTGTTAAAATGAGCTCAATTCTATGCTTGCCTCCTCATTTGTTCCTCTTTTAATTTTTTTGGGGAGGGGGGGGGGGAGATCCAAGTGCCTCCTAGATCCGCCACTGCCCTTATCTACAAAAAGTCCATAAAAATCTCGTTTCCAAATTTTCTGTTTTGGGTAAGTTAGGTGTACAGACAAGTTTATGCAGAGCCCAAGTGTGTCGAGGTCTGATTGGCGAGGAAGCCCCTCTAGAATACATAGTATCCTCCTCTCTTTCCCTACCTACCCCTCGATAAACACCCTTTAAACTAATTTCCACCCCCAAGAACCCCCAATAAACTAATTTATATATCCGCCATTTACATAAAAGAGGTCCCCGACCATTACCCACTTCGGCCGTCCACTCCACAGCGTCGTGTTTTGTAGCCTTTCGTCCATTAAAAAAAAAAAAATAGATTCTCTTCAGGGAAATCTTTTCTGGATATTATTGTTATTATTATTATATATTATGGTCCTAGGACATATTGAGAGTGGAAGGAAGCCAAGCCAACGAACTGGCTCGTACAGCAACGGAAGTGGGCCTTACTGGAACCGTCTGTTGGATTAAATAACACTTGAAGAGAAATGGACATTGCGGAAGGATAGTCAAAAGAGTTGTTGTTGCTCTGAAGACAGGATAAGAAAAGAACAATTCTTCTTGATCAACCCCATACATATTTTAAAATTCTTTACCAGCGTTACAATTTAAATATTGCATCAAACTATTACTACTAACTAGGGAAATGTAATGTACATCAAGTGCTATAAAGTTCGTAATGGTCCTATCACAAATCTGAGGACATAACGCATAACGCTTGGTAATTTAATAAGGGACATTTTAGGTAAGAACTAATTTTTCGATTGGACTAACCGTTTTCGCATTAGTCGAACTAACCTCTAAAAAAAATGTGTTGCAACGACATTTTAGGCAATTTTTGGTGTGTAACTCGCAAACCGGATGACCTCCAAAAAATTATATGTCATATAAAATTGGTCTTTTTTACATATTTTCTGAGATTTTTGATGAGGTGATAAATATAATCGGTATCTTGTAAAATGTACTTAGGCTCTGATGTAAAGTTGTCTCAATTTTCATCTGATTTCGGACAAAAAAAATTTAGCACATGTGACATCGTCATTTTAAATTTCATGTTTATAAGCTTCAGTCACTTACACCCAAACAGACACATTGGTCTTCACGGGAATTTGAGAAGTGAAATTATATTGAAAATTCTATCTTGGATTTTTGCATCATTACAATACTTCCTAATAAAGGTAAGAAGAAAGTAAAAAAAAGAGTATATTTTCGTTAATATTTATTGTCCGGGGGGGGGGGGGGGGGGGGGGTTGACAATGGAAGTTACGCCTCATTCTCGTACGTGTTAGTGTTACAAAACCACACTGAGTTAACATCTCGTACTAGACCCTCTGGGCTACTAACAATAATGCCATTTACGTGATGAATACCTATGGTGGGGTAGGTGATAATTACCTGTCACACTACCTCAAGTATATACAACCCACCTTACAATATTTAGCTTTGTATATTTGGTCCTCTGGGTAAAAGACTCATAAAAAGTCCAGATGTAGGTCGTTATGGGGTGGGTGGAGAAAGGGCACAGTGAGCCCATTAGGAAGGTTGTCCTACATTTGTGGGGGGGATGGGGGGGTAGTTTTGGGCCGGCCCATTACAGAGGGTGTTCTACATTTTTGGGTGGGTTTTGTGCTGCCCCGGGTAGTCCATTAAGACTGTCCCGGTGGACCCCACCCCTTACAAATCCCACTTCCAGCACCACCTATGAAATATTTAATACTAGATATCCTTCTCCTCTTCCTTTCCCCCTCTCTGCCTCTCAGTTCCAGAGGTGAATCAACGGCAATGTTCTTCCCCAACACAAATTTATCAATTATGTGTTCGCTCTCCCTCAAAGTCATCTGACTGTTTATGCTAAAAATCAATATTTGACTTAAATAGTGGCTTTTGAATGCTCATACTAAATTTTGGGTCAATAAATTTATTACATTGTCAGTTATTAGGGGGGTGTATGAGTCAAGAGCCCCCTTTCTCTTCGAATTATTTCGCAGCTACTCCAACGCATGCAGTTTTGGATGCACATATAATTGTGTCGACGCATTCATTCTACCGGGAGTTATCGTGTTCACAGACAGACGAAATTTTTTCACTGCCCCAGGCTATACGAAATATAGGGGAAGTTATGTAATCGGTCAGAACCTCGATTTTGAGTTTTTTTGGTATTTCATGTTTTCCCCTGATTCCAAAAAATGGAAAAATAAAAATATTTTATCTGTGTGTATATCCAGAACCCCGTAAAGACGACACCTACTGATTTCAGTCAAATCGACATAATGATATGGGGGGGGGGGGGGGGGGGGGGGCAGCTTGACACAACAACCTCATAACTGTTGTGTACCAAACAAATTGGTAAATTAGGTTGAGAGGGAGTCGAAAAACTTCAGACCGAATATATAACTTCCCCTACAATTCGTATATCTGAGGGTGTAATTAAGGATTCTTCACAAATTGAATGGACAGCGCTCCCAGTCAACGTGAGAAAACATCCCTTATCCAAAGTGATGGCAACGTATGCCTCATTAGCGTCCCTGCCCATCTGTCTATATTCTCAATAAGGGTGGATGACTTGCTAACATTTTCCTGATGTTGTAAAAAGCGAATGGAGGGATAAGTTAAACATTGTCTGCCAGCTCCGTGGTTTAATGACACCATGCTTATATAGCGGTCCTCGTCAGATCTATGATTAATGGTTGTTTGATCCCACAATGGTTGTATATGTGAGTGTGTGTGTGTGTGGACCGAGGAACAATTGATGACGTGTTTCCTGGAATGGGGGGAGGGGGGGGGGCTAGTGGTGGGTTGGCAGACACGCACAAAACTACTGTCCAATAGTCCTTGGTCTGCGAAGAGATGTCCGCTCTGAGCATTAATCTTGAGTCGAACAATAAAAGACCGCCCACATGATCCCAGGCTACTTGTCCCAGTACAACCACAAGCACAGCCCAACACAATCATCAACAGCAGCAATGAGTGGGGCTATCATCAGCCCCCGCCTACGCCGTCTCTCCTATATGGACAGATTGCTTAATGTGACCACACATGGGATGCCTCCTCTATATCTCATCATAAAACCCACCAATTCCTGGTTCGTCTGTATTCTACACTCATCATGCCCGATGACGAAAATAATAAAAAGTCGGCGAATCACCGGGGATATGTACTTCTCCAGAAAGAATAAGTCTCTTTCTGATCCCCCCTTCCCTTTTGGTGGATTCCGCTGAAAATTAATAGGTGGTCGTCCTTATGGTGCTTTGAATTCACATTTGTTGAAATTTTGTGTGTTTGGTGGAAATCAGGTATGCCGTTTCCAAGAACTTCAGATTTCATCAGAGACTGTGTAGGGATCTCGGCCTCTATTATAGCTAGAGACTTGGAGTTTGAGCTCAAATGCTTATAAGGCCAAGCCTCCCCCTAAACCCTTCACCTTCCCCCCCCCCCCCCCCCCTAAAAAAAAGCCATCACCAAGGTTTCAGTAAAAAAATGAATGAACAAGAAAAAATTTTCTTTGTGTCTGGTTTTTTTTTTATTTTTAATTTAATGTTTTTTTTTATAACTGTGCATTTTAAAATATTTGACGTCATTGGTAAGTTTGTTAGCACTGATTCGTTTTGCATTGCTCATAAATATCTAGTATCGTATGATTAGTAATTCGTGTTCAGAAGCGTTACAACTCTAACTACAACAAGTTGGCTAGTCACTCGTTGGGAGGCTAGACAAACTAATAATTACTAGGAATTTAGGAGGAAACATTAGTTGTTTCCCCACAACCAACAACCAATACATCTCCAACCCTTTGGTTACTAATTCCTAGATAAAGGTGTCAGCAAATCTCCCCTCCTGGGCTGTCCTTCTGCAGAGAGGGTGGGGATACGTCGGTTCTTGTATCGATTCATCGTCTTCTGGTTGTTGAAGTTGTGGGGTTGAGGCGTCATCGTGGAAGAGACAGACACGGGTGACACAGCCCGTCATATTGTCGGTTGTTAGACTAACATGTCCGACTCTTTGACGCCCATTACGTACGTCTTCTCGCTAATGTTGTTTACCCGTCGACTCTGTTTAGCTATTTCCGCTTCCACTTTTTCCTTTCAAATTACTAATATTAGTGATGGACGTTTTCTGTTTACATCTCCAGCTATACGAAAAGTTTAACGGAAGTTATCTAAATCGGTCAGAAAATTCGATAAGGAGTTTTCATGTTTTCCCCGTGATAACAAAAAATGAATCTATCGAAAATTTAGTTGACTAATTGCCGGTGATTTTTTGTCGTTATTTCTTCTTTTTCTTGTGCCTCCTTAGTTGACTAATTGCCGGTGATTTTTGCCGTTATTTTTTCTTTTTCTTGTGCCTCCTGAGTTGACTAATTGCCGGTGATTTTTGCCGTTATTTTTTCTTTTTCTTGTGCCTCCTGAGTTGACTAATTGCCGGTGATTTTTCACGAGTATGTTTTTTCGAGGTGTATTCCGGAACAATGTTGAATCTACAACCGCGCCCGGACCCCCAGTACATATTTCGTATTTTTCTGTTTCCGTTTCATCTGTTCATTCAATTTTGATGCTGAAAAACGATTTGAACTCTTTGAACCGTCTACTTTCGTCGCCCTACCAGTAATTTTTAAAACAAGGAAAAGGTAACATGTAAAAAAATAAAATAAAAAATGATAATTGGGTTATTAAAATAAAAAAAAAAAACAAAAAAAATAACGGAGTGTCATATCAATTTTACGTTAATTTGGAGTGCAAAGGAAAAATACAATTTAAAAAAAGCTAAGCCGTTTAGCCAAAATATCTTTAATACTTTTCATTAAATTTAGAGCGCAACGTGGTGGTCGAGCTAAGAACTAAAACAGGGACGTTTAACTTTAAGGTCACCAAAATGGAAAATTCAATTCCTGAACAGAAAATTTACCTGGTGTATTTAATCTCAGGTGTCCTGGGAACTATCCCGTAAATAAAGAGATTTCTTAGTAGGAGAGATTTCAACAAAGTAAAAAAAAAAAAAAACAGGAATGGATGCAAGAGAGAAAAAGAAAGGAAAATAGGCAAAGATTTTTTTTCGTAGGGATGACATTGAAGGGAATCAAGATACAAGAAGCTGGGGAATTGTATGGGTTGGATTGGTTGAAAGAGACATGCCTCCGAGGTAGGCAGTAATGCGAGATGTAAGTCCCATTAAAGAGGTTTTTGTCCTCCGGAGGACAATGAGGACACTTGCCTGACTAAGGGAAAAGAAAGGACACGGAAAAGACCAATAAAAGAGAAGAGAGGACGGGACAGTCTGTTGAGATCCTAATCTAAGAAGTGGGGTGTCTTCTGTTTGGATTACCGGACTTGGGCGGTCTCTGGGAGCTTTCTGCTTTGTTTATATGTCCCCTTCTGGTTCTCTTTCCTGGGGGCATTGTCACACACACCCATCCAAGGAACCAAACCCGTCAATGGGCACTTCTGCTAGATTCATTACAGGCCTCCAAATCGTCCATACTCTTCTCAACATAATGGATCATTACATCCCTTTGTCAACACGACAACTCCTAATAAAATTTTATTTGTGGAACCAGAAGCCTATAAATATAACCTATTGTTACTTTCTCAGCTATATGAAGTATAGGGGAAGTTATATAACCAGTTAAAAAATCAATGCGAGTTTTCAACGGAATGTTTTCCGATCTCTGGATATTCCAATTATGAAAAAACAAACATATTATGTGAATTAAAAACCCCATTACGACGACACATTCATTGTACGGAATCGGCAGAAGTGAAGGTAGGATCTCAGAAGGAGGCTCAACTCAAGAACCCTAATAACTGCCGATGTAATGAATGTATCGACATGAAATTTCATTTGTGAATTCAAAATCCAATGAGGACCTAACCTGTCAAATTTCAGCGATATCGGCTGGAGAGAACGGGTGTTCAGGAGAGGGGTCTCAATTCAAAAATCCTAATAACTGCCGTTGTAATGAATTTATCGACCAATATTTACTAAAATGATTTAGGAACCACTATATAAGTCAACTGTTGAACATTAGCGCAAACTGTGATTTTGGAGCCGACAATTAGTTGATTAATTCGTTCTGGGGAAGTATATTGTCGGTAATTCACCGAAGAGAGGGGCTTAACTCAAAAACTAAAAAATGTAATAACTCTGGACGTACAGAATGTATCGACCAGAAATTGTATTTGATTTGGAAAGTCCCTGATTGAAACACCCAATGAAAATAGAGGGAAGGCTTGAACTTGGGACTTAAGTGCCTCTATAAAATATAGGGAAGGCTTGAACCTGGAACTTAAGTGCCTCTATGAAAATATAGGGAAGGCTTGAACCTGGGACTTAAGTGTCTCTATGAAAATAGAGGGAAGGCTTGAACCTGGGACTTAAGTGCCTCTATGAAAATAGAGGGAGGGCTTGAACGTGGGACTTAAGTGGCTCTATGAAAATAACAATTATCGAATATAAATATTGAGTGGAGCGGCTGAGGATATTTCTGTTTAGCGGAGGAAGGCAAGGAAGTTAAATTGGACTCAGTGGGCTGTAATGATTGAAATGGAAAGGATTTCGCATAATACGATTAAAAATAGCATTCAATGCAGAAACAACCGCCGTTAGCTTTATGATATTATTCGAGGAACTGTTCTCAGATTATTGTTCGCGTAGACATCATCTGCAGCACCACTGCACAGAATTAACCTCTATCTCAAATTTTATTTAGAACTAATGGATAGGTAGATAGCTTTATTTCTTAAAGGAGCATAATTTTACGAACTGAATCGTTTTTTTTGTCATTTTAAAACCCCATTTTGTTGGAGTCTAATCTTATATTCAAAATTATATTATTTAAAATTTTAAATTAAAATTTACTTTCTAAATGTCTGTCTGTATATCTGTGTGTGTGTGAGATTGGAAAGTTGTGAGCGCCTTAACGCAAAAAGGTTTGTAGCTATGAACTTGATATGGAATGAAAAAGTCACATGTTGATATTGTTGGTAAATTGGGACCACTTTACTTCAGGTCCCAAGTTACAAGATACAGCTTATATTTATAACCTAATCGTAGTAGTAAATTCTTTATATTTAGAATATTTACAATTAGTATAAACTATAAGTAAATTTGATAAATGGCATTAAACATTAAATATATTAAAAAAAAAAAAAAAAAAAAAAAATTAAAAATATATACCTACAACGAAAGCATATTATGAACAAAATAGATATAACCTAAACAAAAATATTTTCAAGTAAAAGTTGTAAAGAACATTGAAAGACTCATTTTATATTAAATAGGATTTTTCGCAGGTTGGGTTTTCGAGATAAATGCCGTAAACCGTCCTGAAATCGTTTTGTAACACTAGCCAGGTGACGGGACACTAGTTGGAAACACTACAGCCATCCGGCGAGTCTATTACCTTAGGAAACCATGGAAACAATACCTGAAGAAGAAGTAATAAAAATTTCCCCAAAGGAAAGATAGTGTCAGTGTGTCAACTATCATTTCTCCAAAGGAAAGATAGTGTCAATGTGTCAACTATCATTTCCCCCAAGGGAAGATAGTGTCAGTGTGTCTACTATCATTTCCCCAAAGGAAAGATAGTGTCAGTGTGTCAACTATCATTTCCCCGAAGGGAAGATAGTGTCAGTGTGTCAACTATCATTTCCCCAAAGGAAAGATAGTGTCAGTGTGTCAACTATCATTTCCCCAAAGGAAATACAGTGTCAAGGTGTCAACTATCATTTCCCCATTTTCTTAATAGCACCCATTTCCCCAAAGGAAAGATAGTGTCAGTGTGTCAACTATCATTTCCCCGAAAGGGAGATAGTGTCAGTGTGTCAACTATCATTTCCCCAAAAAGAAAGATAGTGTCAGTGTGTCAACTATCATTTTTTTCCCCTTTCTGTTGTTTCCAATTCCGCGTCAAAAGTTCCTCTTCCTTTGTATCTTACTAAAAGAAATCATTTTTCTGACACCCAATAGAGAAAGAAATGTAAAACTTGAGATTAGTTGAGAAAGTAAATCGAGGGGGGGGTCTCTCTTCTCAACAGCATGCCCAAACTTCTTCAAGGCAAGTATTTTTTGTCTAGAAAGTTGTCCTGGTCGGAGTCAGTCCTGTCCGAAGCCAGGATATGAACAAAGTTACGTCAACTTTAAACACTTCGTTTTCTCTCTATATATTTTTTATTTGTATTATTATTATTCTTATTTTTCCATAAGGAAAGTTTTGCAATCAAGACAATATTAAAAGTTGATTTCTTGCGTTTTTCTTGTTTTTTCCCCCTTTATTTTTCGTGCTTTCGTACTTTATGATGGAAATATGGACATAAATATACATACATAGAATGTGTATGAATGAGTGTATTTTATTCATTCCTCCGAAACTAGTTGATCAATTTCAATAAATAAATAAGACAAACTTATTTTTGAAATATTGTCTATTCCACTAAAGATTTATATATATATTGTAACGGCTCTTAAACCATTTAAATTAATATAATATGAGATTATATGGTTGAAAGTAAAAATCACATGATAAGAGGTTACATTTTATAGGTTAGGTTAGGTTAGGTTTTATGACTCATGCCCGGGCTTTAACTACGAGGTCATATCGCCTACTACCAGAGCGCTCTATCGTCACTCTGGTGGACATGAGCCCGACTCTACTGTGGGAGTCCTAAATTTTGCCTACCCTAATTTTTTTATTCACCTAGGGCAGGAGTCTTTAACGAATACCTGACATCGTACAGGCTCGGGACCATCGCTTAACGTCCCATCCGATGGACGGCGTGCTTAAGTTTATTTTACCTCCCAGATAAAATTAACTAAGGGCCTCGGTCGGGCTACGAACCCACGACCTTGAGCTCAGAAGTCAAGCACGCATACCACTGAGCTACCGGCGCCCTCGTTACATTTTATATTAAATTATTTTATTTAAAAAATTTCTTTTTTTTTTAAATTAAATTTTGTGTCGATACATTCATTCTATCGGGTGTTATCGTGTTCACAGAGACATAGACATACAGCAATTTTTTATTCATTTTTGTTATCAGGAGGTTAGAAAACAAGAAATTCCGCTGTAAACATAGCATCGAATTTTTTAATTGATTCTTTCCTTCTTGGGAAGTACATTGCCGGTGATTCACGAAATTCTGTTTTTTTATATTTGTGTTTGATGACGAAGGGTGTAATGCGGGCCGCCGATGTAAGGGTGTCCGACCACTGCCCTGTCATCACATTCCGTAACTACCATAAAAAAAACATTTATTGTCGTTAGGTGTGAAGGTGGGTGGAATACAAATTGGCTACGTGATTGGGTGAATACACACACTGTCTAAGAAAATTTCTATTTTGCCCTTTTTTTTTTTTTAGTGAATTAATTTTTAAATGTTTAGTTATATTTACTATTTATCCTTTAAGGATATGAATAATGTATTTAAAAACTATGCAACTAAATACATGCTTACAAAAGTATATAATTGAACTGTATCATGTATTTTCGGAAGAACAAGTTACTCAATATTTATTTAAGATAACATTTTATTAACAGTTTTTCGAGCTACTGAAATTAGAAATACAAAAAGTTGGTGAATCACCACCCAATGAACCAAATTAAACGATTTAGTTGAAAATCAATAAATGTCTTACTGTACTAAATTTCGTACTGATCCGTCCAGTAAGTTAATTTTAGGGTTTTTGAGTTAGCCCTTTCTCTCATACCATTTCCCTTTGGGGGTTTTGGCTAAAAATCAATAGGTATTTCCCATGACCCTTCAGGGTTGAACTGCCCCTTAAAAAAAAAAAAAAAGGTTGATATTTTCATTCTTTTGGAATTCACAGATCCATCACACTGACAGGGCATTTTTTTTTTTTTTTTTTTCGATAATATGTTTTTCAAAACGACATTTCGGCATCTGTCACGAAAACCGGACGACCTGCCAAAAATCGTATTTCATATAAAATCTGTTTTTCAGTGTTCTCTGCAACTTTTACTCGAAAATATGATATGATTTTATTTTTAAGGGCAAAAAACTGCAGGGTTATCATCGCCCTCGAAAATATGTTTGATTAGTTCTTAAATGTAAGCGGTACAACAACATTCCATCACTCACAGACAGACATCATCGCGAAAATAGTCAAAAAAAGTAATCAGAGGACCTAAGAACGTAAAAATACGATGAAAACTCCATGTCGGATTTTGGCACGATTGCAATACTTTCTAATACTGTAGGTTAGTTAGTTATTGTGACTCATGGCCGGGCTTTATCTACGAGATCATATCGCCTACTATCAGGGCTCTCTCTCCTCCTTAATTTTGTCTAACCTAAATTTCTATTCGTCTAGGGTAGGAATCTTTAACGAGTATCATACATCGCACAGGCTCGGGTCCCTAGCTTAACGACCCAACCAAAGGACGGCGTACTCAAGTTTTTTTTCGCTAGCTTGAGCTCAGTAAGCAAGTACACTCTAAAATACCGGCACCATTTTTATAATATAGGTATATGAAAGCAAAAAGCAACTTAATTACTGCAACTATTTAGCGGACGTACATAGATGAGCTATAGTTTCTGTTATTGTTACTTTCCCCAACTTACCGTAGTTGGTACACGACTTGTGTGTACCTTTCTGAGACGGAGAGAGGAGAGGTTCCACAGACTGGCCACACCAGCCAAGAGGTAATACCTCGGAACTAACACCAAAACGTTCCCAAAACAATGGGTCACGCCCATTTGCATTGCAGATCGTACCACTTAGTCTTAGAAAACCAGAGGCTCCCCCCCTTCCCATTAATTTCCTCGACCAACTTCAAGTTTCTACCCATTTCTCGGCTTATTAAACAGTCGCTTTGGACTTATTCCTTAAATTTTCCACAGGTAAAGTTCCTCCCCCCCATCCAACTCTTTCATAGCCCATAATCTCTGCCTCATATTTATATCTCAACAATTTGAAACTCCTTTATCCCCCACTCCTCAAGTCTAAGCGCTTGGAAAGACGAGACGAAGAATAAAGAAGATTAAACTCTAAACTTTTTCAAAGAAATATTTTCCTTAGCCCCATTTTCTTTTCTTTATGGCCCTCAACATTATGAAAATTATGATAATTTTATGGAAGTGCCATAATAAGTATCTTAGGTCAGGGATAGTTTACCCTGAATCGGCCCAATAAAGGCCGCGGATGTATCTGGAAGGAGGATAACCAACCATGACTTCAGATGGGACCTTAAGCGATCGTTCCGAACCTGTACAATATCAAGTAGGTACTGGTTAAACCCTTATCATAATAACATGGCACAATTTAGGACTCCCACAATTGAGTCGGGCTTATTTCCACCCGAATGAGCTCTGGAAGTAGGCGATATAACCTTGTAGTTAAAACCCGGACTTAAGCCGATACCGTTACACTTAGACAATATAAATGTTACACAAGTTCATTTTATTAATTTTCTTTTTTTTTTTCTTGCTATATATCGACACATATAAGGAAGTATTGTAATCAAACGAAAATCTGAAATCGAGTTTTCAACGGATTTTCACGTCTCCTGAATACATTTTGACCATTTTCGCAATGATGTCTGTCTATGCGTTTGTGTGTGTGTGGAAAGTGTTGGGAAATTGTGAGCTGGAATGTAGGGGTCAACTTAGATCTGATTAGATTTATGTTGAAGTCGGACGAAGATTTAGACCACTTTACTCCGAGACCTAAGTACATTTTACAAGATTCCGATTATGTTTGGTTTATGACCTAATCAAACATATTTTTAGGTAATAGGGAAGATTGAAATACATATTTTATATGAAATACAGTTTTTCGCAAGGTCCTGGTAGCTCAGTGGTATGCGTGCTTGCTTATTGAGCTCAAGGTCGCGAGTTCGAAATCCGACCGAGGTATTTTTATTTTATCTGGGAGGTAAACTAAACTTTTGCACGCCGTCCTTCTGATGGGACGTTAAGCGATGGTCCCGAGCATGTACGATGTCAGGTTCTCGTTAAAGGAGTGTCTCTAGATTCTAGAAAGACCCCTTACCTTAGGTCTATAAAAATTTAGGTTAGGCAAAATTTATGACTCCCATAGTAGATCCCGGGCTCATGTCCACCAGAGTGACTAAAGAGCGCTCTGGTAGTAGGCGATATGACTTTGTAGTTGAAGCCCGGGAACGAGATAATAAATTGGAACGAACTCGACACAAATGGCAGAAATATTTTAGTTTCAGACATTAAAAATGATGGCATTTTCGAGAATCGCCCTTATAACATTTAAATTACAATTTAACTACTTTTACATAATAAAAACGGCAATTGTACTTAAATTAAATACTATGACACTTAAATTAAATATAATTGCCGTTTTAAAAATGAGTAGTAGCTCAAAAGCTATATCAAAATATATTTCTGAGCACGCGACTTGTGGCCGAATTTAGCTAAAATACATTAGAGGTGTATCTTGATAATATTCATAGAAAAAACAGGACTGACAACCTGACTTATTAAAATTTACCTCTGAGACTGTCAGTTGAGTTTCGTGTCAGTTGGCACCCTTTAAGATAACGTCGACCTATTTTATTTTGACGGATATTTTAAAGAAATCTAAGAGAATTTACACAATTTACATTTATATTTATATTTTAATTCATATGTAATATTCCCCAGCTGTACGATGTATAGAGAAAGTTATGTAATCGGTAAGAAATTCAATGCGAAGTTTTTAACAAAATTTCATGATTTTCGATCTCCTGATTTAAAAAATGAAAAAAAAAAAAAAAAAAAAAAAAAAAACTGTCCATATGTGTACAAGATAGCTCTCGACACGAAATTTTATATGTTAATCGCTGCTGTAATGATTGTGTAGACACAGCATAGCGGTAAAAAGGCCAGTTCTCCTTTAACCGCTACACTGTGTGGGTGGGATGTGTCACTATGATGATGATGTTGCGATGAAAACTGGTTCTGGCAAAAAAAAAAAAAAAACTGGGAAGACAACGTCTTTTATTTTTATGAGATATAAAATTTCCAGATTCCAAGAAATTTAAAAAAAATACTGTGTGTGTCTGTGAACACGTTGGGATGTATGTATCGATACGAAATTTTATGCATGAGTCTAGAACCGTCTAAGAACGACACCTGCCGATTTTCAATCAAATTGGCCAATGAAAGGGGGGGGGGGGGGGATTAGGGGGGAAGCTTGACACTCAAATAACTGCCGATGTTATGAATCTATCGACATTATTATATGTTAGCTTTTATGTACGAAACACGACTTTTATATGATGTAAATTTTACTATAGCGAAATACGTTAATTTATTAAATTTTATTGAAGTATATATATATAAATTCAAAAAATAGCCTTTACTACTGAGGTTCGCATTTTAACAGAAAATAGAAAGAAAGGGAAACTTTTATTTGGACCAGTATTATAATATCTACTGTACACAAATTTGGACCAGTACTACAATATCTACTGTACCCAAATTTGGACCAGTACTGCAATATCTACTGTACACAAATTTGGACCAGTACTGCAATATCTACTGTTCACACATTTGGACCAGTACTGCAATATCTACTGTACACAAATTTGGACCTGTACCACAATATCTACTGTACCCAAATTTGGACCTGTACCACAATATCTACTGTTCACACATTTGGACCAGTACTACAATATCTACTGTACACAAATTTGGACCAGTACTGCAATATCTACTGTACACAAATTTGGACCAGTACTGCAATATCTACTGTTCACACATTTGGACCAGTACTGCAATATCTACTGTACACAAATTTGGACCTGTACCACAATATCTACTGTACCCAAATTTGGACCTGTACCACAATATCTACTGTTCACACATTTGGACCAGTACTACAATATCTACTGTACACAAATTTGGACCAGTACTGCAATATCTACTGTACACAAATTTGGCCCAGTACTGCAATATCTACTGTACACAAATTGAAAAATGTAATATGAAAATTGAAGTTAAAATAAAATATCGAAAGTATATCCTCCACGGTACTCTCCAAGTTACAAGCTGACCGAGACAATAATGGTCGGCTCCTAAGCTGGCGGGCAGACCTTGGTGGAAGTTCCGGGTGAGTTTCTCGATGTGAGAACTCCCAGTTCCCGATGGATTTGGGTATTCCTGATAAACCAGGGTGCATTCACCGCTATCCGGAGAACCTTGCAATCTTGTTACGTTGGTGTGGCAAGTGCTGATGCGTAGTATAGGATTAACATTTGCACCAGTTGCATACGGAGCGAGCTTAGGTTAAGAGTGGAAGTATTAGTGTTTTGTAAAGAGAGGGAGTAAAAGTGCCCCCTTTCGGTCATCCCCACTCCTGAGTGACACCGCCGACAGCCTTATTATCTATGTTGCCAAACACACACACAGGTTCACAGGTATTATATACATCCAATATACAAATATCCAAAGTTATACTTTGTACATAGTTGCCTATTTAAGTGAGATGACAGTAGAATAGTTCCCATGTTGCTTTCTAATTAATTGCATTTCACAACTAGTTTTTGCACTTGTCATAGAATGAAATATTCAATGCACTTTGACGGCTATGGAAGGGTTAATTACATTCTAGTAATAATATATACAATGTGAGCATTTCAAATCATTCCACTGCCATTACTTCGAAGTTCTTCATTGCCTTCATAGGCTGAAGTCTACTTCCCTGATCTTGAACCAGTTCACCAAACATTTCCGATCTGGATGACAGGTATTGCAGGTTGTGCTGCGAGAAGATGTGAGCGAAGGAATGCCCTGCATAGGAGGCCGCCAAATCTCTAAGGAATAAAAAATAATATTTAGAATCTAGAGGTCGGAAAAAACATGAAAGTCCGTTCAAAACTCCATATCGAATTGTTGACCGGTTACATAACTTCCCCTATACTTCGCACAGCTGAAGAAATAAAAACAATGGTGCTGTTACACATTTATGGTCATCAATTATAAACGGTGCCATCAGTCTAATTGACATAAAATGTTACTTATAATGTCTAATCATAGGATACATTCACTGGAACTTGATTTGTGTCTCATATTCTAAAGCTTAACCATTCACAAAGTAAGTCCACCGTCTCCGAAAGAACAACTTAAGTGTATGAATTTTGAATATTATGGGCACAATTACTTTCTCTGGCTTAATTGAGCAGTTTACAATCTTTTATAGTACAATAACACGAAACCATAGTACTTTATTCATTCTTTTGGGATGTCACAGATATAATTGTAGTTAGTTGTGATTCATGCTTGTGCTTTAACTACGTGGTGATATCGCCTACTACCAGAGCGCTGCTCTTTCGTCGCTCTAGTTGGCATGAACTCTAATATGGGAATTCTAAATATTGCCTACCCAGGTTTAGTTAACCATAGCGGACATCGCACAAGCCCGGGACTATCACTTAACGTCCCATCCGAGGGACGGCGTGCTCAACGTTTTTTACTTTCTACATAAAAAACACGTAGGGCCTCGACCGGTTTTTGAATCCGTGATTTTGAGCTCAATAGACAAGCACGCTACCTCTGACCTACCGGTGCCCTCGATATAATTGTAGTTTGCCCAAAGAGGGGAAAAAATACGTATTAATTAGAAACATTTCTCCACAGGAAATGTTGCCCAAAATATCTATGTGTTTACTTTCTCATACTTATAGTATAAGAATATATTTTAATCGTGCAAAAATCTGACGTTTTCAACGGATTTTCACTATCTTCATGATGATGTATATGTATGTATGATGTATATGTGTATAAGTACATTTTTCAAGAAACCGTTTATATTTATGACCTAATCAAAAATATTTTTATGTAAACGATGTAGAGAAAACTGAAAGACACACATAATATACGTTTTTTCGCAGGTTTTCCGGTTTTCGAGATACATGCCGAAAACCGTATTTTTTTTTTTTTTTTTGAGAGCATTTTACCCGCGAGGGACCAAGAGGTGCGAGACAGAAAGCCAGGCAGAAACAAGGGGCCCCAGCGAGCGGCGAGGCCACACCAGAGGACAAAGGGAGACACGACCAGGCCTCTCTCTGCAGTAGGCCATGTAGCAGGCAGTTTGAAGGGAGAACAGCGAGGCCTGATAGAGAGAATGTGCTCGTTCCTGCAGCCGACCACATCCTCCAAGCCCGAGACTGCTTCAGTCCCCAAGCCCCACACAGACCCCATCCCACAACACCGGGGCTCTGGCGAAGGCTCAGAAGAACAGAACTATATTATAAGAAAATTTATCGCTTGATATACTGAATACATTGAAATTAATTCATAAAACGTTAAAGTAGGTTTATGACTCCGGTGTATACGAGAAATTTCAAGAGTTTGGTGTGTTTCGGGAGAATTTTCTAACAAAGGCAAATAGGAGGGCAGTTTATGAAGGGTTCTGACGGCTGAGTATCGGCGACAATATAGTAACATATGCACGCTTCCTTGAGTGGCTGGCTACACATAGAACAGAGAGGTGGTTCCCGGGCCATGAGATGTGGGTGAGCCGAGTGTGGCCGATACGGAGGCGGCAGAAATGTCCTGAAATGTTGTTTTGAAATACATTTTTGTCGACGTTTCCTTGATTTACACGAAAACTGTTAGTCTTATTGAAAAATTATTTCATTCCAAAATCGTTCCTCATTAAATCTCCAATCGCCAAAGTGAATAGCAACAAATTATATTTAAAAAAACATTTTTTTTTTATTGTTTGTAGTTTTTATAAGAAATTCTAAAAATAAAGAAAAATATGTAATGTGACCATTACAGGATTTTCTTATACCAACCACGTTTATAGATCACTCTCTCCCCCTCCCCCTTCTCAGAATCACTCCATACGGGCATTATTGGGTATAAGAAAGCCACTCTTAAAATTATGCTATGCATTACGCTCATATAGCCAGTAATGCCAGTATGAAAATATATTTTGTGGAGGGGGAAGTTTCGAGTAAGCATGGTTATTATAAGAAAGTCACCATCACGTTTTCCTGTTGATAATTTTGTTGTGTACCGATGAAACCCTTCAATGTGTGATCTGAACAAACTCTATGATATTTTGTAATTGTGTAAAATGATAGCATCTTGTTATTGTGTGACTTTCCCTTGTAACTGAGCCCTCTTCAACACCTAGCAGGAAAAACCTTTTAGTCCTTTCTTAATCAGATATTTCTCGTTTTACGTAAGCCATAACAATGTTATTTGATATCGAATTCTCATCAGAAAAGAGAGAAAAAAAAATAATAATGATACAATTTTATGATATTAAGTTTTTGAATTATGACAAACTAGTTACCGGTGCCATATAAGTGCTCAAATGAAGGTTTATTACACAATAATAAATCAATAACCGGAACTAGGGATATCTTGTTATTTAAGGAACAGGTATATTGTAACAGTTAATTAACAGTGATGGAGATCTTAGAAATACTAGCTCCTGTTTGTAACAAGTATTTTTTGCTATTTCACTTTTGAAGCTATCTAGTGGAGGAACAAGGACTTGTTAAAGTTAGTTATTTTGATTCATGCCCGGGCTTTAACGAAGTCATATCGCCTACTACCAGAGCGCTCTTTCCTCACTCTGGTGGACATGAGCTCGACTCTGCTGTGGGAGTCCTAAATGTTGCCTACCCAGGTTCATTCACGAGTAACTGATATCGTACAGGATCAGGACCATCGCTTAACGTTCCATCCGAGGCGGCTCAACTTATAAACCGTAAACTGCCGATGAAATGAATATATCGACAGGCGATATATCGAGGGGGGTTTCAGAGGAGGGGGCTTAATTCAAAAACCCTAATAAATTTTGATTTAATCAATTTATCGACATAAAATTTAGTATGAGGATTTAGGAACCTTTTTGTAAGTCAACTGTTGAATATTAGCGCAAACGGTTCACTGATGTTGGAGGGGGAGCTAAAAGTTAATTGATTAATTCGTTCTGGGGAAGTACATTGCCGGTGATTCACTGATTATGATTATGCTTTTTTTAACATCTAATTAATTGCAAATAGTTAAAGAAGCCGCAAATATATCATAAAAGTGTTGCAAAGTATTAGGTATTTTATAACTATTTTCAGCTCCAGGCTCAGCTAATTGGGTATGCGTGAACTACCTGTTTCATAGTATTACATATTTGTAACATCTAATTTTTAGGGGCAGTAAATACTTGTTCCTGTTCTTGTAAAAGAGCAGTTTTCAACGTCAGTGGAACCAGCCTAATCGACACTAGCGCCAAAAAAAAAAATGCAGCGCCTACAGAAAGCACTAATTATTTGAGAACATCTAAGCGGCTTGTACATATAGAAGATTTAACTATCGCGGGATTATCTCAGGATATCCCACATTATTGAGCGATTTTCTCCTGTAGAACTATGAATTATCTTGAATTTTTTAAGTAGGTACCAATTTGAGATCATGATACTGAAGTTGATATCGGGAGAGAGTTAATAAAGAACGAAAAACTGTTTTAATTTTTTTTATTCTTTTTAGTGTTGAGTTTGTTTCCCATGCAATGATTTCATGATAATTATCTAAATAACAGACTAGCTGAGGCAGATCTCTGGTGTTGGGTTCACCCCACCCCACGGTACTATACCACTTGGCCTACCGTTTTCTCAGCTATCACATGGGCTTAATGTGTTTATAATTGTAGAAGAGACGATGGAAGAAGGCGAGGAGGTGAATAGGAGGAACCTTTAAAATGCCATAAGCGAAGTAGGGCTCATTATGTGAGGTCGGCCGGGTCATTAGAGGGCCTCATGGGTGCACTCAGCACAAGGAAATACACCTCACGAACCGGCTCGGTCACAAATAAGAATCAAGATCGAAAATGGCGTTCGGAAATTCATTAAATCAAATGATTAACCGGGTCGGTCACAAATAGAAATCAAGATGATAAGTGGTGTTCGGAAATACATAAAACGTTTAATCGGACGGATCACAATCAATGCGGAATATCGGTTTAATAGGGTAGGTCACAAATAGGAATGAGGGCGCCGGTAGCTCAGTGGTATGCGTGCTTGCCGTCTCAGCTCAAGATCGTGGGTTCGAAACCTCTTCTTTTTTTTTTTTCTTCTTTTTTTTCACGGGTGCTCCGGCAAATCACCCGGCCCGATATCTAGCGCTCCCAGACCTCCTTGTATTGCGGCTGCCTGGTGGCGCCGAGAGGGCTCAAGATCAGTGGAGTGGGGCTGCTTCTACATCGCGGTCGCCGGGGGTAGAACTCGGGCCTGGCCCGTCAATCGCGTGGGTTCGAAACCAGAGCGAGGCCCTTTGTTTATTTTATCTGGGAGGTAAAATAAACTTAAGCACGCTGCCCTTCGGATGGGACGTTAAGAGATGGTCTCGAGCCTGTACGATGTCAGGTTCTCGTTAAAGATATAAAGATAATAAAAATTTAGGACTCCCACAGTAGTAGAGTCGGGCTTATGTTCACCAGAGTGACGAAAGAGCGCTCTGGTAGAAGGCGATATGACCTCGTATTTATATAAAAGCCCGGGCATGAGTCATAATAAATAAATAATAGGAATCAAGGCGGGAAATCGCCCACTTCCGGAGTGCACTGGTGGGCATAAGCTCGACTCTACTGTGAAAATCCTAAATTCTGTCTACCTAGGGGGAGCCTGAAGGGTCTTTAACAACTACCTGAGGATAGCTTAAGATCCCATCCGAAGACCTCCCTCCTAGATAAAAAACTTGAAAAGGGTTTCGAACTCGCGAGCTTGAGACCAGTAGGCAAGCACCATTACCACTGACCTACTGACGCCCCTGATTTTATTATTAGTTTGGAAATAAGTAGAAAGGAACCAGCAAGCACAGAACCACAGTAGTCTTAGACCAATCGACCATTTCTATTACTATGTCTAATGTTATTCATTTCTCGAGATGACTATCAGTAGTAATTCATTCAAAATGTCGGTCGATTAAAACATTTCCATATCTTGACCGTCCTCAAAAATATTTCTGGTTGCAAAAACTGAAAATCATTTTAAAAATATATTTTCTCAGTAAAATTTAGTTGGCATACTTATATTTTAGAGCAAATTCATTTTGATGCTATCTATTATTGGTACAAACGACAAAAAAAATGGTAGGTGAATCACCAGCAATCTTCTTCCCCAGAACGAATTAATCAATTAACTTTTCGCTCCTCCCAAAACCAGTCGAGTTTGGACTAATAATCAATAGTTGACTCACAAAGGGGCTCCTAAATCCTCATACTAAATTTTGGGGTTGAACCCCCTCCCCTGAACTCCCTCTCCCTTCAGCTGATGTATCTGAAATTTAACATGTATTGTTCTCATGGGGTTTTGACATTAAATATGAAATTTCATGTCGATACATTCATTATAGTTATTGAGCTGAGCAGCCCCTCTGACCCCCTTCCATTCAGCAGATTGTTCTGAAAATTATAAGTGGTGTACTCATGAGGTTTTAAATTTACATGAAACGTGTCGATACCAATTATCATGTTCACAAGCACACGACAGACTTTTTTTTTTTCATTTTTGGAATCTGGAGGTCGGAAAACATGAAAATTCGTTGAAAACTTCGCATCGAATTTCTGACAGATTACATAACTTCCCCTATACTATAGCTGGGGAAGAAAAACTAGATAACGGCCAAATCTTTCCTTGGACCTGGACCGTTGAAGTAGGAGATATTATTTTTATACTGAAGTTGCTGAGAGAACGACCACGGCCGTCAAGATAAATCTGTCAAACTTTCCTGATCTCTAACTTTAACGCTTTCACTAGCACCGGAACGGTTGGAGCTGAAAAGCCCGGGTCCACAAGGATTTTACCAATAAAAAGTGAGAGGAAAAAAAATAAATTGTTTTAGTAGTGTAGACTGAATTGTGATGCACGATAGATCGCGGTGGAGGATGCTAGTGTGAACGGCTCATCAGTGTCCGTCGTCAAAGGGGTATGAGTCGTAAGTAATTTTGAATTGCGAAAATATTTTTGCTGACTATGCTGTCGAATAGTAATTTGGATCATTTATTGCTCTTTTGGATCTAAGATCCTCAAGGAAAATTTTCATGGGCCATTCTGAGAGTCGCAGATATGGATCTGTAAAACGAGGAACAACATGGAGCTGTTGATGTTTCAGAAAGGCCCTGTCAGTCGGAAGGTAACGGCCAGAAGGCTCCGGTCGGACATGATCGAAGTCATGCCAGCCTGGCAGGAAGATTTGGTGAAGAGGATGCTACATGGACATCTGGTAGGCGGTAGGAGCAGGTGGAGGCGGCTGGACCAAGATGGACCACTCTAGACCACTGGGAATAGTAGACACCACCAGGTGATTCTCTCGATGAGAATAGAGTTTTATTACTCAAGATATACAAAGTATGAGAAACGTTTTTTAATCAGTCACCGGAGTTTTCAACGGAATTTCTGGTTTCTCGAACCCCTTATTCCAAAAATGAATGAAAAATTCGTTTGTGTTTGTGAACACGATATAATGGATATATATATTGAAATTTTATATGTGTAATCAGAACCGATGACAAGTTATGATTTTAAGCCAAATGTCTCGAACTACCCTAAAATAGGGCTAGAAACTCTAATAATTAAGATTTCCCAAAAATCAGTGCCTTTTTAATTCTATTCATCATTCAGTTAGAAAATAAAAAAAAATTAAAAAAAGAGAGAAATTAAACATTATTAATTTTTCTTTATCAGCATTTCTCCATTTTACCATTATCAGCGTTTTTCTCATTTATTATTTTTTTTCTCATTTTTAGAGAAAAAAAATATCTATATGGGTCTTTTTTGTTAACCGGTCCCCCCCTCATCCCCAAAATTTAGGTCTACCAATGTCTAATATGGCGGCTCAAATGGCAGCTACAGTAGTATGATCTGTTTAAATTACAATTTACTAAATGAAAATGTTTTTTAGGCGTCAAATAATAAATTTGAACAACAGCTAGGAAATGTATGATTAATTTATATATATTCAAGATGACGGTTAAACTTTCAAAGAAAAAAAAAGTGAAAAAATAAATTCATATATTCTCAAAATTATTTTTAACTCTTAACGATACTTGTTTTTTGACGCGTAGATTCGTTCATAATATTGACTTCTGAAAATTTCATTTTGAACATATGTCCTCATTAGTTTAACAACTTTTTCTGTGAATATTTTGAATATAATCAATGATTTTTATATTTGTTTGCCGCCATCTTAAATATGTAGAAATTAATAATGCCTTTGCTAGCTGTTGTCCAAATTTAATATTTGGTAATTTGTACACATTTTCTTTTGATAATTTTCATTTTATTATTGTTGTATAGGTATATTATTATTCAGCCGCCATATTAGGTCAGTAGGATTTTAAAATATGCCATTTATTTATAAAGTAAATATTGTTTAAATTTTTTACTTTACTCTCTACGTCATGATATTGAAATTGAACCATCGACCTACGGGGCTTTAACTACGAGGACATATCGCCTACTAACAGAGCGCTCTTCCTAAATTTTGCCTACCCAGTTTTACTTCCCTAGGGAAGGGGTCTTCAACGAATACCTGACATCATACAGGCTCGGGAACATTGCTTAACGTCCAATCCGAAGGACGGCATGCTTGAAGTTGTTTCAGCTCTCAGATAAAAACCAGCGATTTTGAGCTAAGTAGGCTAGGACGCTACGTCTGAGGTACCGGTGCCCTTTAAAAATACTTTGTGACCCTTTGCTACGTGATACAATATATCTGAAATATTTCCTACGGAAATTTATTTTACATGATTTGAGATGCTATATCATTCGCCGTATTCGTTCTACATAAAATCTAAGAACATTATGTGATTGAAAATTTTATAAAGAACATTTTTGGTAAGAACCACTTTTTCGAAATAACTAACCTTTTCCAGGTAAATTAAGGAAACATCTAAACGTATGTGTTCCAAAATTACATTTCAAAACGGTTTTCGGCATTTATCTCGGAAACCGGACGACTTTCGAAAAATCGTATTTCATATAAAATATGTCCTTTAGTTTTGTCCACAACTGTTATTTGAAAATTTGTTTGATTAGGTCATAAATCTTAGCGGGATCTTGTAGAATGTACCTAGGCCTTGAAATAAAGTGGTCTCAATTTTCTTCTGATTTCAGCCAAAATCTACTCAGATCTAAGTTAGCACATGTAACTTCCCCATATCAAATTTCAGTTTCATAGCTAAAATCGTTTCTGTGTTAGAGACCTCACAAATTTCCATCACTAACATCCACGCAGAAAAGCATCATCTTGAAACATGTAAATCTAGTTAAAAACTCGGTCTCAGATTTTCCCATGATTACAATACTATCTTAAACTATATGTATAACAAAGTAAAAAAAAGTGGCTTTGTTTGAGTACACGAAGAAAACATTGTCAAGGGCTCCTGAGAAATGAAAGTAGAGTGGGGGTGGGGGGAAGGGGGGGGGGGGGGGGGGGGGGAGTATGGCTGGTTCTGTAGAGGAGATAATTAAAAAAGAGGCTGAGACGATGGCAAACATTGACTGAGACAGGAGGACAGCTCCGCAAACAGAATTAGAGGAATTGAGTCATTTCTCAAAGGAGCCAGAAGAAACAGAGATAGAAGGAAATGTCATTAGCCAAATCACAGGTCAGCCCGAGACCTCCACAGACACAAATATTAGCATTACATTCCTTTTTATTATTATTTTTTATACTTTCTTATATCTATAGTATAAGAAGGAAGTATTGTAATCGTGCGAAAATCCGAGATCGAGGTTTCCACTGATTTTCACATTTCAAGGTCCCCTGAACCTGAATACGTTTTGACCATTTTCTCGATGATGTCTATCTGTGCGTATGTGATTGAAAAGTTGTGAGCTCTCTCCGCAAAACCGATTGTAGCTGTGTACTTGAAATTTGGAATGAAGAGATCATATGTTCTAACTTAACTACATTTTACAAGATACAACTAAGCACGCCGTCCTTCGGATGGGACGTTAAGCGATGGTCCCTAGTCTGCACGATGTCAGGTACTCGTTAAAGAACCCTGCCCTAGGTGAATACAAATTTAAGGTAGGCAAAATTTAGAACTCCTTCCTAGATGACCTCGTAGTTAAAGCCTGTGTATGAGTCATAATAACTATCAAGATGATCACAATCAAGATCATCAAGAGATGAAAGAGTCAAATGTCCTAGCTTATCAGATTTAATTTTTGTCGAAGTCAGATTAATAATAATTTACTTGAGCCCAACTACATAATGCCTAGGGCGTCGGTAGAAATGAAATAGCGTGCTAGCCTATCTAGGAGGTAAAAAAAACATTTGAGCATTCCGTCCTTCGGATGGGACGTTAAGCGTTGGTCTCGAGCCTGTGCAATGTCAGGTACTCGTTACAGACACCTACCACGGGAACTAAACTTGGGTAGGCAAAATTTAGGACTACAACAGTATAGATGTTTTCGCCAGAGATCTTGTGGAAGTTCATTGTGAATACTATTGAATAAAAAACTTAGAACGAGTCAAAAAAATTCCACTTTATTTATAAGAAAAACACAATATATTTCGCTCGTTAGAGCATTCTCAAGTACACAGGATACATAATATAAGTCATATTGTGTTTTTCATATAAATAAAGTGGAATTTTTTTGACTCGTTCTAAGTTTTTTATTCAGTAGTATTTACAACAGTTGAGTCCAGTTCCAACAGAAAAACGAAAGAGCGCTAGGCGATATGACCCTGATTTAAAGTCCGGGCATGTGTCACAATAACTATCTAACTTTACCGATAATTAACGATAACCATCAAATTGTGATGTGGCCATTACAGATTATCTTATACACGAAAGGTATAAGAAAATAGGGAATTTGAGGACCTAACCTAAATGAATAAAATATGATCAGTAAATATATTGATTATAAAAACTAGAGAGTAGGGAGAACGGTGGAACTTATAGCGTTGGTCAGATTTAGACTGATCAGGTGAGCTTTCACGTAGGATCAATAGTAACTGAGAAAACATGAAATAACTTTTTCTGTTTCTAAGTAAACGCCATCTTTATCCAGTGATTCTGAAATTATGGTTATCCAAAAACGTATTTCTAAGTAGGCAGTTTTAATGTATTAAGTTCGGTTGAAATGACTGGACATATTTGGAGGTTAAGCTTATTAGGTGAGCGGGAACCCTCCATCTTCAATACTTCGCTTTCTTCCCTCTCCACGTCACTACCTTGCATGTTTCTATACTCGACAACGTTATTAATCTCCGTTATTTCTAACTTTTAAAAAATGTATGAAGCAAAAATGGATGGGATGAACATAAACTGAAAATCAATCCTAAGGACCTTGTTTGACCTGAAATGGATGAAACCCAAATAGTTTACAAAAATACTCAATGTGAAGACATTAATGAAAACATGAAACACCTGTTTCTGTCTCCGCTTAACTACCCCTCTACACACTGATTTTGTGATCAAATGTATCCTGAAAGCTATTTCTGGATTCAGAATATGTATACAGATTTGTAATTAGAAAATTTAATTTAGATGAATCGTTGACATCATAAGGTCTGTAATTACATATCTGATGCATGATACGTCATCAATTACAATACTGGTTACAGATGAGGTTCAGATGTTATTATTGATCAACAGGTAACTTGGAGTGATTATAACAATGTCGATTACTTAATCGAAATACAACTGTGACCTGGAAGCGTCCTACCTTGACCTTCGTGGTTGCCACCCTGAAGATTGGGACGTACTCCTTGCAGTCGTGCTCTACATTCCTGGGCTTTGACAACAAGGTGAGCGAAGATATAGACGATAGGCGATTCTAGACATAGCCTTATATAGACCTTGGTCAGGTCTCTCGGATAACGGATAAGAACACAACCATCAACCAACCTACAGGCAATTCATTCAATTGAGTCGAAATGCGCACCTCGCTTCGCATGTTCAATAAGATACTTGTACAGCCTAGTTGATATGAGAAGTGATTATTTAACTAGGTGTAAAATTAATGAAGAAGTCTTCTCAGTTTTTAATAATGGCGGCTAGTAGGATTTTGAGGTTTTCCCAATCATCAAGCCGTGTACAAAGAAACAACCAATGTAATGAATGTTTCGTTATGTAATTTCATATTTAAGTCAAAACCCAATGAGGATATAACCTGACAAATTTCAGCGATACTGAATACCTCAATTTAAAAATTGAGTATGAGGATTTAGGAGCCCTTATTTATGTAATTCAACTGTTGAATATTAGCGCAAAGGGTCGAATGGTTTCGGAAAGAGACCGAAAAGTTAATTGATTAATTCTTCCTGGGGAAGTTCATTGCTGGTGATTCACTGACAATTTTTTTTTCTTATTTTATTAGCTATTGAACATTATTTCTAAGCTTGCACCTAAGGATGGTTTATTATTGAAAAATATAAGGATCAGTTTCCTATTTTGGGGGACAGGAAGTATGTCAAATTTAGTAATGGGTGGGTGAGTGTTAGATTAGAAGTGGTTCTGTAAGCTAATCAATAGTCAATCTGTAAAGTTGAAGGGGACAGTGTGGACAAGTGGGTTGAGGGTTAGTATCTAAACAGTGGCAGGAGAGGGCTCTTGGACAAACAGCAATTAGGAACCTCTCTGACCAATCCTGTTTTCGGGCGTCTGACTTTCTAACCAAATCCTTCCTCTCCAAACGTCTTACTGACACATTTAGGAGGAGAGCTTTACAGTTGGACTTGCAAATGGAGGAGACGGCCTCCAGCTTCTGTCAGAAAACTTCTCTGCCAACCATCCCAGTATCCAATTATTACCAAATAAAACAAAACTTCTTTTGATTGTATTTTTTTTCAAGGGGACCGGTTTTATTTCACATCCGGTTTCCCATTTTCTTCATAAAATAATAATTACAGCACATATCTATTTTTAAAAATGAGCGTTAAATGTAAAAATAGTGTGTGCTTGGAACACACGCAGAAATGAAACTTTTTTAGCGATTTTTTAATTTTTTTGTTTTTTGATCCATAAATAATATTTTTATGTTGTACGGGATTTCTCAATTACTCAAAATTTTAGGTGCAAACAGTTGTTATTTATTGGCTTATTTTATTTTTATTAATTTGTTAAATCAACTTTATTTTCGTTGTTAGGAACACCAGAAATCACTATATTTGATTCCAAAGTAGAGACAATAGGCCTATGGTAAGAGAAATAAGATATGTAGCTTTTTGAACGCCAGAGAATAGAGAATGAGAATTGAGAAAGAAAAACAGACGCTATTTATGACGCCAGCAACGCTAAGCAGGCGTACACTCACCTTTGTGATTCATTATCAGTAGATTGGGTATTAATATGAAAATGTTGTTCCTCCGAACATGGTGTAACACTTGTAATTTCTGAACTTAATTTCCTCTTTTTGGACGACGATCCTGGACCGTTATTCTCATATTCAGAGTCTGTATCACTGCCTGTCATGATTTTAGGGTTCACCATCGGGGTGAGAAAAGAGGCGCCTCGGGCTGCTCCCTCGAGCAGGCTGGCTGTTGGTGAGACGATCCCCAACTGCCACTCTCAGAATTCAAAAAAAATGAAATGCTTTCACTCACCCCTGTGCGCAAACCACTCGTTCGATTTCGTCCAAATTTGGAATATAGGGCCTTTCATCGGTGCCCTCACAGATTATTTACCTTTTTTTTTTTTTTTCAAAAAAGGACCCTTTAAACCACTTTTTTTGAGGACGAACTAAAACACTGGTGCGGTTCGGGTCTGAGAAGTGTTCAGCGCGTCACATAATTTCGTAACTCATTTACCAGCTTAGTCCCCAAGTTGCCCAGTGCTCGTAAGGAAGTTTCACTTCAAAAATAATTATAAAATAAATTAATAAATATCTATATAAAAAGTTAAAATTGAAAAAACCCTTAAATGAAGAAAAATATGGGGTAATAGGGTCAATGCCCACTCGTGGTTCTCACTCCCTGCTCCTGGCTTTGGCTTGTGCTGCTCTCTCCCGGCGAACCATTTCGTTCTTTTTGCGTCAGTGGTACACTGAAAAGTCTGTCTGCTAACCAATGAAAAGCACTCCTAAGTCAATCGGTGTATGTCAGTTGCGGTCGCCTTTCAGAACACGTCGAGGAAGTTAAGTGTTCCATATTTTTTCTTCTCAATTGTGAACTTTATTCATGGATGAATTTCGGTATTATACTGCAGGAACAAGTTGTAGCTGAGTTTCATCTTCCTATCACATGCAAAAACTGCAGTCCATATATCGAGCCTGGTATTTATCATTGTTCGTGATTAGTCGCCCATATGTTGTCCATAAATCTTTCGGAACTTAGTGTTAAGGGAAGAGTTAGTTGAGCTCCACTCTACAATGAGTGCTAAATTTTATATACACAAGTTTGGTCATATAGGGTAGGTTTTAATACCTAACAGTACCTGAAGCCCGGGCATGAGTTAAAAACAAACAGTTAACACGATAAAGAAACAAAGTTATGATAGCTTATTTTACACCAAGCTACATCTTTTGATATTTTTTTTGCCATATTATGTTCTTCAAAACAAGAACTGAAATTGGAAAAAAAAAAGGGTAAAGGGTGTGAAAAGTTTTTACATAACGTTATTAGTTATGACGCCTTCTTATTATCAACTTAGCACTTTACGGTCTGTGGAACTTTAAAATAAGTTGAACGCTTTGTTTTGAAAATTATAATAAAATCTTAAGTTAATGTTAAAACCCCATCTTGTTGGAGGCTAATCTTATTTTCTTACTTATATTCAAAATTATATTCTTTTTAACAACATTTTGTAGATGTGGTAGGGGTTGTGAGGTCATAGCCACGCCCACCCAGCCGCACTCATCCTTCACAACTGCGGCCAGGCTGCAGGCCTCCTTCTCAGCGCTTGAAGCTCGTTTTCCTCAATCATTTTATTCATAATTCGTTTTAGTGTATCAATGTTTTTATTATTATTTATTTTAGTCATTAGAATTTTTTTACATAATTGTGGGTTTTTTGTAGGCAGCCTGGGGACTTCGAAAGCCGGCTAACACGAAATAATAAAGTCTATGAGAGGTCAGACTAAGTTTTTTTTTATAGAACTTTAATTTCAACCTAAGATGCCCTAAATATTAACTTAAGGAATGTTGGATGTTTTCAAGGTAGTTTACCGTTGACAAAGACGGCCGAGTGGGTTGTGTGTCGACAGATAGTGGTTTTTCTTGTTCATGTCTTGTAGCAGGGAGAGAGCCCGTTAAGGTTTTTCTATCGTCTAGGAAAGAAACCTTCCCCAGGAGGCTCCCAAGATTCATTTGTCAGACCTCAGTCCTGAGTCTCGTCTCTGGAAAGAATGACTCCGGTTCTGTTCGCTTATTGTGCGCCCTCCAAGAAAAACACCACTCCTAGAAGAAATAACCTTTCTATTATATTGCTTTTTAGCGCTTTCTCGTATGGGAGGGGAAGAAACAAACAAAAACACACTTATCGTTGGAAAACGTCATAATATGGCCCCTAGATGGGTCTTATCTCAATGATATCAATATCCTTTTTTATTCCCCCCCCCCCCCCCCCCTCGCTATACAATGTATAGAGGATGTTATGAAATTTGATGTTGATTTCCCCCTGAATTTCGTGGTTTTCGACTCCCTAATTCCAAAAGTGAGCAAGAAAAATGTTTGTCTGTAAACACAATAACTTTTATTTTTATTCGGGTGCTCCGGTGAATCACCCTGCCCGATATCGTCGGGAGAAGAGGTATGAATTTGGTTTTATTTAACATTCTGTTGCTATGGGTGTCTGGGGGCGACATTCCCTAGTCCCTTGCGGGACAGGCTGGCGCTCCTCAGACCCCCTTGTGTTGCGGCTGCCTGGTGGCGCCGAGAGAGCTCGGGATTGATGGAGTGGGGCTGAACACAATAACTGCCGATAGAATGAATGAATCGACACGAAATTTTATATCTTTTTCTAAAACCCCATAAAGACAACACTAATTGATTTTCAGCCAACCCAAGGTGGGGGGGGGGGGGGGGGGGGATAACTGGGGTCGTAAATGTATTGACATGTAAATTTTATATAAGGATTGGCAGGTCCCTGAGGAAAACCTCTACTGATTTTCAGCCAAACCGATTCGTCGTTTCCTGGCGGAGAAAGAAGAAAGAGCGCTTAGAGGGAAGTTCAAATCAAAACCCCCTAATAACTACCAATGTATCGACACGAAATTTTATATAAGGGTTCATAAGGCCCCTAATAAACATTCCTATTGGCCGAAGCAAAACTGACCAAATTAAGAAAGAGAAGGAGGAATGTATCCAAACGAAATTTTTAACAAATATTGATATAAGTCCTTGAGAAAGATACGTACTGATTTTCAGACAAATTGACTCAAGAGAAAGGATAAGAGAGAAAGTGAAAAGTTAGTTTATTATAAATAATTCGAGGTATATTGCTGGAGATTTTTTATGGCATTAAGTATGGGTGGGGGGAGCCAGAACCATATCTGGGCCTTCTGTCTATTTCCCTAAGGCCCCATTGTATATTGTTCTGCCATGCACGTCTTACTGCTACTGCCACTCACTGATTTCCCATCCTGGTATTAAAGAACGAAGTTCATCCTCTAGGGCCGTCTTCCTCAACTCACATCTTCAGCGGTAATTAAACTCAAGGAGTGGTCAGTAAGAGTTAGATGATGCAGAGAAGTGTAAGTTTTACAAGATTTTACCCATCCTCTTTTCTTTTTTAACTTTCTCAGATATACAAAGTATAGGGGAAGTTATGTAATCGGTCAAAAATTGAATGCGGAGTTTTCAACGGAATTTCAAGTTTTCCACCCTCCGTCCTTGAGAACACGATAACTCCCCATAGAATGGAATTGACATGAAATATCTAATGTAGATTCAAAACTTCATAAGGACGAAACGTATTAATTTCCCAAAATCGAAGGGGGACAGGAGAAAGGGGGCTTGAATCATATACCCTAATATTTAATATAAAAAAAGAAAGATATTGCTTAATTCACAAAATATATAAAATATATGGTCGCAATACCGATAATACTAGCATATATTTTGTGAAATTGACAACATTTTTTAGATACAAACGTTTTTCTTTATTTTTTTTATTGTTTCACAATATCTCTGCAAAAAAAAAATAATAATAATAAATAAATAGTATTACCCTAATACCTGCCGATGTAATGAATGTATCGAAACAGAATTTAGTGTGAAGATTCAGAAGCCACAATGTAAGTCAAATATTGAGTTTTAGCCCAAACGGTCGATTGACTTTGGAGGGAGAGCAAAAACGTAATTAATTAATTCTTGCTGGGGAAGTACATAGGCGGAGATTGTTGTGTAGTTTGATTTATTTCGATGAAAAAATATTTTCTTCACCTCTTCTTCTGAGTGAGTGGGTTTACATTTAAATGTCCTCATTCTTCTATCCCACTGTCATCTGTTGATTGAGCTGGTAATCAGTCAATAATTAAATGTCCTCATTCTTCTATCCCACTGTCATCTGTTGATTGAGTTGGTAATTAATCAATAATTAAATGTCCTCATTCTTCTATCCCACTGTCATCTGTTGATTGAGTTGGTAATTAAACAATAATTAAATGTCCTCATTCTTCTATCCCATTGTCATCTGTTGATTGAGTTGGTAATTAAACAATAATTAAATGTCCTCATTCTTCTATCTCACTGTCATCTGTTGATCGAGTTAGTAATTAATCAATAATTAAATGTCCTCATTCTTCTATCCCACTGTCATCTGTTGATTGAGTTGGTAATTAAACAATAATTAAATGTCCTCATTCTTCTATCTCACTGTCATCTGTTGATTGAGTTGGTAATTAAACAATAATTAAATGTCCTCATTCTTCTATCTCACTGTCATCTGTTGATTGAGTTGGTAATTAATCAATAATTAAATGTCCTCATTCTTCTATCCCACTGTCATCTGTTGATTGAGTTGGTAATTAAACAATAATTAAATGTCCTCATTCTTCTATCTCACTGTCATCTGTTGATTGAGTTGGTAATTAAACAATAATTAAATGTCCTCATTCTTCTATCTCACTGTCATCTGTTGATTGAGTTGGTAATTAATCAATAATTAAATGTCCTCATTCTTCTATCCCACTGTCATCTGTTGATCGAGTTAGTAATTAATCAATAATTAAATGTCCTCATTCTTCTATCCCACTGTCATCTGTTGATTGAGTTGGTAATTAAACAATAATTAAATGTCCTCATTCTTCTATCTCACTGTCATCTGTTGATCGAGTTAGTAATTAATCAATAATTAAATGTCCTCATTCTTCTATCCCACTGTCATCTGTTGATTGAGTTGGTAATTAAACAATAATTAAATGTCCTCATTCTTCTATCCCACTGTCATCTGTTGATTGAGTTGGTAATTAAACAATAATTAAATGTCCTCATTCTTCTATCCCACTGTCATCTGTTGATTGAGTTGGTAACTAAACAATAATTAAATGTCCTCATTCTTCTATCCCATTGTCATCTGTTGATTGAGTTGGTAATTAAACAATAATTAAATGTCCTCATTCTTCTATCTCACTGTCATCTGTTGATTGAGTTGGTAATTAATCAATAATTAAATGTCCTCATTCTTCTATCCCACTGTCATCTGTTAATTGAGTTGGTAATTAATCAATAATTAAATGTCCTCATTCTTCTATCTCACTGTCATCTGTTGATTGAGTTGGTAATTAATCAATAATTAAATGTCCTCATTCTTCTATCTCACTGTCATCTGTTGATTGAGTTGGTAATTAATCAATAATTAAATGTCCTCATTCTTCTATCCCACTGTCATCTGTTGATTGAGTTGGTAATTAAACAATAATTAAATGTCCTCATTCTTCTATCCCATTGTCATCTGTTGATTGAGTTGGTAATTAAACAATAATTAAATGTCCTCATTCTTCTATCTCACTGTCATCTGTTGATCGAGTTAGTAATTAATCAATAATTAAATGTCCTCATTCTTCTATCCCACTGTCATCTGTTGATTGAGTTGGTAATTAAACAATAATTAAATGTCCTCATTCTTCTATCCCACTGTCATCTGTTGATTGAGTTGGTAATTAAACAATAATTAAATGTCCTCATTCTTCTATCCCACTGTCATCTGTTGATTGAGTTGGTAACTAAACAATAATTAAATGTCCTCATTCTTCTATCCCATTGTCATCTGTTGATTGAGTTGGTAATTAAACAATAATTAAATGTCCTCATTCTTCTATCTCACTGTCATCTGTTGATTGAGTTGGTAATTAATCAATAATTAAATGTCCTCATTCTTCTATCTCACTGTCATCTGTTGATCGAGTTAGTAATTAATCAATAATTAAATGTCCTCATTCTTCTATCCCACTGTCATCTGTTGATTGAGTTGGTAATTAATCAATAATTAAATGTCCTCATTCTTCTATCCCATTGTCATCTGTTGATTGAGTTGGTAATTAAACAATAATTAAATGTCCTCATTCTTCTATCTCACTGTCATCTGTTGATTGAGTTGGTAATTAATCAATAATTAAATGTCCTCATTCTTCTATCTCACTGTCATCTGTTGATCGAGTTAGTAATTAATCAATAATTAAATTTCCTCATTCTTCTATCCCACTGTCATCTGTTGATTGAGTTGGTAATTAATCAATAATTAAATGTCCTCATTCTTCTATCCCATTGTCATCTGTTGATTGAATTGGTAATTAAACAATAATTAAATGTCCTCATTCTTCTATCTCACTGTCATCTGTTGATCGAGTTAGTAATTAATCAATAATTAAATGTCCTCATTCTTCTATCCCACTGTCATCTGTTGATTGAGTTGGTAATTAATCAATAATTAAAACTAATGTACTTCCATATCCTCAAATTTTCTCTTTTCGTTCCATTTTTATTTTATTATATACATGGTTATATTTATTATAGTCAAATTCAATTCCTTTGAATAATGTTTTTGTTATTACATTTATTTTTTTTATTTTTACAGGTAAGAATTCACTACCCTCTCAAAGTTCAACATAATGTGTGAGTACTAGTTTTAATAATCATGAGATGTGGCCATTACTATACTTTCTTATACCAACCACGCTTACAGATCCACTCTCTCTCCCTCCCCCTTCTCAAAATCATTTCATACTGGCATTACTGATTTTTCATTTAAATAACTGCCCAATAATCCTCAAAAGACAAGATAATGTTAAGGAAGGGAGGAAAGCATTTCGAAACCAGTAAATGAAATTATTGTAAAATCAGAATAGGAATGTCCAATTATCCAGAGAAGAAAGTAATTCGACTTTCAACTAAATCGACGAACAGATATTTAAACAAGTGTTTAGGTCAATTTAAATCATCGATATGACCATAACGATATAATTTAGATGGAGTGTGCTCGGGATGTTAACTTCCAGTCCTGGCCCCCTGAGGGCAGCACATTACTTACAGTCACCCTGCCCCACACTTGCCTTCATATCCATTCTATGGTTAGTTAGTTATTGTGACTCATGCTCGGGCTATAACTTTGAGACCATATCGCCTACTACCAGCTCTTACGTCGCTCCTAAACCTAAACACGCATACCAATGAGCTACCGGCGCCCTCAGTTGCACGGCTATCTATATGACTCGAATGACGACCGTCTACTAACAAATATCGATAATGACTAAATTCAAAATGGCGTATTTTTCTGATTTTGAGTCATCAAGATCAAATTGAGACCATTTCTGGTAAATATCGTTGCTATGTATGTGTGTATGTCTCTCATTCATTATATCTCTGAGATTTATGAATCGATTACAACTGCAAATATCAGGAGGGGGGGGGGGGGGGGGGGACAGAATCCTTTTTACTTCCCGAATAATACGAAGTATACGGGAAGTTATCAGATTGGCCAGAAATTCAGGTGTGTCTGTGAACAGGATAACTCTATAGAATAAATATATTGACAAAATATTTTATATGGTAATCTGAAACCCCATAGGGACGTCACATATCAATTTTCAGCCGAATCGGCCAAAGGGCCGGGGAGGATTAGGGGAGAGCTGAACACAAAAACCCCAATATCTGCCGAAGTATTAGATGTTTCGACACAAATTTCTTTTTTAATTTTTTTTTTATCACACCCACCCTTATAGAAATTTCTTCTTTTGGGGTGTTAAAGGTACCACCGAGGCGGGCTACGTTACCGTAGAAATTCTGTATGTGAACCATAACCCCGTAAGCATGATATCTGTCAATCTTCAGCCGGATTGGGCAAAGAGAAGTAGGGGGAAGAAAAACTCCTATAACTGCCAAAGTAATGGAAGTTTTCACGCAAAATTCTATAAGTGAAACATAAAAAGGATAACCAACAATTATTTCAGCCAAATCGGCCAAAGCTAAGTGGAGTAGGATTCAACTCAAAACCCTAAAAATAAACCAATAAGTCAACACGAAATTTAGTATGATGATTCAGAAGTTGGTTTTCAAGTAAATCAGTAATCGTGTTTTAGAGAAAGAGAGAGCGAAAACTTACTTGATTTTTTCGCGCGGGGGAAGTACATTCCGGTATATTCACCCACGATTACTATGGTACAGCCTCATTTTCAGACTAATTAAACTAAAGTCTGTACCATTGTCTTTTTACGAATTTACGATACTTAAAAGTACTTTCGAACTGAATATAAGATTGTGTTTGTTGCAGTCCGTGAAGAATTATTATCAGTTTTCCGGACCATTGATAGCAGGTGGGAACGTGAATGCACACACTCCCTTAATGCACTCCTGCAAATGACGGATTTCGTTAATACGAGACAGTATGATGCAGTGTGCACTGTAGACGTCGTTTCCACTGTAGCACTTCACGTCAAGCACCAATTTTGGCTAATGCATGCAGATTGGTCCCCATAAACATTTCCCCAACCTTCTCCCTCTCTTGTATGCATTTAACCTGTTTAATTGAATAATTTGTTTTGTTTACCAATATCAGTTTGGATTTTACATCTATTAGTAACTATTTCATAGATCCATACTGGTTCATGGTACTCTTGCGATCAGTTATGTGCCTCCCACATGATTTCTTCCCCGTCTACTGAGGAAGACGACAGAAAATAAGGGATGTACACATTTCCCTTCGACAATAATTCAACGCAGATGAGAAGGTTTCACAGTAGCTAAAATAACAGCTATGCTGTGGATGGGATCGAAGAAGCCGACAGAGCAGCTAAAAAGCGTGTACTGAGTCATTAGGCATTCGGCCAGAAGATCTGATGAAGCAGGTCAAGATGGCTGCCTTAGTTGGAGAAATGAATGGTCAGAGCAAGACACACAACTGAATCATCTAAAGCCAAACCTAATACCCATTAACTTCTCCGATGAACTCTCCCGACGAGAAAAAAATGGGTACCTCCTGGTGGAGAACAGAGCTCCAAGATTTGTCCTCTGTGGGGAGTTGCTGACGTTGAGTCATGTGATTGAGACTGTCAGAAACTCGCCACTATCGGGAAAATAATAGCATGCCCGCAACACTCCGAGATATATTTTGTGAGAGAACACCTAGATTCCGGAATAGAATTTCTGAAAGATATACATATATTTTTGTATATTTAGATATGAAGAGTTGAGATTCATTGAGTGATGGTTTACTGAAGGACTGGCGGTGCGATGGGAAGCATTCTGGAAGCATCAAGAGGAGGCTTGCTATACGTTCTGACAACATTCCCTAAAGTTAGTGCTAGGCTGTCTGCTTGTCCAACCTGCCACCTCTATCTACCATCCATGGACCTATCTCGACCTTTATTATAAATTTGCGCCCATCAGAATTAGCCTGCATCCATCAGGCATCCATGACCCTCGTGTTCGAAAAGCCTTATTTTGAGATCAGTGTGACCCGCCTACTTAAGCATACAAAGATAACGGAGCTAGCAATCATTTTATGTTTCCCCCAACAACCTCCCCTCGTTCAAAATTTTAAGATGCCACATAGCCTATGCAGGACTTATAAGGATAATACATGTTAATTTTTTTAGAAATTTTCATTTCTAAAATAAAGAATATTGTCTTCAGATAACGGGAAGGAACTTCTTGTGTACCTCGTGACTCTTCGACAGGGAATTCTTACAGTCTTCCTTAATCCTACAGAGAATCAGTTGTAAGTATTGAGTCTTGATCGCAGACAAATACTCAATTACTTAAACGTCTGTGTAAAGAAAAATAATAATGTTTATTTTGGACATTTCGGGGAGGTGGAACTAGGATCCTCTTCATTACTAGGCAGCAAATATATACTTGAAGCTTTGAAGTAATCTTAGCATTAACAGTACTATTATTAGCAGTGATGTTCCCTAAAGATATGACAGGATAACTCAAATCCACCTTTTTTTAATCTCTAACGTATGTTTTAACTTAAACTGAGTTGAAAATTTAAAAAAAAATGATAGTACAGTCATGTTAACAGTTGGTAGGCAGGTATAATTAAAGACTCGGCTGAAGACATGACAATAGAAAGCCGGTCTGTATGTCGGCTTATCAGGAGCGGACCATCCTGAGAGCCTGGGGTTGGACTATCTGTCCTGATCTCCAGAGAGGACTCGAACCCCAGTTCCTTTTATCTCAAACAGCCCTCCACCACACAATGTAAATTGCCTTCTCTTTGTTCACATGTCCGCATCAGACTCACTCCTACCTTTTTTTCCTTCGTCTTCTTCCTATGTCCTTAATGTATGTACTTATGCTCTTATCTTTTTCTTTCATTTATTTGCTTATATAATTTTTTTTTTTTTTATTCTCTTACAAACAGTGATAACGGATGTAGTGAGAAAGATGTGCCAAAACAAAGTCGTCGTTGAATCACTGGCAATGTATTATACATTAGCTGTTTGCTCCCCCTCCAAAACCAGTCCACCGTTTGCGCTATTATTCAATAGTTGACTAACATAGGGGCTCCTAAATCCTCATACTAAATTTTGTGTCGATACATTCATTACAACTGCTGTTAGTAGATCACAGGTTGTCAAATAAAAAATAGTCTGACCTCTCACAGATTTTTATTAGTAGTGGTAGCTAGCCGGCTTTCGAGGTTTCCTTTATCATCAGACTGCCTGAAAAATATTAGCACAAAGAGTCGACTGGTTTCAGAGTGTGAGCGAAAAGGTAATGCTTTAATTCGTTCTGGGGAAGTACATTGCGGTGATTCACTGACCGTTTTTTCTTCTTGCCCTACCCCACCCCACAAATTTCTGAAGGGTGGCCTCTTTTAAACCTTGAGGTCATCCAAAATGTAGATCCGCCACTGGTTCAACTTGTGGGATCGTCCGCGCTTTTATGGCTCATATGACCATTTACACAGGAAACATAGGTACAAATCCAGGCTTTATGTACCTACCAAATATCGATTAAAAGGTAATATCATCTGATTAGAATAACGGCTCTCCTGATAATTGATGTTTGTCAGGCAAACCTGGAGAGCTGGCAGTGATAATGCTCAAAGCTCGTGTTTCAGATTAGTTTAGGAGCTCATTTGGTACCTCTGTGTTTGTATGACGCCTCATTACCTTTAACTTACATTTCACATGATACGGATTTTTTTTCGGAAGGAAGCTCGTTCGTTATAATCTTTTGTCTATGTCACAAGCAAATGGTTAATTTTAGGTAAATAGACTTTTTTTCGTCTGGTCAAAATGGACAATAAATAAATAAAACAAAATTATTTTCAAAAATATTTTCTATTCCACGATGTGAATCATTTCCCTTCTTCTTCCTGCGGCGCTACGGTCCTGAAAGAACCCGGGCCTCCGTCACAATTCTCCTCCATTCGTCACGATCCAAAACCTCCCTCCATCCTCTGATGCCCAACACTCGGAGGTCCGCCTCGACTTCGTCCAGCCAACGGAGTCTCGGTCTTCCTCTTCTCCTGGCACCGCCTGAATCATATCCCAGCACAAATTAAACAATTGCTCTCCCTCCAAGGCGATTTGGGCTGAAACAATACTTGACTTACATAGTGCTTCTGGAACCTCATCCTAAATTATGTATCGATACATTCATTACATCGGAAGTTAATATGAGTTTTGAGTCTAGCCCCCTGCCCTTTGGCTGATTCCGCTGAAAACTAGTTGGTGTCCTTATAGGGCTTTGAATTTACTCATGAAATTTCGAGTCAATCATTACAACGGCAGTTATTAGAGTTTCTGTGTTACGCCTCAACTCTAATTCCTCCTTCTCCTTGGCCGATTTGGCTGAAAGTCAATAGGAGTCGTCCTTAGATGATTCTGGATTTACTTGTAAAATTTCGTGTCGATACATTCATTCTATTAATTTTTTGATATCAGGAGACTAACCTCTTTTCTAAAAAACATGAAATTCCGTTAAAAACTCTGCATCGAATTTTTTACCGATTATATAACTTGCCCTATACTTCATATAGCTTGGGAAATAAAAATTTATAAATAAACTACCGATTTCGGTATTACATCCATCGCCAAGTTTAGTTATAAACTAAGACGATTGCGCAAGATCGCGGGTTCGAGAACTGGCCGAGGCCCCTAGGTTTTTTATCTGGGAGGTGGGTTAGGTTAGGTTTTATGACTCATGCCCGGGCTTTAACTACGAGGTCATATCGCCTACTACCAGAGCGCTCTTTCGTCACTCTGGTGGACATGAGCCCGACTCTACTGTGGGAGTCCTAAATTTTGCCTACCTTAAATTTTTATTCATCTAGGGTAGGGGTCTTTAACGAGTACCTGACATCGTACAGGCTCGGGACCATCGCTTAACGTCCCATCCGAAGGACGGCGTGCTTAAGTTTATTTTACCTCCCAGATAAAATAAACTAAGGGCCTCGGTCGGGCTACGAACCCACGACCTTGAGCTCAGAAGTCAAGCACGCATACCACTGAGCTACCGGCGCCCTCTATCTGGGAGGTGAAGAGACCCTGAAAACGCCATCCTTCGGATGTGACGTTATGCGATGGTACCGACCTTGTACGTCAGGATCTCGTTAATTAACCTACACTTGGCGACATGAAATAAGGCGGGTGGATGGAAATTCGTGCTTTACCACCCACTGGGCTAGGTGCTAACTTCACAGGTAGGAAAGGAAGGCCTGACGCTGGAGGTAGGCAACGTGGGCTCTCACAGCGTTGTCACATATGGTGCTTTCGGGGCCGGCCACGCCCCCTTTCCTCGATCCCTGGTTCTAAGTGCGGCAACATGGCATATTTCCCGAACCGCCTTATTTCGTGTAGCAGGGTATAGATAGGCAACATTTAGAACTCTCACTGTATAGTCAGGCTCATGTCCACAAGAACGACAAAAGAGCGCTCTGGTAGGAGGCGATATGACCTCATAGTTAATGCTCGAGCATGAATCACAATTCGTCACACCATCAGGTTTAGTAGTGAACTAAGAACAGAACTAACTCTTTCATTGTATACCTGACGATGGTATAATACCGAAAATGGCAACATTTTTTATATTATAACTTTAGCTTCCCGAATTCCTGGGATTTTCGCGTTACTAATCCTAGGCTTTTTGGTATTATACATATACCTTTGGTAAGGATGCACCTTGCAATAGTGCACTATGCCCTATATGACGGGATGAGCTCGGATCAAGGGCTCTGGGACCGGTCATCCGCGGAACAATCTTCCACGATCGGGTCTTGATTCTGCTCCCGCCATCAGCCGACTGAACAACGGGTAGTTGCTGCAGGTTAAAAACCCAGGTACGATTATTCCGTGAATTACCTTCACCCTGGTCTGGTCGTTCAGCGGACACTCAAGGACTATGTGTTCTGCAGTCTCGATGCCACTGCACGAACCGTTCGTTCGGCTTGTCACCGTGTCCTGATAATAACTGAGACATCCTGTGAACAACCTGGAACAATCTCCTTCGATCTCTCTTAAACCCGGTGCTGTGATATTTCGTTGTTATAATTTTACTACCAAAAATAGTAACTCCTACCCAACAAAACAATCACTGTGATTAATACCCGTTCTCGTAATTTTTTCATATAAGTGGGACATTACCTTTTGGATTCGAAACATAATCACTGTGAAATAATGGATAGGATATTTATGGAATAACTGTCTCTCGGAATATCCGTAATAAAGATTTCGTGTACACAAGCCTCTCGCTGATGTCAATTTTTCATATTCCCATTTTCCAAATATTGACTTTTCCCAGTTACCTGTCCTATGTTGTTGTACCTCCAGTCACTTGTTCAGTTTTCAGTTGTTTCGTTTTTTTTTAAATATTATTTTTTTGTCTATTTTTTCTTCCCCAGTTATACAAAGTATAGGGGATGTTATTTAATCGGTTTTCTCTGGAATTGATTCGTAACGATACATTCATTGCAACCCTTCCCCCTAATCTCCCCTTTCCCCGAATTTAGCTGAAAATCAATAGATTCCATAATTTAAAAAATAATTTATGTCTTTCTCTGTGTTTGTGTGTCTGTGAACATAACTGATAGAATAAATGTATTGACATGAAGTTATATGTGTCTTCAGTAACACATAAGGATGACACCTATTGATTTTCAGTCTAATCGACCAAAGGGAAAATAATAAATAAATAGTTAAATTGTTATTATTAGCATTTACTTTTATTATTTTTTTTTTTTTGACCTCATGTACGATGCATATTAGCCATGACTCTTATAATGGTGTTTTACCTAATTATTTAAGACATCCATGGCCCTGGGAGGGAGTTTTATCTACGAAATAAAACTCACAACCCTACACGCTTTAGCCCGCCCGGCCACCATGGCTCCCCTGTTAAATTGTTAGATAGTTTTTTATATACGTTTATTTTATTTATTTTTTAACTTATTTATTAAAACACTTAAAACATATGTTGTTTTCAAGATTATTTTATCAGACTGTCTGATGATGAGTGCAACTTCGAAAGCCGGCTAGCTATAATTAATAAAATCTGGGAGTGAGAGGTCAGACTATAGTTTATTTTACAACCTGTTAACTTCTCACTACATCAGCCATCATCATATTATTCTAATAACTGCCGTTGTTATGAATGTATCGACACAGATTTTATATACGAGGGTCGTTCAATAAGTCTTTAGAAAAAGATACAAAAACAAAGTATTTTCGGTAGATTTTTTTTTATTTTTCAACATAATCTCCTTTTAGCTCTATACACTTTTCTAAGCGTTTTTCCAACTTTTTTAACCCGTCCAAAAAGTAAGATTTCGGAAGATCCTCAAAATAGGCATCTGTTTGGGTGATGACCTCCTCGTTCGTCCCGAACCGTTGTCCGCCGAGCCATTTTTTGAAGTTTGGAAATAAGAAAAAGTCACTGGAGGCCAAATCTGGCGATCCACCGTATGGTGGATGTTGTAAAAAATCGAACTTTAATTTCACGAATTTAGCCATTGAAACTGCACAGGTGTGAACCCGTGCATTGTCTTCATGAACGGGTTAAAAAAGTTGGAAAAACGCTTAGAAAAGTGTATAGAGCTAAAAGGAGATTATGTTCAAAAATAAAAATAAATCTACCCAAAATACTTTGTTTTTGTACATTTTTCTAAAGACTTATTGAACGATCCTCGTATATATTCAAAACATACCTATGAATTTTCTTGGGGATCGGTCGAATAGTAAGAAGGCTTGATTCAAACACCCTAATAATGATGAAGTAATTAATATATCAATACAAAATTTAGTATGCGGCTTCAGAAGATCTTATTTTAGTCAACTATTGTTTATTAGTTGGAGAGAGAGCCAAAATTTATATGATTAATTAATTCATACTAGGGAAGTACGTTGCTTGTGATTCAACAAGATCCTTTTGATTGGAGGCGATGTAAGATCTTGTTGGGTGGATAGGAGGACTGGTGTTGGGTACAGCACGCATTACGAACGTACCTTACCTCTCCCCCAAACCGGTTTCGTCCTAATAACAAATTCACCGCACACTATGGTATTTTAATTACATCCCAAGATTCTATACTACATCATCTTCTTCGTTTCTACATCTACGCCTCGCCTCAAGGAAAAAAAAAAAAAAGAAATAATAATCCTCAAGGCTTCACTCACATTTTACAAATTAATTCTTCTTATTCTTGCGTATATACTTAGATGATATTTATTGAAACGAATAATTTAAACATAAATAATTTTGTTATAACCATAGGTCTCTACTTCCCTTGTTCCGCGATTCCAGCCTTCGTTTAACTATAATTTAGCAGAATATTTCTTGTGATTTACGTTATTCTCCGGGAGCAGGAAATATATCTTTTCAGTCTGGACTAAGGGTTATAATACAAAGGTTGATTCGTGTATTATGTTCTGCATAAAGAATATGATCAATATAAGGAAAAAACGTTCATATCGCCTACTACCAGAGCGCTCTTTCTGGTAGACATGAGTCCGGCTCTACTGTGGAAATCCTAAATTTTGTCTACACATGTTTAGTTACTTTGGGTAGGGGTCTCATCACGAATACCTGACATCGCACAGTTTAACATCCCATCCGAAGAACGGCGTGCTTCAAGTTTTGAAAAATTTAATGGTAATATATATACTGCCTCGGAAATATCATCATTAGGTACTTTTACATGAACGAAGACCCCAGAGATAATTCGGATAACTGAGACTCCTCTCTCTTTTGAACACTCTTCAACACCGCTAGAGCGGATAACTGAGAATCTCTCCTAAACTTACTTTGATTCTGGAACTAAGATACATATACTCTTCAGCAGAAAAGACTATCCTATAGTCAATTCGGATTACGCAGTCTTTCCTAAACCTCCTTTGATCCTGGAACTAAAATGAACGCTCTTCAAGCTGGACGTATATTGCCTATTCGGATTGGAGATGTTCTCCTTTGATCCTGGGAGAGACACTCGGAGACAGTTTGTGCACATACTTACCTCGAAGTATTGATCTAATGGAAGCAAGTGATTGAGTGGGACAAGTTGTGTAAACATGTCAGAAGGCCTCCTTAGAAAGAAGCCAGGTTGCCAGTCTCTACTTGAGACATAAGTGTCCCAACCAACCAGGACCCTGGCGTCATATGGCTCCAAACCTCTCTCCTCTATACTAGACGGTCATGTACTTCCCCTAGAACAAATTAATCAATTAAATTTTTGCTCCCCACCCAAAACCAGTCGATCATTTGCGCTAATATTCGATATTTGACGTTACATAGGGGCTCCTAAATTCTCATATTAAGTTTTGCCTACCTAGGATTAGTTACCTAGGAGGGTCTTCAACGAGTATCAGACATCGTACAGGCTCGGGACCACGTCCCGTCCGAAGGACGGTGTGCTCTAGGTTTTTTCACCTTCCAGCTCAAGAATCTCGACCGGATTTCGAATCCGCGATTTTGAGCTCAATAGGTTAGTATGCTATCTCTGGGCTACCGGCGCCCAATTTTCTATTGCCCATAAGTTTATTTTTCTTTAGTTACTGTGTTAACATTTGAAGGGTTGGAAGCCATAGTGGTGTAAGTAACTTTAGGTTCATTATGAGAAACCAAAGGTTCACACCACTATTATTGGTATACAAAATAGCTGTTCCGTTCACATTTCTGGAAAATGTTGCATTCTATCGGCTAGTAAAGTAAACTAGGACTTACTTCACTCTTCCTCTCAACAGTTATGCCTATAAATATTTCGTAAAACAAGTAAGTGAAGAATACAAAAAAAAATAGACTTGCACTATATGGCTTTCAACCCTTCATTTATACAGTAAAACGTGTATACAATAGGAGCATTGCTGAGGCTTTTCAAAGCCTGCTCATATTTTCTTTTATTTATTACTTCTTTGTATGGCAGTATTAATCTATCCAAAGCTAGTTTCAAGCTAAAGTGTCTGTGTCAAGCAATGGAGAGGATTATTTGAACTCACGTTACAGTTTGCTTATGTACGGACCCAGAACACGTAATCGGCAATCTCAAGAAATGAACACTTCGACACAGTAATTTTTGATGTTCCTCTTAATATTCCATATTAAAACATCTGCACAATCCTGCTCCAGAACAAACTAAATTTCATTACTCTTGAATATTCCTGACTTTTTTAGTCTCCAATCATTTAATGCCCGTTAACGTTTGATCGTGTAGTTATGTATACTGATTGGGCTGGTAGATGTAGCTAGGGTAGCAGCCCAGGTATTCAATACTCTTAATATAATAATAATTGTTATTGTTTAAAGGGATCACACATCTATACAATTGAGTCAGTGACCATTACTTTTACAATATTAACATAATAATGACACATATAAAGGAAAGTCTTCGAAAGTCTTCTTCTATGAACTATATACCCGACATAGATGGGACTGCATTGACTCCTATGATATACTCGTATAAGGTGTCTGTTAAACGAACCGTATCCCATGACGATTCCTATCATTTGCCGAAGCTTGCTCCTTTTGTGGTTCAGGATCCTTTGCGTTGATACATGTAAATCAACTCCTGAGTTCGGAACAGGGCGATCTGGACTTCCAAGGTTCTTCCTAATGAACCTCTCTAAGGAAGGCGAAAGGATTCAGGGGTCAGTGTCCACAATGAATCGAGAAGACCCTGGCAATTATGAACCTACCGTCTGGCAGTTGTTCAGAGAAGATAAAACGACCGTTGCTTGTTTTTGTGACTCATGTGGAAGTCCTAAATCTTGCCTATCCAGTTTTAGTTACCAGGTCTTTAACGAGGACCTGACCATCGCTTAATGTTCTAACCGAAGGACGGCGTTCTCTTTTCGTATCGTACAGACCAGCGTGGTGAAGTGAGAGTGGAGTGGAGTGGTCTGAGTGAGTGTGGCTAGATGGGACACTCTTGAGGCCGGGACTTGACAAACCAACTCTCGCCCTCATGTTCCTCTTTACAAAGCCCCTCCACTTTGATCTTCCCAAACACATCCCCTGGCTTCACTAACAATCATCCCCCAGAGCTCCCTGGAGCCTCCCCTATTGTTATTATTTAAATGGATCCTTCTTTCTCTCTCTTACTTTCTCAATCTCACATTTTCTCACTTTCCTTCTCAACGACAGATTCTGAAACTTGTCGTACGAAGGACTCTCTTGGGAATGCGCTTTGTGGATTCATTTATCTTTTCTACTTTATTTAAAATAATGTAAGTATACTTCGGGACAATTCACAAAAAAAATAAAATAAAAAAAGAGCCTCTGCCATTGCCTTAAAATCAGTTTCAGCTGATCATATACTTGTTAAAGCCCCCTGCCCTAGATGATTAAAAATTTAGGGTAGGCAAAATTTAGTACTCCCATAGTAGAGTCGGGCTCATGTCCACCAGAGTGACGAAAGAGCACTCTGGTAGTAGGCGATATGACCTAGTTGTGTCGTGGACATGAGTCATAATAACTAACTATAAGTACTATACATTTAATCTCAAATCAGTATCTTTACGAGACTATCAATTGACTGATCGGACAATTTTATTCAAGTTTTATAATTGTATAAACATTACCATCCATACGAAGTTCAGTCTTGAGTCTCACGTCATGTGTTAAGTCTCCTTCATAATCCCCTTCTTCTCTTCGGTCGATTTGGATGAAAATCAATATGTGTCGTCATTAGAGGATTTCGGATTCACATATAAAATTTCGTGTCGATATATTTGGGAGTTTTTGTGTTCACAGACAAACAGAATTTTTTATCTTCATGTTTGGAATCTGGAGGTCGGAAAACATGAAATTCCATTGAAAACTTAGCATCGAATTTTTGACCGAAGTAGAGAGGATATGATAAGTTAAGAGGAGCACCCCCTCGCCTATACATAACTTCCCCTATACTTCGTATTGTTGGGAAAGTAAAAATGTTGATAAAACCATAATTCTCAAAATACTTTATAAGTCAGTTAGCCATTTGACTACCTGATTTCCTTGCTCTTGCAGACTCAACAGACAGTCACAAAGAAGGGATTACACAGAAAATTTGAACCTTTTCAAAAGTTTTCAACGGTTGGCTTATTGTTGAAGGGGTGGGGAGGGGGTTGAAGGTTGCATATTGCTGCCAGAGAGAGCTCTGCCCTTCTCTGTTATTTTATCTCGACTTTTCCTGACAGCCTCCAAGTTTCCCTTTGAGTTTCCAAATGACTGCATCGTTTAGACGCTCTGTAACATTATACTCCGAGCCTCTATAAAGGAGACACAACTGATTTTGTCCTTTCGTGTCTGTCTCAGGCAGCCTTTTATAACTCCGTTCATTATCTTCATTTCTTTCTATTTCTTTACATCTTATGGAAAGTGGAATTTATTATATTAAACAATTTTCTTAGATATATTAAATAAAATCAGCAATATGAGGATTGTCTTCTATCCGATGATCACACTAGGGTTAGCAATCCGGGACGCATAGGATAAGTTATGTATTCCGTCTTAAATTCGATGTTGGGTTTCCACTGGATGATAGATGATAACTCTCGAAAGAATAAATGTATCGACACGAAAGTATCGATAAGTACATAAATCCAGAACCCCATAAGTGGTTCTTAATGATATTCAGCCATATCTGCCAATGGGAAGAGGAATTAGGTAACTTCTTAAATTTAATTTTTTTGTCTAAGTTTTTGTTAACGGATTTTTACAACTTAAATGAATATTTTTTGGGTCGCTGATTACGAATTCTATATTTATTTTAGCCAAAAGTGGTCCTAATGTTGTCATTTTGGCCTAAAGTGGTCCAAATTCAATATATATAATACCTTGATTGTAAAACCCGCAGTTATCTAATAAAAAGCCAGCTTTCACAAATATTTTGCACCTAGTTTCATCCAAATTGATCAAAAATTGAGCGGGGGCTCGAATTTTGAAAATCAAAACTCATAAATTTCACACTGTGCGCCGGTGGTATGCAAATTGATCTCGACCGAGGCCCTTAGGTTTTCTATGTGGGAGATGAAAAAACCTTGAGCACGCCCTCCTTCGGATGGGACCCGAGCCTGTATGATATCAGATACTCGTTAATGATCCCTCTATCCTAGGTGAATAAACCTATATAGGCAAAAGTTAGGACTCCCAGGGTCGGGCTCAGTGACGAAAGAGCGCTCTGGTTGTAGGTGTTGCATTGACGGCCGATTGGTTTTGGAGGGAGAGCGGAAACATAATTAAATGGTCTAGTCTAGTAATGCGTTATTGTATATGAGACTTGATTATATGACTCTTGCCTTCCCTGGCTACTAAGAGTTGAATGGGTGCCAATTTTAGTGTCTTCATCTTGGCCGACTTTGTCCCAAAATGTCACAATTATCTTCTTCATCCCCGCCCATTAATCTCTCCAACATTGGACCAGACCAGCTTTATAATTCCCCCAGCCTCTAGTTTTATAATGCTTCTATCCCTGCTTTGGATAATAGAATGACATTATTGGGAGGATTAAAACTTAATTACAAAACTTAAAACTCTTTTTACTCGGAAGATCAGTTTACGTTAATTCGCTTTCCTTTCTCTAAAGCTAATAATCTAGATTTAAAGCTTACCTCAGTCTCTCTCTCGTCTCACTTCCATAACTCATTATCCCATGGGGCAGTGTTACTAGATAATTACTTCGAATATTTCAAAGATTTACCAGTAAGTTTACTAATGCAGTGAATCACTAGCACATACCCAGTGCGAATTATTGTAACAGTTTTTTAGACGATTAAGTTCTTCTCTGTTCAAATAATTTTTTACATCACTATATTTTTTACTTTATTTTTTTGCTTATAGATTAGGTTTTATGACTCATTCCCGGGCTTTAACTACGAGATCATATCGCCTACTACCAGACCGCTCTTTCGTTACTCTGATGGACATGAGCCCGACTCTACTTTGGGAGTCCTAAATTTTGCCTACCCTAAATTTTTATTCACCTAGGGTAGGGGTCTTTAACGAGTACCTGACATCGTACAGGCTTGGGACTATCGCTTAATGCCCCATCCGAAGGACGGCGTGCTTAAGTTTATTTTACCTCCCAGGTAAAATAAACTAAGGGCCTCGGTCGGGTTTCGAACCCCTCAGCTTATGCGTGCTTGTCTTCTCAGCTTATATATTTTTTATTTAATAAATTTCATGTCTATAAGGATTTTCTATTACTTCTGAAGTTTATTTTATTCTATAGGTACTTTTTTCCTTTACAGCCTTTCGCAAATGTTTAGTTGCATATTTTGCCAAATATATTTGCATATATATATGTGCATATTTCGCTGTTTTTATTGCATACAAATCACAGCCTTAGTGATTAACAGACGACTTTTTTTTGCTTTGAGATCTAATTGGCTCCGAGTGCATCAAGATGCAAGTGGTAACTGTTTCTGTCGACATGAAGAAACAAATATATTATTCTCAATTTTTCAAATTCTCGTTACTTATTATAGGTTCTTAAAAATTGAATGACTCTAGCCTGGGTGTTCGTGTTTTCTGACGTAGTTCAATATACAGCTATTGTTAAATTACGCCTTAGACCAAACTTATTGACCCTTACCGTAAGTTCCTCTCCGTTCCATTAACCCTCAGATAGTCTCCCAGTTAACTTCACAATTAGCCAGAAGTTAGTCTATAAGAAGTTGAGGCATAGGACCAGCTAAACTTCACATAGAGGTTATACTTTCTTACACCTATAGTATATGGAAGTATAGTACTAGTACGAAAATTTGATATCACTTTTCAACAGATTTTCACATTCCAAGGTCTCCCGAGTACGGTTCGACCATTTTCGCTCTCTACTGCAAAAACGATTGTAGCTATGAAGTTGAAATTTGCAATGAAAAGTTCACATGTTTTAACTTAGGTCTGATTAAATTTTGGCCGAAATCGGGCGAAAATTGAGACCACTTTCCCCCGGGACCTAAGTACATTCTGCAAGATACCGCTTATGTTTAAGACAAAATCAAAACACTTTCCAAGTAATAGTTGTAGGAAAAACTAAAATACATATTTTATATTAAATACGATTTTTTATAGGTCGTCCGGTTTTGGAGATACAGGCCGGAAACCGTCTTGAAATATAGGTTTAAGACATATTTTTAGACGTTTCCTTGATTTAAATTCTGTTTTTTCAGGTAGATCCTTGAATTTCCCTTCGCCATTACGTGAGTTAGAATTAGGTGTGAATTCTATAAAGTGGGTTTTCATGATACACTCTCCAAACCCTTTAGATTGATACCCCACTCGACTCTGTAGAAGACAAATTATTGCATAAGTGTTAGTTGGTCCTACCGACTATAGTGATGGTGTCGGTTGGCCCTACCAACTACTGTGATCTTGGTTGGCCCTACCGACTACAGTGATGCTGTTGGCTGGTCCTACCGACTACAGTGATGGTGTCGGTTGGTCCTACCAACTACTGTGATGTTGTTGGTTGGTCCTACCGACTACAGTGATGCTGTTGGTTGGTCCTACCGACTACAGTTTTGCTGTTGTTGGTCCTACCGACTACAGTGATGCTGTTGGTTGGCCCTACCAACTACCTACTGTGATGTTGTTGGTTGGTCCTACCGACTACAGTGATGCTCTTTGTTGGTCCTACCCACACAGGTGTTGTGTTGGAGGTTCCTCACACCTCTGTTTTTTCCTGCCCTTCCTCTGCCATCACAACAAGAACCGCCTCTCTCCCATGTGAAATATCACCTTTCCAGACTTCAACCTCCGTCACCTTGTTTTTATTTCATTCTTACTTCACGCCTTTTTTATTAATATTTCTTCTTTTTTTCTCACCTAATCCTCCTTATCTCTATCTTGTCCACTCACATAATTTTTTTAAATATATTATTTTTTTCCTTTTGTTCCTCAATTTTTTGTCTGATTTGGTCTACCGCATTTTTCATTGACTCAGTTACGACAGACCTAACTACTTTTTTCTTTTTCTTTTTCTTTTTTTAACTACCGGATAAAACTTTCTTGCTGCTTTCAATTCTTTAGCTATACGAATAAAGGAGAAGTTCTGTAAGCGGTCAAAGATTTGATGCCGAGTTTTCAACAGAATTTCATGTTTTCCGATCTCTAGATTCCAAAGAACCCTCTAACGACAACACCTATTGTTTTTCAGCCAAATCGACCAAAGAGAGGGGGGATTAGGAGGGACTTAGAAATAACTGCCGTTGATATGAATGTGTCCACACAAAATATCATATGTAAATTTAAACCCCTATTAGGAAGACACATCAATTTTCGGTTTTGGAGGGGGTGCGAATAGTTGATAAATTCGTGTTGGAGAAGTACATTCGCGATGATTCACTGACGACTTTTTTTTTATTTCTATACTATTTATATCAATTCCCTGTATAGGCTAACTATAGATTTTTATTTCAAACGATCGATTGATTTTCGAGAGAGAGCAAAAACTGAATTGATAAATTCGTTCTGGGGAAGTACATTCTGACGATTCACCGACGACTTTTTTTTGTATTTCGATACTATTTATATCAATTCCCTGTATAGGCTAACTATAGATTTTTATCTCAAACGATCGATTGATTTTCGAGGGAGAGCAAAAACTCAATTGATGAATTCGTGCTGGGGAAGTAGGTACATTCTGATGATTCATCGACGACTTTTTTTTTGTATTTCGATACTATTTAATATCAATTCCCTGTATAGGCTAACTATAGATTTTTATCTCAAACGATCGATTGATTTTTTCGAGAGAGAGAGCAAAGACTCAATTGATGAATTCGTGCTGGGGAAGTACATTCTGATGATTCACCGACGACTTTTTTTTGTATTTCGATACTATTTATATCAATTCCCTGTATAGGCTAACTATAGATTTTTATCTCAAACGATCGATTGATTTTCGAAGGAGAGCAAAGACTCAATTGATGAATTCGTGCTGGGGAAGTACATTCTGATGATTCACCGACGACTTTTTTTTGTATTTCGATACTATTTATATCAATTCCCTGTATAGGCTAACTATAGATTTTTATCTCAAACGATCGATTGATTTTCGAGGGAGAGCAAAGACTCAATTGATGAATTCGTGCTGGGGAAGTACATTCTGATGATTCATCGACGACTTTTTTTCCCCCATTTTCAGAATCAGGGGATCGGAAAAGACGGAAAACATGGGATTTCTGGCCGAATACATAACTACCCAGATACTTTGTATGACTGGGGAAGTAAAAAATATTGAAATAAGAAGGAGAGTAGGTATGTTTGGTGACGTCAGATCTGAAGTGGAAACATGTAGGTTTGGCGATATACGGCCTTGTGAAGACAATTAGCATCACTGACCTGAAGCCCTGTCTACAAGATGTCAAACCGCCTCCTGTCTCCTTATATGGCCTCTCTCTAGACTTAGGTTAATACACCATTCTAACATTCTGGAATGGAGCATTCACTATTTGTTTACTGGATTTATTTATTTTTTTTTATTGGCCTTATGTACGAAACATATTAACTATGTCTCTATAATGGTTTTATCTAGTTATTTACAACCTCCATTTATCCATGAAATAAAACTCATTCCCGGACGGGATTCGAACCCGCAAACCAAGGTGAGACCAAAGCTCTACGCTCTAGACCGGTCAGCCACCATGGCCCCCCTATTATAGGTTAAAATATTTGGAGCTTACACAGTGGCGCATCTAGAGTTTTGGGGGCATGATGTGTTTCCTTTGAAGGAGCCCCTCCCCCTCCAAAAAAATTGTTTTGGATGAGGTTGGGTGCGGTAAGAACTAAATAAATATTTTTAAACAATTGTGAATTACCCGCAAAGTACTTCCCCAAGTTTTCCAAAAATCTTTCTTTTTGTATTTCGAAACTATTTACTAATAAACATTCGCAAAAATATATGCAATTTTTCTGCGGATGCGAATTCACATGTGGATGTTGGCTACATGCCTACTTAGGAAAGTGGGACCACAAAAAGTGAGGGACATTGAAGAGACTGATACTGATGCTAGCCACTGATAACCCTGGTCTATCGTCTATGTTTATGTACGTGACCAAGGTCCTTTCTGATTTCCCGGGGGCTCCCCCCTCCCCCCCTCAACATCTCAAAACATTTCCCTAGGGATGTCTTCGCTGACATCCATTTGTCACCACAATCTGCATCGCATCCCTTTCTGCTCCCACTCTATTTCTTACCTTTTTGTAGTTACCTCGACAGTTATCTCATTATTAATTATTAGATCATTTTTTTTTTTTACTTTTTCATTTATCATGACAAAATACAAAATTGCGTTAGGATGAAAATTAGAACCCTGGAAACCATTTCCGAAGCCCACTGTCAGCCCTATGGGAATGTTCCAAGCATCTTTATTTACCCTCCATTCCCCAACGACAGCTTAAGCGTCAATGGCCTAGAGACCTCCTGAGCAGAAGCAGTGACAGTGATTAGCTATAAACGAGAGAAAAACAGTGACTAGGGAGTGTCACCACTGGGTGATTTCTCCCCTCATGACATTTTGACATTGCCATTACCTCTTTATTAGCACATTTGCTTGTTGTATTTATTTGTATACAGTTGTAAATAGCTATTTGTAAATAAATAAAGAAAAAAAAATAAAAATATTTACAACGACGTATTGTTCTTCATTAGTAAGTGCGATGTTGAGGACATAGGAGTGGCTGTACTCTGAGGTATGTGACCGAAGAGGCGTCCAGGCTAGACCTGGAGCAAGACCCTCTGCCATGCATGCTTGAGGCGTCGTGAAAAATTAGCATATTACATTTTTTTAAATTTTTTTTTCAGTTTTAATCAATTTTTTATATATTTTTTATTTACAGGTAATATTTTAGTATTTTTGTCACTGTACGAAGATAAATACTTCGTAACGTAAGGCATGTCATGAATGGTGTGCGCGCATTGTCATACAAATTGAAAACTAAAATAATTTTTTTTTTTTTTAATTTCTGTGTGATTTGTGTACGCGATAACTTCCTATAGAAAGAATGTAACATCACAAAATTTTATGTGTGGATCTAGAACCCTTTGAAGACGAAAATTTTCATTATCAGCCAAATCGACCACAGGAAAGGAGGTTAGGGGGGAGGTTTAACACAAAAGTCTAATAATTACCGATAGAATGAATGTATAAACACAAAATTTTATAGAAATTAAAGATGTTGTCTTCCCACTGTTTTATTTTAGACCAGAACCTGTTTTCGACGCAACAGCGTCATCATCAGTGGTTCATCTCACCCACACAGCACAGCGGTTAGAAGACAACTGGCTAGGTTAGGTTAGGTTTTATGACTCATGCCCGGGCTTTAACTACGAGGTCATATCGCCTACTACCAAAGCGCTCTTTCGTCACTCTGGTGGACATGAGCCCTACTCTACTGTGGGAGTCCTAAATTTTGCCTACCCTAAATTTTTATTCACCTAGGGTAGGGGTCTTTAACGAGTACCTGACATCTTACAGGCTCGGGACCATCGCTTAACGTCCCATCCGAAGGACGGCGTGCTTAAGTTTATTTTACCTCCCAGATAAAATAAACTAAGGGCCTCGGTCGAGTTACGAACCCACGACCTTGAGCTCAGAAGTCAAGCACGCATACCACTGAGCTACCGACGCCCTCAAGACAACTGGCGAATAGGCCAGACAATTGTATATGTGACCTGAACTTCATAAGGACAACACCTATCGACTTTCAGCCATATCGGCCAAAAGGAAGGGGGGTTTTAACTTAAAAACTCTAATAACTGCTGTTTTAATGAATGTATCGACGTAAAGTTTAGTATGAGGATTTAGGAGCTTCTATTGTCAATTATTGAATATTAACGCAAACGGTCGACTGGTTTTGGAGGGGGGGCGAAAAGTTAATTGATGAATTCGTTCTGGGGAAGTACATTGCCGGTGACTCATCTCATATGTTACATTAATTTTACCCCTTTTCCAACTTGTTTTCATTGTTTTAATTTAGTTCTGAAGTTAATATTTCCTTGGGAAATGTCATAGTGTAAAGGTTTTCATTAAAATTTCTGTAGTATACTTTGAATGTAATGAATCCTTCTGCTATATTAGCTTAGGTTGATGTCTGCAGTAAACAGGATATTTGTAGTCCAATGCCCACTTTTAAAGTAAATAGTAAAAGTAAAGAATGTGGAGACTCTGGATAAGACTGGCCCAAACGAGCTCCAGTAATCCTCTCATGGAGGGACGTTATTCAGTGTAAAGACCTCTGCAAAAAGATAAAATTGATGGATCCCGGAGAGTGAGAAAAAGGGGTGAGAATATTGGCGGGGGATGAGCAACCCCTGTTGGTGACAACTATAAACATCCAAACACTCCTTCCTATAAAGCTAGTCTAACTGTCCTCAATAAAACATTAAACTGTAAATATTTTAGGACCCTATCATCAGATCCTTGATTGCGCTTCACGATAAGAGCGGCTATTATAATTGGCAATACCCTGAGGGTGTGCGATGGGGGCGGGAGGGTTGAAATGACAAAGATGGTGGACCTCCCCCCACCCCAGACGAGGATCGTAAAGACGAACTGACACTGTTCACCGTTCGCCCTCGTAACACTTTCATAAAAGGGTTACTGCTAAGACCCGGACCGTGGGGGGTAAAGGGGACCCTATATTAAAAAAATAAAACCTAACCTACTCCATAAAGGTGTGTAACAAGGTCGTCAAAGGGAAACCATACGCTACCCTCTCTCCTCACCCTCACCCCCCCCCCCCCCCCCCACCCTCCTGTTTCTTCAATAAAAACCTTCTACGTGAATCACCGGCAATGTACATCCCCAGTTCGAATCAATCAAACTCAAATTATCGATTTGAGGGATCTTAATCTCTGACTTCTGTACCCTCATACCATAAAATCTGTTTTTGTGCTAAGCCCCCTTTCTTTTTGTCCAATTTGACTGAAAATCAATAGATAATATAACAATAATAATAGTTGTTATTGTTTGAAGGGTTCATTCCTATACAATTGAGTCAGTGATCATTACTTTTACAATATTAACATTAACATTTCCAAATTATAGATTGATCGGCTGAACAATAATGACACATATAAAGGAACCTTTGAACAATACAATAAAAATAATAAAATAAAATAAAATAAACATTATATTAATTTTGTTAAATAGCTACAAAGCTATAAGTGAGAATAAAGTACAAAATATTTAAATGAAATTGATATGAATTTAGAATAGAGAAATAAACAAAAGTAATAATATTGATTAAGAGAGAAAAAAATAAAAATAAAATGAAGAGTAATATTAAAGAGAAAAAAATAAAATAAAAAAATAAAATTTGTAAATACAAATTAATAATAATAATGTAACAAAGAGAGTAAATAAATACATTATTTAATAACAATGAATGCTTTAAGTTTCAGAGCGCTGATTAAATATTAGAAAATATTAGAGATTTCATTCTTATTATGGTCCAGGAGTAATGTATTGAAGTTGGATCGGTCTATACTGATACTCTGAGGCAGGAAGTGGCTTCTAATGGGGGAGTATATCGGACAGGATATTAACAGGTGGTATACGTCTTCCAGTTCATTTTTATTGCAGATTGTACAAAGCTCCTGGGGATTAATAGTTAGTAGTATGCTTGCTTGTTTACAGAGCCCAAGATCGCTGGTTCGAAACCCGGCGAGGCCATAAGGTTTTTTAAAAACTTTGAGCACGCTTCCCTTCGGTTGGGTCGTTAGTTAGGTGATGGTCTTGAGCTTGTGCGATGTCAGGTACTCGTTAAAAAAAACCCTAGGTGAATAAACCTAGGTAGGCAACATTTAGGACTCCCAAAGTAGAGTCAGGATCATGTCCAGAACGACGAAAGAGAGCTCTGGTAGTAGACGATAAGACCTCGTAGTTAAAGCCCGGGCATGAGTCATTAGAATATAGAAAATATATTTTTTTAATCGCTAATATGTTTCCTCTTGGTCCTCTGAGCCCTAGAGACTGGTGCTGTGATCCAGCCGAAGCTGGTCCGAATGTTTGCGAAGTCCTCTTTACCTCCAGATAGAACGACACTCCAGTATTCTTCACCTCTCCCCGGTCTGTACGCTTTACCTGAAGGATTCAAGGCCCACACTCTGTTTCTGCTTCACTAGAGCCTCCTCTACATTCGTTGACACATCTAGTTTTATCAGAAACAGCTCTGTCTTTAATCTGCTTACGGTTTTAATATTCAGTTGCACTTAATTATTTATTATGACTCATGCCTAGGCTTTAACTTCGTAGTCATAGCACTCTTTTGTCGCTCTGGTGGACATGAGCCCGACTTCACAGTGCATCCTAAATGTTGCCGACCTAGGTTTATTCTCAAGGACTCAGCCGGGTTTCGAACCCGCGATCTTGAGCCCAGTAGGCACGCTACACCTGCAAGCTGCCGGCACCTTCAGCTCAAAATGAGGTTTCTGAACATTGACGTTGTTATTATATTGGTTGTGCGATCTGTTAATTGTTTGGTGACGTCATTAAACTAAGGTTAAAGCCGAGGTGGAGAGCTGCCATGAAAGAGGAACTCAATGTGAATATTCACGACCTCAGTTTTCAGACTAGTGTGACCCCCCTCTCCATGACCCCATGTCAGCCAGTTGTGACATTTAGTTGGCGTCTAACTTTGTTACTAGATGTATATATAAGACCCCCCTTCACCTCGACAACCTTTATGTAAATTACATACTGACCCTTTATACAAAACCTCTTTTCGGGTTACCTCTTGATACAGTATTGTGACTGTTCGTGTATAACTTTCTAAGTGACTACCTTAAACTGAAGTTACATTAGATATATTGTAATTCTCTTTATGCTATTCTCTAAATATTAACGTAATGAGAGAATATTCGCGCAGTATAGAGTCGGATAGGTCCGTGAGCCCTCGGGTTTCACATCCTCTCCCTACAATCATCTCACAACAAAAGTTGCCCACTCCTGATCCATCTGTACTTATTGCCTTTGAGGTATTTTTTATTACCTTTCAGACTTTTTTTTTTCATTTCCATCTACACAAAGTATTGGGGAAGTTATGTAATCAGTCAGAAAATAAATTTATTTTTTGCTATGTGTTACAATTTAAACATTAGACTGGAAATTAGAAACTTTTGGTAGGAACCAATTTTTCGATGTAAATCATGGAAACGTCTTAAAAAAAAGTTTCATAGTGTATGTTAGTTATTGTGACTCATGCCCGGGCTTTAGCTTCGAGGTCATATCGCCTACTACCAGAGCGCTCTTTTGTCGTTATGGTAGGCATGAGACTGACTCTACTGTGGGATTTCTAAATGTTGCCTACCTAGGTATATTCATCTATGGGTTTTTAACGAGTACCTGACATCACAGATGTAATTAGGTCATAAATATAGACAGTATTTTCTAAAATGTACTACTCTGAAGTAAAATGGTCTTAATCTTTGTCTAATTTTCGCCAAAATCTAATAAGATCTAAGTTTGCACATGTGACATCTTCATCTCAAATTTCTAGTTCAGTACTAATATCGTTTCTGCATTAGAGACACCATCGCAAAAATGGTCAAAACGTGTTTAGGGGAGTTTGACACTTGAAATTCGTTTGAAGATTCGATCTCGGATGTTTTGCATGTTTACTTTACTAAAGTTATAAGAAAGTAAAAATGAAAAAGTTAGGACTTAATGTTTTATTTTTATTTATGGAAAATATGTATATAGTTGTAAGAATGTATTGTTGGTCGGCTAAAGGCTCTATTAACACGAACAATATACCGCTTACGTCGTCAACAAACTGTTTAACCGTAAGCAAATTATTCAACCATAAACAATAGAAAAATAAGTAGTTATTTTAAACGAGCTGTTTTACATGTTGCAAATATGTATCTATGTATTCAGGGCACTGACAAAAATCATGAAAATTTATTGTTTTCAACGATTTTTTTCCCTTTCTATTTTAGTATATAATATTTTGTTGCCAGTGTTCTAGGAAAGGCAAAACTAAAATACATGGTAAAAAAAAAAAAAATTGTTATATCAGACTTCGAAGTTTTATTGAAAAAAGTAAAATTATCTACCTGTTTCCGTCTGAGAAAACGAAACTTCATCCTTGAGATAGGTTGGTGAAGCGTTTACTAACCAATCTCAAAATATTGATCACTGATCTGATTTGTTGATAATGAGGAAACGTACGATGTTTTTGGAGTAGATTTCACTATAAGGCTCTTCCCCGTTCTGCCATTGAAAGTCATTAAATCACTGGCTGAGTACCTCCTCAGCTCGAATATAATCGTTTTCGCGCTCTCTCTGAACACTTGACGGTTTTTGAGTGTCCCCTCTCACCCCCCCCCCTCTCCACCCCCCACTTCCTTGATAAAGGAACTTCTGGAAATTTCATAAATTGAGGGGTCAAAACTCGAAATTTCGATCGAATAGTTAAGTTCTTTTATGTAGTATGTGTATCTGGGGAAGAAACAAAATAAGTATTTATGTAATCACGATCTAAGGCACTTTCCAGAATTCGGTCCAACGGCTGGAGTGGGTAGCATCGAGACTCCTGAAGACCAGGTCAGGGTGGAGTTGATTCGGGGACTGAACTGCGGCATCTAATGACTGCTTCCCATTGTTCAGCTGGTCTGTCGACAGAAGAAAGCAGTGTGAAGGGGGCCGACCGCCATAGCATCACGGAAGCCCTTCTCCCGAGTTCCCTCGACTTATGATGGACGAGTTCATGTTGCACTTGTGCAAGGTGCACCCAAGAATGATAATAACAAATAAATAAAAGCTGGCGCAGTTATAACGAAATAAATAAAATAAAATTCTGGATTAAAGCAACTTCGACATGTTTAGAACCATTAAAAAGAGGCTTCTGAAATTTTTATGATGCCTCTATTACGACTCAATCTTAAGAAAAAAATAAGGGTCATTAAAAAAAAGATTGGACGTGAGAGGACAAGAATGTCCTTATTGTTCATCTGGCCTTGGAAGAGCTTGGTTAACATTTATTGGCTCTGTTGGAGGGTTCTGAGGTCAGGACTAGATCTGGAGGAACATTTAGCATGGATCGTCTGCTGGAGTTGCTATTTTAGTTTAGTGGAAGGGGCGAGAGGTATGTGTAATCCAAGGGCTATCAGCCCCTAATGAAGGGCAGGACATTTTAAAAATTATCAGTTCTTCCAAGCTGAAGAAAGTTATCGAAGATTCATTACCGGAGATCTGATTAAATATTCGGCTTCATTCAGGAAGTGTAGTGTGGTTTCCTCCATCTTCAGCAGAATGGATCAGTAACTAGGTTTTATAAGTACTCGGCTTCATCTTTCTCAGGGGGTGTAATGTGGTTTCCTCCATCTTCTGCAAAATGACTTATATACTTCCATTCTTTCTCTGTGATGTCTTCCTGGGTAGGGTTGCCTCGGATCCACTTCCTCAACTCCGACCTCTCTCCTCCCAACCTCCCCAGGTTCTCTATATATGTACTCATCGTGCTTGGATCGGTGTCTGCCTCTGGGTCTTCTTCCTTCAGGCTTCTCTTCTTACATAACCGGATGCTGGAAGCAAAGAAAATTTTAAGTACAATTCACTTCAGCGAATATAGTCAATACTGTTATGTATTTATTTTAACACTTTAACTGAGTGTACTTTTTTTTAGACAGAATGATGAGGGAATCCTCGAAAGCCGGCTAGCATCAAATAAATTGTTCTCTTATTACTCGAGCGTCTCATCAGTTCTGTAGACTGTCGACAGCCTCGCTGTTCGCGCTAAAACGCGTCAACTTTTCGCATAACCAATTTCCTTCGTCCATCAATTCCTTCGTGACCCCTAAAGTCCTCTCTCGCGAGCCATTTTACCACTTTGTTCAATTCCCGTCCCGTCTCGTGTGTTCCGACTATTTGCTGACTTGACAATAGTTCCTCAGGTCAATCACCCAAGAAGATTCGTTGTGGGTTACTTAGAATCAACAATCGTCATATGGTTCAAGAGGTTAACTGGGTAGAATTCAGACAGGACCACAACGACTTGAGGACTTTAATTAAAACAAATTAAAACGAACGATAATGGTGCATGACTAATTATTCGAAGAAAGGACACTTAGCGTGATGTCATGTCTTAATGGAAACAAATTGTATACAATTCTAGACATATTCTTTAAGATAAAGTTCCCTATCTCTTAAACAACCACGACCAACACACGTCTTTGAAATGTTTTCTGACGTACGTTGGTATGTTAGTGTCCTGCACGCAGGATTTTTTTATTGGATATACACAACTTTCAGGGGAATGGAAAACGAGGAGTAGGGATGGGTATCGACCAACAAAACATCGATTAATTACATCAATTATTATTTTTTACTAATTAATCGATACACTTATTAATTGTTGGTTAAATATTCGATTAATCGAACGCACAAACAAAAGTTAATACAATCAGTCAATCACAACTCACAAATGACAAAACACAAATAATTATAATTAGAAGTAGAACTATTAGAAGGATACTTTTTACTTATCACCAGTTCACAACAGAGTCACTGTGTTGTATCGATAGTCGATACGATAGTCTCCTCCCACTTTTTTAGGCGAGTTGCACTTCGGATGATTTATAATTAATTCATTTTTCTTTTTTTTCTCCTGTTTTTCGGATGAGTTGTAATTTTAATTAAAAATTTAATAATCGTTAAATAATCATCGATTATCCGATTAATCAAACCCAGATGACATCGATTAAAAAACCATCTATTATTTCACCGATTATTTCGATTAATCGGTTAATCGATACCCATTCCTAACGAGGAGCACATTCCATCAGACAAACAAGAATAATTATATCTTTCTTTGAAGTAATGCATCATTATATCGATGGTGGAAAGCCAATACCGTCTCTCTGCCTTTTTTTTTTTCAAAATATTTTGTTTTTCATTATTGAAAGGGAATTTTTTTTTTACCTTCTCTAAAAATGTGGCGACACTGAGTTTGGTGGAAGGTTGTAAAACTGTTGCCTTCCAATACCAACTTTCCAAACTTGTTTATATTTTGTAAAAATACCTTCTATCTTTGTGTGAAAATATCAATGAAAATACAGATAGATGGTATTGGCTTTCCACCATCGATATGTCATTATTAAATAATAAAATCACAAATAATTGTATTAAAATAGAAAAAAATTAAAATTAGGTGAATTACCGACAATGTACTTCCCCAGCACGAATTAACCAACTAAGAGTTTGCTCTCCCTCCAACATCAATAGACTATTCTAGCTAAAAATCAATAGTTGACATAGTAGGGATTTATGAATCCTGACACCCATGGAGGAAGTGGATCCAAGGGATCTGGGAGCGTGAAGTTAACCGTTTTTATTTTTAATAATTAATATTTTTTAATGTTCTTGGGCTCGTTGGAAAGGTCTGAATTTGCCAGTTATTAGCAAAATAAAATAAAAATTTGCCAGTTATTTGGTCATGTGCAAAAAACGTCTGAAAGGTGCAATTTTTCATTTAAGTATATCTTCGTCAATATTTAATGTTTTAACACGTACAACCCCTTAAAATAAAGAAAAAAATATCCTGAAATTTGCCATTGAATTTCTGAATTTGCCAGGTACATATTTTTCTGCTAATCCTTGCAATTATTCAAAACCAAGTTTCGGAGGTTCGCCGTTAGGGGCGCTAGTTGCGGTAAAAGTTGTAAGCTACATCAATGACGGTGTATAAGTATACCCCTAATGGTGAAACTCCGAAACTTGGTTTTGAATAATTGCAAGGATTAGCAGAAAAATATGCACCTGGCAAATTCAGAAATTCACTGGCAAATTTCAGGATATTTTTTTCTTTATTTTAAGAGGTTGTATGTGTTAAAACATTAAATATTGACGAAGATATACTTAAATGAAAAATTGCACCTTTCAGACTTTTTTGCACATGACCAAATAACTGGCAAATTTTTATTTTATTTTGCCAATAACTGGCAAATTCAGACCGTTCCAACGAGCCCAAGAACATTAAAAAATATTAATTATAAAAAATACGAACGGCTAACTTCGTGCGGCTAAGTGATCTCTACCCAGGAAGGTATCACAGAGAAACAATGAAAGTACATAAGTAGCATAACATAAAGTAGTGGTACCGTGCTTGCCTACAGAGCTCAAGATCGCGGGTTCGAAACCCGGCCAAGACCCTTAGATGAGTACCATGTCAGGTAATCAAATGAATAACAATTCAGGGTAGACAAAATTGTGACTCCCACTGTAGAGTCGGCTCATGCTCATCAGGGCGACAAAAAAGTGCTCTGGTAGTAGGCGATATGACCGGGGGTGAGTCACAACAACTAACAAACTAAAATAAAGTAACTTTTTTTTTCAATTGATTTTGGAGGGAGAGCGACAACTTAATTTATTCATGTGGAAGTACATTGCCGGTGATTTGATTGTTGATGAAATACAGAATCAATGCGGAGAAAATTATATTTCGAGATGGGAGTGCTGAGTTGCGCCTGGCCTGAAGAAGAGATACAGGCTCTGAGACCTTGACGAATCTATTAGCTATGGACTAGGTATTCAATTATTACTTCCGGCGCCCCCCCCCCCCCCCCCCCCCCACCTCTCGGCCCTTTTGATAATTCATTTGAAGGGGGCCCCTTCAAAAAACCTGTTTTAATGTAGCCTTGACAAACATCAACCTAGTTCCATATGGTTCACAGTTTCGTCTCAGTTTTTTTTCGGAAACCACGTTAAGCGGATCCCCGGGTTTAGAGAAGACAACATGGCGTGGAATAGGATATCCTTATCTCTTTTATCCGCACCAGAAATTGTCATCTGTCTATCCCACGTAATAAACTATATATAATTATTTTTTGATAGACGAATGACAGGAGAAATACGTGCAAGTTCATGAAAACATTCTGAGCCAAAAACAAGCGCAAAAAAACTAACTAACTGCATCAGTTTACTGACATTTTCGGATTGGCTGTCGGCAGTTGCCACGAATCCCCAGCGCCTCCGCTTTTTAAAAAATACGTTCTTTGATTCTATATATATGGGAATAGATACAAAAATTGCTCATACTGCTATTACAACAATTATTATATTTTTCCACCCCAGTTATACGAAGTATAGGGGAAGTTATATAATCGGTCAGAAATTTCATGTTTTTCGAACCCTGATTCAAAAAAAAAAAAAGAAAGACTCATGGAATCATTTCATAACAGGAGATATCTGTACCAAATTGTCTTTAACATTCTTGGAGGATTGTGGGGTAATTTTGGTGTAGAAACGTTGCTATAAGTGTTTAATGTTCGTATCTATGGCTGTGATGTTCAAGTCACGGTGCTAAGGCAAAGTGGAACGACAGTCAGAAAAGTGCCATATAATCGTAGAATCCATTTTCTGGCTAGCCAGATTTTTTTGTTTTTATTCTGAAAAATGCATTGGATCAAGAATCAATTTTTTCTAATTGCGGAAAGTCATTAATATTGTGAGTTGGGGAAGTAACAATTATTATAATTCAAGTTTTAAATCAAATAATTTTAGAAAGTAGGGACTACATAGAAAACGTGTGAAGAGAAATAAGAAGAAAATAAAAATAGTCATAATAAAATAAGATAAAATAGAAAATAATTAAAAGAATGATAAAAATATATAAATATGTAAAATGAACAAAAAATAAATAATAAATATCCATTGCATTTTTATTGAGATAACTGTTAGTATAATAAGACATTTGGAGTGCAATAATTACAATACGGATACGCTTAAATATAATATATTATAATATATATTATAATGAATATTTATAAATGTCATATAATGTATAATATTTGGAAAGTTAATTGCCCAATTATATGGTATGCTGGTGTGCTCGTTTGTAGACATTTTTATATAATTATAAAATTTAAAGACCTTTCCTTCTGGAGGGAGGCTGTCCAATGTTGTTACCATGCGTTACATTTTGAAATTTATTTCTATAGAAACTGATAGTTGTTTTTTTGGAGAGCTATAAATTTATATCTATTGCTCCAATTCCAATTTGAGGGCACTTCGGTTGTTGGAAATTTAATAAGGTACATTTTTAGTAGCTACCAATTTTTGGATAGGACTAATAGTTTTCTCGTGAATTAAGCAAAAGTGTGAAACAAAATGGGATTTAAGTCGTCATTTTGGACGGTTTTCGGCGTTTATCTCGCAAACTGGGTGACCTACTAAAAAATTTATTTTATGTAAAGTGTGTCTTTTAGTTTCCTCTACAACTTTTATTTGAAGAGTTTATTTATGAAGTTATTAAGATAAGAGGTATCTTGTAAAATTTACTCAAGCCCCCAAGTAAAATGAACTCAATTTTGTCTGATTCTAAGATAGCACATGTGACATCTTCATCTCAAATTTTACAATCGTTTTTGAGTTGGAGCACTCACAAAGTTCCAATCAGTGGGCGCCGGTAGCTCAGAGGTAGCGTGTTGGCCTATTGAGCTCAAGATAGTGAGTTCGAAACCTGAGGCTCATGAGCATGCTGTCCTTCGGATGGGACGATAAGCGATGGTCCCGAGCCTATGCGATGTCAGGTACTCGAGAAGCGCTTTGGTAGTAGGCGAAATGACCTCGTAATTAAAGCCTCGTAGCATAAGTCACAATAACTAACAAGGGGAACTAACAGTGTGTGGGTCGCCGATTTCAATCTTTTTCTCGTGTTTCTACATCGGAAAATAGGAGTTACATATCCGAGCGTTCGTGTCATTGGGCCTTCTGAGCAAAGAAAAAACACAATTTAGGCGCGAAAAATAGCTAAAAATTGCCTTCACAAAGCTGCCTCTCCTAGCTCTTTTAATCAATTTCAATGAAATTTTCAGGGATGTTTATACATCGAAAAATATTAGACACATAGGGGTTTGTCCAAATTAACCCCAGGATGCCTAGAATAAAATATTCAATATAAGGGTTTACTCTGCCACTATGGAGGGCTAAAAATCAACTATAGGATGTATCCGGTAAATGGTTTCCAAACTTTAATTTCTCACCTCATATTATCGAGTATTTTAGATTTAACGCCATTTTTGGAAACAAGCGTGCAAGTTGCTTTATTGAAATCTAAAATACTCGATAATATGAGGGAGAGCCACACACTGTAAGGTCCCCTTGTAAGTACCTAAATAAGGTACCTAAACCTGGGTAGGCAACATTTAGGGCCCACAGCAGAGATATACCAGGGAAGGAGATATAAGGGCATTGGATGCTAAGTTCAAATGTATCTAAGTTCCAATCACGTATATACAGAAAAATGGGTTTCGAAATGTCATATATTTTGGATGGTTATATAAAATGTGCCTCTAATTTTTTCTACATCTTCTATTTGAAGACATTTCTGATTGTCATAAATATATCGATACTGTTTGTCAATATTTTCTTTTCGATACTTATCCCAGTTCTGTGTGACCTTTGGAGCAGTGCTGCAGGTGGTATCTTCCCTAACCTGGCATTTCCTGACATTTCATTCGGACCCACTCCTTCGTGATCTTCTCACCACATTAAATCCATTATCTATCACTTCTTGGCCCAGTTGGAACATTGTCCCTCAATGGCCTGTATCCTCCAGACTTCTTCAAACGGTTAATCAGAATTTCAATGGTATATGGGGTAGGTCGAAGACCTTTTACGAAACCCATATAACGGTCGTATGACTCTTTGTTTTCCCAGTTGTGGGTTCATTTTTTGAAGTACCTAATTTTGGCACACCAATTATCCAACTTGCTACCAGTCAGACCCTATTATTATTTTGAGGTTCAAAAACAAATTATTATATGGTCAGATGTTCGTCATAGGTTTTTTCGTATTAGATCCAGTTTAGCGCGAACGAACAATCGCTATACTTGGTTATATACGAATTTATTACTTCCCCAGTTATACGATGTATAGGGGAAGTTATGTAATGTAATCAGTTAGAAATTTCATGTTACGTTTTTACGAAACAAAAAAAAAAAAGAAACACGACAAAGGCGTAACATTGAGCTTATAGTTAGTTAGTATGACTCATGTCAGGGCGTTAACTACGAGGTCATATCACCTACTACCAGAGTGCTCTTTTTTGTCACTCTGGTGGACATGAGCCCGACTCTACTCTGGGAGACCTAAATGTTGCCTACCCTAAATTTTTTTAAAAATTGGGTTGGGGTCTTTAACGAGTACCTGACATCATACAGGCTCAGGACAATCGCTTAAACTTCCCCTAGAACGAATTCATCAATTAACTTTTCGCTTCTTCTCTAAAATCAATAATTGACCTTTTGCGTTAATACTCGACGGTTGACTTACTCCTAAATTTTCCTACTAAATTTTGTGTTGATAAATTCATTATAGAAATAAAATATTGTCTTCCCACTGTTTTATTTTCACCAGAAACTGTTTTCAACGCAACAGCGTCATCATCAGTGGTTCATCCCATCCAGTTGTCCTTTAACCGCTGTGCTGTGTCGGTGGGATGAACCACTGATGATGAAGCTGTTGCGTTGAAAACTGGTTCTGGTCAAAATAAAACAGTGGGAAGACGACGTCTTTTGTTTATATGAGAAATTTCCTCCCACAACATCTTACTATCACATTATGATAAATTGGCAGTTATTAGGGTTTATGAATTGAATCCTCTCCCCTGAACCTCCCCTCCCGTCTGCCGATGTCGCTGAATGTTTGCGCTCTCCCTGTAAACCCTCCCTTTGCATGTTTCGAATGTCTAAAGAGAGCTCTCCCACGGTTCACATTCCTCTCTACTGCAACATCTTCATGTCTGTAAGACCAGAACAGAGGCAGACTCTCCGTATGACCTTCCCCCTCAACAACGGTACTTCCACCTCCTTCTTCCTAATAACAATCATTAGTGGCCAACCTCATCGAGATCCCCCGTGACTTACCGTGTCCATTTGATCGGCGCCCCCCCCCCCCCCCCCTCGTGAATTACCCGAACCTCGGGATTATCCGGAGATCGTGTCTTATTATCTGTCCTAGGAGGCAGCTGTTCAATTTCCGAGTTAGTCTTAGCTCTAGCAACCGGGTTTCAATAGTCCCGGCACCGTCTCTATTGAATCCTCTCTCACAGCTCCTGTCTCCCGGCCGTCATCTACATTTGTAAATAGACAGTATCAGCATTCCTGCTCCCGAACCTAATATAAATGGAAATTATAACTGATTCTTTTTCGTCGAAATAACAGTTAACAACAGTGGTGGACTACAATTTTGGAGGCCCTCAGGCTTTTTCTTTAAAGGCGCCCCCCTCTCCTATTAGAAACTTGTTGAGAACAATTTTTGGATGAGGTTAGATTGAGTGGAACAAGAAGTAGATAAAGTTAGTTAGTTATTGTGACTCATGTCCGGGCTTTCACTACGAGATCATATCGCCTACTACCAGAGTGCTCTTTTGTCGCTCTGGTGGACATGAGCCCGACTCAACTCCTAAATTTTTACTCATCTAGGATAGGGGTCTTTAACGAGTAGCTGACATGGTACAGGCTCGGGACCATCCGAAGGATGGCGTGCTTAGCTAAGGGTCTCGGCCGGGTTTGATATGGGGTTAGGTTTAGGTTTTATGAGTCATGCCCGGACTTTAACAACGAGGTCATATCGCCTACTACCAGAGCGCTCTTTCGTCACTCTGGTGGACCTGAGCCCGACTCTACTGTGGGAGTCCTAAAGTTTGCCTACCCTAAATTTTTATTCATCTAGGGTAGGGGTCTTTAACGAGTACCTGACATCGTACAGGCTCGGGACCATAGCTTAACATCCCATCCGAAGGACGGCGTGCTTAACTTTATTTTACCTCCCAGATAAAATAAACTAAGGGCCTCGGTCGGGTTACGAACCCACGACCTTGAGCTCAGAAGTCAAGCACGCATACCACTGAGCTACCGGTGCCCTCAATAATTGATATGTTTCTACTGTCAAAGAATACGAAGGAAACTGTGGGCTCAGCTTCCCTCTATTTAATTCCTTATACTACTTTTCTTATTGTAACTGTATTGTTTTATCAAAATCAGTGCACGACAGGAAAATTTTGAAGGTAAAGCAGATTTTTGCACATCAATTCTCGTGAGTACAGCGCAACTCACAAAGTTTCTTTTATTTTTATTAACTTTTTAAAATGTATAGTGGAAACAGCTCCGGAGTTGAAACAGTAGATAAAACTGTGTCACTTAGTTTTATCAGTGGGGAAATATAGGGGTTGTCTTCTGGTAATTACCAGAGAGTGAGATAAATGTAGACGGGGCGGCGGTAGTAGCTGGAAGGCAACTCACGTGGGCTCCATATGTGGCAACCCCAAAATAAACCTACATTTCCAATTCAAAGTCGTAAATCTAACCTTCCCCCTCCCCCTTGGTTGTGTCTCAAGCGAAAGAAAAAAAGGAAACGGAAGAGAAGAGACGAAAAAAAAAACAGAGCAAAAAGAAAGAGAGAAATTGGAAAACGAAATAAGTCGGGTTTGGAAGGAGCATATTTATGACATTTTAATGAGGGAATGGCTCATTGCCGGCGGTAAATCCTGGTTGCCACCGGAGATGACACACAAGAAAAATGGCAAAATTAATTTCGTTATGGTTTCATTTTCAAAGCCTTAATTAAATGAATGACGTATACTGTTCTGAGGACTGAATCTAATTTCGTAGGTATCGTTAAAAGGACATTTACACTTCCCCAAGTATCTTTATAATGAAAATAAGGAAGTATCTTCGGTGAAAAAACATCGATCAAAGGGTAGGGGGGGCTGAAAATAAATATTGTAGTTTCTGCCGATAGAATGAACGTATCGTCCCATAAGGACAAACCTATCGATTTTCAGCCAAATCGGTCAATGGCTTAACTCAAAAACCCCAACGACTGTTGGTATAATGAATTTATCGACATAAAATTTCATATTTATAATCAAAAACCAAACGAGTACAAAACCTGCCAAATGTCAGCGATTTTGCCTTAAGGGAATGGGGGTACAGGGAAGGGGGCTCAATTTCACAACCCTATTATCTACCGATGTAATGATTTTATCGACACAAAATTGATGGATTTAGGTGCTCCTATGTAAGTCAAGTGTTGAATATTAGCGCCAACGGTCGACTGGTTTCCAAGGAAGAGTGAGTTGTGAGTGAAAGTTAATTGATTAATTCGTTCTGGGGAAGTACATAGTTAGTGATTCACCGACAACTTTCTTATTGAATCTAAGTGACATATTATTATACAAACTATTACCTGGGCACTATTCTATCTTAATTAAATAATCATTTTAATATAAACTATTTAACGAGCCTTTAATCCTTTTTAACGCCACATTAACGCCTGGCTCCCCACCCCTTATAACAGTTTAACGTCTCACTTCTTATTTCATTAGGCCCGTCGCCTCACTTTTATTTCCCTTCTTGACTCTCCCCCTCCCCACCTTTCCTTCATTATTCAAATTAATTCTGATTAGAATGTCTTTAACTCATCAAGGCTCAAAGACGATTAACGTTTTTCTTCGGAATTAGGCAAATCCATTTAATTATTTTAATATTTTCGTTTCTTCCTAAACAAATTTGGCTTTGTTTTTGTTTTTCCCTTTAAGCCCTTCCCTTGGTGGGATGTGTCTTCTAAAGCCCTTTTTTTCTAGAGATCATTTCCTATTCTCTCTAGTTTAGGGGCTCTTAACCCTTTTTTTTAGGGCCAAGGCCCAGATTGCCATTCTTTTTCATTTATATATCTTATTTACATATCTCATTATTAATTCCAATTAATTAGTTATGTAATTTATAGTAGAATATTTTATTGTCGCGGGCGGCCGGCAATTATTCTTTGAAATTGTAAATTTGCTTTTTTGGTTTATTATACTGAATCAATTTCAAATTTGAAAAGTGTGTTTAATTCAACTTTTCTTTCCTCACTTGTCTATAATGATACTTAACATTTTTGCAGCGATATTGTGAAACACTTAATAAAAAATAAAGAAAACGTATGTATAAAACGTATATTTTAAAAATATTGTCTATTTCACAAAATATATAAAATATAAATATATGGGAGTACTTTCGGCATTGCTACCATCTTCATCTATATATATTGTAACGGTGCTTATACTCGCTTACATTTAAAATTCTTAATATTTAAATTTAAGAATAAAAGTTATATGCAATTATACTACGATATGACCTGGTTATATATATATTTTTTTTTTATAAATAAAAAAACTTTAAGTTGTTAAATTTTTATATATTTAAAATTCATAAAAGACATATTTTTTTTGGGTTAGTGACACAAATCTTTTACACTCATAGATATTTTCCTTTTTTTTTTTTTTTTTTTACACAACATTTACTGAACCTGCAGGACGTTTCTCCTTTCTCCTATTGTTCGTATTGGTGGAATGATGCTTTCAACATGGTAAGTTCTTGATGGTGGTAGACATTGTGGCCACGTTGGTTTTCTTCTCTCTAAGGATCCTAATTTGGCTCATAATCGTCATGTTTCCAATTTTCTCTGTAGTAGGAGTTGTTCGGGACACTTTCCCTTAGTGCCTTTCTTCCATCTCACATACACTTTATATTTTTTTTTAAAACTAACTCACTCACATTTTTTTTTTTACTTTCCGCACTTTTGACCACCCTACTCTGAACAGCTCTCTCATACGACAGACAGTCTGCCTTCTTGGGACTGCCTCCTCCTTCCATCTCGGCATTTGATTGGCTACCATTTTTATGGCCTTATATTTTTATATTTTTAAACAATAAAATATATATTTTTTTTTTTTAAACAATTTTCTGATATCCAAACTACAATAATACAGTATATTGTATTATGCGTACCAATCATCAATAAATATAATTAATGTTATTACTTCTATGCAATCTGAATAACCTCCATGCAACCTTACTCCCACTCCAGTAGGCGTGGTCTGTTTCGGCAGTATTTCTCCCTCTCCACAAGAGATGTCCATGTAGGGTCAAACAGACCGCTACAATATATATATATATGTGTGTGTGTGAAATAAATCAAAGATGATAATGATAATATCGCCACCTTAATACTACAACTAGACATCTCAAAATTTAATTTTGAAAAAAACGCAAATCTTTTTTTTCTTTTTAATCAGCAGTTGTAGAATGATTCAAATTGAACTACTGACATTTTTATATAAGTTCTTGACATATTTTCTTAGAGTTGTTTACTTCTAGTACAACAAATATACCTGTACAGCAAAATACAACTAATGCTACAATTATCCCATACGTGGCGATTTTCGAGTTATCTAGTTGTAGTATTAAGGTGTCGATATATGAATAAATTTTTTTAAGAAAGTACATTACACAGAGAGATTGTAGGATTATCTTATTTGCAATAAAATGGGAAAGGGGTGAATATTTGAAATTGGTCTCATCGTTCATACAATTTCCTTTTTGTAGTGCTCTGTTTAGTTCCAATGACTTGAGTAGTGTACCTTTATCACAAAAAAGTAGGTATTGTATGCTTGTATTTATATCAAAATGGTGTTTGTTTCCGTTGATGTGTGGTGCGAAAATTGATTTGTTGTGTCAGTGTTCAACCCCATTTTTGATATGTGTTCTCTTACCCTGTTCATAAATGCTCTCCCCGTTTGTCCTACATAAACTAAACTGCAAGAATTACATTCCAGCTGGTAAACCCCACTTTTTTCTTCTTTCGTCTTAAATTTTGTGTCGATTCATTCATTACAACGGCAGTTATTAGAGTTTTTGTTGTGACTTCCACCACCTAATCCCGCCTACTTTTTCACCGATTTGACTGAAAATCAATGGGATTCTAGATACACATATAAAATTTCATATCGTTATATTCATTCTATCTGATCACAAACACAGAGCAATTTGTTTTTCATTTTTTAAATCAGGAAAATGAAATTCCTAATCGGTGAAAACTCTACATCAAACTCACCGATTTCATAACTTCCCGTATACTTTGAAAAACGTAGGAAGTTAAAATATGCTGATTATCCTGTTGTGGGATCGGCTCTGTTTACCTGTTTCCTTCAAGAGTCTAAAGAAACAACGATTTCAGGGAAAATTAAAAGTGAAAAAGCCATTCAAATTTATTGAAAAATCAAAGAAATTATTTCTAAAGGCCCAGCTTAGTTTATCACTGGATGTGGCTATATATATATTTTTTAATTTTCCGGCTAATCTGAATTTTTTATAATCCCAACAACTCTTCCCCATCATTAGTTGGGATTATCTAGACTCCACTGTATTACTCTTGATTTCCCTGAAAAAGAATAAGAGCATTACTCGAGATGAGAAATGTTGATACTAGAACCTGTTATAGAATTGGCCGGGTCAAGTTGCATTTCGGTAGGTCATATCGCCTACTACCAGAGGGCGTTCTAGTCGTCATGAGCCCGACTCTACTGTCCGAGTCCTAAACCTTTCCAACCCAGGTTTAGTTACCTAGAATCACAGCGTGCTCAAGGTTTTTTACCTCCCAGATAAAAAAAACAAAACCTAATGGTCTCGAACCTGCAATCTTAAGCTCACGCCAGCGCTGAGCTCTACCGAGGCCATCAATATTCACAACTTACGAATTTGTTTCCGTCGTTCTTTGTTTATAAGTAGTTTTTCTTAGCTTTTTAAATTATTTTAATGCTGTTATTCTGCAGTATGAGGATTTACGAGCTCCAACTGTTGAATATTAGCGCGAACAGAACTTATTTTCTTAATGATTAATAGAATCGACAGTATCTTTTCAATGTAGAAGAAAATCAAGTTTCTGTCGTATAAAAAAAAATTCAAATTTGGCCAACGTTTCGAAAACTATTTATTTTCTCCTTCAGGGCCTACAGAATATAAACAAACAAATTAGACATTATGGACAATGATGCAAAGAGATACTTTATAATTTGAAAAAGAGATGGAAACAATTTTTTTTTTAAACATAAATGAAAGAGAGAAAAATAATAATAATAAATAAATAATAAAAATAAATTTATTTATTAAATTAATAATAATAAATGAATTTAAATATTTATTTTTATTATTATTATTTTTCTCTCTTTCATTTATGTTTAAAGTCAAAATTGTTTCCGTCTCTTTTTCAAATTATAAAGTATTTGTTTATATCATTGTCCATAATGTCTAATTTGTTTATTTATATTCTGTAGGCCCTGAAGAAGAAAATAAATAGTTTTCGAAGTGTTGGCCAAATTTTGAATTTTTTTTTTCCTCGATTTCCTTCTACACAGAACTTATTTTCATACAACCTTTGAGCCATTTATTTATGTAATGAAATAAGGAAAATAGCTTTATTCTAGCAACGAGGTCTGCTAACAATAATTACAAATAAAGTATAAAAGTAGCAAAATAAATAAACATTTATTAACACGTTATTTTTCTCTAATGGCCATTGGCCGATGTTAAAGTCAGTTCGTATTTTTACATTTTTAGGTCTTTGGAAACCCATAACTTCTATATATTATGAAGTTTGGAATTACTCTAATGTGAAATAAATTTTCCTTTATCTTTCCATTTTATTCCAATATTCATTTTAAAAATGCCATTTTTCTTCTTCTTATATTTTTTTTTATGTATTAAAAGGCAAGAGAAAAAAAAATGAGGGCGAGTTAAAAGTGTAAGCGGGAGGATGTGGTGGGGGTAAGGGTAGGAAGGGAATTTATCATTGGTAATGGTTAATAAGGGAGGGGGTAATGCTTGCCGGGGGTAATAAAGTGGACCAATTCCCTGCATAACTTTGCCAGTTAACACCTCCATAAGGGCTTCTCTGCCCGGCCGGCCCACCCCTAATAGCATCTCTCCTCCTCTATTTTACACAATATAAATTATATAATTATTGCATAAGGGTCTCTTTTTCCCCCAACCGAACTGTTGCCTAATTTTACAAATATTTACCAACTGAATAATTTATTTTTGGTCACTTTTTGTATATTCATTATTGGTCTAGATTAATGATCTAGATATAAAGCGAAAGATAGAAAAGTCGCCGTATTCGTAAAATTAATTTCCTACCTACTCACACTTTTTGTTTTTTTATTTCAGACTAAAAATATTAAACAAACAGAAATTAAATTAAAAATTTAAATAACCCGACACAAATAAAAATGTTTTGTTCATTAATTGTTTTTCACTGAAACCTTGGTGGGAAGGGCTTTTTTGGGGGGGGCTTGAAGGGCTTAGGGGGGCGGGGGGGGGGCTTGGCCTTAAAAACATTTGAGTTCAAACTCCAAGTCTCTAGCTGTAATAGAGGCCGAGATCCCTACACAGGCTCTGAATATTCCTTGGAGACGGCATTGCCGATTTCCACCAAACATGGCTAAGAAAATTCTTTATGTGGTCCAGTGAAAGGAGGGATTGGGGAGGTGGGGGATTTAACTTAAAAAAGCTATCAACTGCCTATGTAATGAGTGTACCTACTCAAAATTTTATATGAGAATTGAGAAAAATTTGAGTAAGACAATGTATTGATTTTCAGATTGGTCGAAAAGGAAAACAAGTATAGAGGGAGAGTGGAAACTTAATTGATTTCAATTGGAATTGGAGAAGTGCATTGGTGGTGATTGAGGGACGACACATCTGCCCCCTAGGAGGTATATCATACTCGTATGTCCCAGGCAGGTAGTGTCCCTCGGAGCTCTATTAGTGTTCACTGGTCCGCAGTCTTACAAAAGGACCCGTCATCTGTGTCCTCCCAGCGGTACATCACCCCAAACATACAGATAATTGTTCTCCCACGGTTTGCACTTTTCCAAGCGGAAAACATTTTCTTATTCATGTAGATAATCTCACATGTCCCTGCAGCCTGTGTTTGTCCTCCGACTTTAGCTCTGAACCCTACCTCCATTCTTTTTGTACACGATCTTTGCTTTAGAAATTCGTTGTTGAATCATCACTAATGTACTTCCCCAGCCTTAAGATCTATAGACGTCTTACTCAGGGTACTTTCTTGTTGATCCATTCTACAGTTATCAGGGTTTTTCCCTTCTTCTGATCAGTGAAAATGAACCAGTGTTGATCTTATGGGGTTCTGTTTACACATATAACACTTTGTTTATATATATTCATTCTATCATGAGTTATTGTGTTCACAGACATACAGACAACAATTTTTTTTTTTTCATTTTTGGACTCAGGGATCGGAAAACATGAAATACGTTTGAAATACCAATGGAAAAATCTAAAGTAAAAAGATTATTTATGCGTTTTATTCCATATATATATGTATTAAATTTTACTTCCCCAGATACGCGCAGTAAAAATGAAGTTATGCAGTTGGTCAACAATTCCAAAGAATTTCATGTTTTTTTGACACCCTAATTGCACAATGTTCCGTGTGTCTGTGAATACTATCCCTCTCGACAGACACGATGTGTATCCTGAACAATATAATATAACTACTCTGTAGAGTAGTAATAACTACTCCTATTGTTTTTCTGCCAAATTGGCAATGGGGATTAGGAAGGTTAGAAGGGAGGCTTAACACAAAAACTATACTAACTTCCGATGTATTGAGTATATCCCCAAAACCCCCCAAAAAACGATACCTGTTAATTTTCTGCGCTGGTGAAGAGAAAGAGTGTGATAAGGAGGACTCAATTCACCCTAATTACTGATATAACGAATTTTTTGATACAAGGAGGTGATCGCGTAAGTCAACTATTGATTTTTTTTAGTCCAAACGTTCGAATATTTATGGGGGAGAGCGAAAACTTATTTGATTCATGTTGGGGAAGTACATTGCCGGTGATAAATTATACTTATAAACTCTTCGTTAATATATATATAGCGTTACTTGGTGTTGTGATGCGTAAACTAAACGTTTTCTCCTGAGTCCCCCTCACCTCGTGTGTTCCTAATACAAAGCCCCCCCTTAGTTAAGTTTCTAAGTCTAGAGCCTGTCTTCCACATTTAATAGACTCCTTCTCAAGTTGTTCATTAAGTGCTGAACCCCTTGAAGAGTGTCACCTATTGTTTCTGCCAGTCAATCATTTGTTATTCTCAAGTCGATAGCTGGGACACAAGTTATAACTACGTCAGACCATAATGAGCAGAGAAATGTAGTGGGTACTTCTCACAACAAGTAACAATATTTTGTATAAATTGACGGTAAAACCAAAGGTTATATATCTATGGTAACATGGAATAAGTTGTTAAGTCGTAAAATGGCCAAAATGAGTGTACGTTGATCTTCTCCCAAGCCATCTGCGCACTGTGAAGAAGTTGGCAGCTCAGGACTCTAATACTTATGGAATTATAAAGATGTGGGTTTCTTGGTATCTCATAAAATTGTGTATGTTCTCGGTTAAATCAACTTAATCTACTTCTTTGAGGAATCATTCATGAGATAACTGCATTTAACCATTTATTCACTACGGCAGACTATTCCAAGTGAAGAGGGTGTTTTCTGTTAAATCAACTTTAGAGAGGCATCATTCACAAGAATTTCAAGAAGTGTGGTAAATAATAAGGATTAACAATATTCATTTCCATTCACTCCTATAATGATGCAAACAATTGATTTATTCCAAAAACTGGATTTACACGATTAATGCAAAAGAAAAGTGCTGCCCTGAAAAGTTACGAATTTAGACTTACCAATTTATTCCCTATGACCAGAGATATTATCCCACAATTTATATCCTCATCCTGTCTCTGAAACCAATTTATCGATTGAAAATGGATAGTTTTCTTATTGCAAAACTTCTGAGTCCTCAAAACGTGTCGAAATATTCGTTACATCGACAGTTATTTGGGTTTTGTATTGTAGCTGTCTTACTTATGGGGTTCCGGACACGTACAATTCCGTTTCGATATATTCATTCTATCGTCTTCACACACACAATTTTTTGACGTGAAAACGTCTATTCGCTCGTTAAGCACAGTTACAAAATACTGTCAGATTTCAATCGATAATAACTACGAGACTAATAATGCGATAACAACGGTTGAGGTCACAAGGGATAGAGCATGTCTGTACGTGTTTGTTGTACAGGGTTTGTTTTGCCTGTGACGTTTTCGGGCTAGTGTGGGCGCCTGCGGATGATTGTTGCAAATTAGCGTTGTGTAAAATTAGAAATTAGTGTAGCGTGATAACGCGTTTAGATAGGATGTTGATTCGGGTGTCAAAGTGAAACAATAAAAATATTCGCCGAAATATATGTAAAAATCGGTATTAAATTGAAAATTGCAAAAAAATTAAAGATGTCGTCTCATATGAATCGTAAATATGCGTGGAATTATAGAAAACGCGAATCAGAGGAAAAATCGCATCAAAAGGAATTTAAAAAACCTAAAAAGTCTAGTGTCGAGCAAATGCAAGAGCTACGGCAGCATCGAAAAGAAAATGAAAAATGATTTTATCCCGACGTTTTCACGGAAAATCTACGGCGTGGACCTTGACTACGCCTTTTTTTAACTATTTTTTTTTTTTAATTTTTGGAATCAGGAAAACAAAAAAACATGAAATTCCGGTGAAAAAACAAGATGAAATTGTTGACCGATTACTTAACTTCCTCCATACTTTGCCCAGCTGTGGAAATAATAGAATTCCTATAGAGAGCTGACTGTGTCTTCTTTGTTCGTCCGTCTCTGTAGAGACCAAACTCCAGGAGCTAGGAGTTGCGTTTTACCTCCTCAGATAGTAAAAGGGAATCGGTCAGAAATATAATTCCTTTTCACCAGAATTTCATATTTTCCGACCTCTGATTCAAAAAATGAAAAATAAGAATTTCTGTGTGTCTGTAAACACGATATCAACTTTTGCAATGAATGTATCATCATGAAATTTTACGACACATCTCAATTTTCAATAGGCCCGAAGTGATGGGACAGCTCAACTGAAAAACCTTAGGAACTAGTATGAATGTATCGACATAAAATTTAATATGATTCAGATATAGTGTGGTAAATAAAGAGAAGGCTTAAGAAGGTACAAGGTTTTAAGTGTTACATGTTAAACTTAAATAAGTGATACATAAATAAAAATATTATATAATTAATAATAATGAAATAATAATAATAATTAAATAAACAATAAGGATTACCACATTTCCTGTAGAAATTTTATCTCTTTTCTTTAACTAAATTTTGATTTCTACAGTAGTTTTTCGAAAAGGGGTCCTAAAAAAGTATCAAAAGTTCAAGACGTGCAATTTTTAAGAAAGTGCACGTATTAAAACAAACTTTTTACTTGGATTTCTAAAGAGATGCCATTTTTAATAATTTTAAATAATAATAATTCTAATACAAAGGTTTTCAAATAATTTTACTGGGCCAACAGGGAAAATGAATAGAATATAAATTACTAGAACAAATAGTTTTTTTTTTTTTTTAAATCATCTACATTATAAAATTATAAAACTAAACATTGAAACAAACAAAAGTCGAAAGAAAAAATCTTAAAACCAAATTCTCCACACTAATTCAATCTTTTTGTTTTATATTTTGGGCCATTCTCTAAAACTAAGTTATATATTTCTGGGCATATATCCTGTACATATAAACAAATAAAAGTACCTTCTTTTTGGATCAGTTTCACCGTCAATACACTTCTATTTAGTTCATTACAACATAAGCCTAAACACCACGCTACATTTCCACTCAGACCGTCGCCATAGAACCTAGGCCTCGACTCTCTCCACACACACTAAAAAAACAGCTGATGGCCGTGTTTTTTTTTTTTTTACTCATTTGTTTTAACAGTAATGTTTTTTAATATAAAAATAAATATAATTAATTTTTTAATGTTTATATTTTAATCATTTTAATGTGTGTATTATTTTTATACATCACAATAGACATTTTTAGCCAAAACTGATTTCAAAGGGAGAGCAATCACGTAATTGATTAATTTGTACTGGGGAAGTAAATTGCTGGCGATTAATATAAATATCCAAACATAGCTAACTTCAGGAACATGCTAAACTACCTATTACCCTGTATGAACCCAAAACCTGAAACCTTGATCCTCGAATCCCATTCCGCTTCCTTCATTATCCGTATCCTAATATGTTCATGGCATATGCCCTCTAATTAATTATGTTCTTTATTTCTGTTTCAGGTAACTGTTCATATCTAAACTAACATAAGTTTAGGTTGCCTCGCGAATTGGTAAAGTAGAACCTTATAACTATCTATAAATTCTTCCTTAAGGATGCCTCTTATAAAGGGAAGGAGGGGGTTAACACTAACACCCTAATAACTGCCGATGTAATGAATGTATCAACATGAAATTTTATATATAATTACAAAAGTTCATGAGGGCGACACCTATCAATTTTCAGCCGATAACTGGTTGTTAAACTGGGGGCGTTAAAATTTCCTGTAAATTTCAAAATACAATTTCACCGCAAATAACATTTTAAAAAAATATAAAATTACAAGGGATACATAAATACAAGTGACAACATTCAGTTGAGGGCGTCGCACAATGTGTAATTTATGAGTTTTGATTTTCAAAATTGAAACTAGGTGCAAAATATTTGTGAAAGCTGGCTTTTCATCAGATAACTGCGAGTTTCACAATCAAGGTATTATATGCCAGTGGCAAAAATAGCGAATATATTGAATTTGGACCACTTTTGGCTAAAATAAATATTGAATTCATAATCAGCGACCCAAAAAACATTCATTTAAGTTGTAAAAATCCGTCAACAAAAACTTAGACAAAAAAATTTAAATTTTTCGCGGGGTTTTGGCAGCTGTCAATTGTCATTTAATACCTTGATTGTGAAACCCGCAGAAAAAAAGCCAGCTTTCACAAATATTTTGCACCTAGTTTCATCCAAATTGATCAAAAAATAAGCGGGGCTCGAATTTTTAAATCAAAACATAAATTTCACACTGTGCGCCGGTAGCTCAGAGGTAGAGTGCTAGCCTACTGAGCTCAAGGTCGCAGATTCAAAAGCCGGCCGAGGTCCTTAGGTTTTTTTATATGGGAGTTGAAAAAAACATTGAGCACGCTGTCCTTCGGATGGTCTCGAGTCTGTGCAATGTCAGACGCTCGTTAAGACACCTATCCTTGGTGAATAAACGTGGGTGGGCTAAATTTAGGACTCTGCAGTATAACCAAGCACCGTGGATGAACGCTGGGTGCTCTAACAAGGCCCACCTGCGATCATCCCCAAGGCAGCCATAAAATGCAACAACATAGATGCCCTGGTCCCGATCTCTTTCGGGATGCGCCAATAAGCCCATCCGATCGCTCCGACGAGTGGCGGGGTTCTACAGCCGGCCGAGTCGAGCTCATGTTCAACAGAGTGACGAAAGAGCGATTTGGTAGTAGGCGATATAACTTCGTAGGTAAAAAGCCCTTGGCATGAGCCACATCAACTTTGAGTTGAACAATCCTTTGAAGTAATAAAGAGGTCAGTAATGCCAAAAAAACAATAATTCAAGGAACACATAGCATGGTCTATGAGCTCTTTGGTTTACCGTAGAATACATCGATGTGAAACGTCGAATTGAAGGTTCTCGATCGATGCGTTCAACCGGGGTCACTCATTCAATAGTTAACTAAGCCCACATGCATATTCAAAATACATTAACTTTTCACAGAATGTTTTGCCTTGCGAAGGAAGGTAATTAGGATTAATTACTGGTTTCAAATAAAATATGGTTACGAAAACCTAAATGAAACTTCTAGTATAAAAGGATAAATCAAAACGGTAATCTATTTTGGATATTATTTACTTAAATTTGCATATCCAGCAACAAAACAAAATATATATTTTGCATTTTCAGTAGGTAGGGTCCTAACTCTGCCTTTATAACGACATATCGACACGAAATTTTGTTTGTAGATCCAGGACTCAATATGGACGAAACCTATCGATTTTCTGCGAAATCGGTCAAACGGGAGAGGGGCTCAACTCAAAACCCTTGTAACTGTCGATACAATTATAATACAAAATGGTGATTTATCCACGATTTTTTAGGGTTCTCTAGATCGAAACTCTTCTAACGAGTACTATGTTTTTACTTCTCCGGCTATTCGAAGTATAGGGGAAGTTATGTAGTCGGTCAGAAATTCAATGCGAAATTTTCAACGGAATTTGACCTGCAGATACCAAAAATGAAAAAATATTTTCTGCGTGTGTGACTGTAAACACGATAACTCCCGATAAACTGAATGTATCAACACGAAAATTTATACATGTATCCAGGACCATTTAAGGACGACACCCATGGATTTTCAGCCAAATCGACCAAAGCAAAGGGAGAATTAGGGGAGAGGCTTAACTCAGAAATTCTAATAACTTCCGTTGTAATAAATGATTCAACACAAAAATTCAAGACCCCATAATAAGAACGACAGAATCGGCAGAATGTAAGATGAATCAGAAGTTTAGGCTCAACTCAAAAACTCCAATAACTGCTGATATAGTGAATGTATCGACATGACATTTCATATTTGAAATCAAAACCTTACATGAAAAATACCTGTTAAATTTCAGCAAAATCAGCCGAAGGAAGGGGGGGGGGGGTTTAGGGGAGGGGACTCAACTCTAAAACCCTAATAACTGCGGATTTAATGAATTTATCGACAACTAATATAATATGATGATTTAGGAGACCCTATGTAAGTCAACTATTGATTACACAACCCCACGAAAAAAAAAAAGGTCATGTCCACTGAACTAGACTCCCATGTCTATATGTTTTCGAGGTCGCTGAATCCGAATTCGACGTCCGTTTCACCCCGTCTCACTTTCGAATAAATGAAGAAGAAGAGCAGAGGACACCCGAGACAATGCTGAGAAACGCTAGAAATAAGGGGAAAAAAGGGGGGGGGGGGGGTTTACCTGAGGGTTCATAGACCTGATGGGGTGAAACGGACGTCGAATTCGGATTCAGCGACCTCGAAAACATATAGACATGGGGGTCTAGTTCAGTGGACATGACCTTTTTTTTTTTTTTTTTCGTGGGGTTGTGTTATTAGCGCATACGTTCGATAGATTTTGAAAAGGGGATAAGTTAATTCGTTCTGGCGAAGTACATTACTGGTCATTCAATGATGACGTTTTCAATCTGGTTCTTTGTATCTGCCGATATTTTGAGCTAATCCGAATTGCTGTGCGATTAATATTATCGAGGATCTTTAATCATTATTTTTAGGCATTTATACGATTTTGTCCAACTTCAGATTTATACCACGTTACGCTTTTATTAGATGTCAAGAAGAGGAGGGAAATATAAATCTATAAATAATACATTATATAAATAATTGATATTTTGATTTATATTCACGAATTATTTTATCTCGAATAATTTAAAGCAATTTATATAAAGGTACATTTGCATTATATATTCTGTTTCGCGAGTATGCTCGCCAATTTTCATATGTATGCGTTGACATGTAGTGCTTTCAAATTAATCACTTCTGAACATTGGGGATAATTGCTGATTTATGTAAATCAACATTATCACAGGGGTGGGTGTTATCATCAGCACTAGTGGATATGTCGGTATGGATCTGTGGTGATAACACAACCATATGTCACATTAATATATGTACCTAATGAAGATAGATCTATTATGTTGTTAAATTTGGTCACTAAACCGTGTATAGTTTAACGCTCCATCAGACTAATTTAGACGTTCGACGAATTAGATTTACCTATTCATCTAGTCAATATTGTCTGTAACTTCTATGTTGAGAAATATATACTTACTGTAAAAACAGTAAACTTCCTTATACTTATGTGCGCTAGTGTTTATATGAAAAGTTGTGAGCGCTCTGCCGCGAAAAAGATTGTAGCTATGAACTTGAAATTCGGAATGAATAAGTCACATGTGCGAACTTAGATTTGATTAGATTTTGGCCGAAAATTGAGATCACTTTACTCCAGGGTCTAAGTTACAAGATATCGCTTATGTTTATGAGCTAATCAAAACTTTTTCCAAATAAAATTTGTAAAAAAATCTGAAATACTTTATATGGAATATATATTTTTTGCAGGTCGTCCGGTTTTCGAGATACATGGCGAAAACCGTCCTGAAATGTAGTTTTGAAACACATATTTTTAGATGTTTCCTTGATTTACCCGGAAAAGGTTAGCCCTCTCGAAGAAGTGATTCTTACAAAAATGTTCCTTATTGAATTTTCGATCGCTAATAAGTCCTCAGATTTGTTATAGGATCAATATGAGCAAAGTTATAGCACCTCCTTATAGCATCATGAAAAATAAATTTCCGTAGGAAATATTCTAAAATAATCTTTAAATTGTATCGCGCAGCGACGAATTATAAAATATTTTATATGTGTGAACTGACCCCTGGGGTGCTCAGAAGAGTGGGCACTATTCAAAAACCCTAATAACTGCCTTTTTAGTGAATTTATTTACACAAAATTTAATATGAGAATTCAGAAGCCTCTTTTGTAACACAGGTTGTCAAATAAGCTGTAGTCTGATCTCACACAGATTTTTATTAGTATTAGCTAGCCGGCTTAGGAGCAGTTGTGACTCAGATGGGAGACAGGAATAACTTATCTTTCCCCATCAATGAAATTTTTAATTGTTAAAGTTTTAAAATGGTTTTATTTATTTTTTTTATTACAAAAAATGTTAAATTTTATTTACATACTAAAATATTTTTAATTTTAATTCAAATTTCAAAATTTTTCATTTTATCAGACTGTCTGATGATGAGGGCAACCTCGAAAGCCGGCTAGCTAATACTGATAAAAATCTGTGAGAGGTCAGACTATATTTTATTTTACAACCTGTGAAATCATCACTTCCCACAACATCAGCACTATTTAACATTTTTGTGAAACACTTGATAAAAATAAAGAAAACGTATGTTTTTTAAATATTGTCTATTTCACAAATAATATATAATATGGGAGTACTTTCGGTATATCTACCATCTTCAGCCACGACTTAACATATACTAAATTGAAGTTCAACTAGGTAGTTTACAATCCAAACTGTAGGTAGGTATCCTTTTTCAGCCCTGAAAACCCCGTAGGGGCTGAAAAAGGATACCTACCTACCGTTTGGATTGTAAATTACCTACCTAGTTGAACTTCAACTTAGTATTTGTAAGTCGTGGCTGAAGATGGTAGCAATACCGAAAGTACTCCCATATTATATATTATTTGTGAAATAGACAATATTTAAAAAACATACGTTTTCTTTATTTTTACTCTGTTGTAAGTTTTTTTAAAAATTATTTACGGGTGTACCGGCCCCTGAAGGAGGCTCAACGACACACGTCCGCCGCGTAGGGGGGAATAAGGGCACCATATAATTCTCGTTTATTTAATTTTATTGCTGTTACGGCCGGTTGTAGGACCCCGCCAATCACCGGAGCGATCGGTTGGGTCCTCCAACCTACCTTTTCGGGGTTTCCCGAGAGAACTCGGGACCAGGCACCTACGCTCTTGGCTGCGATGCGCCGAGGATGGTCACAGGCGGGCCGTGTTACCAGCACCCAACGGTCATCCTCGGAACCACGTTAAACTGTTTTCTTTACCTTCCGCCAGGAGGCGACGAATCTTCCGAACTCCGGGTAAGTCAACTATTGTTGAATATTGGCGCAAACGATATTGGAGGGGGTGCGAAAAGTTAATTGATGAATTCGTTGTGGGGAAGTACATTGCCGACGCCCCATTAGAAGCCGAGACTCTGAGACCCTGAGTGATTCATGAGTGACTTAACCCCAGATCCTCCATGGGCCACATCTAATTTAGATGGTACAAGCGAGGTTTCAGATCCCAGATAGGGGGCGGCCAACAACGCCAGATAAGGAGGTTCGTGACTGGTGGACAACTGGCAGCCATGAGCTCCCCCTCCCCACCCCCTCCTCCTTCTTCCACTACCAAATTATAGTTATTTATTATCCTCGAGTCAAAAGGTTACTGCTAAACCTAAAACAATATATAGAAAAAGGTCAGATGGAGTCAGAAGATAACAAATGATTTAACTTCCTTTAGAAGTTGGCTAATTAACTCATATAAATCTTTCTCTTTTTCAAAAAAAAAAAAAAAGGAAAGAAAAAATAATGAAAATAGCGCTGAAGTTATGGGACCAGGAACGAGTTACTTTACGATCTCCCATTTACTTCTACACAATCCAACCTTCCTGTGTAGTTACTTCATTCTCTCAGTCCTATCGTTTAAATCAAAACAGATACAAATGGACCATAAAAATAAAGAATAACTAATGTTTTGTTTTTTTTAATATTGTCTATTTTACAAAATATCTATAATATATGGACTAAAACTCAAGATTTGACTTATATTGTGACTTCTGAAGCCTCATAATAAAGTTTGTATCGATACATTCATTACATCGGAAGTTATTAATGAAATGAAAATGAAAAGAAATTTTATTATTCTGGGACCGAGGCCCCCTAAGAATAAATACATATAGAGTAAAAAACAGGAATCAATAAAGTATAGTATCAGTATGACGTACAAAGAAATAAATAAATTAGTGCTACAATAAAGAAAAACTGGACAATTATAATATAGATAAACAAAAGATTAACATGAAAAAACATAGAATTAACTGCTTAATTATGAAGAAAAAAAATAAAATAAAAGTATCTATATAAATAAAAGAGAATATGTAAAAAAGAAAAAAAATCTATATAAATAAGAAAAAAATAAAATAGATAATAAAAATTGACAGAGTATAATACTATGATGGTTGATTATAAAAGAGAAGGAAGGATGCCCAGACAAGGTTTGAAATAAAATTAATTTTAGACAGTAGGGGCTAGATAGAAAAGTGTGAGCAGAGAAAAGAAAAATAAAAATAGTGAAAATAAAATAAGATAAGATAAAAAATAAATAAATGCAGAATAAAAATATATAAATGTGTAAAATGAACAAAAAAGGAATAATATTGATTTTGATCGAATAATTTGGGAAATATGATAAAAAAAATATAATAAAATAGAGAATAACAAAAATAAAAGAGAAAAAATGGGATTAGTAATAGTTTGTTATTAGGGTATTTAAGTTGAGCCCCCTCTGTTCCCCTCCTCCCCTTCGCTGAAAATTAATAGATGTCGTAATAGATAGGGCTTTGAATTTACATATGAAATTGTATGTCAATATGTTCATTGCAACGTCAGTCATTAGTGTTTTTGTGTTAAACCTCCCCCGATATCCCCCTTACCCTTGGCCGATTGGGCTGAAAATCAGTAGGTGTTGTCCTCAGAGTATTTTGGGTATACATACACAATTTCATATCATGTTCACTACTCTGCTACATAAAATGCGACACCATATATTATGTTGGAATTTATTACTTCCCCAGCTATATGAAGTATAGGGGAAGTTATGTAATTGATCAGAAATTCGATGTTGAGTTTTCAACGGAATTTAATGTTTTCCGACCTCCTGATGTAAACAATCAAAACATTTGTATCTGTGTGTGTCAGTGATCACGATAACTCCCGATAGAATGAATGTGGCATGTTTTTCCCTAGATCCGTCCCTCATTTAACCACGGGTTCAGGTAGATTATCTGAGGTAGGTTGAGCTATCAGCTATTGGCACACCCCCTCCACTCTCTCGTTCCCCCACCACCCGGCTCCATTATCTCGTGGCCTCTATGTAAAGGGCAGCCCAAGAGCCTGACTCTCCCCTAACTACTGCTAATGATTAGGACAATGGACTCTTCCCTCTCTCTGAAGATAAATCATCATCTCTAATTGGAAACATTATCCTGGCAACCTGCACTCCAATTCACTCCCAGCCTAGGCGTCACATTTGTCAAATTTTCCATTAAATTTGTATTGAATTTCATTCCCGGTCAAAGTACGTTGTATCATATTTCAGACAGAGACTAAAATTGTTGTCATTTCCACATTTTACAATTTGACTAATTTAGCAAATAGGTACTTTTAAATTCAAATGTCATTGGCATGTAATTTATTTACATACATTATTTTTAATAAGCAAAATTTTCTCTCCCTCTGATCTCTTTTCCCTCCTAAAACTACAAATTTCAGAATTAAGCCTTTCCCTCTCTGTATACCCTCAATACCTGTTTCGATTTGACTGAAAAGCATTTTTTAGTGCATGAATATATCGATTCTGTCGGGGAGTTATTGTGTTCACAGACACCCACAGTCCGAAAGCATGAAATACCAGTGAAAAGTCAACATGGTATTTTTGACTGATTATACAACTTCCAGTGTACCAAGTATATTTGAGGAATACAAAAAAAGTAACACGAAAAAAGACGCTCTTATTCATCCAGGACCATCGTTAGTTACAATGCTAAACACTCCCCCATATTAGGTAAAATAAACTTAAGCACGCCGTCCTTCGGATGGGACGTTAAGCGATGGTCCCGAGCCTGTACGATGTCAGGTACTCGTTAAAGACCCCTGCCCTAGGTGAATAAAAATTTAGGGTAGGCAAAATTTAGGTCTCCCACAGTAGAGTTGGGCACATGTCCACCAGGGTGACGAAAGAGCGCTCTGGTAGTAGGCGATATGACCTCGTAGTTAAAGCCCGGACATGAGTCATAAAACCTAACCTAACCCCCGTATTCAGTAGTTATTATCAATCACCATTTTTTTTTTTTTTTTTTTTTTTGTGGCCGACCTCCGGTGGAGGCCACGACACCATCGCCGAATCGTCGGGAAAAAAAGGGCTTAACGATTTTATTAACAAATAAAAATATATAACATAATAAAATAAAATATCTGTTGCTGTGGTAGGCTAGAAGCGACCGCTGCCGACCATCTGCGACGATCAGCGGTCACTCCTAGCCCACCTTAATTTTCTTGACGCGCCGAATTCAGTAGTGCCACAGTTAGAAGCGCCAACCACTCAGCCATATCCTGCTTCGCTAAACACTGCCATCCTCATACCTACCATCTCTAATCACTCCACCACTTCCTTCATGTAGCCCTGGTCTCCTGTTTTTAACGAAACTAAGAAGACTCCCATGGTTCAATCATCCGAGCATATCTCGGGCATGTGACCTACCGTCTCGTCCTCTTCTCCACTTCTGGCACGTGTCCTGAGATAACTCCTTCGTCAGTTATCGAAGCTCGGCTCCATCCGAGGAACATCTTCAACTATCGACATGCTGTTAGTTCTCTCCCGTAGTGCTGAATTGCTAAACGCTAACCACATTCAGTAGCGCTAAACACTGACCCACATTTATTAGCACTAACCACTTCACTACACACTCACCCTCCCTCATTAACGCTAAGCACTCATCTCCTCTTCTTATATTAATTGTCTCTATTTCTGTTGTGTTATCCTTTTATTCTGTGAATCCTACCAGAGAGAGGCTCGAGCCTAGCTGAACAATGCACTACCTGTTGTACCCTACATCCGAATTACCAGGAGGATGTCCGGGGATTTCGCGCCCATTTACAGTATTTAGTTCTCTCTCCCTTTGAAAAAACTCTTATAACTGTACTAATGACATATCGATACGAAATTTTGTATATGTCTCGAAAATCGGTCAAAGGGGAAGGGGGTAGGGCGAAATTTAGTATAAGGATTAGGAAATACGACGCCTATTGATTCTTAAACAAATCGGTAAATTGGTTCCAGAAGGACTGGGAAAACTTAGTTGATTAATTCGCGCTGGGGAAGTGCATAGTCAGTGATGGACGGATGACGTTTTTTTAATGAAAATGGGAGAGGAAAACCCTCATTTATATAAGCCCTGGGAAAAAGCCTCCTGCCTACACTACGTCATCCTTATGTGTATTAGAAGAATCTAGACACAATAGTGCAACACAACAAAAAGGAACATACGAAGAATGAAAAACAAAACACTTGCGTCAGCACCACCGCCTCCTCAGGCTGGAGGTCACGAGGCCAATGACGATTGAGTCGTCGAGGCGGGCTACCCGGCACGGACCCGACCGATTTCCTTTTACTTGTGTTTTCGGGGGAAGTGTAAACTGTTTGTGCAAATTTGTGTACAGTATGAAGCACTATACTAATGCTATGTCGATATCGTAGTATAATGTTTGAAACGTAGTATGGGCATCGCTGAGAGGAATTTTATTTTGAATGGCTTGAATTCTTTTGGTGAGAGGACTTAGTAGAACCCCAGAGCTAAACACTATACGTCCAGATAGGTCTGATGAATCGAATGTCGATAGCTCAGTGGTATGCGTGGTTGCTTAGTGAGCTCAAGATCGCGGGTTCGAAACCCGGCCGAGGCCCTTGGGTATTTTATCTGGGTGAAAGAAGCTAGAGCACACCTTCCTTCGGATGGGAGGTTAAGTGATGAACCCGAGCCTGTACGATGTCAGATACTCGTTAAACACCCCTACCCTAGGTGAATAGAAATTTATGGTAGGGCTCATGTCCACCAGAGTGACGAAAGAGCACTCTGGTTGTAGGCGATACGACCACGTAGTTAAGCCCAGGCATGAATCATAATACAAACTATAAAATGATAAATATTTATTTTTATTTAAAATGAAGTAACATGGAGAGGGGACGGTAGTGGTTCTGTCAGGATAAAGGCTACATTTGTTGGATTCTGATATTTTGGTTTCTATATTCAACCCAGTATTTCTCTTTCTAATTTCCGATTTAGATGTCTATCGGTAGGAGTTGTATGGGAGGGTGTGCTGAACCTCCTGGAAATACACTGTATGATAAAGTAACCCTCAACCTGGCTATGTATAAAGTAACAAACCTCTCTATGTATGACCCAGTATAAAAAAAATGTAATTTCGGAAAAAAATTGCTTTGAACCGTTTTCCAGGAAAGAGATTTTAGTTGATTTCATATGAAAGGTTATCCCAAGGTACGTCGTAGGCGTTCGGACAATATCTCTCAATTTCGAGAAGCAATGTATTACTCATTTATTTTATTTTCAATAACAACGTTTGCATACTTCTCCAACTATACTGAGTATAGAAGAAGTTACGCAATTTGTCGGTTCGTAATCTGTCGTTATAGGAACCTAACCACATGTAGGATTTTCACCGGAATTTCCTGTTTTCCATACCACATACTCCAAAAATTAAAAGAAAAATCTGTCTATGATAACTCCCGGTAGAATGAATGTATCGATTCATAGACTACTTTTTTTTTCCTTTTTACTTCCCCAGCTATACGAATTGATTTGGCGACGTCATTTTTCTTACTTTTTGAGCCAGATCAGTCGAGCGGTTCCACCGTCCATCCTTCCGATTAATCCGAAAATCGTCTATTACAAAAAATGTTCCTTATAAAATTTCCGACTAACAAATGTTGATAAATTTAAAGTAGGACCCACGTGCGCTAAGTTATAGCTTCTCAAAAATTTCTTTCCCTGACAACAAAAAAATATAAATTTTCATCAACAGCTCTTAAAGAAAATAAAACTTAGTATTGGTAAATAATATAAAAAAAGAATATAAAAACAAGTTTTTTAATAATACACCTTATATTTTATTGACAAATAACATTTTTTGCAGAGATATTGTTAAACACTTAATAAAGAATGAAGAAAAACGTATGTTTTTAAAAATATTGTCTATTTCAAAAAATATATATAAAATATGGGAGTACTTGCTACTAATTTTGTGAAATAGACAATATTTTTAAAAACATACGTTTTTCTTTATTTTTACTTATATTTTAAATATAGTACACTGAAAATTACTAAATAAACCTTTTTTTTCCGCAGACGTTTTGTGTGAGAATAAGAATAATAGACATTAAAAGAGTGAATTCCGACATCATATAAGGTGTGACATTTTATGTTGGAGAGACAATAGTAGACAGTTGGAGAGACAGTCTACTAGACACATAGACAAGATCATCAGTCCGACATAAAATGCGACATCTTATATTATGTCGGAATATATGTTTATTTAATGTTCATTATTGATTCGAGGATGATTGTTGGTTACAAATAATTTATGATTTCCAGATTTACTTTGTGAAGCTCCATTCTAGGAATAGATAATTAAAATACACAATTTCTTTGTCAAACTTCACTATAAATTCTCAAATACTCAACTAGTTTCGCCGTGTTAAGACATTCTCAGTTTATAAGTGACTCTTGATAATGCCTTAACACGGCGAAACTAGTTGAGTATTTGAGAATATATAGTGAAGTTTGACAAAGCAATTGTGTATTTTAATTATCTATTCCTAGATAGTTGGTTACTTTTATTCCGACATATCTTTTTCCCCCGTTTCTTTTTCTGCTCACACTGAACTCATATGTCTGTTGATTAATGCAGGCTGGTGAAGTACATACGCGGTGATACACCGACGACTATTCTGTTTTCAAAATTGATTAAGTAAGAGATAGGTTATATTTTCCAAGAAGTGTTGTCTGTCTGTGATGAGTTAGTACCTATCTCTGTTCTCCGTCTCTGATGAATGGGCCCCTCGTTTGTCATCCGCCCTCCTATCCCCCCCACTTTCACTGTTCCACTGCTAATTCACTTCATACCTACTTGTGTTGAGTAAAAGCGCTATTTCTGTATACCTGCTACCACTCATTACTGCTACTTTTAAATACCTGTTAAAAATATAATAACTACCTATGTAATGTCGTATTGACCCAATACTTCATATTTATTTCCGTTAAACCAATACATGGTAATAGGATACGTCAAAAGAAATTATACATTAAGATAGCTTATAAATTAGATTTATAACTTCTTGAGTCTAACACATCTATGGTTAGTAGTAATAACAAAACTATTAAAAAAAGTAAAATGAAATTAATAAAAACTGAACAAATAAATACTTAAAAATATGAGTATATAAAAAAAATTAATACATAGATACATTTATAATAAGTAGACACATTTTTCAATTTAATAAAAATTAAGATAACTATTTTTCAAAAAACTCTTCGGAAATGTCTTTATCCCAACGATGTTTCGGGACGTTCTTACGTCCCATCATCAGGTCCCAATGTGCGAGATATAGAAGAAAAAAGAAAACAATATAACTATAACGATATATAAAAAAAAATATTAATAATAAAAAATTATTTAACGTTAACATTAAAATAGCATATAAATTGATGATTAATGATGGCTGAAATCAGGCGGAAATTAAGGCAATTTCACAACTAGTTTGGGGCCTAAGTACATTTTACAAAGTACCACTGACATTTATGAACTATAACCAAACTCTCCTTTAAGTTTTGCGAGGTACATGCCGAAATTGATATCTCGAAACCGTATTTTTTTTAAAGTTTGCTCGATTTACGCGAAAAAGGTAAATCTCATCGAAAAAATTGTCCCTACAAAAAATGTTCCTTATCTAATTTCGAACTGCAAAGTGCCCTCAAATTTGAGATATTTGCAAAATTTGACAATTATTTTTATTAACTAGCTTCATATTTGGACGACAAGTTATAGGAGAGATAACGGATACTCTGTTGTCTTTATGGATACAATGTAGTGAATCACTGGCTATGTACTTCCCCTCAATGAATTAATCAATTAACTTTTCGCTCCCCCTTCAAAACCAGTCGACCGTTTGTGCTAATATTTTTAAATTTACTTACATAGGGACTCCTATATCCTCATACTAAATTTCGTATCGAAACATTCATTACAACTGCAGTTATTAGAGTTTTTGAGATATGTCTCTCCCCTTTCATTTGATCGATTTGCCTGATATCAATAGGTTAGAGCGTTCTGGATTCACATTTTCGTGTCGATACATTCATTCTATCGGGAGTTTTCGTGTTGACACACTCCCACACACACACACACATACAGGCAGACACACACTCATATTTGAAATCAGAGGCCGGAAAACACAAAATTCCTTTTAAAACTACGCATCGAATTTTTGACCGATTCATTACTTCCCCTATAATCCGAATTGTGAAGTAAAAATCTGCTGTGACGATCACATGATTTTTTTATATACCCATTACATTTTTACGAATCACTCACCTCTCTCCGCTCTCCAATTCATTTCTCTGTGACCATTCCTAGTATTTGAGAATTACGCTGAATCTACAAACCGATGTTGCCTTCACCTTCTTATGAATTTCATATACCAAATGATGCCAATTTGAAATGAGGGTGAAATGAATTTGAGAGGCAGGAGGGGTGGTGGTTGAGTAATTTGTAAAAATGTAGTGGGTATAAGAAAATGATGTTATGGTTACATCATTTATTTTAAGTAGCAGTATGCTACTATTGAAAGAAAAATAACAGTGAAAAATAACATATTCCTTTATAGAAACCCATTTAATAGGTTAAACCATCCCGGAACAGAGCTCTAACGTTCTGTTCTGATATCCAACTAATTCTCAAAAAATATTCACGTTACATCCCTTAACTATGACCCTATTTACCCATGTATTTTTTTACAATAGGATAAACTAAAATATTATACCATAAAATTTTCATAGGTGTTATAACGTAAAAAACTAAAATCACAGAAAATGTTTATATTTCCTTTTTTAAGATCCTTTTTAGGGATCCATCTACTTTTAAGAGGTCCTTTCTTTGTGGGGGGAAAAAAAAGGAAAGATCATTTTTCCCCTCAGTGATATTTTTTCTTTATGTTAAAAAGGAATCGGGTTACCCGAAAAGGGAAAAATAAGAACCAAGATGTTCCTTTCCTTAAGTAAACTGAAATTACTAGCAGTCACTTAATTAAATTATTAATTTCCTAAAAATATTTTAAAGTAACTGAATTTTTAAAGAAAAAAAAAAAATCGACTTAGAATTTCGAAATGATTTACCCTGAAGGAGAGATCTTTAACGATACTTCGACCCTATAAGTCGCTTTACAACTCGTGCATCAAGAACCAGCTGAGGCGACACCTATTGGTTTTCAGCCAAATCAGAGGGGAGAATTAGGAGGGGGGGGGGGGGGGGGGGGGGGGGGGGGTGCATATTATAAAAACTCAACTGCTGATGTTGACATTTAAACGGAATTTTCCAGGTTCTTTAAAGACGTTTTGCGATGATGTCTGTCTGTGTATTTGTGCGATTGGAACTTTGAAAGCGCTTTAAACGATTGTAGCCAAATTAGATCTGGTTAGATTTTGCCCGAAATCAAATTTCAAATGAAAGTTGTAACGAATACTGAAAAAAAAAAATAATTTTTATTACAGAAGGCACTATTTTATATTTAAAAAAACATTGTTTCGAAGGTCGCACAATTTGCGAAATACACGCCGAGAATCCATTTTTTTTTATGTTTTCTGTTTTACGTGAAAACTGTTAGTCCTATTGAAAAATTGATCCTTACCAAAAATATTCCTTATTGAATTTACAATCTGATTTTACCCCTTTAGGTCTCCCCCCCCCCCCCCCCCCCTCCTCCCCTCCCCAATTGAAATTAATTTTAATAATGAATAAAATAATCTCCCATCTGTCTGTGAAGACGATAACTCCCGATAGAATGAAAATTACTACACAATCTATATGCATCCAGAAGCCGCTAAGACGACAAATATTGATTTACTGAACCAATAAAAAGAGAGGAATTACGAGGGGGCATATAATAAAAACTCAACTGCCGTCAAAATTTTAACGAAATTTTCTCTGTCCTTTAATGACTTTTTGACCATTTCCGCGATGATGTCTGTCTGTACGTTTGTGTAAGTGATTGTTAGTCTTATTGAGAAATTGAGCCCTCAGTTTTGAGATAGAACCAATAAGAACACAGTTAAAGCGCCCCAAAAAATGTACAACGAATTTATAAATATTTGATTTGACCTTAACATGATTCTCTTTCGCTCATTGAATACTTAGATCTAGCTTCATATAATTAACAGTCATTCAAGGTCCAGGTCTCCACCAAAGAAAATGACTGTCATTTCTCATTATGGTTCAATTATTATAATAAATCTCATTTAATATATATATTTTTTTTGTTTTTTTTGTTTTTTTAAGTGTACCATAAATATGTTTAAGTGGTCAGGAGGACGGGTCGTGAGTCATATTGAAAACGTCTCGACTGGGCTCTCACAGCTATAAAGTTCCGACTGTTTTATTAAAGTGAGGCCCGGACTCTGAGGTTTGCCCACGTCTATAATTTATTACTGTCGGCTGGGGGACTACAAGAGGCTCTGGACCCAATATGCCCCGGTTTACAAGAGGCCTCATGTATTAACATCCTCTGAATTATGGGCCAGCCAGAGATGGCATATAGGGCCTTCTCTCTGTTATGGGCCACTTCCCCCCCTCCCTTTCTCCACAAATAATAAAATAAAAATATATAATTAAAGTTCAGTCCTTGACATACTGACATTTATTACTATATTTCCCATATAGGAACACAAACTCTGAAGTTATTTTAAAAAAAATCTATTACATACACTAAATTAAAGAATGTTTAATGTGTATTTTTACTACATTTTCATTTTTTTTTATAGGCTGGGGACCATTGCTTAACGTTCATTCCGAAGGTCGGCGTGCTCAAGGTTTTTTACCTCCCAAATATAAAAGGCCCTCGACCGGATTTCGAGCACGAGATCTTGAGCTCAGAAGACAAACTATCTCTGAGCTACCGGCCCCTCTGTTGTGAGGGAGCTGGTAGGTCAGTAGTATGCGTGGTTCCTTGCTGAACTCAAGATCATGGGTTTGAATAAACTTACGTCCTTCGGATGGGACGTTAAGCGATGGTCCGACCATGTACAAATAAACATGGGTGGACAAAATTTAGGACTCCCACAGTAGAGTCGGGCTGTAGTCCATCAGAGCAACGAAAGATCGCTCTGGTAGTAGGCGATATGACCTTGTAGTTAATGCCGGGCATGAGTCATAATAACTAACTACATTGTTGATACAGACTTGAGACGCCTCATTCCCGCGTTACATAGTCTGAAGCAGCGTCTCAGCACTCATCAATTCTGCACATAATCCAAAGTTGGTACAGCATCGCTTAAAGTTATTAACTGTTGCAATATTTATATGACTCTGACCAGTATATTGCTACTCAGGAATATAATTTCAGGTTGGTGGAGGAGTCCTCTAGGCTCCTTGAATACATTAGAATAATTAATTTGCAACCGAATAATTTAATTCAGGGCAGACTGGAAAATGACCTATAAATGTTGTGATGTAGTACGGAGACCAATCAATGTAGATGGCGGGGCAATAAGGTCAAAGGAGCTTTGTTGAAGGTCCACGACAAAATTGTAGGTCAGTCGTCAGGCAGACAATTTCCTTTAGATCTAGTGAACCACATGTCAAGCACTTTTTGGTCCCACCTACCCGTAGGTGGCGTAGCGAGTGGAGGCCCCTGCCTCTAAATTGTAGGTCAGTCGTCGGACAGACAGTTTCCTTTAAATCCAGTGAACCCAGTTGTGACTCAGATGGTGGACAGGAATAACTCGTCTGTCCCCATCCATGATATTTTAAATTATTAATGTTTGTTGTTGTAGATTGTTATTTATTTGTTTTTATTATTTAGTTTTATTCAAAATTTTTTATCAGGTATGTTTTATCAAAAATTGTGTTTTTAATTATTTATTTGCTATTTTTATTACATATTATTAAGGATGGTCCTTTTGTAGACTGCCTGATGATGAGGGAAACCTCGAAAGCCGGCTAGCTATTACTTAAATAAAAAATCTGTGAGACTGTCAGACTACCTTATATTTGACATCCTGCGAAATAATCACTTCTCACTACATCAGCCATCTTCATATCAGACTACCTTATATTTGACATCCTGCGAGACATGTCAAGCACTTTTTTGGTACCACCTTCCCATAGGTGGCGTAGCGAGAGGAGGCCTCTAAATTATAGGAAATAATAGGTATCTATCAAATTTCAGGCAATTCGTTGGTCCTATATATTGAGGTGGGTACTTCTGAATCAGCGTGTACAATTTCGTGTCGATGTATCTATTCCATTCATGGTTACTAAGTTTTCCGAGTTAATCCTCCTCTAATCTCCCTCTTTCTTTTGGCCGATTTGACTGAAAACCAATAGATGTCGTTCCTACGGGCTTCTGAATCCATATACTAAATGTCATGTCAATATATTACATTTATTGGGAGTTATCAGAGGGGATGAGAGGAGAAAGAAAAAAATTAAAAGAAAATAAATTTTATTCTGTAACCGAGGTTCCCTAAGAATAAATACATACAGAGTTAAAGGGAACATTAAAATAAGGTATCAGTATGACTAACTAAATAAGGGGAGGGCTCAACTTAAAAAAGTCTAATAATATTTTAGGGGTTGGAAGATGCTAAATTTCTGTGTAGTTAGTTATTATGATGTTGATATTTAACATTTTTGAATAGATATTATGAAACACTTGATAAAAATAAAGAAAACGTATGTCTTTTAAAAAATATTGTCTATTTCACAAATAATATATAATATGGGAGTACTTTCGGTATTGCTACCATCTTCAGCCACGACTTAACAAATTCTGGTATTTGTTAAGTCGTGGCTGAAGATGGTAGCAATACCGAAAGTACTCCCATATTATATATTATTTGTGAAATAGACAATATTTTTTAAAAAACATACGTTTTCTTTATTTTTATTATGATGTTAGTTAATTCCGGCATTTCTTCAACCGGGTTCATGGAGACCGGAAGAAGGGACTTGTAAGAGTCCCGAAATATTGTCGAAAAAAAGAATAAAAAAGACACCTCTGGAAGAAATGCCGGAATTAACCAACAATGTAACATCCCATAGAAGTTTAAGAAACACATAGTTATTATGACTCATGCCCGGGATTTAACTAAAAGGTCATATCGCCTACTAACAGAGCGCTCTTTCGTCAGTCTGGTGGACATGAGCCCGACTCTACTGTGGGAGTCCTAAATTTTTATTCACTTAGGACAGGGGTCTTTAACGAGTACCTGACATCGTACAGGCTCGGGACCATCGCTTAACGTCCCATCCGAAGGACGGCGTGCTTAAGTTTATTTTAAAATAAAGTATGGAACGATAATAAAATTACTAGCAAATTTCAGTTAAAATTTGTTGTTTTGTCTCCCCCCCCCCCCCCCCCCCCCCCCCGCCCCATGACTAAGATGCTGGCTACGCCCATCCTTCTCCCTTTGTTGTTGGCCAGGATTGAGGAGTGTGTGGTGGAGAGAAAAGTGGAAAGTGGGCTAGAGGGAGAGAAAGGTGGGCGAATGTGATCCGAGCCTGACTGATGGCTGTCACTTAGTTTCAGACACTACAGAGCAAACCTCTCAACACATCCACATCTATTGTGTGTTGTTCAGCCCCAACCCAGGTTCCCTCTCCAACTAACTCAGCTTCTTCCTTCTTCCTCTTTCCCTTCCACCCTCTTTCTCCACCCTCTACAATATTCATCAATTCAAACTAGCTACCCTACTAGTGCCATTGACAAGTAGACATCTCAGGGACTCTAAAAACGTACGTAAATGCGTAACTTTCCAAGTACTACCCTAGAGAATGATTGACCCCTTTGCGAATGCTAATGTGATGATATGAAGTGGAAAGACAAGTTAACAAGACGCCCTGACCTTGGAGTCGGGTTCAACGGCTCGGTTATCATAACTAGTTAACGGAAGCAATTAGTAAACAGCCGGTTGACCCAAAACAGGAGGAACGCTGACCCAGGCCAACCGAGCAGATTTTCCAGAGAGAGGAACACAACAGGGGTTTATGTAAGAATGCCGCCCTAAGAAATATTGTCACATGGGATAATTGAATTATTATAATTCAATTATTTTTTCTCTTACCTTCCTACAGCCAGGCCCTAGTGGAAGGGGTCCGAATGGCTGTTTTCAGGAATTCAACCGTTCCTATTGTTCAATCGTCTGCGAACGATGCCAACGATTCTAAGATGTAACTCATTCATTTTTTGATTTAACTGTCGTCCCCTTTCGCCTTAAAAGACGAAGTAGCACCTCCACTGTCGATACGCTGCTGAACCTTTTCCTTTCCCTGCATTTTCAAGACTTTGTAATAATGGATTTCACACTGTGGTGGCATGAGACAGACTCAATTATGGGAGTCCTAAATTTTGCCGACCCTAAATTTGTATTCACCTAGGGTAAGTGGTCTTTAACGAGTATCCAACATCGTACAGGCTCGGGACCATCGCTTAACGTCCCATCCGAAGGAAGGCGTCCTTTATTTGTACTTATAAACTAAGGGCCTCGGCCGCATTTCGAACCCACGACGTTGAGCTCAGAAGGCAAGCATACCACTGAGCTACCGGCGCCCTCCAGTATATTGTAGTTAGTTTTTATGAAGAGGTCATATCGCCTACTACCAGAGCGCGAGTTTCAGCTCAGTAACCCTCAACTAAATGTTATATATATTTTCCCAACAAACTTTATATCAAAGAAATGTTACGTTATGATTTATTTAATGCAGTCCAATAATGCTATGATATATCTGAATACGAATACACACTAATTCCCTTTTTGATGTTCTACGATATATTTTCCTTTATATTTTGTTTATCTTTAAATCTGCATATTTCAATATTTTCTACTCAAAGCCTTGTAAAATATATGTATTTTATTCAAATTTTGTGTTTAATTTTATATTTAGTGAAACATTAATGGGCTTTTCCGATATAAACGAATTATGTTGGTTATTGTGTATTCTGTTTTATGTGCTTCAATTTGTGTATCAGGGCTAATTACAGGCTGTTGGGGGTGAGAGACCTGAAATTTTAATGATTTTCTTCTTAATTAGTTGTTTAATAAGGTACTATGATGCTGTGGCGTAGGCGGGGGTTGAACAGAAGGGCATCTTATAATGTGGCTTTCATGTAATTACAGCTAGTTATGAATTAGAATGAACAATATAATAACTGTTAATATTTACCATCCCCCATTCGAGAAAAAAAAGTTAATAAATTTATCAATTACGTTTTCGCACTCCCTCCAAATTCAATGGACCCCTTTGGGCTAAAACTCAATAATTGACTAAATTTTGTGTCGATACATTCATTACATCAGCGGTTATTAGGGTATTTAATTTGAAGAAAACGTATGTTTTTAAAAAAATATTGTCTATTTCACAAATAATATATAATACTTTCGGTATTGCTACCATCTTCAGCCACGACTTAACAAATACTAAATTGAAGTTCAACTAGGTACTTTACAATCCAAGCGGTAGGTAGGTATCCTTTTTCAGCCCCTACGGGGTTTTCCTATCCTTTCTGTACAGTTAATATTTGAAATATGGAAAACATAAAAAATGATACCTACCTACCGCTTGCATTGTAAACTACCTAGTTGAACTTCAATTTAGTATTTGTTAAGTCGTGGCTGAAGATGGTAGCAATACCGAAAGTACTCCCATATTATATATTATTTGTGAAATAGACAATATTTTTTTTAAAACATACGTTTTCTTCATTTTTATCAAGTGTTTCACAATATCTCTGCAAAAATGTTAAGTATTTAATTTGAGACAATCTTCTCTGGTCCGCCTCTTTCAAATGCAAATCTTATGGGGTTTTCAATTTAAATATAATAATTCATATCGATACATGGAGTTCAACTCCAAAATCCCAATAACTGTCGATGTAGGTAATGAATGTATCGACAGAAAAATTTAGTGTGAGAATTCAGAAACCACTGTTGGAGGGAGAACGAAAAAATAATTGATTAATTCGTGCTGGGGAAGTACATGGCCAATGATTCACCGACGATATTTTCTATTATTATTTATACGTTTCTAACCTCCTAATTACTTAAATTGCTTAAATATACTTCAGAACCTAAATTTAAAAAAAACTCAAAGAAAAAAAAAGTAACTGAAATGAATAGAAAATAAATTAATAAACATTCAAAAACAGAGATTATAATATAAAATAGTGAACGGATATTTTTGTGTTTCCCTCCCTCAGTTTTTCCTATTTTCTTTACCAAAACGTTTTGATTTGTGTCACACTTATGTAAAAAGTTTTTACTTAAATTTATTATGTAGTCCAGTAGGAGCTCAACATTTAGGTCTTCATGGATTTGGAGGATGGAGGTGTCCCTCCAGTAGCTACCAACCAATCTAAGGCATTTGTTTTGGGCCACTTGAAGTGTTCTCAAGTTAATAGAAATAAAAGATTTTGTCTTCACACTGTTTTATTTTACACCAGAACCGGTTTTCAACGCAACAGCGTCATCATCAGTGGTTCATCCCACCCACACAGCACAGCGGTTAGAAAATACCCCGTATAAAATAAAACAATGGGAAGACAACATCTTTTATTTCTATTAGAAATCTGGTCCCAAAACATCTTACTATCACAAATGAGTTCTCAGGTTGTATTGCTTGCAAGACCGGCTTACACTGGGCCTGCATACGTTATCACTGGCCGCAAGAGAAGCTTGTATATGGGGAGTCTATTGGTTAGATTAAGGGCTGCCTTTCTGTGGAATAACGGGAATAAGGAGAACACAAGTCCGCTCACAGTATTTTTTGCTTTCTGTCTGATATGTTGCCTTAGGTTAGTCGTCTATCTAGAAGAACCCCAAGGTATTTTACTGTATCGGTCAAGTTCAAATTTTCTACTTTCTGGGGTAATGCGGGGCCCCTTCATCGGAAATACTGTTTGATTAGTCAAACAAAATAGAGTCATCGTGTTCACAAACACAAAGCGAAATATATAACACGTTTCAATCGTGAGGGACAACTGGGATCTCGTGTTTTTTCATGTTTTACAAGAAGATATATTCGTTATAGATGAGCTGATCGTGACCAGAAGGATGCGTAGTTGTAACAGGAAAAAAGAAGAAGGAATCACCTTGTACAGAAAGTAGAAAGTCCTGAGGTGGCCAGAAAGGTAGGAAGATAGAGGTCGTGCATGGTGGAGTCAGTAAGTACAGTACGTGGGGGAGGCCGCTATGGGAACTTGGCGACCTTGTAACCTCCCACATGGGGGGGCTCCAAGTACCGCTAGGCTCACAGATATGAGCCCCCACCCCACCACCTTTAGCACTCGGGTTGTCATAATGATACCAGCAAGTGAGAACAAGTATGTTGGACAGACCGGTCTACCTTTTATAGAATTTTAAAAAAAAAAAAGTCCATAGACGTTGTTTTCTCACAGTTTTAATTGCGACAGGAACCTATTATATACCTAGATATTTATTGTATTGATTTTATCTCTGAACAAAAATTATTTATTTTTTATATTTTATGGCGATCTCAACTTGGCCTCAATCGTAAACTGGGAGTCTACAAGGCTCATTTTATCAGACCTATCTGGACGTATGGGGTTCTGTCAAGGGGCCATTCATAAATTACGTAGGTAAGGCTTTTTTAAAGCTAATTTGACCCCCCATTTTAACATTTTTATTTGATGCGAAATACAATCCACATGTTGGACATGTACGTCCATTCAATTGCGTTTGGACGGTAGGACACTAAAAGTCATATGGTGTTAAAATAAAGTCTGGGCGACTAGGAATCTCAATGTTTAGAGATAATTAAGCGATTAAATTAATTAATTAGTTTAAATAATAGTGGATGTAAATATCCAGACATGTCAGGTATAATAAATAAATGATACTAAAATGACAATTATTTTTTAAAATTCAAGCAATAGGGAAATCCCTAGTCAGCGAGACAATAGAATAAAAAAATGTCTAGAAGTACTGAGACCATATGAATTGTGTAGGATTCAATACTGAATTTGAGAACTAAGTACAGATGGCGCTATCCAATAGCGCCATTTCTTAGCGCGAAAGTAGTCGATTTTAAATTCAAAAACTTACATAAGATCAAATTCTTTACCCCCCTCCCCTATAGTAAGAATTAGTAATATTGAGCTTATCCCCCCCCCCTCCCCCCTAAATGCCTTACGTAATTTATGAATGACCCCCAAGCCCTCGCACACCAAAATAATTCAAGATATTCAAAATAAAATCCTCCGAACAATTACACAATGCCCATTCCACGTATCAAATATAACATTACATCATCACCTGAACATACCATTCTTACACAAAGTAACACAACAGCTCTATACAAATCTGCACAAGTTCAAGCCACATCCGAACACACTGGTGGAAGCAATGTCGGTCCGGTCCTTGCCGGGGAACCCTCCTCGGAGACTAAATCGACGTTGGCCGCGTGACCTCCTGCCTGAGGAGGCGGAGTGCTGACCAGCCGCTTCATCAAGATACTCAAGTCATGTGTTTTTCTTTTTATCTGTTCATATTTCCTTATTGCGCTGTATATTCACAGTCGAAAATTTCAAAATAAATGTGACAAAACAAAAATTTTATGACAGAAATTCCTTTGGCTGTTTGCTGGATTTTTATACTATTGCAGAGACTTTTATTTGATTATTATGTAGACATTTATTTTAGTTATTGTGTATATTATTTTCGAATGAATGTTTGTATGGGGCTGGTGTGTACACCTAGGGACCTAAGCATCCCTGTTAGCTCAACTGTGGGTGTCCTGAAATCTCACAGGCTTGGGACCATCGCTTAACGTTCCAACCGAAGGAGGCCTACTCAAGTTTATTTCTACCTCCCAGATTTTGATCAGTTGTTCAAACACACTATACCAGTCAGGATCGACCCCCAGGATCTACGTTGAGAAGTGCCCATTCTCCGGATGTTCTCCCATGATATTGACTATCCGTTATCCTCCTACTTCCAGAGCAGGTGGGCCTTTCTTTGATCGACTTAGCTACGTGACTTCTTCAACCCTCTCTCCTCTCTCTCTTGACTCCTGTCTTGTTGATGTTTTAGTCAAAGAAGAGTCACCAATTTTTTTGTATCCAACGCCTACGTCAGTGGCTACTTGCTCCATCGATGTGGTGCAGCCCTGTATCTGCTCTTAATGTATGTCCCTCGTCCTATGTCCTCCAAGTCAGGACCTGAGTAGCGTCTGTAGCGCATCGATGGCAGAGCTGCCAGAATGGAAGAATCCACTACATGTGTTCTATGGAGATGTCTCCGGAGGTAGTCATGACCTGTAGCCACTGAGTCCCTCCTGGGCAAATTAGAAGGAGTCTGGCCGCTCGGTACCAACAGCGTTGCACATTTTTTGCCTGTGGCCAACCTTTCCTCTTCTTCTTTAAGACATCTCTCCACACTACTGCAATTTCCATTTTGGTGTTGCGGAAAGTAAGCGCCAGAGTGTCCGGGTATCCATTGGAAGACCACTTCCGCAGAAAACATCCGTCCTTATGGGGTTCTGGATCCATTCATTCTATAAGGAGTTATGGTGTTTACAGACACACAGCACTTTTTTTTTTGCCTTCCACACATATGATGTATACGGGAAATTTTATAAACATTCAGAAATTTTGAGAGGAGACAGAAAAGTTGAGTTCTCACCAGAATTTCATGTTTTCCAAAATCCTGATTCCAAAAATGCCTGTATGTGTGTGTCTGTGGACACGATAACTCCCGATAGAATGAATGTATCGACACGAAATTTTATATGTGTATCCAGATCTCCAGGGGGGTGGGAGGGGAGCTTATGACCGATTACGTAACTTCCCCTCTACTCTGTATAGATCAGGAAGTTAAATACTTGATATGTATACCAAACCTCTGATTGCATCTTCTCAATCAATTAATTATGATTTGATTTGATCTATTGAAGGCAGATAGTCTAAAGACGATTAAGATGGTTAGATATAATGGCTCAAGTTTGTTGTATAGGATAGGATATATATTGGCAGGTTCCTACTTCAATGGTATCTTCTAAAGACGAGACTGTCTAACTGAACAATGGAGGGAAGCTGAGTCAACACTGATTTTATTATTTGTGTTAGCCGGCTTTCGAGATTGTCCTCATCATCAGCCATTCTGATGAAGCATTTTTTTTAAATATAAAAAATGTATGAAGGTAAAATGAATGAATAAATAAAATAAAACTGTAATACAATCTGTGAGAGGTTTGATTACGTTTTAATTCCCCAGCTGTACAAAGTATAGGAGAAGTTATGTAATCGATCGAAAATTCGATGTGAAGTTTTCACTGGAATTTCATGTTTTCCGTCCCCCTGATTCCAAAAATAAAAAATGAATATGTGACTGTGAAACGATAACTCTCGATAGTACCTATCCTGTTGCTGACAATTGTTTTGTAAATAATCTTGGACAAGGTTCATTGCTCTTGAACCTTTTAACGTAACCGCCAAGATCATTCATAGAAATAAAAGACATTGTCTTCCCACTGTTTTATTTTGATCAGGAGAGGTTTTCAACGTAACAACATCATCATTAGTGGTACATTCCACCCTAGTTGTCCTTGAACAGCTCTGCTGTATGGGTGGGATGTACTACTGATGATGACGCTGTTGCGCTGAAAACGGGTTCTGGTAAAAATAAAACAGTAGGAAGACAGCGTCGTTTATTTCTATGAATAATCTCCTCCCATAACATCTTACTATCATAATCTAAGATCATCTTCGTCGCCCTTTCACAATAGAATGAATGCATCGACACGAAATTTTACGAACCCTCCAAGGACAACACCTATTGATTTTCAGCCAAATTGACCAAAGGGAAGGGTGGGTATTTTTAAGGGAAGGATAATAATAAATAAGGGAAGGAGAGGGATCAGAAAAGGGCTCAACTCAAAAACCACAATAACTGTCGATGTAAAATTAATGTATCGATTCAAATTTCGTTTGAGGATTCTGTAAGTCCCCTATTAAGTTAATTATTTATTTTTAGCTTAAACCGTTGGTTTTGAAGGAAGAGCGAAAATTTAATTGATTAATTCGTTCTGGGGAAGTACATTGCCGGTGATTCAGTAAGCATTTCTCATTATATTAGCCATTTACGCATGAGACAAATATTATTCTTATTATTAATTTCATCGTGGTTATACTGGATCGTTCTGGTTGAGCGTTGAAATTAAATGTAATGAGCGTTGACATTAAATGTACCTATGATATGTAGGTTTACTGAAGATGTACAACATTGGATGAGGCTGTTGATCCTAGGCCTGCTGGGTGGGTACCTGCTCGCCGTGACCTGTCCAGACCTAGGCAGAACCCCGTGTAGTTATGTGTCTTCTAGTCACAATTAATAGACTCCATGACTCTTCTTCTTCAATAACCGATGTCCCTTCCTCAGGTACCGCTATAATCAGCATGAATTAATGTACTCTCCACTTTAATTATACATTATTTTGTCTATGTCCCCTGTGTTTTTCTTATTGAGTTCCATTGGCATGACTTCGACTTTTTGCTGTTATCTTGTACATTCGTATAATTTTGAGAATAATGTTGTTGTAATTTTGTTTGTTTATCGTGCGAAAATCAGAATCGCCTGAATACCTTTTGACCATTTTCGCCATGTTTGTCTGAGCATGTGTCTGTGTGTTGTAATTATAATTATTGTTAGTATTGCTAAATAAAATAAAGTTCTTAAAAAATAATGATTCTATTCGCTTCTAATTCTTTCTTATCTTTCTTTGGTTGCGTGGGTTCGCCAAGACTAACAGTTTTGAAAAATCAAGATGACATGAGGTGCAAAATACATGAAAGAAAAATTACGCCATTCTTATTTGATTAAATATATTCATGAAAAACATTCTTACAAACTTGAAAATTATTCCTCAGAATCCTTGAAAGATATCAAAATACTACTCCTAAACTCTATCTGTATAGTTGTTTATTGTATCACGGTACCTTCTAGTCTTTGTTCGTTGCTTGTTCTGCAATGATCAGTCTCTGCTGTCTGTCTCTAAAGTTGAAATGAGCTCCAACACATCTCCCTCTTTGGTTCTGTGGCTGAGTCCTGGATCTTGCATCCATTTTCCCGCCCCCGGGACTCTTTTGGGACCCTATTGGTTGTTCAATCCCCCACCCTTACAGTTGGGGTCTTCCAAAGACTTCCGGTGGACTTCCTGCCTTCCAATTCAACTGTTTTCACTTCACTGATCATAATTATTTCAAAACAATTAATATCCCTAATTTTGGGTATTACAGTGTCGAGTACACGATTGGAACTCTCTGAGCGTTCTAACTCAAATACGGATTGTAGCATCGAACTTGAAATTTGAAGCGATGTCACTTGTGCTAACTTAGATCTGATTAGGTTTTGACCGAAGTCAAAATGTAGATGTACATCTCACAAGATACTCCTCTTATTTATGACCTAATTTAAAGTTTCTTCAAATAAAATTTTTAGAGAAAACTAAAAAACACATTTTATATAAAATACGAGTTTTCACTGGAAGCCCGGTTTCCGAGATACACGAAGAAAAACATCCGGAAATGTCGTTTTGAAACCCTTTTTTTTATATGCTTGATGATGTACGCAAAAACTGTTATGTCAAAAAATTGATTCTTGCCAAAATTGTTCTTTATTAATTTTCAAACTAACAAAATGACCTTCGATTTGACCATTACTACTAAAGTTATATCGTTATAACACCACACATCCACTTAAGTTATTATATATAAGGCCCTGAACAAGAGAATTAATAGTTTCCGAAACTTTTGCCAAATACTGAGTTTTTTTATTTATACGAGAGAAACTCGATTTCCTTCAATATTGTAAAGATATTCCACTCTTTAAAGAGTTATAATTAATCCATATATTTTATTTTTGTTTCAGGTAACTACTGTCCATATCAACTTCGTGAGTTAATTGGTAAAGTAGAATCTACTACTATCGTAAACTTTGTTTTCTCATGGACGACTCTTATTGATTTTTTAGCCAAATCGACATAAGGAATCAGGGTAAATTATTAAGAAAAACCCTGATAAAATGTATCGACACGAAATATCATACGAATTGATTTTCAGCCAAATTGGCCGGTAAGAAGGGGAGGAATAGGGGAGGCAGGAGGTTTAATGCGGAAAGTCATTAATAGTGTTGTGACATTTTTTTATATTGAAGACAGGTGAACGTACAAGATGTCATTCTTTTCAAGGCGAAACCTTCTACAAAATGACTACCGGCAATTTTTGATTTAAACTTTTCCTACTATTGTTTGCCATCTGACCACATAAAACAAATTTTCACAACAATATTAATGACTTTCCGCATTAGAAAATTGATTCTTGATCCAATATATTTGTCAGAAAATAAAAAATATGTGTTGCCAGGAAATGGATTCTACCATTATGGAACTTTTCTGACTGTCAATTTATTTATTTTTTTCACTAGTGGTTTGGAAATTAAGAAAATTTTTATCTAATTTATTACTTAAAATATATTATGTTTTTTGATAATAATTGAAGTATAATGAATTGATGAAAAATTAAGTTAATTATCCCAAGACAAGTTCATTTCATTTTATTATCTAATGAATTATTCTTGCTTTTTTTTTGTTATCTCTACTACTCTACTATTCCTCCTTTTTCAAAAGTCTTATTTTAGTTTTATATAATTTTGAATTGTTTTAGTTCTATAATTGCTTCCACAATTTCTTTCTATTTCTATTAAAGAGCATGCTATATTTATTTATTTTTATTAAGTTACTATTGTTATTATCTGTTGTTATTTTCTATAACTATAATGATATGTATTTTGTAAAGAACCCCCTCAATGTATTCTTTAGTATAATAAAAAGTTTATCTATCTATATTCCTTAATCATTTTGTTTATCTGCATTATCAATGATGTATTGTCATTGATATTATGGTTAGTTTATATGGATAAACTATAAAATGGTAATGATCATATGACAATATAATATATTGACATATTATGTCTTCATATAGGAAGATATGACGAGGTCTGGTTACTTAAGTATTCCATTAACTTAGAGACATAATAAGTCAATAAAATCAACACAATAAGTGGATACTTAGCTGAAATTTAGTACAACTAAGTACCGTAAATCCGTATGTTTGGGAATTTTGAAATGAAAATGAAAACTATAGATTGGGAATATAATAGTTTTCACAAAATATAACTCAGATGTTGTCAATAGGGCTTAAACTTTTTTGCCATTTTCTTCTTGAACTATTATTATTTTTTTTTTTTAATTAATATTTCTCCTTATATAGTGGATATTTTAATGCAGCCAAACGAGGGGGCGCCGGTAGCTCAGAGGTAGCGTACTGAGCCCAAGATCGCGGGTTCGAAACACATACGACGGCCCTTTGTATTTTTATCTGAGAGGTGAAAAAACGTTGAGCATGCCGTCCCTCGGATGGGAAATTAAGCAGTGTTTCCGAGTCTGTACGATGTTATGTACCTGGATAGGCAACATTTAAGACTCCCAATGTAGAGTCGGGCTCAGGTCCACCAGAGCGAGGGATAGAGCGCACTGGTAGTAGGCGATATGACGAAGCCCAGGAGTAGCACAATAACTATCTCCCAATTTAGTACTATCCCCCCTTCCGATACTAATGTATATATATCGCCACAAAATTTCAAATGTAAATTATATATAGTTATATAAAGCTTAAAAAAAATATAAAAAAAGAGAAAAAGAAATAAATTAAATTATTATATAAATAGTAAAAAATAATTATTAAAACGCAGATTCGACAGACCTAAAAAGAGGATATCTGTGGAGGAGCTCTGCCAAAAAAAATAAAAATGAAAGCTATGTGAAATAATGTTTTTTGAATATAGGTTTAGGTTTTATTATTATTAGACTCATGGCCGGGCTTTAACTACGAGGTCATATCGCCTACTACCAGAGCGCTCTTTCGTCACTCTGGTGGACATGAGCCCGACTCTACTGTGGGAGTCTTAAATTTAGCCTACCCTAAATTTTGCGAACTATCTGGGAGGTAAAATAAACTAAGGGCCTCGGTCGGTGTTTCGAACCCACATTCTTGAGCTCAGAAGGCAAGCAGGCATACCACTGAGCTACCGGCGCCCTCTTTTTGAATATATATATGATATCAGATAGTATATACACATAGCTGGGAAAGTCAACTCAGCATTAATCTAGTCGACCCTCTTTTGAAGTATTCTCTATAGACCTCCATACAGAAGCTAAAGAATTCAATATCAATTAATACTTTGTATCATCAAATACTCTTATTACCTTTGTATCCATACACTGTATTTACATTCTCTACATTCATGGAATATTTGTGTATTATTATTTTACTAGTTGTGTTACCCGGAATTGCTATGGAAATTCCTTATCTTTCATGTGATAATCAACACTTTGGTTCATGTACATCCATGATACTGCAGTTAATTTCATTAGTTCATAGGTAACGTATGTGAGTCCGAATTTCGTAAATTTAGATTTCATAATTCATCTGAAAATATGGGCTTATAAGGATGCTAAATTTAAAATTTCATAAAGATCCGATTATCCCTAACAAGACTAGCAGTATATTATTTATAATTTATTAATTACTAGCAGGTTACTTGGATTCACCCGGACTAACTTTAAGCAGGTTAGTAAATTTAATTCACTTGATATCAGATATAAGTTGAAATATTCAATGACTTTGAGGCCAATCATTTGAGACTTACCCCGCATTCTGGCTCTGCATAAATGGAAATTTCTGATGCCTCACGCCCTCTTTAAAACGATGTTCTACTCACTTGTTCAATTCAAAACTCGAAACCCATATTAACAGCTCCTTCCTCCAAAAATCTTCTCGTTCGAAATTTGGGGACGCCACAAGGTCTACGTTTGAACCGGGCTTATTTTCAGCGCAACATTTAGTTCATTTTGATTTTGTTAAAGGTATATTTTTTATGTTTTCTTTAATTATTAATTCTAATAATTATTAATATTATTATTATTATTATTACCATTATGGTCAATATTATTTCTGTAATTTATTATTGTTTCATTTTACATAAACTGATCACATTAACAATTTGTGGGAGGAGCCTATGAATGTGGGAGTGGGGAGAAGTTGGTTCTATGACCGCTGGACAGTGTTGGACAGTGAGTCTTCCATGGTACTTCAGCCTTTACGAGGACCTCTGAAGTCTGGTACCTGGCTCATCAGGTGTGACGGCGTCCTCAGCCTACTCCCAGATCGCTCTGGTAGTCGGCGATATGACCTTGTAATAAAGCCCGAGCATGAGTCACAATAACTAACTACACATTCAAACCAACTCGATTAACCGGGTCTCGATTATCCGTGTTCGCGATTAACCGTGGTGTGTAAGCTAAGTATAGGTTCCTAGAAACGTAGATACATGGTAGAGTGACAATGATGACAGTTTAGGCGCTAAAGAAGAAAACTTTCAGCAAGTCAAGCAATGGAAGCAGTTGATGTCCTCCTGAACTTCTGCGAACAGGAAAATGTTGACTTCCATGACGTCATGAATTTGAAAAAAATTAATACTGAAGTAAGGAAAATCATTTCAAACCGCAAAAAACAAAGGTTTACTTCGTACTTCCAGCCCTGATAACGTTTTAACATGACAATGTACACACATATGTAAATCGTTAAATAAAAAGTGTTTCGATTAACCGTGGTTTTCATTTATCCGTGCTACCTCTCCCCCCCCCCCTCCCCATTATCCCGGATAATCGAGGTTCTACTGTATATTAGTAGGTACAGATGATTGTAAGTTTCGTGTCTCCGCCACAATCCCCCCTCCATATTTTTTAATGCAATGCCTATCTTTGAATTTTAAAGTTCAATAATTTGGTTACGCGAATATACCTTCAAAACTTCGTGAATATAGATCAGTCTAAAAGCCATACTAGAACAAACATTTGTACAGACATTTTATTTATGTGATGGATAATACCTTCAGAGTCAAGGGATTCTAGCTTCGACGTTGGCAGTGTAAACTCATAAATTATATTCCTGCCGACTATCCATGATTGGGGTGACCTACCTGTAGATAGCCTGTTGCTAATAATCTCGACAGTTAATGCGACATTAAAGCAAAAAAAAAGTACTTTGCGTCATTTGAGTTCCACACCCTGCTCTTTATATTCCATTTTACAAATTGTCTCATTGATAATGTACGCTTCTCGTGCCACTTGCTAACAGAATAAAAATAATTAATGATTTATAGCATTTTTCTTTTTCCTTACGCTACGGTCAAATTTTACTTTCCCAGATATACGAAGTATAGGGTAAGTTATGCAATCGGTCAAAAATTCGATGCGGAGTTTTCAACGGAATTTCCGCAATTTTCCGAACTCCAAATTCCAAATGTGAAAAAAAAAAATGTCTGTGTGGGCGTCTGTAAACACGATAAATATGTGAACTCTCTATCAACGACATCTATTGACTTTCAGCCAAATTACCAAAGGGAAGCGGGGGATTAGAAGGAAGGCACAACACAAAATCTCTAAATAATTGCTGATAGAATGAACCTGTCGACACGAAATTCTATATGTGTAACCTGAACCCTGTATTAATGTCTTTGTGATAAGCCCTCCACTAATCCTCTTCTTCCCACTGACCGATTTGGCTGAAAATAAATATAATAATGTATACCTAATATACACAGGTGTCGTCCTCATGGAGCTCTCGTGTCGATACATTTGTAACATGGGGTGTGATAAAGAAAATTAATGTAATATAAAATGGTTTTAAATAAAAATGAAAATAATTGATTTAATAAAATTAATAATATTAAAAAAAAAAAAAAATTAAATAAAAATTATTACCACATTTCCTGTAGAAAATATAGCTGGTCTTCTATTAAATTTTGATTTCTACAATAATTTCCGAAATTTTGAAGAAAGTGCACGTATTTAAAAAAATTTCAATTAACAAACTTTTCATTTGGATTTCTTCTAAATCTACTAAAGAGATGCCATATTGTTTTTCTAAATTTGCAAAAATTGTTAAATCTAATCCGAAGATTTAAATTATCTTCCTGGGTTACAGGGAAAATGAATAGCATAGAATAAGAGAACAAATATTTGGGTTTATTTTACTTAATCTACATTTTAAATAAATTCAGAATATCAATATAACAAAAAAAAAATCAAATTACAATTTAAAAAAAATCTTACAAACTAATTATTTAAAACTATATCAGTCTTTTTTCTGTTTTATTATTAGCCATTATTTATATCATTATTTATATATTATGTCTTTTTATTTTACTTTTCTTCATTCTACAATCTGTACAAACAATAACAATAAGCAGAAGTGATGACTAAGATGGCATGATAATATAATAAGTAATACAAAAAAAATATTCAAAACATAATAAGAAGCAAAAAAAAAGAAATGAATTATACAAAATAAGAGCAAAAATATACAAAAATAATAAACAGAATACATAATAAATCAATGGTAAATGAATAAACAGAAAGCATAAAATGAAAGAGATAAAACAAAATATAAAAATAAAAAAATAAAATAAAAATAACTAAATAAAATAATTAAAAATTTAACTTTGCTCATCTATTTCACTCCTACATGGTTCACACCATTGATCCTAAAAACACTTCTCTCATTAGACTGTCCACCTTCACATCTCAACTCAGACTTCTCACCTCCACAACCCAACTTCAGGGGAGCTCGTTTCAAGAAGGATAGTGTCCTCAAGCCCTGCTAACCGAACAAACGCAGAAATTCCTTCTTTTTTTTACAGAAATCTGCTCTTCGAAACAAAAAAATCAGTCTCAAATCCCAATTTAAGTAGTGTGAATGTCTGAACATATTTGAGACAAGTGATACATTCCGCCTCGTTGTCTTCTTTAATTTTATTTTAAGTAAACCCAGAGACCTAACTTTACATCTAAATTCTTTGATTAAAATACATGAATAAAACGACCCTCAAGTCGCCCCATACTTTTTTTTTTTTCTCTTTCTTTATATTTTTCTTTTGCATTTTCTTTCAAGTAATAATTTAGATATATTACTTTTTTTTTTATTACTACTACTAGATAACTTTTTTATCAGTATCATTTATCAAAAGTAATGATTTATTTATTTATTTTTGACGCAGACTTTTGATTGAGCACCGTACTATGTTTTATGACATCGTAACTGTTATTTCCTCAGCTATAGGGGAAGTTATGGAATCGGTTTTTATAGGAATTTCAAATTTTTCGAACCCTGATTCCAAAATTAAAAAAAAAAAAAAAAAATCCTGTGAGCACAATAACTTTCGATAGAATGATTTTATCGACACGATTGTGTTTCGAGAATTCCATGAGAACAACACCTGATAAAGATTAGTGAACTTACACAAAATAATTAATAATTGCCAATGTGATGAATATATCGATATGAAATTTTATATCTGAGTTCAAAACCACACAATCATGACATGTATTAATTTTCGAAATCACGTGAAGAGAAGGGGGTCTCAGATTTCCTTATAACTGACGATGTAGGCAATACATTTGTCACAAAATGTATTATAAGGATTCAATAATCCCTATGTAAGTCAACTATTGATTTTTATCCCAAATAGTTTATTGTTTTTGAAGGGAGAGCGATAACATAATTGCTTAATTCAATCTAAGGAAGCAAATTGCTAGTGATTCACCTTTTTTTTTTTTTTTTTAATATGTACATATTTATTTTTTAGATTTAACTTTGTGCTAATAACATTTCTATGTGAATATGTTTAAATTAAATACCTAATATTTATCAGAGTTTTGCTGTAATATGCCTTTCCCCATCATTCACCTCTTTAGAACGAATACTAATTTCGTCCCCAGCGATGTCCGTTATAGAGACGTTTCACTGTACACCCCTCTGCGTTCATTAGTTCTTAAATTAACAACGTTCATTATGTATGTACGAGTATTATTGGTGTTGGGTCAGAGCTTCGTATTTATAAATATATATATTTTTTTATTACGCATATTTACAATCGGTACATACAGACCATAAGTAAATTTGTTGACAATAGGTAATGGAACAGTTTATGTACAATGATAACTACATACAAGAGAAAAAAAAAAAAAAAAAAAATATATCTCCGTGAAGACACGAAGAATATGTACAAAATAATAACTATTTATACAATGAGAAAATAATTACAATGATAATAATAAAAAATATTAATAAAATATAATAATAATAATATAACAAATTAGGTTAAATATATATATATATATATATATATATATATAGGTTAGGTTAGGTTTTATGACTCATGCCCGGGCTTTAACTACGAGGTCATATCGCCTACTACCAGAGCGCTCTTTCGTCACTCTGGTGGACATGAGCCCGAATCTACTGTGGGAGTCCTAAATTTTGCCTACCCTAAATTTTGCCTACCCTAAATTTTTATTCACCTAGGGTAGGGGTCTTTATATATATATATATATAAATATACATAGGGCCAATACTACGCTATTTATATGAGGTGGAATGAGGAATTTCTGATTAGTTACTTTATTACTTTATTGGTGGAGAAGGAATTTTGGGTGTAATTCAACATTATACCGTCCTTGTAGGCATGATGAAGGGGTGTAAGTCCACAAAATATGGAAATAGTACTACCTACACAGCTAAGGGACAAAGGCAAGCGCCTCAAAGCTTTGCATATTCAGAAACTAATATATCATTTAGGGTGATGTGATTCTATTTCTCCAGCGAAGTATAGGGGAAGTTATGTAATATTAAAAAACCTACGTTTTTCTTTACCCCTTATGCCTTATGTATGTGAGTCTATTAATTTTACACCTAAACGGTCCATTGATGCTGGGGAAGTACATTGCCGGTGATTGACCAAGGACTTTCCTTTTCTTCATACGATTAATGGTTACTGAAAAAAATATAAAATTGACAAAAAAAAAAAACAACTTTGGCCATTTTTCATGATGGCGGCTTTTGGTTAATGTTGCAAATTGTTTCATGAGATGCTTACAGTAGCGCTAAATTGTTAATATATTTCTGTGTTGTCTATTTATTTTGTTATTTATAATTTATTTAATTTGTTTATAGTTCATTAGCTGTGATTATTTTTCGGACAATGCGGCTTACATTCTCTGTTAATGTTGTTTTCTCTGTTAATTGTCCAAATCTTGTGATGGGCTCTATTGAAAAGCCCTAAAGTTTTGTGTATATTTTGTTTGTTTTCTGGTTGTTTTTAGGGCGAATTCACCGCATAGCTCTCTTCGGCTTTAACAATAAACCCCTCGATTAAAATTGTTTTGTTTACCTTAAAACATTCTATCAGGAAATTTGAATTGTGTACACAACTGTGGCCATTGGCAAAGTTAGATGGATTCGGATGTTTTCTGAACTGATAGCAGCCATATTTAACGACTCTACTGTTTTTTACTTCCACAGCTATACAACGTATAGGGGAAGTTATGTAATCTGTCAAAAATTCGATGTTGAGTTTTCAACGGAATTTCATGTTTCCCGACCTTCAGATTCCAAATATTAAAAAAAGTCTGTCTGCATGTGAGTCTATGAACACGATAACTCTAGGAGGGTTCCAAATATTTTGTCGTGGGCCTATCGCCCACAGGTTGTACTTAAATCGGCACATCACGATACTTTGAGAGTGATTAGATCACTATATAACCTATTATTTTTTCTTAATAATCTCTCCTACTATATTCAATGTTACGAGTTAATTGAAAGATAAGCTCTTAGGAGGATCTAGATAAGTGGGATCAATCCAAAGCAGTAAATGGAAGCTTTGTCTCGTCTAAGTACACTTTCACAGTAACGACCCAGATAAAACGAACAATTTATAGCTTTTTGGGGCCAATTTGCATACATGGCCTCTCGCAAAGCCCTCTGGTCAAGTTTTCAGATATTGAAGCTTCCTAAACCATTTGTCACTTTATACTTTTAAAGAAGATTTTCGAATAACTAGTCATTGCTCCTCTCTTTAAAAAAAAAAAAGTATAACTCATAAGGAATTAATTTATTTAATGTCCTTCCCCACTTCTTGAAGACAATAGAAACATTTAAACAACAACTAAATATGTTTACCATGGAAATAAAAGATGTTGTCTTGTCACTGTTTTATTTGGTTCAACTATAGTGATACTTTATTAACCATAAACCATACTTTGATCTAATCACTATAGTGATCTAATCACACAAAGTATGGTTTAATGGTCTAGAATAAAACAGTGGGAAGACATCTTTTATTTCTATGAGAAATCTCGTCCCACAACATCTTACTATCACATATAAATATGTTTAAGTTAAAGGAAACCCTCTATTCGGAAACTGAATTATTTTCTCATAATTCAAAAATAATGAAATAACCATAATAATATAGTACCTAATAACCGATGGAGAGTTTTAAACAGAATTTTATGTTTTCACATTGTTCAAAAATAATAAAATTACCATAATAATGTGATAATAACCGATGCAGAGTTTTCAACGGAATTTCTTCGGACCTCTAGATTCCAAATATGGAAAAAAACTTGCCTGTCTGTTTGTCTGTAAACACGATAACTCCCGATAGAATGACACAAAATTTCATATGTGAATTCAAAAGCCCATAAGGACGACACTTATTGATATTTAGCGGAATTGGTAGAAGGGATGTGGAGGGTGAAAGGGGGGGGGGGGGGGGGGGGGGGCTCAAAAAACGCTAATAACTGCCGATGTTATGGATTTATTGACACAAAAGTTTGTTTACGAATTTAGGAGCCCCAACTGTTGAATATTAGAGCAAAAACGATCGACTGGTTTTGGAGGATGAGCGAAAAGTTAATTGATTAATTTTCTCTCGGGAAGTACATTGGCGGAGATTCACCACCGTCTTTCTGTGACTTTCCAACAGGGAGTTCTGTTGCGTTTTACCGTCCCACAATTTCTAAGAATTGTCTTACATAATTCCAACTAACCATTTAATTGTTCTTCAGTCGGCTGTTAATTGGTCAAAACACTTGACCCAATCATTTATTCATTGAAGAACTGCCAAGGAATTGGTCTAACACAACTTGAGGTATGTTCCTTTAAATATTTATCACTACAAACCGACCACATTGACGGAGTCTTGTCTATGACAGGGTCACATCTAGTCGTACCAACGGTGACCTATATTTCGTCATGCATTTATGAACAACTAGTCTTGTACCCGGCGTTTTCGGGGAAAATCACTATCTTTTATTCCACTTCTAAACTTCGTTCTACTCTCATACATTTAGTATCATGACGCTACAATCAATTTTTGTGGGTTTCACAAATCTAACTTATTTCGTCATTCATTCCATATATATAGATAGTTATTATGACTCATGCCCGGGCTTTAACTACGAGGTCATATCGCCTACTACCAGAGCGCTTTTTCGTCACTCTGGTGAACATGAGCCCGACTCTACTGTACCCTAAATTTGAATTCACGTAGCGTAGGGGTCTTTAACGAGTACCTGACGTCAGACAGGCTCGGGACCATCGCTTAACGTCTCATCCGAAGGTCGGCGTGCTTAAGCTTATTTTACCTCTCAGATGAAATAAACTGAGGGCCTCGGTCGGGTTTGGAGTCCACGATCTTGAGCTCAGAAGGCAAGCACGCATACCACTGAGCTACCGGCGCCCTCTCCACATATATAATATATATTCACATAATTTAGTGTCGATAATCCATTTCATCGTTATTTCGTTTTTAGGTTAAGCATCCTTCTTAACCCTTCTAATAACGTAAATAAGTAAAAAAAAAAAAACTTCCTTTTTGCAGTTATAAAATCGATAATTATACGTAAATTTATAGTTAGCCTATCAGCTGAGGGAGAGGCTTGTACAACTAGATTAGTTCATCTATCAGCCGACAGTGTAGTACAGATCGTTCGCCTGTCAGCTGACGGGCTTATACATCTAGATTAGTTCATCTATTAGCCGACAGTGTAGTACAGCTAGATCGTTTGCCTGTCAGCTGAGGGGCTTTTACAACTAGTTTATTTAGTTCATCTATCAGCCGACAGGGTTGTACAGCTAGTACAATAAATAAAGGATTATTGAAGAAAATAAACGTAGTTATTAATTGGTTTCCAGTCGGATACTTTGGACCATTTATTAAAAATCCTCAATCTTTCGTTTTATCATAAATCACCAATCTAGAAGCTAATCTCTGTGGTGGGGCGTTATGAAAAGTATTAAAGAGCAGATCTCCACCGATAAGGCCATAAGACTCCTCGTAAACCCAGCCTCATTTGTGGCTTAGAGCTCATATACTTTAATTCGAATTTTATCTCCTCAGCTTCCCAAGCTTAGGGAAAAGGTATTACTTTGTAGGATTTTTGAAATCTAAGACTCATAAAGAACTTATAAAAAGAGGGACATTTTCACCAGCTTATAACGCCCCCTTTAATTATATATTATTAAAGGCATTAAATACAATCGAATTAAGGAATAGAAATAAAAGTTAAACATGGGATTGGCCATAACAGAAATTTCTAATACCAACCATGTTTCTACAAGGCTTTCTTATCTATCCCTTTATCAAATTCATTTCAAAATGGTCTTAGTGGTTTCATGAAAGTCTTATGAAGGTTATGGCCTCAGCGGGTATCTTCTTTCTAGGTTCAGCATAGTTCTGAAGGTGACTTTCTTAGCCCTGTTATGGCCTCAGCGGTTTTCTTTGCTTCAATGTAGGTTCAGCATAGTTCTGAGGGGGACTTTCTTAGTCCTGTTATGGCCTCAGCGGGTTTCTTTGTTTCATTGTAGGATCAGCGTAGTTCTGAGGATGACTTTCTTAGTCCTGTTTTGGTCTCAGCGGGTTTCCTTGTTTCATTGTAGGTTGAGCGTAGTTGTGAGGGTCACTTTATTAGTCCTGTTATGGTCTCAGCGGGTTTCCTTGTAGGTTCAGCGTAGTTGTGAGCGTGCCTTTCTTAGTCCTGTTATGGCCTCAGCGGATCTCTTTGTTTCATTGTAGGTTCAACGTAGTTCTGAGGTTGACTTTCTTAGTCCTGTTATGGCCACATTACATTTTTTCGCTGTCCCAGCTGTATGATCTGTAGGGGAAATTATTTAAACTGTCGAAGCTGAGTTTTCAACGGAATTTAATGTTTTCCGACATCCATATTCCTAAATGAAAAAAAAAAAAAATCTGTCTGATTTCGCTTGTCGTGATATATCGAGTTCACAGACACATATACACAGACATTAAGAGGTTCAATTTCTGACATATTATATAACTTTCCCTATACTTCATATATACCATTACAGCTGGGGAAGTAAAATGTATGTATATAAAAAAGGCCCCACACCAGAGATTGTGAGTAACACTGGGGTTGTGTGAGAGAGGGGGTTGGTTTCTACGTTTGATCTGTCTAATGTATACCGACTACAAAGGTGCTATAGTCTGGTCTCTGTTCTTCCTTACCCTTTGGGTAAGTCCCGGCCTGTAGTCCAACATTCAACCATAGCCTTGGATATTCAAGCAACCATGAAGTATGTCTTCCTTTCATCCATCATTTGGAAATGTCATCATTGCTCCGACAGATTAAAGCTTGAACTTCCTCAACCGCCCGCTTGAACTTCCCCAACTGTCTGCTTGAACTTCCCCAACTGCCCACTTGAACTTCCTCAACTGCCTGCTTGAACTTCCTCAGCTGTCTGCTTGAACTTCCCCAACCGCCCTCTTGAACTTCCTTGGCTGTCCGCTTGAACTTCCTCAATTGCCCGCTTGAACTTCATCAGCTGTCTGCTTGAACTTCCCCAACCGGCCGCTTGAACTTCCTTGGCTGTCCGCTTGAACTTCCTCAGCTGTCTGCTTGAACTTCCTCAGCTGTCTGCTTGAACTTCCCCAACTGCCCGCTTGAACTTCCTCAGCTGTCTACTTGAACTTCCCCAACCGGCCGCTTGAACTTCCTTGACTGTCCGCTTGAACTTCCTCACATGTCTTATTGAACGACTTCAACTGTTAGGTATAAAATTGTGCTTGATGAACTTCGGAAGTTGTTTCATTTTTTCAGACAAACAATTGATTGATTTGACATAAAAATAATAATAATATTTATTTCCGTTTTAACATAATATGTTATTATATTATCATATTATGGTAATTAGTTACCTCATATAGTTTTAGTTAGTTATACTCATGCCTGTTTTACTTATGAGGTTTTCCTTCGGATGTGACGTTGTGCGATGGTCCCAAGCCTGTACGATGTCAGGTACTCGTTAAAGACTCCTGTCCCTGCCCTAAGTGAATAAAAATTTAGGGTAGGCAACAATTTAGGACACCCACTGCAGAGTCGGGCTCATGTCCACCAGAGTAAGAGCGCTCTGGTAGTAGGCGATATGACCTCGTAATTAAAGTCCGGGCATGAGTAATAATAACTAATTAACTAACCTACGAGGTTATTTCGCCTACTACCAGAGTGCTCTTTTGTCGCTCTGGTGTACTTGAGCCCGAATCTGGAGTGGGAGTCCTAAGTTTTCCATACCCATGTTTAGTTAGGGGCAGGACCAGAGAAGAGGAGCTCCACCTGAATACCATAATAACTGCCGATGTAATGAATGTATCGACACTAAATTTAGTATAAGGATTCGGAAGCCACTGTGTAAGTCACATATTCAGTTTTAAGGGGATTTGGAATTGGAGGATCGGAAAACACGGAAATTCCTGTAAAAATTCAACATGAAACATGTGGACCTGTTATATAAATTTCCTTCCACATCGTATATCTGGAGAAATAAAAATAAGAAAATACAACGCGGTTTAAGAAGCATTTCATGACGTGATTGTGCTAGAATGACAGGCAAATAGAGAGAAGGACGGAGTACATGGAATGTAAAGCTAACAGAGGTAAGCAAACAGCAACAAGAAAAGTGGGCCTTGTCTTGTAGTTTAAGAAAATTGTGGGAGGGCATCTGATCAAACAGGAGTTACAGCCTCTACATATTTATCATTCCATCTACAGGACAATTGGCCTAGTCTTTGGTCCACCGCTCCTCAAATACCTCCCCCCCCCTCAGTTCATTCCGACAGACAACTTGATTCTCCAACTTAGTTTAGTTTGAAAGAGAAACTTGAAACAATGTGGTGCCCTCTGTTATCGATGAGGAGAGATCTTGACGTTACAGTATCTCAGAAGGCCACTTCATCAGTCTGGTAACCAACTGGAAATTGGATAACATTAGATAAAAATACTGAGTTAGTGGGATGGACTCATACCTGGGCTTTAACTATGAGGTCATATCACCTACTACCAGACCGCTCTTTCATTCTGATGGACATGAGCCAGACTCTACTGTTACCCAGGTTTATTCGTTTGAGGCTTTAACTAGTACCTGACATCGTGAAGGCTCGGGACCATTGCTTAACGTCCCATCCGGAGGACGGCGTTCTCTTTTTCGCATCCCAGATAAAAAAAACTTAAGGACCTCGCGCGGGTTTCGAGCCCCCGATCTAGAGCTAGTAGACCTGCACGCTACCTCTGAGCTTATAAATACACTTTAAATGGATTCTGTGAGTTGCTCAAAAAATTGTGGTTTCGAGAGAAGATGTTTAAATGTTGATGAACAGACGAATGTTGAAATTAGATCTTAGAAATTTTAAGAATTGAGAGTGGGAAGGTTTCGATCCTAATCTCATCGTTATAATGAATATATCGATACAAAATTTCATTTGTAAATTATAAATCCCAAAACTAAAAGTTTACTATGAGAATTCAGTAGCTTCTACGGAGCATTAGAGTAGAGAGCATTAGAAGAGAACGGGGAGAGAAAACCCCTAATAACTGCCGTTGTAATGAACGTATCGACATGAAATTTTATATTCAAATTCAAAACCCCATAACGACTATAAATCTCAATTTTTTTGAGAACTTGATGGAAGGGAAAGGGCCGTTATGAGAAGGGGAACTTAACTATAAACCTTAACTCCCGATGTAATGAATATCACAATATTTCTGTACCATTTGGGAAAAAGTAGATAAGTCGATTTGTGTCCAAAATGAGATAAATACTCTGGGCAACCCATATTGGTGTCCTACACATCGTGTGAAAGTATGCAAGTCGTAATGTCAATGGTATCCTTGAAAACGCATTGGGCATTTTTAGACAACTCGGAAATTTACTATGGATTTATACAATTGCATTTATCTATTTTTATCAAAACCGCGTTCGTGCCCTAAAATTGGTTAAACGTATTTATCTTGTTTATACAAACATTTGCCCAGATGCGGTGAAGAGATAATTACCGTTATGCAGTTCTGAAACGCTTCTTTCATTGGCAAAAACTAGATAAGTATTTGAATAACTAGGTAAATGATGGTGTAAAATAGACAATTCTTTTGATTTCGGGTGATTAACTAGATAAGTGGGGGTGCAATTTTAGATAAGTCCTAAAAATGTATGATAAAATTAGAAAATTAAATATATATGCATTCCATAATAAAATATGGACAAATTGTTGAATAATAGCGGTTGGAAAAATAATTTATCAAAAAAATTCGATTTACACTGAAAACAGAAAACTTCAAAGCGCTGCCCTGGAAATCTGTGATTTTGGACTTGCCTAGTTTTTCCCAAATGGTACAGATTTATTGTGAGGATTTGAGTACTCGATTGATTTTGGAGGGAGAGCATACACTTTATCAATTTGCTCTGGGAAAATATATTGCCTGTAAGCCACCTTTTTTGTACCCACACTTTCGCCATTGGTCTTTTCGTACGCTTCACATTCAATGATTCACAGATGATACTCCAAATCAAGTGTTGGGAAGTAGAAAAGAACAACGACTGGGAGGGTAAATCACTGTTCCTGATAACAGAGTGATTCGAGTGATCTAATCGCTAAATAACTATATTGGATGGAGTGAAACGATATAATAACCCTTCGTGACTTCCACTCACCCCTTTTATTTTTGGATTTTCCCCCTCTCGATCTCTATCGTTTACCAATAATTTCCTGGATTTTTTCCCCCACCAGATTGGGTCGAATAACCAATTATTCAGTCCACTTTTTTTAAATTTATTTTCTTATTCACAGTCTATTATCTTACTTTTTACTTTCTTATACATTTAGTATAAGAAAGTATTGTTATCTTGCAAAAATCCTAGATCGAATTTTCAACGGAATTAGACATTTCAATGTCAAGGTTGCAAAATAAGAATGTAGTCTGATCTCTCACAGATTTTACTATTTTTGCTAGCCGGCTTTCGAGGTTTCCCTCATCATCTGGCAGTCTGGCAAAAAAATTTAAAAAGTCGAATCACCGGCAATGTTCTTAATTAATCAATTGACTTTTTGCTCCTCCTCCAAAACCAGAATAAAGTTTGCGGTAATATTCATAACAGCTGGCTCCCCTAGGAGCTCCTAAATCCTCATACTAAATCGTATGTCGATAAATTCAATACATCGCAAGTTATTAAAATTTTTGAATTGCGCCCCCTCCCCTAAAAGATAATTATTCTCCAAACAGTTCTAAGTAATTTCGTAATTTTTTAATACATAGAAGAGGAAGGTCTCCTATTTTTTGGTTAAAATGTGGTTAATGGTTGATTAAAAAAATCAGCAGTATACCGTTTTTGACTTACGAAACCCTAAAACGAATTTAAATAACAAATTATTGATAAACTATTATTTGTTACTGTTGTTTTTAAATTAATTTTATGAGCAAAGCTGGATCATGATATAGAATTCTGAACCATGGGTTGGTAAACCTTGGGTAGACCCGCATCCTGGGTAACTAAACCTGAGTAAGCAATGTTTTGAACTCCCAGAGACATTAGAGCGACGAAAGAGCGCTCTGGTAGCTACTGTTACTACTATAGTAGGCGATATGATCTCGTAGTCATAAGCGACATGAGTCACAATACCCAACTGAAGAAGAAGAAGAAGACGAAGAGTTTATTATAACAGTCGCATTCACAGAATAAGGTTCCTTAGCCATTACCCTTATACACTAAATACAAATCAAGAATAACCAGTTGAATTAAAAACAATGCTACTGCTTAAGAGTAAATTTTAAAAAAACTCTTAAAAAAAAGGGGGAAAAATAAATTTAAAAAAATACAAAGTAACTGAAATGAATAGAAAATAAATCAATAAACATTCAAAAACAGAGATTATAATTACAATTAGTGAACGAATATTTTTGTGTTTCCCTCTCTGAGTTTTTCCTATTTTTTTCACCAATACGTTTTGATTAGTGTCACCCTTAAATTTTTTTTTTAACTTAAAATACTGGTGAAAACTAAACTTGGGGGCCATGGTGGCCGTGCGGGCTAGAGCGTAGGGTCCCAATACCTCACCATGGATTGCGGGTACAAATCCCGTCCGGGAGTGATTTTTACTTCGTAGATAGAACTCCCTCTCGGGGCCATGGATGTCGTAAATATAACTAGATAACATATTGACATGGCTAATATGCACCGTACATAAAGCCAAAAACAAATAAAAAATAAACATGGAATTTCTGATAAGTTGCCTTCTTCGTATGTCTGGGGAGCTTAATACAGCTCAACTTGTTGTTTGTCCATAGTCAGCAGGTTCTAGTATTGATCCATGTTCGTTCACAGAGGAATCCATTATGTCCAAATCGTTGTAGGGTACGTCTATAGTACCCTTCCTGACCAGAATGTTCAGTACCTTCCGCATTTCTACCAACGTATTAACGGATAATGGACATTTGCATCCTATGAGTGTTGCAACTTTTGTGTGTTCTAGTAGTCTATCATCCCCTGTTTAATGGGCTCGCGGATAAGGTCGAAGATAGTAAATCAATTCAACTTTTGTGAACAATCTCCCAATAATTGATAGTAATATGAAAATAAATAAATAATTATAGATAGATTATAGATTTGTGTAAGTAATGAAATATGTATTGCATAGAAATGCAATGAAATATGCAGCATAGATCCTGAGTACTAACTTTCTCAGTTGGGACAATTCCAAATCATAAACGATATATATACATATATACGCAGTTCACAGCTAATTATTCGATTAATCGCCTATTGATTCTCCAAATAGTTTAAATAGGTACTTCACGTTTGGATAGCCTTAATTACACCAATTACCAACTATTGGATCATTTTGCTGCCAGTAATAACAACCTAACACAATGTTGTTAAACTATAAAGGAGATGAACGCAACAATTCTCATGACTCCCACTTCACTGCTCCCATTGGGAGTCCCCTCTTGAAAGATCCCACAAATAAATATTGAAAAAAATTAGTAAACAAAAAACAAAATAGAAATAAAAGATGATGTCTTCCTACTGTTTTATTTTAGACCAGAACCGGTTTTCGACGCAACAGGGTCATCATCAGTACTGCTTAAGAGTAAATTATTTACTGCTTAAGAGTAAATTTTAAAAACTCTTGAAAAAAGGGGGAAAAAAAAAAAAAAATTTAAAATACAAAATAACTGAAATGAATAGAAAATAAATTAATAAACATTCAAAAACAGAGATTATAATTTAAAATCGTGAACGGATATTTTTGTGTTTCCCTTCTTGAGTTTTCCCTATTTTCTTTACCAAAACGTTTTGATTTGTGTCACACTTAAGTAGAAAGTTTTTACTGAAATGTATTATCTAGTCCAGTAGGAGCTCAACATTTAGATCTTCATGGATTTGGAGGATGGATGTGTTGAATAATTTAAAATAGTACGAATTACGTATAATTAAAAAAGGTCTCTAGGCTTACTGTTTCCAACAAAGTATCACAAAATTCTAAAATAATTTCATTTATCCCTATTGTAAAATTCATTTTGTGTTACTCATACCTTCTTATTAACAGCAACATACGGACTAAATTGTTGTTTTAATTCCTGTTTATAATGAAACCTCAAACAGGAATATTAGCCAGTAATTAAGTGAACAGATTGTGAAGAGAGAATGAAATTGGAGGGGGGCCCAGACTGGGGTGGGGGGTGCAGCCACAATTAATGAATCACAGTGGAGAGTGTAATGAACTGTAAACTAGTTATTGGCACATGTTGCAGACATCGAGGGAAGGGAAGGAGTGAAATTGGAGGAATATTGTATGGAACAGAGTGCCTTAGGGGGTGCGAAATTGGAGGAATATTGTGTGGAACAGGCGGCTGCCTTTGGGTATGCGAAAGTGGAGGAATATTGTATGGAACAGGCGGCTGCCTTTGGGTATGCGAAAGTGGAGGAATATTGTATGGAACAGGCGGCTGCCTTTGGGTATGCGAAAGTGGAGGAATATTGTATGGAACAAACTGCCTTTGGGGAAGCGAAAATATGATGAAGCGGTGGTAGATACTCGTATGACCCCTGTCGTACGTAAATAAACTTAAATAAATAATACAGAGACCTCAGTCCAACTATATATATTTTATTTACTCCACAACTAATTTGGGCAATTTGCCATCCTCAGGCGGTGAAACGTAATGTAGAGAAGGAAACATATTTTCTTGAATATACATTGGTAGGAATTTAGGACTGCCACATTAGTGTCGAGCTCATGTCAGTGACGAAAGAACGCTCTTGTAGTTAGCGATATGACCACATAGTTAAAGTCCGAGCATGAGTTATAATAACTAACTATGCTATCGGAGTTCTAACCAGCTATGCTAACAACATCATCAGGGATCAGGGCTGCAATGTGCCCCAGGCTCCTGATCCCAGCGGCCCCTACTTTTTCCTACTACATTTACACTATTCTCTATTTTAATAGAGTATAAAATAATATTCGGAGGCCGTGGTGGCCGTATGGGCTAGAGCCTAGGGGCTTTAGTTGCATGGAATCACCACGGGCGCGGGTTCGGATCCCATCTGGTGAGAGTTTTATTTCATAGAAAAAACTTCTCTCGGTGCAGGGCCATGGATTGTGACAATAAAAAAAAAAAAAATAAATCACATTTCCTGAAGAAATTGGCTGGTCTTATATTAAATTTTGATTTCTACAGTAGTTTCCGAAAAGGACCCTTAAAAAAATATATATAAATTTTATGACGTGCAATTCTGAAGACGTGTATAAAAAAATTTCAATTTGTATTTACTTCATTTGGATTTCTTCTAAAATATAATTCTGAGAAGGAAATTTTTCTTAATTTGCAAAAATGTTCCATTATGTAACCCAAAGATATTTTTTCTTTGGTTGACAGAAAAAGTTAATATAATATAATCGAGAACAAAAATATTTGAATTTATTTACACTTAATCTACATTATAAAGATAAAAAATAAATTTGAAAAATAAAAATCAATTATTTACACATATTCTTACAACTAAGGTTCATAAGTTTTTTCTTTGTGGCCACTCTTTATTGGACATAAGTAATTTAATATAAAAAAAACAGTATCATCTTTTGTAGTTCACTCACAATTGTCCTTCAATCTTCTATACTCGTATCTTGCCATTCATTACGATACACACTATACGAGTTCTGATGATTGCTACTTCATCAAAAAAAATCCAAGTCATGATTCTCTCTCTGCTATGTGTCCAGCTTCATGTCTATCATTACACTGCCTCGCATCATGTCTGTAACTCAACTGCTGTGTTGTATCTCTAACAACACCTGGTGTGGCCGGCTTTTGTTTCGACCGTCTATTGTCCTTTTTCACTTTTAATAAAATCGAATCTATTGAATCTTTTTATATTTATAATCACTGATTAATTTAATAATATTTTAACTTTTTTTTTTTTTTTTTTTTTAATGAAAATTTAGCATTTTAGATATTTATAATTAGTGTACTTTTTGTACATCACAGTAGTTTGTTAATAAACAAGGTAATGTAGCCCGGGTGGTGCCAAAATACAAATGGGCTTCATCCCCCTCCCCCCTCATCCCCCCTTCCCTCCCCCTCCCCACCCCCCTCATCCCCCCTTCGCCCTCTAACAGCCCAAAGAAAAGTATTTCCATATGGGTGCGTGGTATAAAAAAAAATTATAAAAAATAAGTCTATAAGTACAATTTTTAGTAAATACGTTTTGGTTGATAACGATAAAATTATATTTTATTAATCCGAACAGAAGATCAATTTTTTTTTCTTTTTTTTTTTTTTGCTTTATGTTCGATTCATATTAGCCATTTCACTTTTGTTATCAATAATTTACGACATCCATGGCCCCGGGAGGGAGTTCTATCTTCGAAATAAAACTCACTCCCGGGCGGGATTCGAACCCGCAAACCATGGTGAGACCATGCAACCAAAGCCCTACGCTCTAGCCCGCACGGCCACCATAGCTCCCAAACAAAAGGGGTTAAACTCCAAATTTTCAATAAATGCCCATGTAATGAACGTGAAATTTTATATTTAAATTCAAAAACCTATAAGAAACACACCTATGAATTTTCCGTGAAATAGGCCGAAGGGTAATGGGAGATAAGAGCAGGGGGAATAATAATTCTGATGTAATGAATGTATCTATGTAAGTCAACTATTGATTTTTAGCCCTAACGGTTTTAGAGGGAGAGCAACAACTTAATTTGTAGATTCGTTCTAGAGAAGTACTTTGATTCATTGACGTATTTTTAGTTTATTTTTTTCATTTGGCCCTGTCAAGAATCTAGCTTGACTGGCTGAATGTGGTGATGTGGTTAGCACGACAGCCTACATCCCAGATGATGGCGACTAGCATCGCTCTTTGTTTCCCTGGTTGTCTAGTGGCTAGCTTAACTGGCTAGAACCCCGAAGATGTAACGATCCAAGACGCCCATACCTATTTTATCTTTATGATACATATTTCTAACAAAGTCGTCCTCACTTTACTAATCTCTTGACAAGGCCTACTAACCTCTTTCTAAAAGCATGTTCCAAGAAGTTAAGACTTCAGTAAGAAGTCAGTTGGCTGGTTTTAATAATTAAAGCCATTTTAATTAAATTCTAATAACTTTAATTAAATTCTGGAATCAATTTAAATCGTGTTCACAGGGTCAGACATCAACTTATTTATATTATTCTGGATATCAGGGAATCAGAAAACATGAAATTCCGGTGAAAACTGAACTTCGAATTTCTGACCGATTAAAAAACTTCAACTATACAAGTAAACATTTAAACGAAGACCGACCGGACGACATCCACCATTTCTTCATGGAGTGTCCAGCCTTCAGCCAACTAAGAAAAAAGTACCTGGTAGAAGCACTAAAGAGCCCACAACCTCACAAGACCCTTTTCAACATTGCAAACAACCAACCCCTTAATAATATCATGCTATACATAGTAAGGGCGCTAAAAATCAGAGAACATTGAAGTATTTAAATAAAATAACATTTCACTTGAAGTTTTTTCACTATCTTATTGTTAATTAAGCTTCTATTACTTTGTATTTTATTATTATTATTATTATTTTCTATTTTCATTTATTTGTAGTTTTTTTAACTGAATAATGTATATATCAGGCCGAATCCAGAGCCTAAAAGATGTATTTCCTAAAGGCTAATAAAGAATTGAATTGAAGTAAACATTTAAATCCACAAAAAATATGATGGCGTATAACCACAAAGTCAAAGACAAATGACAGTAAACATAGAATGTGGGCAGTTAAGTACAAAGGACGAAGGTATTATAGATTAGGGAAGAGAAGTGAAGAGTGAGAAGTGATGGGAAAGGGACGGATGACCAATGGGCAGGGTTGGTATCGGGGAGTTGCCGGACGGATGACGGCGGACAATGGGTGGTCACTTCCCGGCATTGTGACACTTGGAAACACCGGCCCTTCTCCCTTCTCTATCTAAAGGGACGCCACCCCGCCCCAGCTCAGCTCCCTTAAACCCATGCCCAAAAAAAACACCTCAGCCACAACTCCGCAGATTACATTCAACTTGAGGCAAATTTAATTTTCCACATTTCCTCTTCTCACAAAACCCATCCTTGTCTTCCTCTATGTCCTAACCCTTTTGTATACCATAAAGGGTGTTATTTACATGTCACATGTTCTGAAACGCAAAGGCGAGAGTAAAAAAATAGGCAGTGAATCACCGAAAATGTACTTCCCCAGAACGGCTTTTTTTAGATATATTAGAGAGATAGATTGGGAGGGTGTGTGTATCACCTAAGGTCAACGTCTTTAACAAGTATCTGTATCGCTAAACGCCCCATCCGAAGGACGGCGTGCTCACGTTTCTTTCACCTCCCAGAAGGGCTTCGGCCGGGTGGGAGCACCGTAGTTAAGCACACTGACCACCCTCTCTATCACTCTCTCTCTCTCTCTCTATGTATGCCTATATACAATGTAAGTATAATTAGGTATAAGAAAGTAAAAACGTCATAGGTTAATCATAAGGCAATGTACTTCCCTAGCTCGAATGAATAAATTAAGTTTTCCTTCTCTCCAAAATTAATCGACTGTTTGGGCAAAGTATCAATACTACTGAATAAAACAACTTAGAACAAGTCAAAAAATTCCACTATATTTATATAAAATACACAAAATATATTCAGCTGGTTAGAGCATTGTCAAGTGTTCAGGATAAGTAGTCATAAATCTGTATCCTGTACACTTGACAATGCTCTAACCAGCGACATATATTGTGTATTTTATAAAAATATAGTGGAATTTTTTGACTTGTTCTAAGTGTTTTTATTCAGTAGTACAGTAGAACTTCTATGAGTCGAACATCAAGGGAGACGCCAAAAAATTCGAGTTATAGAGTTTTCGACTTATGGACGATTTCGACTTAGGCGGATTTTGATTCGACTTGTAGAGGTTAAGATTCATTCTAACTAATTTTGAGTTAGAGGGGTGAATAAATAAAAATTCAAGTTACAGAGGTAACAAACATATTTATATTTATTATAAATCAACATTATTTCAAAACATCCTTAAAAAATACGTAGTACATATATGTGGTATTAAAAAAGTCAGGAATTTTTTTTTGCTTTAGATAATTGGTAATCCTATTTATTGTATACTCCTGAATTGCTTTCTAAGAAACAATGTTGTACATTGTCGGCAAATTCTGAAGGTCGGTAACTTATTTTTCTGAGGTAATAAGTTTCAAATAATCGAGTTGTAAAGGTTGTAAAATAAAACATTGCTATGCTCGAGATACAGAGGTCCAATTTATTTTTTCGAGTTATAGAGGGAAAATATGTATCAAAATGGTTTGTAGGGACTCACTGATTGTTTTTCGTCTAATAGAGGGTTGAGATTTCTAGTAATGGAGGTTTTGGGGCTTGAAGGGAAAGGAACAAAACTTTTTTTTTCCAGTTTTTGACGTTTTCGACTTATCGAGGTTCGACTTAAAGAGTTTCTACTGTATTTACAATGGAACTTCCACAAGATCTCTAAAGTATCAATAGTTGACACACAAGGTGTTGGGTCGCGCGAGGGGAAGCCAGAGCGGGTGAATTCGGGAACACGCCGAGAATCGATACCTGCGGTGTGTTCCTTGAACGACCTGTGGTGAGTGACTTGTGTGATTCATTGAACTACAAGTCAGTCGTCTCTTAACAACGAGAGGGACCAGTTGGTCGCCACGCGGGGTGGACTGAGAGTCTGGGTCGAGCCAGCACGCGGTGTGCGGAATGGATTCGTCCTTATTACCACGCGGGTATAAGGTGAGTCGTTAGTTACCATGCGGAAGTGAGTTGTTTATTACCACGCGGGTATAAAGTGAGTCGTCTGTTACCAAGCACAGTAAGTGAGTGACTTGTGTAGTTCCCACGCGGTATGGGACTTATTATTGAACAACTGACTTTGTGTTCGTTACCACGCGGTTTTGTAATAAGGATGTTGACTAAATAAATATATCTGTTGCTCTTCTCTAAGTTCTCATTAACCTGTACCCAAACCCAACACAAGGGCTTCTGAATTTTACTAAATTTTGTGTCGATTTATTACGTTGGCAGTTATTGTCATCTTCTTTCATGGTGCTTTGAAATTAAAAATGAAAATTCGTGTCAATATATTTATTACAACGGCAGTTATTAGAATTTTTGTGTAAATCTCCTCCCAAATCTCCCCCTTCCCTTTGGTTGATTTGTCTGAAAATCAATAGGTGTCGCCCTTAGAGGGTTCTAGAAATACATATACAATTTTGTGTGGATACATTCATTCTATCAGCACTTATCTAGTTCACGGGACACACACAATGTTTTTTGTTTTCATTTTTGGAATTAGGATGTTAGGAAACATCAAACTCCGAACGTAACTTCCCCCCAGGTAAAGGGTTGAGAACCGCTGCCCTACAGCCTAGTTGTCTCAATATGCCACTGGCAACAGTTCTATGCGATATATATTTTTTTTTTTCTGATAGTGATCCACGCTGAACCTACACCCTCTCACACTCTCTCGTTCTCTCAAAAGAGAGAGCTTTCTGGAAGATGAAAGGAATTTATACTAAAACAAAAATTTCAATATTGGGAATAAATTCTAGAAAAGAAACTCTCCATCCCCTAACTTGCACCCCCCATCCCCTATATATTTATTTTGGAAACAATACGACTGAATCTTTTGTAAAAATCCATGAGTATAGCTTAAAGTCTTAAATGTTTTAGTCCATAGAAAAAGAACAACTTAACCATCAACGGCTTAAAGTCAATAGTTAAACTAACAAACTAGTCTAGGAGTCATTTATTGTTGAAAAGTTGTTTAAATGGCTGTGGACTGCATTCTCGTCGAAAAGCCCAGTTTTCTATGTTCCATTTCAGAGAACTATAGCCATTGTTTCAAAGAACTATAGCCACTGATTTACACAAAGAACTGCTTTTAAATTGATTCCAGAATTTAATTAAAGTTGTTAGATTTTAATTAAAATGGCTTTAATTATTGAAACCAGCCAACTGACTTCTTACTGAAGTCTTAACTTCTTGGAACAGGCTTTTAGAAAGAGGAGTTAGTAGGCCTTGTCAAGAGATTAGTGAAGTGAGGACGACTTTGTTAGAAATATGTATCATAAAGACAAAATATCGTGGATCGTTACATCTTCAGGATTCTAGCCAGTTAAGCTAGCCACTAGACAACCAGGGAAACAAAGAGCGACGCTCTTGATTTGGTTGAAAATCTACAGGTGTCGCCCTTAGAGATTTCTGGATATACGCATCTCGATACATGCATTCTATCGGGAGTTATCGTGTTCACAGACGCACACAGAATTTTTGGAATGTGGAGGCCGGAAAACATGAAATTACGTTGAAAACTCTGCATCGCATTTCTGACCGATTACGTAACTTCGTATAGCTGGGAAAGTAAAAATGTCTGTTTATCTGTGGGTTTGTGTGTGTGTCGTCTGTGTGTTTGTGTGTGTGCACGATAACTCTCGATAGAATGAATGTATCGACACGAAATGTGTGTGTATCCAGAACTAACGTAAGGACGACGCCTATTAATTTTCAGGAAAATCAGCTAAATGGTAGGTGGAGATTATTGGGAACGCTTGACGGAAAAACTCTGGTAACTGCCGTTATAATTACTATATTGACACGAAATTTTATATGTTAAGTTAAAAACCCCATAAGGACGACCCAATCCGACATTTCTGAAAAACGCAAGCTTATTTTGCTTGTAGTTATTTCGGCAGATGGGAGGGGGGGCGCGCAAACATTTGACTCACATTATAATTAAGCAATAAACACTAAAAAACTAACATAAACAAAAACATGGTCAAATTTTGTTACATAGTGCTATTAATGTTATTCGATCAACATGTGCTTCCAGTATTTTCTCTGTCAAAAATTAACAATGAGACTATTGATTAGTGAAACATAACAATAAATTTGAAATGATACAATCAGGGTGATTGATTGAATAAAATATAGTAGAAATCAATCACTGAATGACTATTGAATTGACCAAGAAAGTCAATAACTCGAATGAAAGTTACAAATTGAACCAGACGTTCCCATCATTCAGCACTCCCCTACCAACTAATCAATTTTAATTTTAAAACCATCAGTGAAAAACCTACTTTTTTGAATTTTCTTCATTCCTCAAGTGCTTTTTAGGTGGATATATTCATCGAAGATTACTACGTATGGCTTTTAGAAGTAAATAAAGTAAATTTGTAGTTTTCTGGTAGCGAACAAAAATAAACATTACTGATATTTAGGATTTTCACTTCCGCAGCGAAGTATATTCATTTTTCACAGCTCTTATGTGTTCTTTGAACCTAACCTTGATAGCTCTCTTAGTTTGTCCTATGTAGACCATTTCGCATCCATTACAACCTATATAATAGATTCCTGAGCTCTCTTCATTAGGTCTTATCTCTTTGGTGTTCCCAAGTACATCTTTAAGTTTAGTGCGTACTTTCCATTCTATCTTTTTCTTAAATTTTTTAAACAGATTGGCTAATTTCCCGGATACTCCTGGATGGTATGTCAAGCTTATCCATTGTTCTGTGGGAATCGTTGTACTTTCCACTATAAACTTTTTTCTCTTCATTTTATCTATTCTTCTCAAAATTAAGGTTTTATGGAATCCATTAAGTTCAGCGATCTTTAAAATGGTTTCCATTTCTTTTTTGTACACTTGCTCTTCCATAGGGATAGTTAATGCTCTATGGATCAAGCTATCAAGGTTAGGTTCAAACAACACATAAGAGCTGTGAAAAATGAGTTCATTTTAAGTGGCGTCGCAGCCCACATAAGGGACGCTTCTCATCTTATTACCACAGAAAAATTAAAGTTGGTGAAAAAAGTTTACAACCCAAATCAACTGGATGCATGGGAGTCTTTGTTCATCCACCAAGCGAAGAAGAAAGGAATCAATTTGATGAACCTGGATAATGGCCCCATACCCATATCTAGTTTGTACGGAGTGTTATAATCTCTTACAGTGCAATATTTATAGTGGAACAATTAATTTATGGAATTGTATTTATTAATGTGATATTTAGGTGCAATGTTTCCTTCATAATTTTTACTTTACTTTATTTTAATTTTTTTTAAATGTTTTATTGATATTCATAATAATTTTGGTACCAACTAATCGATTGTTGTTAGACTCAATTAAGAGCAGTTTTGATTCTGAACTATTGTTTACAGTTTATATGTAGCTCTGATGATGAACGCTTCTGCGTTCGAAATGCATTAGTTAATAAAGACTATTTTGTAAGGAAGGTGTTAATTTTTAGAGCTCTTAATGTTATTTTTTTTTAGATCGTAATACTAGTTTTTGTCAATTTTTATTTTAATGTTAGTGAGTCAAAGAAATCTAAAAATTTAAACGTTAATTTTATTAAAATAAAAGTAAATGATATAATCACGGTAGCAATTGATGTGTGAAATAATTTAATCAATAAAGTTTGGTTTTAAAATCTAACTGATACTGTAACATTAATTATACCTTACAATCTATTTTTAGTTTAAATAAAATTGTAAAAGGGTTAAAAAATAACCATGTAATTATAATATAGCACATGACTATGAGATGGGGGGCCCGACCCTGATCCTGGTTACAGGGCCCGCAATCGAATGTGGGGGCCATGATTTAAGCCAAAGGTTGTTGTCAATATCTTCATATAATGTGCCACGCATAGTTCACCTTATAATTATAATTATTCACTAAATCCTTCGGTTCATAATTTTTATCTTATAAATTCATTATATCATTAGAATAGCTATTTAATAATTGACAATATTGTAAAAGGGAAAATAAATAAATGCTTTCCTCTAGCTGGGATACTTATGTACATATGAGGGATGTGTACATGGGCGTGCGAGCGGCGGCGGGAGGGGGGGGGGGGGGTTGTTCGATAGCACAGAATGTGTCCATGTTGCACGATGGGAGATTAAATGTCCATGGGTCAAAGAGAGGAACAGAGAATAGTGGTGTGTGGTGTTAGGTCAAGATAGAGCTGACGGAACACGCATAGCAACCGTATAGTTCAATATGTTGCCATCTGGCTGACCGTGAGCAAGCATGCTTCACTGGGCCCGACCCTGCAATATGCAAAATGGAAATACCCTAGGGAAAATGTCGGAAAAATAGTAGTTGTAATTTTTCTCTCTCTCTCCGAGCGGAAAATGTTTTATAACGTTTACCTGGATATCCATTGCACAGTTTGTTAGACTCGGAAAGTCAATATCAGCTTGGCCTCTTACTTCCATTCACTCCTGCATGTTTCATGAAGGCCTATTCTCATGACCACTACTGGACTGCATCCAGACTGGGACCGTCAATAGACTGACTTTCTCCATGCGCTCCCCCAAGTATACATGATTTCAGATGACACCTGACACTGTCCTTACACAAGTCATAACAACGCGCTGGAGTTCCATAGGATGGACTGGAGGAAAGCAACCTTGTATCAAGGAAACGGAATAGTTGTTACGACTGAAGCCCATGCTTCAACTACGAGGTCATACTAACAGAGCCCTCTTTCGCCGCTCTGGTGGACATGAGCCCGACTCTACTGTGAGGAGTACTTTGGATGACATTGAGACAGGATGACACTTTTTTTATAATTATGGTGCGATTCGAACATTCCTTTCTTCAACCAACAATACTCGTCTTTCTTCATTCTTCATGACAATGTATAGGGTTATAAACGTATGGAGATTGGTCCGAGAATAGTCGGAGTTGACTGACGATTCCTTATCATCCTATAGACGGCTCGCCTGGATCCCGACCGAACAGTGACTAGCACGACGTCCGCGATAACCACTATTTTATTTGCGACCACAACCGGTGTCATAAACACATCCCACCAGTTCTAACGAACTACGTACTCCACATTACACGGGTGGGATGTGCCACTGATGATGACGCAGTTGCGTTGAAAACCAGTACTGGTCGTAAATAAAACAGTGGAATTGGCAAAGTCTTTAATTTCTATGAGAAATTTCGTCCCAAATTTTACTATCACATATGAATGTCCTGGATTCGTTTCAGGACAGTCCAGTCGCATGGTCTAACACATTATATCCGGCATTTATTTCACGAGTTTTTTCAGATTTTTAACAATATTTCGTTTACACTTCCGTGTCCTTTCTTCGGGTCATATGGAGGGTCCATGTTGTATCGAAGAAAGGACATGGAAATGTGAACGAAATATTGTTAAATAGCTGAATAGGTGTCATAGAAGAAATGCTGGAAAAAAATCAACCAACCGTCATCCCAGAGAAGCCTGAGAGTCAACAAAATGCTGTTGGTTGATCTTGAATGGGGTGAACGCTTTCTTCTGAAGTTCCACGAACAGCTACGATAATTATCGTAAGTAACTATCTGTCAGCATAAGGGGAGCCCAGACTTGTCAGTAGGCTAGTAGCTTTACTTACAGAAGTCAGCGGGTGTCTGGCCGAGACCACCTCCCATGGCATGATGTCTTCTCAGAGATCCGTTTTTCTGATGATGGCATTATTTGTATATGTTTTTTTAGCTGTACGAAGTATAGGGGAATCGGTAAGAAATTCGATGCTGTGTTTTCAACGGAATTTCATGTTTTCCAACCCCCTGATTTCAACAATTAAAATAAAAAAACAATTTTCTGTTTTTTGTCTGTCTGTGTGTGTGTGTGTCGTGAACACGATAAGTCCCGGTGGAATGAATGTATTGACATGAAATTTTTTATTTGCCAAAGAGAAGGGGGGCCTAAAATATTTAAATTCCGAACCAAAAAGGACGACATGCCCTCATTTCCAGCGGGATCGGCCGAAGGGAAAGGGATGGAGATCAGGTGAAGAGAGGGCTCAGGTCTACAGGAGTCGGAGAATATAGTGGTGTCTATCGGAGATCACCTTCCAGGCCAAGATCTCTTCTCGGAGATAAACTCTGTGGTTATTCCTTGCACACCGTGTATAGTCACATTGTTTATACCCACGTACACTACTGAATTGAACTTGAGATAGCCGTAATTTAGTTGAAAATGTTGAAAGTAAGGAGCATGAAAGACAAAAGGCTTAACTTGAATAGTCTTCAATTAACTGGAGTGTAAGGGAATAGGATGGGAAGCTAAGAGGATTGAGAAGAACGAGTAGGGGGAACAAAGATTGTGAGGAAAGTGTCACTAGGAGTACGGAAAGTGTATCTTGGTCAAACACAACGTCTCCCTAGGAGTGCAGAAAGTGTCACCAGGAGTATGAAAAGTGTCACTAGCGAAAACACAACGTCTCACTAGGAGTACCGAAAATGTCACTAGGAGTACGGAAATTGTCACTAGTAGTATGAAAAGTGTCACTAGCGAAAACACAACTTCTCACTAGGAGTACCGAAAGTGTCACTAGTAGTATGAAAAGTGTCACTAGGAGAACACCTAGGAGAGCCTAGTGTCCCTAGTGCGAGTGTCAAGAGTGACGCAACCAACACACAAAGACACTTGGCTACAGACTACTCACACAGAATAACTCTTGGCAACACTTGGCAGACGTTAATGTTCTCACTTTATGTCGCCCAGTCCTCTGGTCCGTGGCCATCATGGCTTAAATCGACTGTTCATAATTCCCAAGCATATAAAAGATATTAAATCCAGATTTTCTACAGACGTAATATCACATATTTTCTTCCTTTATTTTTATCATCTCCACTGTCATTTCCTATGTCCCATTTTCTTCAGAATGTCTTATTCGCTCTACTAAACTCGCATTAGTATCGACCATTACTCCTTTCAGCTACCATGGTTTGTACTCACTTCCCGAGAGGACCATGAAGGAAGTTATCTGATAGTTCCTAACTTCTGATCCTTTGTCTTTCGATTTCAAAAAAACTTGACTTATCGTATAGCCTTGAGCTATCTTCATAATTGATACAAAATAAAAATAAAATGAATCACCAGTTATGTTCTTCTCCAGAATGAATTAATCAATTAACTGTTTGCTCCCCCTCCAAAATCAATTCAACGTTTGCGCTAAGAATCAATAGTTCACTTACATAGGGGCTAAATTTTGTATTTGTCCTTATAGAGTTTTGACTTTAAATATGACATTTAATGTCAATACATTTATTACATCGGTAGTTCTTGGGGTTTTTGAGTTGAGCCCCTTCTATTATCATCCCTTCCCTTCGGCCGAATACGCTGAAAATCGTGTTGGCCTTATGGGGTTCTGAAGTCATAAAACATTTTGTGTTCCCGGGCAAACTTTTTTTTCTTCATCCTTCCAATCTAAAAAAAAAAAAATTCCGTTGAAAACTCATATAATTTTGTGGAATTAGACAATATAAAAATTAAACAATTTTTTTTATTTTTTTTTCAAATTTTATTAAATATGAGCACGATTACAATATTTCTTTTTATTATAGGTTTCAATGATGATGATATTTAATCCATATCGAATTACTGTTAGATTACAAAATTTCTCCATTGTTATGTATAACCAGAAGAGGAAATTTCTGTCCAATTTTTTTCACTCTGTGAATCAGTGTTGTTTATACGTAAATTTGTGTTCTTTACGTGAATCTAGGATGGTACATGGCTGACTGTGAATTTGCCATCGTGACTTGTGTACATAACCAGGTCGTATGTTCACGGTCTACTGTTTGTGACGTTCCTTGCAGTGTCAACCCCCTTCAAATGTGAAATTTCATGTCGATATGAATGTATCATCGGAAGTTATTGCGGTTTTTGAGTTAAGCCTTCCCCCTAATCCCCCATTCTCTTTCGTCGACTTTGCTGAAAAACAATAGATGTCGTCGTTAGAGGGTTCTTGATTCACATATAAAATTTCATGTCGGTATATTCATTCTATCGGGAGTTGTGTTCACAGGCAGACAGAATTTTTTGAGGTAGGAAAACATGAAATTCCGTTGAAAATTCCGCATCGAATTTTTGATCGATTACATAACTTCTTCTATACTTCATATAGTTGGGGAAGTTAAAAAAAAAGAAAATGGTTGACTTTCAATTTAAGTGAATACTAATGAAGAGAGCTGAAATTATCATTGTATAGAATTCCTCAGGGGGTTGAGTCTCTTGTATATTTGAATCTGAGAGGGTTGCCTATACATATTCATGATATGTGGGTCACCAATTATGTTTATCAAGACATTCCCAAGATACACATCGTAGCCCCGCTCTGGCTTCTGGCTTATCCGTCCTCTTCTCTGATTTATTACGGCCGTTTGAATATTAATTTAGTATCGGTCTTTTATCTTCAATTGAGTCATTCGTTACGCAGCGCGCGTCTTGTGTGCCTTATCTTTAGAGTTAAATTTGATTGAAATATTGATGTTTTCAGAACTCAGCACGTGAAAAGTTATCCGATCATGGATGATACAATTCTATTGGGTCACAAAGGTGTAAAATGAAGACATCAATCAGACAGACAGCGTGCTAGTCTACTAAGATCAACCTGGCCGAGGCCCTCAGTTTATTTTATCTGTGAGGTCAAAAAAAACTTAGGCTAGGCGAAATTTAGGAATCCCATAGTAGAGCTCATGACGAAAGAGCACTCTGGTAGTAGGCGACTAGACCATAGTTAAAGCCCGGGCATGAGTCAAAATACCTATTTTATTTATTCCTTTTACCATTTTAAATTTACATGTTATATTATGAATAATTTACATGTTATGTCTTATCACACATCATAGTGAGCGTTTGCCCAAAAATAACAACGCTATCCTAGGACCAAAATGCAAATTTTCTGTTGAACACTGCAACATGGCTACTCGACCAACATTTATGTATTAATACTTAAAAAATACTTTTTTCTGTTGCTAATTAGTATTTTATTGTACTACTATTTTATGGAATAAGGAGTATTACTTAAAAATTCTAACGCCGACTGACAGCTCTATTGGAAAGTTCCGTGCAAATTAGACCTATTCATTGCATCCAGGAAAATCAGAGGTCAGGTCCAATAGTTCACATTCTATTGTAGATATGTCATTACACAAAATAATAGAAATATGTAGTGCTTTGAATTAAAAGTTTTAAGTTGGTTTGTGCTACCTGAAGTTTTTGTCGTGAGCTTTTGTTGGGAAAAGAATCAGTTCATTGACATGCTCTGCATATGGAAGTATGAAACCATCAAAAGACCATTGATAAGAGCAAATCAAGCAATGTATAGCGATATTAGCGTATTGAAGAGGCTGATATTGTCCCCGAGATTGTGGTTCAATATTGACATTGTGCCTTCAATCTGATATTGACTTGAATGTGTTTTCAATACCAACCCCTATGGTGCCATCATGTTCTCGTTATCCGAACCGTGTAGTGCTATCCGATACAAATGACTTGTGCCAAATTGGTTGAAAGTTCGCCACATTTATTCTAATGTTCTTGTAATATGAAGAGTTGAAGGGTCTGATAGCTTGGTGGCAAGAGTTCAGCAAGTGAGAAAAATTATAAAACAAACCAATTATGGTAATTCCTTATGATGTTCATTATTCCCGATTTGTGGAATTAATATTCCTATAGTAATGCTTATCCCCAATCCTGTTCAACATTGCACCAATTCCTATTTTCAATCAAGTACTGTTCGAGCCCTTTAAGTTTCTATTTTCATGACGACACCTGTTGAGTTTTCGCCGAACTAATTACGTTAGTTTTGGCCACCTGACCGCTAGAGAGTGTTTACCTCTCTAGGTACTATCTTTCGCCCCCCACCTTTCCCTCTTGTTTCCCCAGCTTCCAACCCAGAAGGTTCCTCTTGTTTCACCAGCCACAGACCGCGAAGGTCCTCTTAGCTTCCAGTGTTTTTAGTTTCCATAAAGTTAGGTTAGGTTTTATGACTCATGCCCGGGCTTTAACTACGAGGTCATATCGCCTACTACCAGAGCGCTCTTTCGTCACTCTGATGGACATGAGCCCGACTCTACTGTGGGAGTCCTAAATTTTGCCTACCCTAAATTTTTATTCATCTAGGGTAGGGGTCTTTAACGAGTACCTGACATCGTACAGGCTCGGGACCATCGCTTAACGTCCCATCCGAAGGACGGCGTGCTTAAGTTTATTTTACCTCCCAGATAAAATAAACTAAGGGCCTCGGTCGGGCTACGAACCCACGACCTTGAGCTCAGAAGTCAAGCACGCATACCACTGAGCTACCGGCGCCCTCAGGTTTTCCATAAAGTGTTTTTGCCTCCTGCTGCCTCAGAAGTTTCACCCACTGGGTTTCGGTTCTACCTGGACAACAGACTAACTTGGAATCCCTATACTCGACTGAAACGCCAAGCACTGGAGAGACGATTCGAACCACTGTACATACTTCTTAACAGAAAATCTAAACTGTGTGTGTATAGAGAACAAACATACAATATACAAGACAAGCTGCTGGGCCAAACCAAACATGAAGCGGATCCAAACTTTCCAATCCGAAGAGAAGGAAGGGAGGAGTGGAAGGAGGGGGAGGGAGGAGGAGAGGAGTGAAGGGAGGGTGAAGAAGGAGGGGAGGGAAGGAGGGTGGGGGGACGGCCGCCATCTTGCCCACTTGCCCTGCGCCAAAACATACTATTCTCCCCTACTGCTTAGAATCATTGCAGATGCACATTTTACGAGATACTTGCTGACAATTGTCTTAAAATGACATCTCGAAACCCATTTTTACTTCCACATTAAAAAAATTTTTTTTTGCCTCTAAATCATTACAAAATAAAGCAGTCAGCTGGGAATGTACAATCACTGATTATAAAAACAGTATGGGGGAAGTTATGTAATTCGTCAATAATTCGATGCGAAGTTTCCAACGGAATTTCATGATTTCCGACCTCTAGATTCCAATCTGTCTGTCTGTGTTTGAGTCTGTGAACACGATAACTCCCGATAGAATGAATATATTTACAGGAAATATTATATGTGTATCCAAAACTCTCTAAGAACAGTCAAATCGACCAAAAGGAAATGATTAGGCTTAACACAAAAAAGGAAATAACTGTCGTTGTAATGAATGTATCGACACAAAATTCATAAGTAAGACATTTATGAATATTCAGCGGAATCAGCCATAGGGAAGGGAGGGGATAAGAGGGGAGGCTCAGCTCGAGAACCTCAATAACTACCGATGATGATGAATAATGCATTCATCGACACAAAATTCATAAGTAAGACAACAACCGATGATGATGAATAATGTATTCATCGACACAAAATTCATAAGTAAGACATTTATGAATATTCAGCTGAATCAGCCATAGGGAAGAGGGGATAAGAGGGGAGGCTCAACTCGAAAACCCAATAATAACCGATGATGATGAATAATGCATTCATCGACACAAAATTTAGTTTTAGAGGGGACGGATTCGTTCTGGTAGTACTGGAAGTACATCGCCGTTTAGTATCATGGTTTCTCCGGATTTCGGTGCAAGTGGTTCAAGAAGACAACGTGGTTGTTATCAGGTGTGACTGGCTTCCTCTTGGCTGGATTTACTGCAGTTCTCCCCAAGTTGGTTCTCTTCACTCCACCAAACTTGCAGTGTCTTCTTGGAACAAAGGTTTATTACCTGATGAGGGTAAGTCTCTGTTTTCAAAGGTAATTAGCAACCAGACTAAGACCTCGCCCGCATCTCCACTACTGTCGTCTTCTTTACTTTAATTACTTCTGTCTTCCTCTGTTTATCTTCTCTATTTAATTCCCCCCGAAGACGGGCTACAGGTGTTTATGCCCCTCTCCAGTTCCTTCTGTCTCCAAGAACCATCCTTTTCTTCTGATTAATGTTCCCATAATTCCTCGGCTAGTCCCCATTAGAGTCTTCTCTTTAAGCCGATATTTATTAAGAAACATTCTTAATTCCAATTCTTTCTTGGAATTATTTTTTACGTCTTTGGTCAAATTGCTATTTCAGCTTAGCTACGCTCTCATATCTACAGAATGTTTATTAGTACAAACTTTTTGCGGAATATGCGGAATTGGGTAAAGGAATTCAAAATTAGGACTTTTTTGGTTAAAAATAGATGTTTATTTTACAGTTATTTGTTTGAACTTGAAATAAATAAAACTTGTTTATTTATGATACTGTCTAATTTCACCAACTATATTTACATGGGAGTACTTTCGGTATTTCTACCATCCTCAGCCAAAAGCATAAGAGATAAGACTGAGTCTTATCTCTTAATGGCTGAGGATGGTAGAAATACCGGAAGTACTCCCATGTAAATATAGTTGGCGAAATTAGACAATATCATAAATAAACAAGTTTTATTTCTTTCAAGTTCATTTGAATTATTTCACAATATCTCTGCAATAATGTAAGTTTTCAGTTATTTGTTTATTGTTAATCAAAGTATGCCCCATCAGAATCTAAAACCTTGGTCTATCTATCAGGAAAAAGATGAATCCCACAAAAAAAGAAATCCTGCTCCTTTGAGGCAATCCAATCATCAAGCTATTTTTAAACATCATCATAAATATTGAAGTGCTGTTCGAAAAGGGCTGACTGCATGGACCGAAATGGTAATCTGAAGGAGCAATATCTGGACAATTTGGCGGCACAAATTTCATGGATTAATTCGTTATTCATCGACAACTAAGTCAATTGTGTGAATATAATAATTCTAGATTTATTTTAAAACATTCAAAATAAATTGCAAACTTTCTTATGTTATGCCCCAGAAAACTTCAATTTTTTGTTTAATAAAGTTTGTAATAAAGGAAATTTGGAATGAATAAAGAAACACTTTACCTTTGTACATTAATTATTTGAATTGAGATGTCTTTCTATAGAATAAAATAAATGAAAAAGCTCCTCTTTTATAAAAAACAAAATCATAAGCTGCAAGAAAAGAAAAAAAAGAAAAAATCGTATGAAAAATGAGTTTTAATTTTCTCTCCTGTTTGAAATTTGAAAATTTTGCTATTAGAACAAAAATTAAATAGAGTAGGCGTTATTCAAGTGTAAAATAAATTTACAAAACGACGTAATTTCGTGGAATTGTTTTCATAAAAATGTTAAATATAAAAGTTGATTGTTAGAGCTTTAAATATGTTCGCGAGAAAAACTTTTATTTTTATTTTTAGTGGGCGGTGAAATGGGAAAAGTGGGCTTACGAATAGCTGGTTATTAAAAAATATTACAGACAAGTATCATCAAAATCCATATTTTCTGTAAATCCTTTTCGACTTCCTTATTCCTGGAAAAGAATTCCTGTCTGCTTGTGAACAGGACAGATAGAATGAATATATAAACACGAAATTCTATATGGGTATCCAGAACCTCATAAGGACGACACCTATTTTTTTTCAGCCAAATAACAACCAAAGGGATTAGAAAAGGGCTCAACATAAAAACCCCAATAACCCATTATGTAATGAATGCATCAACACGAAATTTTCATAAATTTTCTTTCGAATCGGCCGAAGGGAAGTCTGGAACCAGAGCGGGGGAACGCCCCTTCATTGTACTCAATAACCCCTGAGAAACCTATCGATTTACAACCAAATCAATAAATTCGTTTTAGAGGGAGAGTGTAAACCTAATTAATTAATTCGGACCTGGCAACCTTCAACAACGTGCGGAACCTTGGGGTTTACTTGTACAGCAGACTAACATGGAACCCCCCCCCCCCCCCCCCCCCCCACACAAGACTCAAACAACAAGAACTCAACAGATGGTCTTTTACTCGGATGAAATTCAAGACTATCTGTTGAGAACAAACTTACTATTAACAAAACAATCATACGACCTATACAGACTAGGCTAGCCCTTAGTATGAGTTAACTTAAACAGAATACAATCTTTTCATTCAAGAGTCGTACGACAAATTTTAAAAGATCCCTTTTTTCTCAACAAAGTTCTACACAAAGACCTCAAAATTTCTTATGTCCAAGACCTAATCCAACTCCGCAAGAAATTCTATTCCAAGCTGAATCCCCATCCCAATCTGTCGCTCAGCTGAAGATGAAAAATATATTCTGGTTGGTTCTACGTAAGAAAGCCTAAAAAGAAATGTAGAATAAATTCCTTGTTATGCACATTTCAAAATTGTTTGAAAAGCACTTTAATTGAGCAATGTCTGTAGGTAGGTTTCAACCAGATACCATGAATGCATCAACACGATAAAATTTTATAAATTTTCTTTCGAATCGGCCGAAGGAAAGTCTCATATCCCCTACTACCAGAGCGCTCTTTCGTCACTCTGGTGGACATGAGCCCGACTCTACTGTGGGAGTCCTAAATTTTGCCTACCCTACAGGCTCGGGACCATCGCTTAACGTCCCATCCGAAAGACGGCGTGCTTAAGTTTATTTCACCTCCCAGATAAGATAAACTAAGGGTCTCGTCCGTGTTTCGAACTCACGATTTTTAGCTCAGAAGGCAAGCACGCATACCACTGAGCTACCGGCGCCCTCATTGTAGTATGTAGGTATATTATGTAAGTATTTTTATAATCTATAATGTGTGTAAGTACTTTTTGTACATCACAGCTCAAAGTCACATTTTCTACGCAATACGATTTGCGCTCTCCCCAAATACATATGCGAACTCTTACATCACAAATATATTTACTACCTTTGAATCTGTAACACCTCTTTCGGCATTCATTTTAAATTTCAACATTTCAATATTTATTACATTTTCTAAGTTGAGAAACGCGGACCTATTGTGGAAACTTGTAATAAATAAATAAAACAAACTTATTTTTAAAATATTGTCTATTCCACTAAAGATATAAATATATATAACTACCGGTTTCGGCCTTACACCATCGTCTAGTTACTACTAGACCTGTAGTTCATAACTAGACCTGACGATGGTGTAAGGCCGAAGCCGGTAGTTAAATATATTTATATCTTTAGTGGAATAGACAATATTTTAAAAATAAATTTGTTTTATTTATTTATTACATTGTTTATTTTGTACTGAAGTCGGACTGTTTACGGTCTCCTCCCCATTAATCCTACTTATCCACTAATGTTTACTAAAGTAGGCTGCCTTAAGCCTCTCAGTAGCTTGCTTGGAGCCTCCAAGACCGCACCTTACATTTTTTCGCCTGCTCAACCATCACCAGATCATCTCAACATCCCCCAACATCGAGTAGCCCCCTCCTCATCTCAGAGCGGCGTGGAAGGCATCTTAACCTATAAGAACATTATTATTTTACCATTGTTTTGAACTTTTATTTTTATGTTAAACGTTATATTCCAAGTTAAGTTTTAGTTATATTTATCTTATGTTTTGTTATCTTATTATTTTTCAGTTGGCCAACTCCATCTCTCCAGGTTTTCTTTTGTTCATTACATTCTTTTACATATAAACTTCATCAATCTTATTATTCTCCAATATTTTGGAGTGGTCCTCCACAACCGCCAGGTATAGCCGGTTATTTGGAAATTCTTATTTTGCATTTTACCAGTACCGGTCTATACAACACCATTTCATTTCTCCTGAAAATTTATTCTCAAAATGTTTACTGGGAAATATGGATGTGTTGTCTGAAGACGAGGGTATGAATGTAAGTCCATTTAATATCCAGACAGAAAGATGGAATCTGAAAGGATTGTGAGTAAACTTACAATAGGAGCGTATTTCTGTACAAAAGACTGTCGGGGACTTTATTCTCAACTTGAGATATTCCTTTCGACTTGAGATTCCAGATTCCTGCCACACACAATATTCAGAGTAAGCATTGTTGTTCCCATTTGTACTGTCTTTGTATGGTACAGCCAATATAATTGTTGACGATGTTTTGCCAAATGTTGGAATCTCCTTGGGTAAAAATAAGATGTTCCAAAAAAAAGTTTTGAGGCAAAACAGTTGGAAAAAAGTCTTCGGTGAATTATCGGCATGTACTTCCCCAGGACGAATTAATCAATTAGCTTTTAGATACCCCCTCCCAAACCAGTCGACCGTTTGCGCTAATATTCAATAGTCGACTTACACAGGGGCTCCTAAATCCTCATACTAAATTGTGTGTCGATAAATTCATTACATTGGCAGTTATTAGGGTTTTTGAATTGAACCCTCACCCCTGAACCCCCCCTTCCATTCAGCCGATACCGTTGAAGTTTGAGAGGTAATGTTCTCATTGGGTTTTGACTTTAAATATTAAATTTCATGTCGATACATTCATTACATCGGCAGTTATTGGGGTATTTAAGTCGAGCCCCTCTTCTCTGGTCTCCTTCCCTTCGGTCGATTTCGCTGAAAATTGATGTGTCGTCGTTATAGGGTTTTGAGGTTCAAACTCATTACTTCGTTGGGCATTGAGGACAAGCGACTCTGAATTTTTCCAACATATTCAAGTACATCACAATATCCAAGGAGGATGCATATTATAGAATGTAATAGAGATTAAATTGGACAGGAAGAAAAGAGATTCCCTTCTCCTCTATTCTAGAGAGGGGATAAGTTGTCCAGCTTCACGCACTCAGTTCTGCCAATTGGGATAGATGGGGAACAGGAACAACGTATCTGTCTCCATCCATGAAATTATAAATGTTAATTTTTGAATAGTTTTTTTTTATATTTTTATATATCAGAGAATTTTATCTTCTTTATTCACTTGCTTTTAAAATTTTAAACTGTTTTTATTTTTAAAGATTTTTATATAGGTACCTGGGACTGGATCTGTGGCAGCTGGTGACGGAGACCGGCTACCCAGTGTTCAGCCGGTTTGTCGGCTCCTGGCGGAGATAGAAAAAAGCGGTGTGACTGGCTGTGGGACGGGGGGAGGGAGGGGGGTTACTGCAATTTATTCACATACTGCACAATTAAATGGAACGTTTCATGAGCTATCCAATGGTGTGTCACATGACTACCTCGAAAGGGAATAGTATGTATCTCTTGTGTAGAATCGGAGTCCCTAGCTCCATTGTAGCCACAAATCGTACAAGAAGAGCGTTCAAAAATGATTATAGCTTTAGAGAATAGTTGAAACAGGATTAATGAACATCCTGACTTAGGTCTACTGTAGAAACCTTATATGTAGAAAGGTCTTATGGAAGGGTTATATCTTCGGCTATGAGACAGAGCGAACAATAAGGGTAAACAGAAGTATGTCGTAACCCGGTGCGGAGTCGAATGGTTATTACCCAATTTGCCGTTCAAAGTGCCTACAGCCTCTCTGTGTGACTTCTCTTATCTGTGGAGTGTCTCTCAGAGCACCCACCACCTGTACAGGGGGGGGGGGGGGGGGGGGGGGCTCATGAAAACGTGACGGGAAATTTTCAATTCGCCTTTCCACATCGTCCTATATCAGATATGAACTCCGGAATGACAAAACCGTCCACTATATGAAAAACGAATCTTCATGGATATCCATTGAATGAGTGGGGAAACGGCCAGAATATACAAACCCCCTGCGCGTATCTGTCAACTTTTATTAAATCTGATATATATTTCTTATGTTTCAACAAAAGGAAAGGATTTCAAAATATGACTGTGTGCTTGTGGAATATGTTTTCATCGCTATAGTACAACATAAACTAGTGAAGATTTTTATAACTTTACGAAGTGTAGAGGAAGATATGTTATCGATCAGAAATTCGATACTGTGTTTTCAACGAAATTTCTCGTTTTCCGACCCCTAGAATGAATGTATCAACAAGAAATTCTATGTGTGAATCCAGAACCCCATAACGACGACACCTATTGATTTTCAGCCAAATCTGCCCAAAGGGAAAGGAGGGATTAGAGGAGGGCTTATAAGGGCTTAAATTCCAAAACACGTATGGACGGAACTGAATCGGATGAAGGGAAAGGGGGCTTAACTCTTAAACCCCAATTGCCGATGTAATAAATGTAACGTCACAAAATTTAGTATGAGGGTTCAGAAGTTCTTAAGTAAGTCAACTATAGATTTTTATAGCAAACGGTCAATTGCTTTTGGAGGAAAAGCAAACAGTTAATCGATTACTCATAGAAATAAAAGATGTTGTCTTCTCACTGTTTTATTATAGACAGAACCGGTTTTCAACCCAACAGCGTCATCTTCAGTGGTTCATCTATGATAGAATAATAAAATATACAAATAATGAAAAGTATAAATAACTCTTAAAGCATCAGGGTACATAGTAACAAGATAAAAATTATAAAATTACTTACCCCATCCACACAGCACAGCGGTTAAAGGACAACTGGCATAGTCGTTCATAGTGACCAGAAGAAGGGACGTGAAAGTGTCCCAAAATATTGTCAAAAAAAAAAAAGAAAAATGAAGAAACCTCTGAGAAAAATGTGGGAAAAATCAATTGGCATAGGTTTAAAGGCTGGGGAAAACATTTTTTTTTTTTTTTTTTTTTCAAAATTGTATTTATTTTATTTTATTTATTAGATTTTATGACATCAAAAAATTCCTTTGGCTATATGCTGAATTTTATATTATATTACTATTATGTAGAGACTTGTTTTAGTTATTGTGTATATTAGAATGAATGGTTTTGTATGTAGAGAGAGTGAGGGAACCTGGCTATCCCCACCCCTTAGAGCTATGCCAGTTGTCCTTTAACCGCTGTGCTGGCTGGGTGGATTAAGTAAGTTTATAATTTTTATCTTCTTACTCTGTACCCTGATGCTTTAAGAGTTACTTATACTTTCCATTATTTGTGAATTTTATTATTCTATCATAGATGAACCACTGCTGATGACTCTGTTGTGTTGAAAACCGGTTCTGGTCTATAATAAAACAGTGGGAAGACAACGTCTTTTATTTCTATGAGAAACCTCGTTCCACAACATCTTACTATCACATATGGTTAATCGATTAATTTGTTCTGGGGAAGTACATTGCCGGTGAATCACCGACTACGTTTTTATATATTAATTAATTATTTATTTATTTTTTTGTTATAATGAAATACAGGATACCTCTGTAAAACTTAGGAGTACGATCTGTGAGGCCATGGTAAAGTTTTAGATTTCAAATTGAAATATGTCATAGAAATTATTATTAAAACTATTAATTTTTAAAAATTTTTGACGAGAATTTTGACATCTACTGGGTACGGTTGTTGATTCTGATTCCAAAAAATGAAATTTTCTGTCTGTCTATGAGTCTATTATCAGGATAAGATAAATATCTATATAATAAATATATCTACTATATTACAATAAACATATTATTTATTTGTAATTAATTCCTCCATTTTGTTCCAGGTAAGACAGTGGTTTCTCTTGACTACAAGTACCAAGTAAGATACATAATTTTGCACTTTTTACTAGGAAACATTTAATGTGTAAATGTCAAAATAATGTTAGAATTTATCGGTACAGTCAGAAGTTCGTTCTGAGGGGCTATAGATCAAATCTAGGGATGCCTATCGAAAAGAACTTTGTATCTATAATTATAGTCATTATAACGATACGCGATAATATCGACACGCGAAATTGATTTCTTTCAGTTTTAAAATATCGATGAAATATTTAAACATTTTTTGGAGCCCATAAAATTTAATATTAAATATAAAAAATATATGGGAGCTGCCTATGGGTATAAAATATCGATATTTGGCTGAATAATACCGGTAGCATATATCGTGTATCGATAGATATCAAACACATTGCATAGAGTCAGTTAAGGGATGGAGGAGCAATCCAGCTCTCCATCCCTTAACTATATTATATTTAATACTAGCTGAGCCCGCGCGCGCTCCGCTGCGCATTTTGTCGTTTAAAAATTTAGTTCGTCTTCGTAGAAGTTGCAAGTGTACCCGACAGTCATCCTGCCAAGTAAGATATTCCTGTTTTTCAAATTATTGAAAGACACGCGAGCAGAACGGCTGCTTCACGGCTACTACTCGAAATCTGTGACAAAGATAATGTAAGGAAATTGTAGTTGTGTAATGAACGTTATTGCAGAAACTGTTCATGAATCACCTTGGATTATAAACAACTTGTATCAGTTCATTAATGATGAGAACAATTTATTGTCCGTACCGTTAAAAAAAAAATTTACTTTACACACAGTGAAATATGAAAACCTATACGATCAAAATAATTTTCATACTTGCATAACAAAAAATGACGAAAAAGTAAGAAGAAATTCGGAAGTCTTTCTCTATGGAGAGTGTGTGCAATATCACGTTCTGGGCAACTTGTATGTAATAAGCAATTAACTTACTAATAACTTACTCAGAACTAACTTTATTGAAGAGGAACTTTATTAAAGAACACCTTGTTAAGACATTGCACATAATATCGAAACAAACGTCAGCCTAACAAAATGGAAGTCACAGCGCATGATTTAATTGTGTATTGCACTCACGTTTCTCAAGATGAATAAATGCCTATAACGTTATTAAAAGTTTAACGTTATGAAATAAAGAAATAAATAATATTGGCTGTCAACGGTAATGTCATTCGAATGAGTAAAGTCAGTTGTCCAAAGCTGTGGGATAAACTATATTTTTAGTCGTATTGTTAGGCGAGTAAATGTACAAATTTTTTGGCGAACCAACCCTAGAACAGGCAACATATAATTGGCCATGAGAAAAGCACGGCTTTTCTAGATTGATGCCAGCTACCTTCAGAGATTGCCCTTGTGATTTATTAATAGTCATGGCGAATGCTAAGCGCACTGGAAATTGAAGCCTCTTGAAGTCAAATGGCATGTCAGAGGGTATCATAGGAATCCTAGGAATAAAAATGTCTTCTCCTTTAGCCGCGCCTGTCAGTATTGTGGCTTCGATGACGTTGGGAAGCAAATTTTTTACAGCCAATCTTGTTCCGTTGCAGAGTTTTGGTGGATTTAGGTTCCGAAGTAGAATTATAGTACAACCTTTTTTCAGTCGAAGCATATGAGGTGGAAAACCTGGAGGTTCTAATGAGTTGAGAAACTCTGTGGGGTAATTGACAGCTTGGTCTTGATCTAGAACTGTATCGATGGATTTGTATGTTGTGAGTTCTCCTGGTAAAGTGCCAAGTACAATGGTATTGATGTTGTTGACATCGTCGTTACGTGGTGCGAGGATAGCTCTCTCGCAAAGCCACGTGTGATTCTTGTAATTGCTGATAATATGAGTGAATACTTTGTCAATGAGTTCTTCAATTGTGGGGACGACGTTGCAAAAGTCTGGCGAAAATGAGATTTCACTCATGAGTGTCGTTGGAAACTTTCCTTCACCAATCTGCAAAAGTTTTTGTGCAAAAGGTCCTGCTGTGTCATCTCCACCCAGAACAACTCTCATATTTGTGTTAAGAGTCAGTTTTTGAACGTTCCGCCAAAGGTAAGATGCTTTCAAACATGCATGCAGCTCATCAGCAGCGGTTCCTCGTTGAATCACAGGCCGGGTTTGCCGAAAATCTCCTGCTATTAAGACGAATGCACCACCCATAGGTTCGTTGATTCCTCGAATATCTCTCAAAGTCCGATCAAGTGCCTCTAGAGCTTTTTTGTGGGCCATTGTACATTCGTCCCAAATTATAATTTTACAAATTTTCAAAACATGACCTTGCCCAGAGCTTTTACTTACGTTACATATCGGCGAATCAGAAGTCGCAAGATTTAATGGTAATTTCAAAGCTGAGTGCGCAGTCCTCCCACCTGGTAGAAGTGTCGCCGCAATCCCTGAAGATGCAATGGCAAGACCAATTTTGTTATCCTTTCGTATATCGGCCAAAATTAAATTAATCAAGAATGTTTTTCCCGTTCCTCCTGGTGCATCAAGGAAGAAGAGGCCACCTTCATCATTAGCAACATGTTGCATGATATAATCGTATGCCAGTCTTTGATCAGGAACTAATCGTTGCTTGTTTGTCTCCACAAATACGCGCAACGCCTCTGTGTCGTAGCTTGTTTCTCTTAATATATCTCTGTCGGTAATGTCCATGCCATCGCGCGTTGGAGATACCAAACCTAGATCATTGAGGGTCTTATTGTTGATGGACATGCATTTGTCCTCAATATCAATGAGAGCCAAGTTATAAATTCGAATCGAGTACTGTAGGTCAGGGTCGTTGCTGGTGCGGCGCGCTCGATGCAAAAAATCTTCGCTAAAAATATCTTTGTACTTCTCCCACAGGTTTTTTGGATTTGACGGTGTGCACGTTGTCAGTATGATAGCAAAAAGACTACGCAGTTGTGACGGGAAAGAAGTTAAAGCAGCATCCGACAAAGTAGTGTCCCAATGACTATCATCTTCAAGAAGGCCGTACTTGTGACACGCCTCTCTATAAGTTTGACAGACTTGTCCATCCACAGTGCGGAGAGCTTCAAAAGACGTAGGTCCTTTGACTTGGTGGAGAAGCATCCTTAGATAGTAGCATTCAGCATTAGTCGGGTGAATGGTGTAGACGCGACCTAATGCATCACTCTCTTTGGCGTCTGTTCCTGGTACTATGGTGCCTTGCTCTCTCTTGAAAAACTGTTTTTTTAAAGTGTTCCAGGTATAAAACCGCGGGATTTCGGAGTAGAGCAATGATCTGGCAAATGGGTCATCTGTGCATAGCTGGAAAAATGCTGTGAGCGTCGTGTGTTGTGGATTTTTTGCTCTTTCTCGTGCGTTTGCTTCAGTGAAATAAACTCTTTGCCCGTTTTCAAGATGCACTGACTAATGAACAACCGTTGGGTGTCTATCGTGAATAGGAAAGCTCAGAATCCTCCAAAAAGCTTCATTGCTACTTACGTAGCGCCCCATCTGATATTGTGCAATCTCATCATTTTCATTTGCAAATCCGAATACCGCCATGTCGCTGCCTTTGTTTATATATTTGCAAATATATTTGATTGATTTTACCGAGTTGCAAAATTCTACATTTATGTGTGCTTGGAACATCTTTGATAGTAACGGTGAGTAGGGAACTACCCAGCTGTTATCTACCTGAATTTCTTGGTTTTTAACCTTCACTGTTGTGACATTGCCCCCATCTTCTGGTTGCCGTCGCCTGTATTTTGGATACCCATCATGGCCTGTTTCGGTCTCAAGTGTAAATTCCCGTGGATATTTTTTCGTACAATGTCCATCTTTCATACATGGGGCAGAAGGATTCAAATGTCCACACGGGCCATGTATCATGCTAGTACTGATTGTTTGAAAGAGTAACGGATCAGATTCTTGATTAGGCAACTCTGCTGAGATGATGTTGTTGATCCTGTTTGAATGTATCTTCTCCTTCAGCCAAATCAGGATGTGGGCATGTGGCAAACCTCGTTTCTGCCATTCGATGGAGTACATAAAACATCGCACATCTCCGAAAATATGAAGTTTTTTAATGGCATCCATCATTTTGTTCAGTTTTTGTTTGAAAATCCTTGCTGTTAAGTCATGCCTGTCGTTTGCTGTTTGCCCTGGAAGGAGATGATGGGTGATCTCAGGCCATTTTGGGTTGCATGTAAAAGTTATGAAAAGGTCTGGACGGCCGTAGTGTCGCACATATGCCATAGCGTCTTGCGCGTACTCATGCATGTGCCTTGGACTTCCTGTAAATGTTGCGGGTAAAATCACCATCCGACCAACATCTGATACATTTCGATCACTGGCAAGTGAATCTCGCAAATGGATATATTCCTCTGAACGGAGCTTTGTCTGATTTAAACGAAGATAGAGTAACCTTTCAGTCTCGATTTTTGCATACATGTCGACCACGTATTGCTGTAAAAGACGGCCGCACCGCAAAAGGTAATTAGTGCCAAATCGCATCATGAGACGATAAGCGTAGAAGTTTATAGCTGAAACTTTTTTTTTCGTTGGCGCACCAGTCTCTGGATCAACTTGAAAGATGTTGAAGTGATACCCATCTTCACCTTCCCAAAAGAGAAGAGGGTATTGAAGAGCGTCATAAGATCTATGCGTTTCAGCGATTCGTTGTAAGTTATCACCTCGTTTATGGAGAATTATATCGCGTCTGTCAAACTGTTGTCCTACAATGACGATTGCAACTTCAGAGATGGTTGGGATGTTAAAACGTCGTTCGTGTTCCCTTGTCGGTGTTTTATCAGCTTTTATGATGACTTTGTAATCATCAGAAGGCATCTGATCCAGAGCGGTTTCGAAAATCCGAACTAACGCATTACTTTGATGTAGTAAATCTTGCAATTGACGAACGATTTCACGATCGACTCCAGGGATTATTGCGCATCGTCTATCTGTTTCCAAGTCAGTGTCGCCTAAGAAATAGATTTGCAGGAACTGAGCATCTTGCTCTGGTAGTGGTAACAGTGACCCGGCGCGGTGGTATATTTGTCCTTGAACTTTGAAAGTTGGCATGAAACCACCTTCTTGAATTTCTTTTGCTCCAAATGAAGTCATTTGGAAACAACTATTGTATTTTCGTATGTTTTGCAAGAAACTTTTCGATTGAGCCGTACATCCTGATGTAAGAGTAAGCAGTGGTTCCGGAGGATTCTTTAGCGGTGTTAATTTGACCTTTCCATTAGAGCAGCACATTCCAGGAGCTTCATTTTTAAATTTTCGAGCAGAGCAAAAAGCACAAATGATGCTCATTTCTCCGATAAGTATACTGGGATGCATATGATAGTCGACATCTTGCTCATAATTGAATCCTGCTAACTCAAGATCAGCAGGTTGCCTACGGGGTTGAAGCGTGTACCTTCTTCTTTCCTCTTGAAGCCGGTGTGAAGCTTGTTCTGCAGATTCCGCCTCTCTCCTTTTTTTTGATCGACTTGATGAATTGCTATCACGACCAATGAACTGTCGCTTTCTAGGTGCCATCGTTAATTGAACAGCGAATAAACAAAGCGAGAGAAAATTCGAATACAAAAATTTGTTCTTTATAATCAACAATTGACATTCAAATGTCGAAAAATCTACACAGTCAACCAAAAAACGCAATGTAACCTCAAAAGAGCAAATGTGAAGAAATGTAAATTGTCATAAAAAAAATGCAAATTTATAGTAAAATATCCAAAAAGTCATCAAAAAAACGCAAACAAACCTGTAAAAATACAAATTGTCAACTACAAAAAAACGTGTGTTCGACAAAAAATAAAAATTGTCAACAAAAACGCAATTGTCATCTGGAAAATACTAATAGTCAACAAAAAAATGCAAATTGTCAACTACAAAAAAACGTATGTTTAAAAAAAATGAAAATTGTCGACAAAAATGCAACTGTCAACTGCAAAATACTAATAGTCAACAAAAAGCGCAAATCGACCTATAAAAATGCAAATTGTCAACTACCAAAAAAACGTATGTTCGACAAAAAATGCAAATTACCGACAACAATTCAATTTTCAACTGCAAAACGCAAGTAGTCAACAAAAAATGCAAATCTATAATGAAAAATCCAAATAGTAAACAAAAAACGCAATTAAACCTGTAAGAATGCAAATTGTCAACTACGAAAATACGTATGTTCGACAAAACATGCAATTGTCAACTGCAAAATGCAAATAGTCAACAATAAAATTAGGAATTTATAGTGAAAAATCCAAGAATGGAAAAAAAATGCAATTAAACCTAAAAAAATGCAAATCGTCAACTACTTAAAATACGAATTTTCGACCAGAAATGCACATTTTTGACAAAAAATAGAAATTTACGACAAAAATGCAATCATCAACTAAATAATGCAAATTTTCAAGTAAAAAATGCACTAAGTGAACAAAAAAATGCAACTCGATCGAAAAAATTGCTAATTGTCAACCATAAAAACTCAAATTTTCCACTAAAATCCAAATAGTCAACATAAAAAGCAATTTAACCTTAAAGAATGCAATTTGCCAACTACATAAAATGTGAATGCTCAACCGAAAATGCAAATAGCCGACTTACAAACCCAAATTTCTTACTTCACAATACAAATTGTCACCTTCGAAATGCAGGGTATCAACTACAAAGACGCACATATTTACCGAATAAGAAAATTTGATGTTTGTCAGAAAACGGTTAGTTGATTTCGAAATTGACGTTCCACTAATTGCACTTATTGCACCAATTAAACGCGTTACAACGGATAACAAAACCAAGACAATTACAAACTCAATCCGACTTGTATTGTATTTGACATTGTTTGTATCGCGAACTCTCGACTGCTCTCGACAGAGTGACAGATCGATATATATTTGATATTCGATATATATCGGTGAGAATTGAGACAGGCGCCATTACTTGTTTTTATTTGCTCCATGTATTACGCATGGAAAGTTTGACGAATTATTATTAAAAAACTGAAGAAAAATCTGCGTTCTAACTACGCTTACGACGCGTCCGGGAGTAGCAAGAGCATGTGTGCAAAATTTTGTAAAGATTCATCATAAATTGTGGATTTGTACCCCGGTCAAGACTTTGACTTTTATATATAAGATAAATAAACATAATTTTATTGTTGCATTAATAATTTTACAATATTAGTACAATAAATATAATTTTACCCTCTCAGCTTTACAAAGTATGTAGAAAAAAAGACTGTGTGTGTCTGTGAACAGGATAACTCCCGGTAGAATGAATATAACGACGTGAAATATTAAACCAGAACTCCATAAAAGCGACACCTATTGATTTTCAGCGAAATCACCCAAAGGGGAAAGGGGGAGATCAGATGAGAGGGGCTTAACTTAAAAACCCTAATTCAAGAGGATAATCCTCCTCCACGTCAATGATTATGATATATATATATATATATATATATATATATATATATATATATATATAAAGTAAATATTTTATGAATAAAGTTTTTTCAAAAACTTTATGTGAATTCTGATGTTGAAGGATGCTTTAACTAGAAGTTGTTCATTTACCCAATGGTTTGTTTCATTGTGTGATAAGCCTGGGATTAAAGCCAATTCGGCCATGCTTCAATGATTTCAATCTAAAATTTTTTTTTGTTTTGTTCAAGCAAAACAGAATTCATAATCAATATTTACTTAAAAGGGAAAATGTTTATTTAGTAAATAATTTGTCGAGTGAGATGTAAATTTTATTGTAATTGATTCAACGTTGGTAAAGAAAAAAAAAATAGTCGGTGCCGAATGTTTGGACTTAATTTGACTTATGTTACTTAACAGTTGACTTATATAGAGTCTTCTCTCCTACTACTTAATTTGACTTATGTTACTTAATAGTTGACTTATATAGAGTCTTCTGACTCCTACTACTTAATTTGACTTATGTTACCTAACAGTTGACTTATATAGAGTCTTTTGACTCCTACTACTTAATTTGACTTATGTTACTTAACAGTTGACTTATATAGAGTCTTCTGACTCCTACTACTAAATTTTGAGTGAATACATTCATTATATCGGCAGTTATTAAGGTTATTGAGTCGAGCCCCCCTCCAGCTATCCTCCCCTTATCATCGGCCGGATCCGCGGAAAATTAATAGATGTCGTACTTATGGGTTTTTGAGTACATATGAATTTTGTGTCTATTCATTGATTAAGACGGTTATTATAAGCTTCTTTTAAGCTTCCCCCTAACCCCCCTCTTTGGCCGATTAGGCTGAAATTCAATACGTGTTGTTTTGTTGTAATTCTGGACACAGCAATTTGACTTCCAGCTATACAAAATATAGGTAAAATTACGTAATCCGTCTGAAATTCGATGCAGAATTTTAAATTGAATTTCCAGTTGTTATACGACATCCTGATTCTAAAAATACCCTAACAACTACAGACATAATGAATATATCGACACAACACTCAGTATCATGATTCAGAAGCCACTATGTAAGCCAAATATTAAGTTTTTGCCCAAATGATCAGTTGACTTTGAAGGAAGGTAGCCGGTGATTCACCAACGATTTTCTTAGGGGTCGGAAAACAAGAAACTTCGATGAACACTCAACAGAAATTACTTTTTTTTTTGTTTTTCTCAGAATTCATTGGCGTACAAAAATACTGCTATTTTCTTTGTGCGTTTTTAATAATAATAATAATAATGAATTTATTTCCGTTAAACCAATACATGGTAATAGGATACGTCAAAAGAATTTATACATTAAGATAGCTTATAAATTAGATTTATAACTACTTGAGTCTAACACATCTATGATTAGTAGTAATAACAACACTATACGTTTGATACGTTCATCAATAATAAACGTTCATAATAAGTTAAGAAATAAGGCCTACCTATTAATTAATTATCTCTTCTTTTATAAATTATTAGTTAGTTATTATGATTCATGCTCGGGTTTTAACTACGTCATATTGCCTACTACCAGAGCGTTCTTTCGTCACCCTGGTGGACATGAGCCCGACTCTACTAGGGAGTCTTAAATTTATCCCCTATGGTAGGGGTCTTTAACGAGTAGCCGACATCGCACAGGCTCGGGACCATCACTTAACGTCCCATTCGAAGGACGACGTGGTAAAGTTTTTTTTTAACACCTAAAATAAACCAGAGGGCCTCGGCCAAGTTTCGCACCCGCCATCTTGAGCTCAGTAAGCTACTACTAAGCTACCTCACAGCTACCTGCGCCCTCTATAAATTATTATATTTTGAATGAAGATATTTCTTCTATTCGTATAAAGTTTATTGAGACTTGAAGCAACATTTGAAATAAAACTTTCAATATAAAAAGTATTTTAATTTTGTAAACTTTCAACTAATGTATAACCTTCATTGCTCTCGAAAAGAAAAATGGAAGGAAGAAGTTCTCATTAGGACTGGAAAAAGTTGGTTAAGCAGAAAGAAGTTTTGGTTAAAACAGGTCTGTAACTACCAGCCCTTTTCAAATTATCAATTTTAATGTCAAAGGGCTCACCTTGGAACTTTTGTCTCGTATCCACATTCTACTCCTCCTCCTGTACCAAGTACAAGGGAAGTTATGTAATCGGCCAGAAAGTCATTTTAGTTATTATGACTCACGCCCGGACTTTAACTACGTGGTCATATCGCCTACTACCAGAGCGCTCTTTTGTCACTCTGGTGGACATGAGTTCGACCCTAAATTTTTATTCACCTAGGGTATTTAATGAGTAACTGACATGGTACAGGCTCGGGAACAAAGCTTAACGTCTCATCCGAAGGACGGTGTGCTTAAATAAGTTTAATTTACCTCCCAGATGTAATAAACTAAGGGTCTCTCCTATACCTCGTATATCTGGGGAAGTAACAAAAAAAAAAGAAAAGCGAAACTTGTATTGAATACTTCATGAAGTTTAGTATCCTTCTCATTCAGGAGTCATCCTATCATATTGAGATAAAAATAACATCCAATTTTGTAAAAATCCTTTTTTTATTAAAACCGTACATCCCCAGAGATTTGTCAAACCCCCAAAGAGGAAACCCCCTCTGGGGAAACCACTGATATAGAATATTAAAAGAAAAAAAAAGAAAAAGTAATTTAGAGATATGAAATATAATTTTCTTTTTCACGGGGACATCCATTTTTCAAGATAATTTATCTTATGAAGTGTAATCTTCTGCTTAAAATGTCTCTTAAACGACTTCTATTCTTTTTCATCGTTTAAAAGTTTCTAAATTAAGAGGATGTCGTTTGGAAATAATTGATTGAAATCAATACAATCTTAAATGATTGTAAGATGCAAGGAAGAGATACATCAAATGAATCAAGTGATCGTCTGCCCACTGATCATTTTATAAACATAAACCTATTTTCAATATTATTGTGTCATCTTCAGTGGTGCATCTGAAATATAAATAAATAGTTTTAATATATAACACTAAAATCCTCAGGATACAAAGGAAAAAGTTGAATCAACGGCAATGCACTTCCCCAGAGTTAATTAAGTTTTCGCCCCCCCTCCAAAAGTTTAATATATAGAATTTCATGTCGATACATACATTACATCGGCAGTTATTACAGTTTTAATGTGTCACACGAAATTTCATAAGTAAATTCAAAACCAACTAACAACACTTATTAAGTTTAAGTGAAATCGGCTGAATGATAAGAGATGAGGAGGGCTCGACTTAGAAACCCTGTGATAACTGCCTGCCGATGTAACGAATGGTATCAACATTTAGTAAGATGATTCAGAAACCCCTACGTAAGTCAACTATTAACGTTAAGATCGATTTGTTTTGGAGGGAGAGCGAAAACTTAATTGATTAATTCCTATTTTTTTGTTATATTTTAATAATTTAGAAGCCTTTCAGACATGCAACCTAATTGATTCAGAATCTCATTAATGGAAAATTCTATTTAATTATTTTATTCATTTACACTTTTAAATAATTTATTTCTCTGTTTTGCCTGTGCCGAAATATGTTTGTGGACCTTACGTTTCGCAACCGGTTACCAGAAGGTTTTTGCTTCGAATTTGAAACAACGAAAAACCGGTTGTCAGAAAAGCAAAATCAGAAATCAACAGGAAAACAAAAATCAACAGGAAAACAAAAATCAACAGGAAAACAAAATAATGCCATTAGCTTTTAAAAGTACTGTTCAAAATCCAAACATTTGCAAATTGAATCCTTATCGATAGAGATAATTTATTCTTACTCCCCAGCTATTCGAAGTATAACATGTAATTTCGTGTGAATTTTTCAACAGAATTTAATGTTTTCGAACAGCTTCCAAAAAATAAAAATAAATTCTATCTGTGTGTCTGTGAACAAAACTCTCGATAGAATGAATGCATTGACACGAAATTTTATGTGTGTATCCAGAACACTCTAAGGAAAACACCTATTGATCTTCATCAAATCGGTTGAAGGGCATGGGGGTGGTATTAATGGGGGATGCTTAACACAAAAATACTAATAACTGCCGTTGTAATGAATGTTCTGACATTATCAGGGGAGTAAAATTGAAATTTGTAAAAACCATATTATGGTTTTTACAAATTTCAATTTTACTCCCCTTTCAGTCTAGGCTTCGACACTGGATCGCAATGATTCAATTTTTTTTTTCCAATAATTCTACAGGTTCCCCCTTTTTCAAAGAAATCATTATAAAATATCCCTTGTTATATATAAAATTGAACTGAGGAATGTCTATACTATGAAAAAAAAAATTGTTGTATCCGGCTTTGTCCTCGATGACTGCTTTGAAAAATAATACTCTAATGGCCCCTTTGAAATGTAACTCTTCTACTGTTTTTTCTTGTTATATTCCCTTTTTTTCGTTCCCATTCTTCCCTCTAGAATCCTTTTCTATTTTACATAAATCCCTTTAATATTGTTTCAGACGTTATATTCTTTTGTGTTAAATATTTCAAGTTCGGCTCTTCTCTCTATTTTTTTTTTTTTTTTTGTCACAAGTAAAAATTAACATAGAGTTGTCGTTCCTTTCTACTTTTATCTCATTTAATTTGTTTTTTCTTCCCTTTTGTATATTTACATAATTCGAATAAATTTTGATTTTTATGAATAAAAAAAAAATAATAAAAAGTTTCTTCTTTGTCTTTTAGTTATTGTGTAACTGTAAATGTTTGCATTTGCTTAACAAATTGCAATGGTGCACCTGGAGAGAAAGTGCATTTTCTCATGCATTTATTCAACTCATCTTAAAAAGTATTTATGAAGAGTGTCTAGAGTATAAACCATTCCATTGGTGCTTCTTAACAGAAAGTGCATATTCTGAAGCATTTTTTAACCTACCTCAAAAAATGTTATAAAAAGTTTCTATAGTATGGCTGTATTTTTTTTCTTCAACTCATCAAGTGCAATCTTAGGAGAAGAGCTGCATGTCTTTGCGTTCTTCTGTTATCCAGAAACTCATGAAATACTTCAATTGGGGCATTTTAGATAGAGGATGTCTGTTTTTTAAATTTTATTTTACTTTCTCAAATACGCGTATAAGGGATGCTATAAGGCCAAAATTTCATGTAGTATTTTTGATGGAATTTCTTTTTTCCGACCCCCCTGAGTCGAGAAATATTTTTAAAAAATGTATATTTATGTGTTTTCTTGAACACGATAACCCTCGTTAAAATGAAAAATATCGATATGATATTCTGTATGTGCATCTAGGACTCGTCAAAAAAGAAGGTGCAGGAATTAGGGGTGAAGTTTAACTAAAAACCCTAATATTTCCGTATTTATTTTATTCATCTTTTCATCTTCATCCTTTCATTTTATTTCTTTATTTTCATAAGTTTTTTAAAATTTATTTTATTGCAAGCCTGGGGTAGATTTCCTCCTCCTCCATAATCTTGATTTTTATATATTTTTTAAAATTTATTTTATCTTCTATGTACTCGTATTCATTCAGACACATTTATTTTCATGTGATTTCTTTATAATGAAACTGTTAATTTAATTACCTTTGTACTATTATTTTATTTTATTTCTCATTTCATCATTATCTATTTTATTCTATTTTCTTATTTATTTATATTTATTTTGTTCTTGTTTCTATCCACTGTAGCACTTTTACCTCATTACTGATATTTTATTTTATTTCTATTTGTTGCTCTGTTCAGTGACTTTCTTTTATTTATTCTTAGAGGATCTCGGTCCCAGAATAAAATTTATTTTCATTTCATTTCATTTAATAACTACTGATGTAATGAATTTGATTTTCAACCAAATTAGACGCAAAAGAGGACTGTTTAAAGAGAATGGGAAAACTAAACTGATTTCGAATAATTCGAGGTAAAAACTAAATTTAAATTTTGGATACATAGCTACACCGGTTCAACCTGAAATTTTTCCCTCTTCAGTAAGATTATCACACATTTAATTTTCATTTCTCTATCATTAGAATTCATAACATTTATGTTGGGATATCTGGGACAGTAATCCTCTTTTTACAATTACGTGACAATACTCGGAGCGTACATACGTCCCAGGCTACACGTTGCAGTACTCAGATAAAATATTTCCTGGGGACCACGTAGCTACACTGTGTACAAAACGTGACCATCCTAGATTACATCCCCCAGGAATCTCTTTACTGGGGACAATGTTCTTATTTACAAAAACTTGCATACTCTTTTCTTGTTTTTAACTCTGCTGCAGTTACTGTCGTAAAATGTATTTTATATGAAAACTAGATAATATTATGCGGGAATACAGAAATTGTTAGTAGTAAGATAGTCCCCTTATTCTGGGAAGTAAGCCGTGCTATAACTTTCTTTTACTTTCTTTTATTTATATTTTCTTTATTCTATTCTTCATTTATGTAAATCTGGCAAAGACAGAAAAATGTAATTTATATTAAATGATTTTGCATCTTAGCTAAGCTTATGTTTGCTCTCATCATAGGAGAAAAAGTAATAAAATACAAATATAAAATAACAAGATGTACATATAAGTGTATATACGTCTCTACAATCTCTCCTTTATCATGGCTCGTCATATTCCTTCGCAGTTTCAGGTACTCAGGCAGCAAGGCCCTGGGCCCTACATTTACGCCATCAAACTGTTGTCCAGGACTCATAGGCTAACCACTGACGAGACCTCTCACCAAAAAGATGCTTCCTTCTAGGTTGTGTTGTGTCAGTTGGAGACAAATTGGCGGATGTCGAGCCCCCAGCCTGCCAATTCCACGGTGTCATTTGACAATACCCCGTCCTTCTGCTGGCTGCTCTCTATCATCCCTGTCAAAACACATCCCCCGCTCCAGTATCACACCTCAGGACTCACGGGGTGGCAGCCAGCAACGCTAACCACTGACGAGGCCTCTCACCAAAAAGATGTTTCCTTGCCTCCTTCTAGATTGTGTTGTGTCAGTTGGAGACAAATTGGCGGAGGTCGAGCCCCTAGCCTGCTAATCCCAGGGTGTCATTTGACAATACCCCGTCCTTCTGCTGGCTGCTCTCTATCATCCCTGTCAAAACACATCCCCCGCCCCAGTATCACACCTCAGGACTCTGGGGTTGGTAGCCAGCAACGCTAACCTCTGACGAGGCCTCTCACCAAAACGATGTTTCTTTGCTTCCTTCTAGATTGTGTTGTGTCAGTTGGAGACAAATTAGCGGAGGTCGAGCACCTAGCCTGCTAATCCCAGGGTGTCATTTGACAATACCCCGTCCTTCTGCTGGCTGCTCTCTATCATCCCTGTCAAAACACATCCCCCGCTCCGGTTTCACACCTTCACTGAGGAACTTCCAAAAAAAGGAAAGTATTTTTTTTACGGCACTAGGATGCCACCCGACATTGATTAGGGTCTTTTTCTTTTCTTTTTTTTGGTATGGGGGCTGTTTTTTTTTTATTCTTCCCAAGTTCATTCTGTATGGATCTCATGCCCCAAAGTTGTGAACGTTTACGTTTGAACTGATATGAAAAAAACTACGCATGAATATGCATTTAAGAACCAACTCAATGTTCTTTAAGGGAATAACATGTAATAATCGAAGTTTTGTTAACATTTTGATACTACTAAGATAGATTGTTCTTTACGATATAAATACAGTACATTTAATTTAAACATTATACCTCATTCCCGTTATTTTCCTGTAGAGGTCTCCCTGAGTAAAGTTGCTAGCTGAATTTCCTAATCACTTTACACAATTTCTTCAGTTTGACCGATAACCAAGGATTTGAATTTCATATTTCTAATAATATTTTGAGGTTTAAGAGTCTATACAGGTGACTTGGGCTCAAACAGGCTCCATACCAGCCTCCGGGATCTTGCTTCTTGAAAAATTTGAGAGAGGTTAGATAACTTAGAATCAGAAGTATCAATGGTTTTAGTTTGTTACGGATGGCTTGCAAGAGGATATTAATAGGTCTTGAGAACATAAATTTACAAGGAATCATTTGGAATCCAAATATACGTATTTAAAAAAATATGAGAAGGCAGACGAAATTTATAATTTTTATTTTGGGAGAACTGGAATGTACACCTAGGGATCTAAGCATCCAATGCTCTTACCCCTTCCCTGCTAAATTCCCCCTAAATTTAGTTACCTAAAGTGAGGTCTTTAACGAGTACCTGAAATCATTCAGGCTCGAAACCATCGCTTAACATCCCACCCGAAAACCGGCGTGCCCTTTACCTCTCAGATAAAAAAACCTATGGACCTCGTTTCGAACCCGCGATCTTGAGCTCAACAGGCTAGCACGCTACCTCTGAACTATCGGACAGTTAGTACTCTACTAGAGACTTACATGACGAGGCAGAGAAAAGTTGGCCAGCGCACCGTGCGTTCCAGGACTACATCATCTTTTAAGGGGTTCGAATTCTGTTCCCGTTCACCAGAAACTCTGCTTTGCTGGTCTCAGTCACAGGTTGTCAAATAAAATGTGTTCTGACCTCTCACAGATTTTTATTAGTAGTAGCTAGCCAGCTTTCAAGGTTTCCCTCATCATCAGGTAGTCTGATAGAATAAACATTTGAATGAAAACTAAAATATTTTATAATAAAAATAAATAAATAAAAGAGTTGTGACTCAGATGATGGACAGGAATAACTTGTCTGTCCCCATCCATGATATTTTAAATTGTTCTTAGATTGTTTTATTTATTTATTTTTATTATAAAATATTTTAGTTTTCATTCAAATTTTTATTTTATCAGACTGCCTGATGATGAGGGAAACCTCGAAAGCCGGCTAGCTACTACTAATAAAAATCTGTGAGAGGTCAGACTACATTTTATTTGACAACCTGTGAAATAATCACTTCTCACTACATCAGCCATCTTCGTATTGAGTCTGTGCTCATCTTGTTTATTTGTTTCCTAATTGGTTCCGCTTACTAGTTATGATTGTAATAATATTGTAGTTCGTATCATTTTATATTAAACTGAAATTGAAAGTTCAACTAGAATTCCTGAACTGGAACCAAAACTGTTTTTAGTGTTTTAAATAGAATATCTGTATATATGATCTGATATCGGGTACTCTTTAAAGACTCCGACCCTAGGTGAATGTGGGTAGGCAAAATTTCAGACTGTCAGAGTAGAGTTGGGCTTATGTCCACGAGAGCGACGAAAAAGCGCTCTGGTAGTAGACGATATGATCTCTTAGTAAGGGCATGAGTCATAACTAACTCTATTGAGTTAAAAAAAAAAAAAAAAAAAAAAAAAATATATCAATTTTTTTTAGTATTATTTTCAGCCGAAAACTTTCATTTCCTGTGACGCAAAGTGAGTGTTTAAATTCAACTTTTCCTCCATAGTCCTTAATGACAATTACAATTGCTCGACAGAAGCCCCCCCAAAAAAAGATTGACTTAGTTCAGGTTAAGGTTGACAAAGTCAAGTTGACTTAGTGATCTGAAGGAGACGAGATCCAAGTTGGTCGAACGACTTGCCGAAGAGAACAGAGTCTGCAAGGTTTACTTTGTAAAGTTTACAGAGACCCTGAAGTTTTGTTGCCCCTCAAGATACTTACCCACTTAAAGAGTTGCTCACTGGGCTAGTGGAGCCTCACTTGGACACCTCGGCACCGCAGCTCCTCAAAATAGTTACTTCACCATTGACCATCATCAACTATCTCAGTTATACGAAGTAATGTAATCGCTCAAAATACTTTTAAAAATCTCTATATATAGATCTAAAAACAACATGTTCTTTAACTAAATACTAAAATAAATATTAAACTCTAAATACAATTCCCTCTACCGGGTCAATGCTTTAGGGTCTCAGGAAAGCTATCTTTCATTGAAAAACTCCGACTGCTAGCTCAAATTCGTCTCCATAATAGCTATAGAAATTTTAGGATATTACTTGGAGGGTTTAGGTATGAGTTTTGTCCTGAAAGTGTCTGCAGGCTGTAGCTTAGATGAAAAGGACGACCTCATACTCTTTTTGTTTTATTGTCCCTCTTTGTGTATCCCCAGGCAAACATTTCTCCACAATTATCTCACAATACGAATCTGAACCAATTGTGCATTTTTTAAATAATTTAGATGTTAGAAAAGTTAACAATTTATTTTTATTTTTTACTGTTGGATTGAAAATAAAGAATAATATAATTTAATTTGTTGCATTTAAGATGGATATAAACATTTTTTTTTTTTATTTAGTTGCTATATTGCTTATTTTGTACAATTCTATATATAAATATTTTTTATTTTATAAAACTATAAGACAACTAACTATAACTATCAGAATATGTATTTTGTTAAAAAAAAACAAAAAAAAAAAACACTCATTGCCATAAAGGTTGTAATCTTTCTCTTAAGGAGTAACCTTTTCCGCGTATATATTTTTTGTATGTTTTCGGCATTTACCTGTAAACCGTGTGACCTTCGAAAATATGTATCTGATATAAAATGTGCCTTCAGTATCTCTACATTTTTTATTTGAAGAGAATTTTGATTAAACCATAAATATAAGTTCATCACATTTTGGTCAAAATTCAATCATGAAGACATGAGACATCTTGATCTCAAAAATCAAGGGCACGTAAAATTTCGTTGAAAATGAAAAATAATGTTATTGTATAGGAAAAATGAAAAATTATATTGAGAAGACTTATAAGTAAGAACCGAGAATCACATAATGGCTATTTTTGATAAATACCCCGTTAACGATTTCCAATTTCTGTAAAATCTTTTTGAAGCCTGATTTGAGCTTTTGGACAATGCGGACATTTTTTTTTTTTTATGATTGTGAATATCATTCTATTGTACTTTGTCCAAGAAAAAAAAAAAAGGATAAAGAAAAGGAATATTATTGTTCGGAATTGGTCTCTGAAAAGGGTGCTTCTCTGTGTTGGAAAAGTGGGCTGGGTAGGTAGGTTGGGGGGTTGGGGGTTGTAATGTATGTGACATCCTCTTGGAAGGTACAATAAAAGTGTGAAGTGGAGGAAGGAGGGGGATGCAAAAGGCTCCTATGGCCTCCTCCCTACAATAGAGACAATTTTCTTGAGGGAGGGGGGGGGGGCTTGAGATGTAGAGGGGGGGGGGGGGTCGCTTGAGATGTAGGGGGGGGACACCCGGGATGTACCCACTTCAGCAGACCTCTTTCCAAATTATGGCTCACTCATCTACACCACTTTTAGAGCTCCTGTTCTTTAGGCACAAATTGAGAATAAAAAATTATATCGGTGAATCACCGGCAATTTACTTCCTCAGAACAAATTAATCAATTAACTAAAATCAATAATTGACTTACATAAGGGGCTTCTGAATCCTCATACATAACTATTTATCGATAAATTCATTTGATAAAAAAATACTTAATAAAAAACACAGAGCTGTTGTCCACTCATGAGTTTATTTTGCAAAGCCAGCTTTCAGTCTAATGAGACCTTCTTCAGTGCTAACTCTGTCATTTTGAGTTTCTACAATAACTTGACTGTTGATTAATGAGGAATTTTTGAAGGTTGTTGTGAGCGTGCTGTAACAGTCAAGTTATTGAAGAAACTCAAAATGACAGAGTTAGCACTGAAGGTGGTCTCATTAGACTGAAAGCTGGCTTTGCTAAATAAACTTGTGAGTGGACAACAGCTCTGTGTCTTTTATTAAATACATCACGCTCACAACAACCTCCAAAAACTCCTCATGAAAAAATACCTTTAGATTAAATTATTAAAATTTTTGAAAATTTAGAAAATTTACTGGCATCCTAGAATTATAGGTTTTAAATAGAAAACCAAAGTAAAGTAATCACAATTAAAATTTTGAGGAAATTACATGTCGTTAAGTCCATATTTTTTTATTATTAATTAAGACTTTTCGGAAAATACTGTAGAAATAAGCTGTGGTAATAGTATCATTCCAATTTTTTTTTTATTATCAAATTCTATATGAAAATTTGTGTGGATACATTCATTACAACGGCAGTTATTATGGTTTGTATGGTAGGTAATTTGTGTCGATACATTCATTACAACGGCAGTTATTATGGTTTGTATGGTAGGTAATTTGTGTGGATACATTCATTACAACGGCAGTTATTATGGTTTGTATGGTAGGTAATTTAAAATAAATAAATAATAAATGTTTATTTAATAATTTTTTGCCTATTTACCAGTCAAATCAATTTTATGTGACCAAAAATATGAATAAATCATGGAACGAGAAATACATCTATGGAAATATGTTTCGAAAAGCTTGAAAATATATTTTTATTTACTGTTAATTTCATATATTTATTTTATTTCAACAAACTTACTACCTCTATTTTAAAAAAAGTTCTTCTTTTCACTGAAAATAATGTTGGGAACATTGTTGTGGCTTAGAGAGGCCTGCCTTTCATTAAGACTGCTTGGAAAGCCCAAAAGACATATTAGTGGTCTCAACAAAGAATGCTGCACTTTCAATGTCTATTCTCAGAAACTTGAACTAATGGCTTTCATTCAAAAACATATTGAGACATTTTTCATCAAACATAAATACAGGTTATCCTAGTTTCAGGAAACCATTTTATTTGTGGGTTTGATGAACTATACGTAGTTTCGGGCTTTCTACACGTTGCCACCCTATTTCCACATGGAAAATTATTAACGGTAATGTACTCCTACTGAACGAATTAATCGATTAAGTTTTCGCTCTCCCTCTGAAATCAATTTACCGATTTGGCTGAAAATCAATTGGTGTCTTATTAAGAGATTTCTGAGTCATCATGAAAAAAAAAAAAAAAAAAAAAATTGTTCGCCTTCTGATGTCATCTTCCGATGTAGTTCAGAAACAATAATTGACGGACAGATAGGAAATTTTTGGAATCAGCAGATCAGAAAACATGTATACCCGGTAAAACTCAAATTTTGAATCGAATTTCTGGCCGATTAGATTACTTCCTCTATACTTCGTATAGCTTGGTATATAAAATGAGCTCATTGATTATTAATCAATTACATTATTCGAATCCTCGCGAAAATGTTACTTTATATTTTTTAATGTCAGCTTCTGTTCAAGACTCAACTTCAACCAGTTTCAAAAGTTGAAAAAATATATATACATTATATATAATTTATACTGATTTTGAGAAGGGAGAGAGAGAGAGAGAGAGAGAGAGAGAGAGTGAGTGATCTGAAAGCGTGGTTGGTATAAGAACCATACAGGCCATATCATACATATTTGTTATAGTTAATTTTGAATGCTGAGTTAATAAAGAATTTTTCTGCATGAAATCTCTTAAGGCGAAGGACAGATCATGGAATCAGGTTAGACGCGCTGAAGTACAAGAAGTCTCTTCATAAGGTAAAGAGAAGACCAGAAGTTTCAGGCTTGGAGGTCGGCGGGTGGAGGGGGTTCCTAACCTCACGGTTAGAGGAATTCAACCATTGATTAATTTTCTGCAAAAGTAGCCGACGATTCTACTGCATATATGCAAGATGTCATTCTCTTCAAAGTTTTTTTAAATAATAAACAATTTTCGACTCTTTTTGTTATCTGACCACATAAAGGATTTTTCCTCAACGATATTATGACATCATCTATCACCTCCTGAAGCTGAAGAAGCTTTTGGTAGGAATTTCTGGAATGCATTTTCTAGATGTTTCTTTCTACTTTTCTTTGGGTTATTTCTTCTTCATTCCCTTTCAATTTTTTTCTGGAAAAGATGTTGGGGTATGTTTTGAGTACTTGGATTCCAAAGTCAATTTTGACTTCTTTTTTTTTTTTTTTTGCTCTCTTGTCCTCCAATAAGGGGGCAATTTCTCGAGAAGGGGGATATAGCCCCCCCCCCCCCCCCCAAAGCCAGGGTTAACCGTCCGTGAGATTGGGGGGGGGGGGGGGGGGACCACATTCTATCAAATGGTCAACCCTTTGCCCTCCGGTGTGTTCCGCTTTGTCCAACCACCGCATTCTGTTCCGCTCCCATTGTGTTGTCTTGTTCTCATACAATATGTCATACTGCATCCCCAATAACTAATATTCAAACCAGTCTATAACAGGAGTTCCCCCATTCCAAATTTGAAATATCCTTCAAATACATATGTATGTATGGATATGGCCGGCGGTGGAAGGTCATGCATGACAAAACCGCTTGCATTGGCGTGATGCTCTACTGCACTTTGAATATTGCATTTCAATAATAAATGCGCAGCCCAAATTTAACCATGATCGACCCGAATAAATTATAATAGATACAGTCAATATATATTGGATCCAAGGGCTGAGGCGGTAAGCGTAAGAGGACGAAAGTCAGAAATGTCCCGTATTCGTAGAATCAATTTCCTGACTACCCAGAGTTTTTGTTGGTGATCAAATGCCCAAAAATCACCAAAAACAAACGTTTTGTAGACACTCATAACATCTCCCTGAAGAGGTAAATATTGTATGTTATGTATGTCGAATAGGTTCGTCGTAATCTTTGGCACAAAATCAGATACTATTGGCTCCTGGAATGAGCATCCACATTATCTCTCCGCCTTCCAGCCTTATAACAGCTTATCTTTTTTTTGTTTTGTGTTGACCTTAAGGGCCCTGGGGGGATTCACTTGCATTATTTTCATGTCCCCAAAAAGTTAATTTAGACAATCTAAATGATGGATTCTAGGATTAACGGACTGTCGTCCGCTTTCGCATCGCCTAAGTAATAGATCAATTGTTGATCGCAGGGAATAGGGGTTTTCTGGACTTTTGAGGAATCGAGCAAATAAACCGCAAAGTTTCAGGTATAAAACTCATAATCAAGGCGATTATCCCTACAATCCCACCCGCTGAGTTTTAATATTTCCTTGAAAAAATAAAAAAAAAAAGTCATGCATAAGCTAAGCAAAAATCATGCAAATCCTGCCAACCGTAGCTCAATAAATTCACTAAGCAGCTTAGGCAAAGCAGCAGTATAGTTGGGAGAGTTATACTAGATCAAATTAAACTTTTCCTTGTTGAAAGTAAAATAATAAATGAACAGGTTGGCTTTTGAAAGAGGTTATATAGCAGAGGGCTTCTGAACTGCTAGGATTTGGCGATGCGTTTTAGGATACTCCGGGGGCAAGTTCTTGGAAGGTTCATGTGGCTCTACTGTTTCCCTGATCTCATTTTTTGGAGGATGTCCTGTATTAGATGAAGTGTGATCCCGGAACGCCCAATATCTTCTTCTGTATCTTACTCTAGTGTTCCTTCTGGTTCTCCGATAGGATATTCTAGCATCTTTTTGAAGACAGTAGAGTTTTTGGTTTCTCCGCCACCATCTGAACTTCCATTGGATCAAGAATCAAACATATATGGCGGATCCTTTCCACCACCTTAGTAAGTCCCTCAACAAGGACTTTATGTAGTTAAGTCTTCTTACAGCTTATCCGTTAAGCCTTGTTCCCCTACGAAAATGTTTACCTTCACGTCTCTTATCTATCTTATCATTTACAACGAGAAAAAGAGCAATTTCTGAATAGCTGCTACCAACTTTCACTCCTACTTTTAAATAGCCTTGTCATCACACTTCCACCCAGTCGATCCTCTACGAAGACTGAGGACCTGCTAGTGATCAGTTTCACCTCTCATTGTCGTCTCTCTTCAGCAGCTCTCCTGTCGGTCTGCCTCCACTACTAGTCAGAGACTGGACAGATCAGGGGAGTACGGGGGACCACCCCTCTATCCCCATCCAGTTGTAGGGATGAGGACGGTAACATGCGGGGGTGTTCCGGAGGGTCTCGGAACGGAATAGTCGTTTTTATTATGATTTATCCATATTATTTTGTGCATAGTTTTTTTACTTCCATATAGGGAAGTTATTGTAATGGGTCCGAAAATAGAAATCAAAATTTTCAACATATTTTTATGTTTCAAGGTCATTACAGTATTTTTACACTATTTTTGGAAAGAAGTATATGTGTGTGTATGTACGTACGTGCGTGTTCAATTTTTCCTGCACGATATCTCGCGAATTGAAAATGATATCGACTCTGCTTTGGTGCCAATCGAAGCGTATCAACGTAAATATGAACTGAAAGGATTTTTATCAAATTCGGTCCACCCGTTTTTTTCTTTTGAAAAAAAAAGACTGCTAAAAAAGTGGATTTTAGGAATTCTTGAAAAAGATTCATCCGATGTAATTTGTTCTGGTAGCAATGTAAGCATCCTTTAGATTGAAAAATAGGCTTTATGGCGTCTGAAAATTTTGAACGAGAGTTGGGTTATGAGAGGGGCTAAGCATAAAAATTGTTCTAGCTCATTAACGGATGGTCGGATTGTCATGAAATTTCACATGTAGTATTCCTAATAGCCAATTCAAAAATAGGTTGTGTGAGGTCTCAAAATACTTAAGGGGAGGGGGGGGGGGCCCTATGCATAAATAGGTATGGTGCTAGTTTTATTTATTTAGTTGTATCTTCATTTATTATTTTGTATATATTTTATATTATTATTGTTCTTGTTTCTGCTTATTATTATTTTGTGTATATACTTTGTAATCAGTCATCAAATTTACCTATGTTTATTTGTAGCGGATTGTAGATGTGTAATTAAATAAATATTATAAATAACAGATACAAATGTTGAACTGCTATCTAATGAAACTGACAGTCGAACGACTTTTCCTGGCGGACAGACTGAACAATATTCTCGTACTCATACCGACTAACGTTTGTTCGTGTTGTCCTGCTGTTGGGTTCGATTTGAGATACTTATTTCGTTATCTCCCTTTTGTATGTCCTCGAAAGATTATTATGTTTTTTTTTAATACTTTCTATTCTTGCTATTGCTTGCCTACTGAGCTCAAGATCACGGGTTCGAAACCCGGCCGAGGCCCTTAGAGATGTTCCCGAGCCTGTACAATGTCAGGTACTCGTTTATTCACATAGCCTAGGTGAATAAATATAAATAGGCAAAATTTAGGACTCCCACAGAAAAGTTGGACTCATGAAAATGCGCTCTGGTAGTAGGCGACATGATCTTCATAGTTAAAGCCAGGGGCATGATTCACAATAACTAACACTTGTTTTTACTAGTTGTTTGTTTCTTATTTATTTATTTTTTTTTTTTTTTTTTTGCCTTATGTACGATGCATATTAGCCATGACTCTTATTAATGGTGTTTTACCTAATTATTTACGACATCCATGGCCCCGGGAGGAAGTTTTATCTACGAAATAAAACTCACTCCCGGACGGGATTCGAACCCGCAAACCAAGGTGAGACCATGCGACCAGAGCCCTACGCTCTAGCCCGCACGGCCACCATGGCTCCACTTGTTTCTTAGTTAAAAGTTGAACAAATCTATCTACTAAATACCAATACAATACCAATTAATTACCAATTCGATGTTATAATACATTTTCAGGACTTTATTAATAAAATTAAACATTTCCATTTAAGGTTGGTTACACAAAATTTGAAACCTTTCATCTCATGTGTTTTCAAAGCTACCCTTAATCTGTTTAATCATGGTTTTAGTGTTGAAAGGGTAAATTGAGATAATTGTGAAGTATCATTGTCATTGTTCATTGTTAGAAGAGGTATATAGCTGGTAAATAAATGCAACCACATAGGCATGGTGACATGAGGTCAAATTCTATGGAACTCAGCTTCGATGAGAAATGATAGCCCCGCCCCGTTCTAGTGTTACCGTCAAAGCTATCGTTTAATTTGTTCCACAAGTTTTGGGCTGAATTGAAATTGTATCTCTTCGTGTTAAAATATGAACCTGGTAGCTAACTTTTGCAACATTTCACAATACAATGTCATTTTAATTTTTAATACTTTTTTTTAAACATTATTTTCAAAGCAATGTGAAAAAATAAATTTCATATAACTAGGTCACTAATTGCTTTTATACCTATGGTATAAAATAAGTTCCTACTGTAATCGTGCGAAAATCCAAGATAGAGTTTTGAACGGATCACGTTAAAAGGTCCCCTGAATACTTTTTGACCATATTCTGATTGTGCTTGTTCGGGACCTAAGTACATTTTACAAGGTACCGCCCATATTTATGACCGAATCAAAAATCATTACAAATAAAATTTGTAGTGAAAAACGAAGGGCATATTTTATATACAGTACGATTTTTCGCAGGTCGTCAGGTTTTTGAGATACATGCCGAAAACTGTCCTGATGTCGTTTAGAAACACATATTTTATAGACGTTTCTTTGATTTACCTGAAAACTGTAGGTCCTATTGAAAAATTGTTTCTTATGAAACATGTTGCTTATAAAATTTCCAATCGTTATTATGTCTTCCGATTTGAGATAAAACCAATACGACGAAAGTTATAGCGCCACAAAAAAAGGAAAATAAATTTCCTTAGGAAATATTTGAACATAATGTTCAAATTGTGTCGCATATAAGAAAGTTCTGTAATGGCCACATAACATATATATATATATATATTGTGACGTGTAGAATGGGGGGGTCACAAAGAAAAAAAGAAATTGTTATTCTTTATAAAAATAGTAGAAAAAAATAGTAAATACAAATAAATAAAAATGTACATATTGGCAAAAGAAATTAAAAGTAAGAAAAAAAATTTGATTAACTGTAAAAGAAAAGACAAACCTGATGTCATTTGGTGGGGGAAAAGATGGCGAGAAGGGCAGAAGAAACCGACTCGTGGTAGTAGGGTTTTGTAGGATCTTGGAGGAGGTGTGGTGTGATTTAGAGCATCTTGGAGGAGGTGTAGTCTGTTTTTGGAGGAACTTGGAGGAGGTATCGTGTGTTTTGGAAGAGCGTAGAAGGAGGGTGTATGTTTAAGAAGAGCGAGGAAGAAGGTCCTGCGGAGAGTATCCCCGAGAAGATGGAAGATAGCACATTTATATGAAGGAGTGTCGTGGAAGAAGAAGAAAGAAAAATCCCGAGAAGTTAAATTTTATATATGGAAGGAAGAAAAGGCTGAGAAGAAAGTGACGAAGAAGGAAAGATACAAAAGAGGATATAGGATGCCGTTAGTTGCCAGAAATTTTATAATCCATATTTATAACCATATAGTTTGTTGTCATTTGCCAAGAGTACATTTTTTTGTCTAAATTAACTTATAAGAGGTTTATTTCATCTATTGTAAAAAAATTATTTTGTTCACTAACCCATTAACCTTTTTTTTAAATCATTTACAAAAAAATAAATTAAAAATATATAACTTATAAAACATTGTGATTTAAAAATGTAGTTATCATTTTCCTTTATTTTCACCAAAGCACTGTAAATAAGAACAAGGAGGCCCCCCTGTTTTTAGATTTATAGATTAAAGAAGGAAACTAATCAATTCAATGAATAATTAGCTGTCTCAATATATATATATATGAAAAGGAGAAGCCTAGAATAGGAAACAATATCAACATTTTTCAAATTCTCAACTGTCTTCTATTTTATGGAATTAGGGATTTTGCTAAAACATTCCAAAGCCCTACGGGAAAGTCTTATGCTGCTTTGGTTCGAAAACCCACCCTAAAAAAAAAAAAAAAAAAAAATCATACTGTAATCTAATAAAACTGTGACGAGAAAGCGAACGGATGTACTTCATGCGCAATAAAGCTAGTGCGCACCCGACTTACATTGTGGAGGGTATATGTGTATGTACGCTTAGATTTATGACAATCAAAAATCTCTTAAAATAAAAGTTGTAGCCAATGGAGATGCATGACGAAAACTGTCATAAAATTACATCTTGAAATACATTTTTTATTTCATAATTCCTTCGTTTTAGCGAAAACGGTTAATAGTATCAAAAATTGTTTTTTACCAAAATTTTTATTAAATTCCCGCCTTCCTATTAAAAAAAAAAATATATTTATGTGTTCATATATAGGACTTCCCCCTCCCTCTCTCATACGGGGGAGAGAGAGTGAGCCATATGTAAATTTCTTAATGTGAAATGGAATGCAGAAAACGTTACGTTTCCTTTATACACTGATAAACGAAGTGAAGTGAGGATACAATTTTCTCCAAGAAAGATGGATTGGATGTTGAAGATCTCATGGAGTCCAGATGTAAGATGAACCTTATCCCCAAGGGAGCCACCTGCCTTGGATAATTCCAGAGCTCTCCCCCAATTAAAACTTATATGCTGGAGCTGGATGGTAGGAGGATTATTGCAAGATAATAGAGAGGATGAAGATATGAAGGGGGGGAGGGAGGCTGCCGAACTGACTTCCAAGTCCGGGGATACAATTAGTGGAAGGTCTCTCTCAGAGTGTGGTCTGCTCCAACCTGATGAGAGGTCACCAGCTGACTTAACTTGTTCAAAAGGGTTTTTGCCCTCTGGAGATTATGAGCTTAAGAACCTGTGGATCGCTCTAAGAATTCTACATTACATTCCCAACTGGAATTGTTTTAAGTAATCATTTACTTCCACAACTATACGAAGTATAAGGGAAGTTATGTAATCGGTCGAGCCCCCTTCCCTTCGTCTGATTCCACTGAAAATTAATAAGTGTCGTCCTTATAGAATTTTGAATTTACATATGAAATATTGTGTCGATACATTCATTACAACGGCAGTTATTAGAGTTTTTGTGTTAAGCCTCCCCCCTAATCCCTCCTTCGACCGATTCTTTTATCTGGGACCAATGTCCCCTCAAGAATTATTGAATACAAATAAACAAATATGTAAAAAAAAAATGTGTTCTTGTAAAACAAAAACATAATATATTAATAAAATATATTTTTTTATTATTTGTGCTAGCCGGCTTTCGAGATTGCCCTCATCATGAGGCTGTCAGATAAAACATATTCCAAAACATTTTAAAAAAATAAATAAAAAGAAACTGTGTAATAAATATTTTATTGGCATGGTTTAAATTAATCTGTTGTCTCTTGTACTGGGGGCAAATAGGCAGATAAACATGCCGGCTGACCTAACAAATTCTTGGATTTTCCACTTATCCTCGTCAATAGTAAATATTAGGTTGTTTTTCTTTATTTTTTTGGAAGGAAGAAATAGTTTTAAGGAGAAACATGAGAGACAGAGAAAAATCCTTGAGGAATTTTGAAAAAGATAAATAAAGGTACGGGAAAGTATCAAGTAAATATGTGAACAGAACAATTTGGAGATGGTCAACATGTTTGTAGGAGTCATGATGTATGGGTGTAACTTTGTGGCCTGGCCTGGCACCAATCTCTTGTGTTGTTGAATTTTGTATTTGTACAAGGATTCGAACTGTGGGTTCCCCCCCTCAAGCAGAAGATGGCAGAGGGGGGGGGGGGGGGGGGGGAGGGGGCTGTTAGAGACAACTAATGTATCATCATGATAGCTGCTTTAAATAAATCACGAGTTCTCTCAGTTCCTCTGTTCTCAGACTTGTTTTCAAATTCTCTTTTCAAATGTCGGGAGGCGTCCACCCAAGCTACAGGAAGGGGAAGGCCTTTAGCTTCCTTAAGAACTTTACATTTGAACCTTCCTAACTTCAAGTTTGAATCCATTACTTTTTACTTTCCCAGAACGAAGTTATCTAATCGTTCAAAAATTCGATGTAGAGTTTTCAACGGAATTTCATGTTTTCTGACCTCTGTATCCCAAATATGAAAAAATAAATGTCTATCTATGTGTTGTCTGTATGTCTGTGAAGACGATAACTCTCTATAGAATGAATGTATCGACATGAAACCAGAACCCTTCTAACGACGACAAAAAGTATAGTATGTAAAGGAATCATAGAACAAAGTAAAGAAAACTATTTACAAAATAATAGGATAAATCATAAGAAAAACAACTCTTCAGCTCCAAGATCCCCTTATGATACTGTCCTTATTTCTACAACTAAATGAATTGAATTGAAATTCGGATCTAATTACCCTCTGATTAGCAGTGGAGGCAGACCGAGAGGGAAAGGAAAGCTGAAGAGGCGATAATGAGGTCTAAGTAGTCCCTACAGGCACTTCCAGGACGCTATCTTATCACCCTCAGTTTTAGGGGAGGATCGTCTGGGTGGAAACGTCATGACAAGGGTCACGGAATGGAGCAAAAATGTATGTGATGTGACCATTACAGGACTTTCTTATACCAAATTCGCTTACATGTCACTCTCTCTCCCCCTCCCCGTTCTAAAAATCATTTCCTACTGGCATTACTGGGTATAAGAAAGTCACCTTCGGAATTACGCTGTATAATGAAAAAAGTTATGACGCTGATGTCAACACTTCACTTTCTTGGAGGGAGACTGGTATAAAAGCTTGTTTGGTATAAGAAAGTCCTTTATGGCCACAATAATTTATTTTTTCGACTCTCTTCCTTACAAAAAAGTGGGGGACATTGAACAAATTCTTCGTGTATGCAACTGTTTAAATTGAAATACACCCTCAGTAAATAAGAAGAAGACTGGAAGGTCTCTGCCATAAGGGCGCTCCTGGTGGTGAGTTAGGAGACCCAGTTTCCATAAGTTAGTTAGTGAAATGGTCTGTGCCAACTAATGTTCCGACGTTTTTCTCCTTCTTCCTACTTATAATTCAGTCGCCCTAAACCCTTCCCCCCTCCTACCCCTGTATTTATTTCAAGGGTTGGAACTTTAATGTACCCCGGACTAACTGCCAGTCTCGGAATTGTACTACTAGGCTCACTCTATTTTTTCTGTTGGATTTGTAGTTGGACAAATTGATTCTAAAAAGTGATAGTTATCGTATCACCAAGGACTTATCGCCTCAAATATCTGACCGATTACATACTTTTCTCCATACTTCGTAAACTTGTATTTAATTTTAAATGTCCCTTTCAGTTATCTCTACAACTTATATTTGATTTTCATTAGGACCCGAAGTAATTTGCTCACAATTTTCATAATTACAATCGTTTTTGCGTATACTATACCATTCCGAAAAAGGTCATAACTTAATGAGGGAACTTTGAAACGTGAAAATCCGTTCGATGTCAGATTTTCGCACGTTTACATTACTAAATGTTTTAGAAAGTAAAAAAATAAAATGAATCTCTTAGTTTATACAAAATCAAGAATACTTCCTCTTTTAAAAATAAGAATATCATAAGTTATCACTCCTCCTGATGTGTATAAAATGCTAAACAGATTACAGTGGATAAATTGAAGTAGATAGGAGTTGCCTTAATATATTCCAGCAGGGGGGGGCTTGTATAATCTATAGAAAGTCAGGTGAGCTGGGAACTACATTTTTCAGGACTCGCGATAGCAGCTGCAAAAAATGAGGCTTCCCTCCCGGGGTTCACCCTTGGTAATTAAGCTCGGAAAATTTATCCGTAGTTTAATTAAAATCCTAACATGTCAGAGGTGATGAGAGATTTAAGGGAGAGATTTATCAAAAAAAAAAAGGAGTTAAATCACAGAACGGCCTTGCTTTGTACTAGTATTATATCCACAGCTCTACGGAGTATAGGGGAAGTTATGTAATCGGTTAGCAATTCTATGTTGAGTTTTCACTGGAATTTTATGTCATTTCAAAAAAAAAGAATTATGAAAAAAAAAAAATCTTTATATATGTGAACTCTGCAACTTCCGTTAGATTCAATGTATCGAGACAAAATTTCATACATAAATTCAAAACCCGATAAGGCCGACACCTATTATTTTTCAGCGGAATCAGCCAAAGGGAAGGGGGGGGGGGGCACTCAACTCTAAAACCCCATATCTGCCGATATAAGGAGTATATTGATATGAAATTTTATATTTAAATTCTACAACTCAAAAGGGCGACATTTATTGATTCTCAGCCGAAATGGTAAAAAGAAAGGGGGGTATTTGAGGGGAATAGGGACAGAAGATATCTCCAAAAACTGTTGTACTGTATCGAGACGAAAAATATCCTACAGGGAAGGGATAAGTTCATTGGATGCTTAAAGGCCGGGTTGCACTATGCTAGTCACGTGTATTTCTACTGTAAAAATACGAAGATAAATAACATTTTCTAGTAACGAAAGTTGCGAGAGGTAGCGAGGTGGTGTAACTTAATTAGTGAATAAATATACAAAGATTGACTAGTCGCATTTTGTTTTAAAACTAAATGTGAACAACCAATGAATGGAGACCAAAATACGACGATCAGCTGTTTTAAATAGTGTGAAACAGTCTTATTGTAAGTTGAGATGTGAAGGTGGACAGACTAGAGAGAGAAGTGTTTTTAGTGCTAAGTTAGTTAACCACGTAGGAGTGAAAATAACAGTGTAGCAGATGCGCAAAGGTACTTTTATTTATATATATAAATAATGGCCAATAATAAAACAGAAAAAAGACTAGTATAGTTTTACCCAATATTTGTTCTCTTATTCTATGCTAATCATTTTCCTTGTGAACCCAGTAAGATAATTTATTCCTAAGAAAATTTAGGAAAACAATATTATTGTATATGTAAGCATTATAAAGTAACCATTGCAAGTCATTTATTTAACATCAACTGAAACTTAATATATTACATCTCCTCCTTCGTCTTTTAGCCTGCATCCTCAAGGTGGTGGTGATGCCGGCTGATCCGGAGGTTCAGGATCTTCGGGGATGTTAGCCCGGCTCCGGAGCTGGTCCGCATGTTTCCGTCTCTGGACTCCCTCTATGGTTACAATGTACGATAAAGATCCAGTTCTTTCAGAGATGAATCCTCTAGTGTAGTCCTTCCCTCCCGGGTTGTGTGCCCAGACCAGATCGCCGCATTCGAATTCGCGTTCCTTTGTTCTAGCATCATGATACTTAGCCTGCTTAAAAATAGCAAAATCGCCTTTCGCTTCATGATTTGGTTTTAAGAGATCTATTCTAGTTCTAATACGTCGCCCAAGTAAAAGCTCCGCCGGACTTCTGCCAGTAGTGGTGGCATGACTGCTGTTTCTATAAGACATCAGAAACTGTTGTAGATGTATCTTTATGTCTTCCGGTTTGCTGGCTTTCATTCTGTCCTTGAAGGTTCTAACAGCTCGTTCGGCTAACCCGTTTGTTTTCGGGTGGTACGGTGTACTGGTGACATGTTTTATAAAATTTTTATTGCAAAAATGATTAAATTCAAAAGATGTAAATTGAGGTCCATTGTCCGTTACGATCACTCTTGGCACTCCAAATCTTCCAATGACTTCTCTGAAAAAAAAAAGTTTGAAATTGTTTATCCTCGTACGCCAAATATTGTATATGTAAGCATTATAAAGTAAGTAACCATTGCAAGTCATTTATTTAACATCAACTGAAACTTAATAGTATATTACAAATATGGCATCTCTTTAGTATCTTTAGAAGAAATCAAAATGAAATAATTATTAATTGAAATTTTGTTAAATACGTACACTTTCTTCAAAATTCCACGTCTTCAATTTTCTATATTTTTTCTAGCGCCCTTTTCGGAAATTATTGTAGAAAGCAAAATTTAGTAGACGACCAGCTATAATTTCTACAGGAACTGTGATATTTTTTATTATTTATCATTAATTTTATTTTAATTATATATTTATTTAACAGAGGGCGCCGGTAGCTCAGTGGTATGCGTGCTTGACTTCTGAGCTCAAGGTCGTGGGTTCGTAGCCCGACCGAGGCCCTTAGTTTATTTTATCTGGGAGGTAAAATAAACTTAAGCACGCCGTCCTTCGGATGGGACGTTAAGCGATGGTCCCGAGCCTGTACGATGTCAGGTACTCGTTAAAGACCCCTACCCTAGATGAATAAAAATTTAGGGTAGGCAAAATTTAGGACTCCCACAGTAGAGTGACGAAAGAGCGCTCTGGTAGTAGGCGATATGACCTCGTAGTTAAAGCCCGGGCATGAGTCATAAAACCTAACCTAACCTAACCTATTTATTTAACATTTATATTTTTTTAATTGTAACTCTTGGTAAACTGCAATACACCGGGTAACCTGCTAGTAATACTATGTAGACGTAGGTAAGGTCGATATGTCTAAATTATTGCACAATGTCACATTAATATACAACGATGAAGTTATATTCTCCCGGGTGAATTATGGCTATGTAGTGATGATCAGCAGATATCGTCAGTAGAATTTGGAAGTAGATGTACGCAGGTCCCTGATGAGACGGAGTAGCTGATGCGGTTAAGTGGCAGATGACAGCTACGTCTGCAACGCCAACAAGTTAAACCCCGGTTTAACTCCATCTCCTGTTAATTAAGTCATCATCTCCTCTCGTCTCCTAATTAATATTGTTTACATCTCCGAGACCATTTCCCTCCTCAAATCCGTCCTTCCACACCGTTTTCAACCCCTTATGTTTCGTTCTCTGTGTTTCTATATTTCAAAACCATCCCCTACAACTATCACTCTACTAAATAGGTATGTATATCTCTTCTCTTGAATCTCTGGAGATGACGTTGTTTCAGTTTGTTGGTTACTCCAACTGTTCAACTGTGTCAGATTTAACTTGTCAAAGTCCAAAGAGCCGAAAATCGAGAATGCCACTGAAAGAAACATTCGAAACTCTATTGATGATATGTCTGTTCATGATTGAGAACATCCATCTATAGGTATACAACCATAACCATCTGAGATGATGCAGAAGGATGCAACAGGATGCAAGATGGAACACCATGATGTGGTGTGAATTGTGGAGCGCGACAGAGGAGGCTCTTGAGGTGTATTGTGTATATATTTATTACAAAGTTTTATTTTATTTTATTATTTTACCATTTTTTATTATTATTATATATATTATACTATTTAAACAAATTTTCCAGCGTCATTATAACGGGAGTCATTGACCAGATAAATATCTGGGGCCAACTAAATTCCAGTTCATTCCACTGCTTATGTATTATGTATTTAACTGGTAAATGTATTACTCTATCTGCATACTGAATAAGGAAGGGAGAAAGAGGAAATGTATTTTTATTAACGTGTTAGGCCAAACTTGCCGGGTGCGCTGATACGGTCGCAGGGCTGCAAAAGAAACTAAATATTTGCCGTGTGGCAAAGTAAACACTAGGGGAAGAGGGTAGGACTCACAACAAACCAAGCCCGGGCGCTATTGATGACGCAACATCAACAAATCGATCCAAATAACAAAATATAAAAACAAACGGATTTCCACAGATTGGGGAAGTGTGGTAATGGGGAGAATTGAAAAAAACAAACAAATCGTAATTGCGCGACATGTTTTCGAATCTCTCATTTTCGATCAAAAAGATTACATAGTGTTTTCTTCAATTTTAGTCATGAAACATTCGTTTACATTTAATAGAATATAATTATGGCTTTCAGAATAATATTAATAATAATATTGTTTCCAATAAACCATATCATGGTAATTGGTAACCATAAGATCTTATAATTGTGTGCATCAAAATAACTTATGGATTATGTACATCAACCGATATTATACTCGTATATCAGATTACGAACAAATATGAGATGAATAATAATATATATATATATATTTTTTTTTTTTTTTTTTTTTTTTATTTTTTTTTTTTATTTTTTTTTTATTTATTATTTTTTTTTTTTTGAGGGCGCCGGTAGCTCAGTGGTATGCGTGCTTGACTTCTGAGCTCAAGAACGTGGGTTCGTAACCCGACCGAGACCCTTAGTTTATTTTATCTGGGAGGTAAAATAAACTTAAGCACGCCGTCCTTCGGATGGGACGTTAAGCGATGGTCCCGAGCCTGTACGATGTCAGGTACTCGTTAAAGACCCCTGCCCTAGGTGAATAAAAATTTAGGGTAGGCAAAATTTAGGACTCCCACAGTAGAGTCGGGCTCATGTCCACCAGAGTGACGATAGAGCGCTCTGGTAGTAGGCGATATGACCTCGTAGTTAAAGCCCGGGCATGAGTCATAAAACCTAACCTAACCTATTTTTTTTTTTAAATAAACAAATAGTATAAGGTAAATGAATAAAAAAATTCAGGCATTTTTTGTATACGTAACTCCCCCTAAAATAGTAGATCGACTTTGATGAAGATACTTCAGAAAATGAATAACTGCTCTCTCAATTCAATTCTAGATTTGTTTTCTCAGTCGGTTGTTTCAACATGGCGTAAAAACACGACCTGGTGTCATTTGAATGTGTTTCATGGTATTTCTAAATCATATAGATATTTTTATTAATTGTAATTTTTTACGTTTCGATGGTGAAACGTGGTTGAATGCGAATGAATGCTCTTCAAAACAAACTAGTGGGTGTGAAAATAATTCTTTTATCTAATAACTTTAGGGCGCAACAGACTGAGCTCAAGATCACGGGTTCGAAGGCCGGCCGAGGGTGATGGACCGTCAAGCGATGGACCCGAGCCTGTACGATGTCAGGTACTCGTTAAAGACCCCTTCGCAGGTGAAAACTCGGATAGACAAAATTTATGACTCCCTTAGTAGATTCGGGTTCATATCCACCAGAGCGATGAAAAAAGCACTCTGGTAGTAGGCGATGTGACCTAGTAGTTAAAGCCCGGGCATGAGTCACAATAACAATATCAACACGAAATTTAGTATGAGGATTCAGAAGTCCCTGACAACTGTTGATTTTCAATAAAATTTATGAATTGATTTCTGATGGAGAGCGAAAATGTAGTTAATTATTTCGCGCTGGGGAAGTATTTTGCCGGAGATTCACGGACGACGGTTTTTTTTTGTAATCAAGTTCAGTTTGTGTTATTGACCCAGGTTATTGCCTGTTAGGTGTGTCTGTTTGACGAGATCTGTGCTCTGAGCCCCAGGTTTTGGATAATGGGAGCGACCCTTGTCATAGAGAAGTGACCACTCACTAATCAGGTCTCCAAGTTGAACTGACAGCGGAACACTAGCTTCATTAATTAGATGACAACTGGTAATCCTAGGGGATGATCTCGCAAGGGCTGCATTTAGGAATCTTCCCTCTCAGCCCATCCCCTTATGAACACTTTTTTTTTTTTTTACTTTCTTGTACCCGTTATATAAGAAAGTATTATAATCTTGCAAAAATTCGAGATCGAGTTTTCAACAAATTTTCACGTTTGAAGTTCCCCTGAATACGTAATAACCAATTTGCGTTGTCTATCTGTGCGTGTGTGTGTATGTGATTGGAACTTTGTGCTCAGGAACGATTGTAACAATGAACTTGTAATTAGGAATGAAGAAGTCAAATGTCCTAACTTAGACGTGAATCTTAACATTTTTTCCAGCTAATGTCGAAATTAATCAAGGCCTCTGGTTAAAGTTTATCCTTTCTATCGTCATTTCCATCCAACCACAGTCTTATTACCTAATGTCGACATTAGCTGATTTGAGCTGTTAACGTCGGAAAACACAAGCCAAGGAAGGAATGTTATGTCGACATTAACCACCAACCACTGCTATTGTCGGAAATTATTATTTATTGTGGGACAAATTATATATTATTTTTTTTGCTATACGACTTCTATATTAACTATCTTTTTTTTTAGTTCGTTAAAAAATCTCTCTCTTTTCACAAGACACAAACTCACATAAGTAAACAAACAGCAGCTTTATAACCTTCCTCCTCACATTTTTTCCGACTTAAACGGCTCACATCAACTGTGGTTGAAGATGGAAATGACGATTGAAATGTTAAAATTTCCGACTTTAACAGTAACACATGGATACATTATTATTTTTTACATTTTTTCCATCAATTTAGCGAAGCATTTTTATTTTTATATAGCTCAGTGGTATGCGTTCTTGCCTTCTGAGCTCTAGATCGTAGGTTCGAAAACCCCCCCGAGGCCCTTAGTTTATTTTATCTGGGAGGTAAAATAAACTTAAGCACTCCGTCGGATGGGACGTTAAGCGATGGTCCCGAGCCTGTACGATGTCAGGTACTCGTTAAAGACCCCTGCCCTAGGTGAATAAAAACTTAGGGTAGTCAAAATTTAGGACTCCCTATATAACCTCGTAGTTAAAGCCCGGGCATGAGTCATAATAACTAACTAACTTTATTTATATTTACTTTGTTTTATTTATTTATTTTTTATTAGATTTTTATATATTCAATTATTTTTTTACCTATTGTCCTTAACTATTGTACTTTGTCCTATATCCATAATTGTCATCGGATTTACTTATGGTTTTTACCTATTCTGAATAAATAAAATTTGTTAATAGATTTGGCGCTACCAGATCTAATTGAGTTATGGATTGCGATTATTATTATAGCTCCAAACTATGACTAAGACTTACTGACATATTGATATTATGAATAAAGGCGCTGGGATACTGATGGGAGTGTCATTAGCGTCAAGGCGCAAAGAGAAGTATCAAATATTAACACATTGAGAGAGTGTTGTCTGTTATATAGGTGTACAAGGCAGGTATATTAACGTTGCTCCCTGGATCACACAGTGAAGACACTCTAAATTATTAATCACACTTAGGTGAGTAAGAGTAATTGTGGTCGGGAATGAGTGGATCTTAAGAGCCGCAAATAGGCTTAGCCAAACCACTCCTTCCTTGTTTATCGTCAATTCAAATACTCGAGCGTCCTCGTTAATTGGCAACACTTCCAAACCCTCTCTCTCCGTTTAAACTTAACCAACAGGGGAGACATTGCCAATTGATAATGTTCACTTTCAGCTTTCGCAAACGGCTACGCTTTTTTTACTTCCCCAACTATACCAAGTAATCGGTCAGAAATTCGATATTGCGTTTCATAGAAATTTCCATGTTCTTTTCCTACCTCCTGATTCCAAAAATGTTTTTTTTTTTTTTTTTTTAATTCTTTATTTTTAATATTTACAATCGGTATAAACCATGAGTAAATTTGATGAATGACAAAACATTAAAATATACATTAAAAAAAAATAGAAAAAAAATATATATATATATACATCGAAAGAATATGATTATGTACAAAATAATAGTAGAGAAAAAAAACAAAAAAACTATGCAAATAATATAATATGTACAAAACAAAGAGGAATTATTAAATTAAAATAATAATAAACATAAACATAAAAATAAAATAATAATAAAGATATAATAAAATGAACATGAAAGCCCTTCAACTCGAAACACCTCGGTTATCTTTCATCCCCATCCCTCCAACTTAATGGGGGTAGGGGAGGCCGCGGGGGCTCGAGTGATCGCCCCTGCCTTCTCGCCCAGCCAATCACTGTCCAGCAGTGGAGGCAGGCCAAGAAGGAAAGGAGAGTTGAAGGTAAGAGGATTACATGAGAGGAGAAGCTGGTCATCACCGGCACTCCCTAAATATTTTTGCTACAGTAGCAAGTCTCTCGGCCAGCGCCGCCTCAGTCTTTGGGGGGGATTATCTGGATGGGAATGGGATGACAATTCCAAAATGTAAAAAAAAAAAAAAAAAAAAAAAAATTGGTCTATATGTCTATGAAACCAAAAGCCCATAAGAACACCTAATGTCAAATAAAAATATGTGAAATCGGCCAAAGGGAATATATCGACATGAATTTTCATATGTAAATTCAAAGTTTAAGACTAGGGTCCAGGGGGGAGCTCAACTCAAAAACCCCGAATAATTGCCGATGAAATGAATGTTGGACCGCGGAATTCGCTGAAGAGAAGAAGACAGGATTTATATGTGTAACCAGAACCCCATAAGGTGACACCTATTGATTTTCAGTTAAAGGGAAAGGTGAGTTTGGGGAGGGGGGGGGGGGGGGGGGGGGGGTATACAAAAACTCATATAACGGTCATGTTGCAAAATTTCATATGTAAATTCAAAACCCTATAATGATGGCAACTATTTATTTTTCCGCAAAAATACTGGGGGGCCTCGAGAAACCCTAATAATTGTTTACGTAATAAATGTATAGACAACATTTATTATGATTCAGAAGCCCCTATGGAAGTTAACTATTCATTTTTAACCCGAACGCTTGATTAGTTTTGTAAGGAAACCAACAACTTTATTGATTAATTCCTTCTGGGGAAGTGGATTGCCGATATTTCTTCTTCCTTCTGGCTCAGAGATCCAAGTTCTTATTTGAAGACAGAATGACCCTGCATCCTATTACCTCATAGATCCACCTCTCTGAGAGCCGTGACACATCTTTACTATCCTCGCTTGGTTGGCAAAGAACGGTTGGTTATCGATAGCAAACCTTTTAGAAACTGAATCCAAAACGCGGTGGTGGCTATAACACAATTGATTGCTAAAAAGAGATTCTGCTACATACCACAATATTTCAGCCGGAAATTCAATTACTAACGGTCAGCGAGCAAGCAAGCTTCTTTTTCTCCCCCCCCCCCCTCCCCCCGCTCAGCCCCAGAAAAAAATTGAATTAAACCCCTGGAAAACTCTTTCCATTGAATTAGATCATAATGTAGAGTCTCGGTCCATTTAAGGTAGTGCGTTATTACAGTACTTTTTCATATCTGAAGAGGAAATTAAAATTGTGAAAACTTTGTTTCTAACGTAAGTCCTTTGGAGCTTTTATTTTTCAAAGTAAAAAGGAATAAGGAGAGGGAAAAATGGGTGAGGTTTGAAATATATTCTGTTAGTTTTATGCTTAGGAACTCTGTCTGTTTGTCTGGGCTTCACGCGAAAACCCGAGCTGTAATTTCGTTTGTTATATCATTTATATTAGTCGACGGGGTTAGAAAATGGTCCATCCGTTCAAGTGACATTTTTGAAAATTTTATTTCAAGTGCATGATTGGGTAAAATGATAGTTCTGTTCAGGAAAAAAGTTGTACACGTGAAATCCTAGCCAGTGCTGAGATCTAGTGGCAAATTACTCATACCATTTTGGTGACGGAACAAGTAACTTAAACATATCAATAGTGACCTTGAAATTAGGATTTTTATTCAACTTTATGGTTTGTTAACAGCAACATTCACCATAAAAGCAGAAAACAAAATATTTCCGGTTTCGATAAATTATTGATTTTTTAAATCAGTTTCTTCAAGGTTTTAGACCATTTTGATTCTAATCCCGTCAATTAAAGATATTGTTTCATTTTTACAAAATACTCTTGTAAACACTGAACTGATAATGAACGAATAGTTTTATTGCTTGTAAAGAATTATCTTTAACCTAGGTGTTCGATACATAATCATAAATACAATTTCTGAAGAGGGCGCCGGTAGCTCAGTGGTATGCGTGCTTGTCTTCTGAGCGCAAGATTGTTCGAAACCCGATCGAGGCCCTTAGTTTATTTTATCTGGGAGGAAGCATGCGTTCCTTCGGATGGGACGTTAAGCGATGGTCCCGAGCCTGTACGATGTCAGGTACTCGTTACAAACCCCTACACAAGGTAAATAAAGATTCAGGGTAGGCAAAATTTAAGACTCCCACAGTAGAGTCGTCCACCAGAGTGACGAAAGAGCGCTCTGGTAGTAGGCGATATGACCTTGTAGTTAAAGCCCGGGCATGAGTCATAAAACCTAACCTAACCTACAAATTCTGAATAATAAGGATTAAACTAAATTGAAACAAAGCATTTAACATTAATTAACAAAACAGTGATTTCTTGATCATTTCCCAAGAACGAATAAATGACTCTTCGGTCCCCCTCCAAAACCAGTCGATCGTTTGCGCTAATATTCGACAATTGACTTACATAGGGGCTCCTAAATCCTCTTACTAAATTTCGTGTCGATAAATTCAATAAATCGGTAATTATTAGGGTTTTTGAATTGAGCCCCCCTGTGATCTGGCCCTTCCCTTCCGCCGATTTTGCTGAAAATTGTCGTCCTTTTAGGGTTTTGACATTCATTCTATCGGGTGTTATCGTGTTCACAGCAACACGCACAGACACACAGACTGAAATTTGCCGGATTTCTAAATAAGTTTTTACCATGTGCTTGCTTCATGTGTTGATATTTCAATGTTTTATTGAAAATTTACATTTATAATATAATTATTTGTGTCTGTGTATGTAAAGAGAATAATAATTGAATTGTATAATGTCATTTTAGACTAATGGTGAGCTTATATTCCTGTGTCACATGAAAGGAAATGCAATAATGAAATGATGAATAATTTCAGTTGCAGTTTATATTATATTATAATATTATTGTATCTGTTGTCCTTTCCGAGATAGGCCGGCCGCATATCGAAGACGTAATTCGACAAAAAAACGTTTAGTCTAGTCTTCGACAATATTTTTTCGGGGAATTACTTTCTAGAAGTTATTACTTCCCCAGCTTTACGGAATTTAGGGGAAGTTATGTCGGTCAGCAATTTGATGTTGAGTTTTCTGGATTTCATGTTTTTCAAACCCACTGACTCCAAAAATTGAAAAAAAATCTCTGTTTGTGTGTTTGTGAAGACGATAATTCCCGACAGTATGAATGTATCGACACGAAATTTTATATGAAACCGATTGATTTTCAGCCTAATCAGCCAAAGAGAAGTGGCGCTTAACACACAAATCATAATAACTACCGATATAATGAATGAATCGACATGAAATTTAGAATGAGTATTAAAAGTCCCTGTTTAAGTCAACTATTAATTTTTAGTCAAAACCATTGGTTTCGACGGGAGAGCGGAAACTTATTTCGTGCTGAGAAGTACATTGTCAGAGATTCATCGACAACTTTTTTTTTCACTTCCCCTTGCCCTTGAAAAATAATCATCTGACATGTGGATACATTTTGACTTCTTCGCCCTCTGAATAATCGGCGTTATAGTTAGTACATTTTGAAGTAAATAGGCATTAAAAGAGATGGGGCGACCTGAGGGGGTGGGTGGAAGAACGCCTGCTGGGGGAAATCCGATATTCACCCCTAATGGAGCTAGCGACACGAGAAACCGTTCAAATTTATATCTTATTAACATTGTTTTAAAACAATTTGCACCCATTATTTATCTACTGTTTTTAAATAATTCAAAAATGAGTGGCGTAGGAGGTGGTAGGTTATACGCCCGGAAGAAACCATTATTTAAATGAGAAACTGTGGAATTATTCAGACGTAACTGCAGTGAACATTAAATGAAAACGGGCATTGTGAACTAAATCATTTATCATTTAGAGTGTCGCACTAATATGTTCTTAGGATTAGTCACTTGTCATCGGATGGGGAGGGTGACTAACAATAAGGATAATGTTCCAGTGTATCCCATAAGGAGGACTTAGATGACTAAGTCACTTGACAATGTTGTATGACTAGCCAGTGTTGGAATATTGAATCTGAAGATCATTTAGTTGGTATGGCCCCTTTCTGGAAGTTTTTCTGGGGTAACATTAGTCATAACCCCACTGGGCGAAGACACTCCCAAGTCCTGCAGTTAGTTTGTTTTGTTCCAAAGAAAGTATAGAAATCTCATAGAAACAACAGTATGAAATAAATAAAAAGTAACTAGTAAATCGTAAAGAATCAGGGGAAGAGTAACAATTAATAAAAAAACTTGCTTACCGCACCCGTATCGTGTAGAGGCTAAAGGGTCGGAATATACACAATAACTAATATTAGAATGAATGGTTTTTGCATGTTGAGAGAGTGAGTGAACCTAGCTATCCCCCACCCCTTGGAGCTTTGCCAGTTGTCTTTTAACCGCTGTGCTCTGTGGGTGGGGTGTTAATTTTATAATTTGTATCTTCTTACTCTGTACCCTGATGCTTTAAGAGTTATTTATACTTTTTATTATTTGTATATTGTGTAAATCTATGATAGATAAACCATTGATGATGATGCTGTTGCGTCGAAAACCGGTTCTGGTCTAAAATAAAACAGTGGGAAGACAACATCTTTTATTTCTATGAGAAATCTCGTCCCACAACTTCTTACTATCTCATATGAAACATAAATCTTTACATAATAGCCAATTGTCTCTGCAATAGTATAAAATGAAACTTACAGCCAAAGGATTTTTTGTCATGAAATATAAGAAATAAATAAAGATGCCAGTAGTCCTTTAGCCTCTATACTGTACGGATGGGGTAAGGATTTTTAAAAAAAAATTTTGTTACTTTGTACCTCTGATGTTTCAGGATTGTTTAGCTACTTTTCATTATTTATATTTATTCATAGATGTGCTAATGAGGACGCTATCGCGTTGAAAACCGGATCTGGTAAAAAATAAAGTTTTATTTTCAGAGAAAATTTAGTTGATTAATTCGCGCTATTCCTAGTGATTCATCGACAAATTTTCATATATTAGATTCCATGGTAAAAACTGTCCTGAACGTTAATATAGGGGAGTGTGTACACCATCATTTGTCATCGTGTGTCTCACTAATTTGTTGTGAGGGCTGAGGGATTGATTATTCATTGTGGTAAGGTTCCGTGAGGGGGTGACACTAGAGTGTTACGTTACACTCCTCTAAAGAAAAAAGAAAAATAAATATATATATATAAATTTTCAGGGTGGTCCCTCCCCTATTTCGGTGTTAATATATGTTAATGTATGAAGAGGTGTGAGGCAGGCTCACCTGCTACCCTGCCTCAGCCGGCTCGCTTCATAAAACACCACCTCACCGTCTAATATATTTTCTACACAAGGGTACCTTTTTTTTTTTTTATATTAATACGTCAGTCAAAATGTTTCACTTAGATTAAAGTAGAACGCTGATTATCTCGAATAAAGTGTATACTTCTTAAATAAATAATACAGATGTAACAGTCCAACTTATATTTTATTTTTACCACAACTAGTTTCGGCAATTTGCCATCTTCAGGTGGTGAATCTGAACATACATAAACCAAAAATTAGTCTAGAATTTACGAGCATTCACATCTCATGTCTAATAAATAAGTTAAGAACAAAACAGTGCAATTACATAAAAAATAAAATAAAAACACACAACAATTACCTTATTAGAGATGGGTCAAAGAAATGGACACATATCAATCAGGGACTAGTTGGATACTGACTGCCTGCAAAACAGACTAAATATAATTAAATTTAGTGTGTCAACTATTGATTAAATTTAGTGTAAGTCAACTATTGAATAAATTTAGTGTAAGTTAACTATTGATTAAATTTAGTGTAAGTCAACTATTGATTAAAAGGGTCGATTGGTGTTGGAGGAAGAGCGAACACATAGTGCATTAATTCGTACTGGGAAAGTTTATTGCCGGTGATTCACCGACGAGCTTTATTTTTTACACCGTTTGGCCCGTCTTAAAAATAAAAATTAGAAGCTTAGGGTGGATAATGTACCAAGGGGGGCATAAGCACCTTTCCAGGCCCGGAGCCCATTGGGCTACACTCCAAAGCAGTTAAAGAACCCTCCAGATTACCAAGTGCCAGCCTATTGGAGATAATGGCGAAAGAAGGTGGGATAGTCGCTTGGAAACACTCAAATAGCGTTTTTACTTCCTCAGCGAAGTATAAGGGAAGTCATATAATCGGACAAAAATTCAATACTGTTTTTTCATGTTTTCAGGCCACCTGATTCCAAAATGTCTGTCTTGTTTGTGTGTACGATAAGTTGATTTTTTCCGGCATTTTTTCCAGAGGTGTTTTTTTTTTTTTTTTTTTTGACAATATTTCGGGAAACTTTGTAGGGCTTTGGTCGCATAGTTTCACCATGGTTTCCGGATTCAAATCCCGTCCGGGAGTGAGTTTTATTTCGTAGATAGGTCTCCCTCTCGGGGCCATGGATGTCGTGAATAATTAGATAACACAGTTACATGGCTTATTTATAGTTCATCAGTAAATCATTTGTCTTTGAGTTGCGCTTGGGAAAACGCTTTTACGCTGCTGATGTATTTTTTGGTTAAAGTTCATCCCATGAGACTGGAGGGCTGTTGTCTTGGTGGAGCTGGATAGTGGCGACATGGGCCCCAGATGGACTTCAATAATGCACGAGATAATAGGTCGGGAGGGGGATGTGTGATCCCCGGGGCTAGGTTTAGTGCGGTTTAGCAGGAAAGTGACTCAGCGGCGCTCCTCTTTATCTCCTTGTTAATATCTAATCGACCTACTCATTGCCCCCTAGATCTAACCTCATGAGTCCTTCCCCTCCCTATTGGCGGATATTGATCTCTCTACGCCTTTTACCGACGCTGACGGGACTTGGACTCACCTCAACAACTGATCCCTGCCCAGAAAAAGATATTTTATTTAGGTTTTTTTTCATCTGGGAGGTGGAAAAACCTTGAGAACGCCTTCCTTCGGATGGGACGTTAAGCGATGGTCCCAAGCTCATTAAATGCTCCTAAGGTCCATAAACCTAGGGAAGGCAAAATTTAGGACTCCCAGAGTAGAGTTAAGCTCATGTCCACCACTAAGCGTTATGACCTCATAGTTAAAACTAACTTGACATCTCCGCAAAAGGTGTCGAAAACAACGAATGTTTGTCCTGCAAGATACTTTTGCGAGCCTCCGTCTGGTGGAGAAGCGATGAGACTCTCTAGCGAGCATCTGTCGGGTAGGATTACTGACAGATTCTCGAGGCATCTGTCGACTAGGGTTACAGACATTCTTCTAGGAGCCTCACTTGGAGTTACTGGCAGACTCTTCTGAGAATAATCCTCTGCCGGAAGTAATAAGGGATTAAACCTTTGCTACACGCAGAGCTCCTTGCATAGTAAAGTTGCAGAACCATTATCTTGCCATTCTCTGTTTGTCGTTTGAAATCCTCTTTTAGTGGAACAGTGCAAGTTCTCATGTCTTAATTGAATCGCTTATTTCAGAAACCCCATAACCGGCAAAAAATTCGAAATTGAGTTTTCTTGTAGTTATTTGATTGACGCTACACGTGGCGCAGAAACCCAATAAAACAACGTTCCTTATACCCCCATTTCGCGTTGTTGAAATATTCGTTTAGTGCAGGAACCCCATGAGCGACATCACTTAGGGGGTTTCTGCGCTAAATAATTGTAACATGTTTTTTGCATTGAAGTTATTTGTGGGATTTATCAGATATAAGAATGTTCTAAAGGTCCAATAATATTTAGTATTACAACTTGCCCGTCCACAATCGATACAGGTTATAAAGGTCGTTTCTAGTATTATTCTGAGTTTTGAAGTTTGTTTTGAGTTTTATAGCGATTATATTCCGTTCTTTGTTTTCATCTTTTGTGAAAGTTTCTTATGTCTAGTGAGTCGAAATTAGACGTGGAAACTCCGAAGAAAAGGAAAAATGGTGTTGTTAATCCTGACACTTATAAACGTAATATAATCAAGAAAGCACGAGTTCGGGGCAAAGAATATAAGAACTACAAAGGTAAGATAATCACTCAAAAAACTCCTGACGAAATAAATTGCAAATGTTCCACTAAGTGTATCAAATTTGTAACGAAGGAAGTGCTGAGTGAAATTTGGAATAATTTTTACTCGATGGAAAGTAAAAACATTCAAGATACAAGATAAATATCTGCTTTTCGTTAAGTTAGAAGTTTTTCTTAAATATCTCAAAACTTGAAATTATGCACTTTATGGGTTTCTAAAATAAGCGATTCAATTTCATCATTTCTTCAGATACTTCGTGGATGTAGTAGAGTCAATGTTTCAGACTTAACAGAGGATCCTGACAAAATGGAGTATTCCAATTATTTTAAAAAACATCCATTACGAGAGGTAGCCATGATGCTCTCTATCCAAATTAAACAGACTCTTCCCTTGTTGTTGCTTTATTTCAAGAGAAGGAAATGGATGTTGAGAAGTAATAGCGTTTAGACTGGCAAGAACAATTGACTGAGACTATAAGAAACTGTAAGTAAGGAAGAAAAGCAGAGAGTGGGTGGAAGGAGACTAATGGATGTCCGAGGAGTCTCTTTATCAGAGAGCCTTGCTCCAGGCGCTTGTCCTCCAGGTCCTAACCTCACATATCACCTACTCCCTCCAGCACTATTTTTTTTTTTTCAATTTATGTCTATCCTTGAAGAAAACTTATATATTCCTTGTAAACATGTTAAACTTATGTATGCTCTTATAGACATAAGTATGCTTTCTATTTTCGAACATTAAGAGAAGACAGGTGATAACCATCTTTTTTGATGCTAAATTAAATATTTTACTTCCCGAGCTATAAAAAGTATAGGGGAAGTTATGTAATAGGTCAAAAATTCGATGCTAAATTTTCAACGGGAATTTATGTTTTCCGACCTCTAGATATCAAATATGAAACAAAAAGTAACGATAACTCTCCATAGAATGAATGTACCATGACGAAATTTTATATGTGAATCCAGAATCCTCCAAAGACGACACCTATTGATTATCAGCCAAATCTACCCAGGAATTGGGGGGAGGCTTAACACAAAAACTCTAATAACTATCGTTGTCAATGTATTGACATCGGGGACCTGAGAAGCGTTGAACTGAAACCACAATGTAAATCAAATTTGAGATCAATTGAGTTTGAGCCCAAACGGTCGATTGTCTTTTGTGGGAGAGCGAAAACGTAATTGATTAATTCGTGCTGGGAAAGTACATAGCCAAAGACTTTTTTTGAAATTGTTCCTACAACTTGCTATCTGGAAGATGAACAAATGTGCTTGGATAAAAGAGAGATACTCCGGGGATTTAAGGGTTGAAAGGCGGATAGTGCGAAAGCTGGTAAGACAGATGATAGGTGACAGGAGGGAAGGGTCATGAGCCCTAACAAGTGGTCTTGTTAGAAGAGTGCTGATCTTAGAGGATGTATCTGTCGATTAGGAGTAGGGGAGAAACATCAGCTCAGGCACATATGGCAATGGCCTCCGCGCCTTCCTCTCAAGTCCCAATAAATCTTTCACATCCCCCCTCTCTCTCTACCTGCCTATCTTTGGAGGGGAAGTTCAAAAAATAACCGAGCACTTCTATCTCAAGTAACATAAATCCAACTCAATGCCCGGGCTCCCCTTCGTACAATCTGCCTTCGAATGGCCAATACCCACCCTTCTTGCAAAATAAATAACATGAATACAACTTTTTACTTTCTTCCTTTATTTTAACAAGCGCCTGATCCCAATAATAACTATAGTATTAGAAAATAGAGGTTAGGTTAGGATTTATGACTCATGCCCGGGCTTTAACTACGAGGTCATATCGCCTACTACCAGAGCGCTCTTTCGTCACTCTGGTGATGAGCCCGACTCCACTATGGGAGTCCTAAATTTTGCCTACCCTAAATTTTTATTCACCTAGGGCAGGGGTCTTTTGAAATGAGCCCCCCCCCCCCCCCCCCTTCAGCCGATATCGCTGAAATCTGTCTGGTTATGTCCTCATTAGGTTATAACTTTAAATATGAAATTTTATGTCGATATATTCATTCAATCGGGAGTTATCATGTTCACAGACAGACATACTTTTTTTTCTCATATTTGGAATCTAGAGATCGGGAAATATGAAATTCCGTTGAAAACTCCGCATCGAATTTTCAACCAACTACATAACTTCCTATATACATACTTTGTATAACCGGGGAAGTAAAAAAACTATCCTTGTATATATATTTTTTTTTAATTTCATACTTATGTGTTTGTATTCTAAGATAATATCTTATCTCATAACATCTTATATGTTTGTATTCCAAGATAATTATATTATAATGTCGGTTGTTGTATGTATTTTATAAGCTATTTTGATGTACAAAATTGTATAACGTATCCAATCCATTTTATGATTTAACAAAACTCTATAAGGACGAGTCATATTAATATTACAAATGATACTTAACTTCTTTTAAATAAAAAATAAATAAAAACATTTTTTTTTAAATATTATCTATTTCAGAAAATATATAATATATATGGAGTACGTTCGGTATTGCTACCATCGACTGTATTTGTTAACGCTATGCCAGTATTTGTTAAGTCGTGGCTGAAGATGGTATTCATACCGAAAGTAGTAGCATATCTTTTGTGAAATACACAATATTTTTTAAAAACATACGTCTTCTTTATTTTTTATATTATTTTAATCCGCGAAATGGAAGTGAGGGATCAGAGAGGTGGGTTCAACTCATAAGCCCTGATAACTGTTGATGTTATGAATTCGTCATGGAATTTAGTATGAGCATTCTGAGGTCCCTGACTGAGACACCCATTGATTTTCAAGCCAATCGGTCGATTGCTTTTAGAGAGAGAGCGAAAACTTAATTGATTAATTCGTGCTGAGGAAGTCCATTGTTAGTGATTCAGAAACGACTTTTATATTTTGTCTTTTATAATTTCTTCTGAAAGAATATTGCTTTTTTAAGAGAAACCTGACTGAGAATACTTTAAACAAATATTGTTGAGATCTAAGTAAATGTTAACTCTCTCTCTTTTGTATAAATACCAGAAGTGTTTTCCCAAGACAATATATATATTTGGTAGGTTTACATACAGAAAGTGTTATGTATATGGGGAGAGAGCGTTGGTGAAGACAAAGATAATTTCTGTGGAACAATGAGCCAAATCTTAACTAAGTGAGGAAGACACAGAGGTCTTAGAAATAACCCAAGGTGTGTAGGTAGGCAGAAGGTGTGTGAGATGGTCTGGGTGTTATCTGGGGGTGCTGGCTTTACCGCCCCCAAACAGCCAATTGTTTCCATGGCTTCAACAAACACTTCATTTTCTCAGAGATATCTGCCGTCCTTCCAGCCCCCTGACTAACTTTCCATCTCAACAGACCAGATTTTCCAATTACCATTCCTTATATAAAGTTTTCTCTGAGGGAAAATATTTTTATGTAGGAAAGGAGGTGGGGGGGGGGGGGGGGGGGGGGAATTGAATAAGTCGTCGGCGGATCACCGGCAATGTACTTCCCAGTACTTTCACTTTCCCTTCTAAACCAATCAGTCCTTTGGGCTAATTAAAACATCAGCCAATCTAATCATTATTATAGTTTTTGTGTTAATCTCCCTCCCTAATCCCGCCTTTTTTTTTTTTGACCGATTTGGTCGATCTTATGTGGTACTATATATTTCGATAAATATTTTCGTGTCGATACATTGGGAGTTATTGTGTTCACAAACATATAGACAAGAAATGTTTTTTTTTTTTGGAATCAAGGATCGAAAACATGAAATTTGATCAAAACTGAACATCAAATTTCTGATTACATAACTTCCCCTGAGAACATTTTTATTTATTTATTTTTTTTTTTATACGCAAAGGCTTACCATGAATGGGGTTCGAATCCCGTCCTGGAAAGAGTTTTTTTTTTCATAGATAGTACTCCATCCCGGGACCATGGTTGTTGTTTAACTAACGCGAGGCATGAGTAATATCCGAAGTTCATTAGTCCAAAAAAATAAATAATACAAAACTATATATTTTTGTAATATTAGACACTGTATCGATTGCGTACATTTTTTTATTGAAATATTTTATTATGCATATTTACAATTGGTACAGGCCATAAGTAAATTTTTGACAATAGGTAATGGAACAATTTATGTACAATGATCACTAAATACAACAGAAAAAAATAAAATAAATAATGATTGAAAAAATATATAATAAAAAAAATATTAAAAATGTCTCCGTCATTATATATAATAATAAAAATATATATAAAAAAAAAATATATATAATAATAAGAAGAAGAATATAAAAAAATTAGGTTAAAAAAATATAGTAATAAGAATCCAAATAAAAATATTTAAAAAAATATATAATTATAAAATATAAATTGAGCTCGAGATCCCCCGATATATCATGTGTTATTTTTTTTGTATTGAGCATACAATTAATAGACAATACCTGTCTTAGTGTGTGAGCGTCGAACACGATAACTACTGATAAAATAATTGTATCGACACGAAATTTTATATGTGTATCCAGAATCCCATAAGGACGACATCTATCGATTTTCAGCCAAATTTGTCGAAAGGAAAAGGGGGATTAGGGGGGAGGCTTAACACAAACACTTTTCAGAAGGGGGTTGAACAGGAAAAACTATTATACGATACGATGTATCGAATGTATTAATTGAAAATTTAGTAAGAGGATTAAGAAGTCCCTGTGTCAGACACTTAATGATTTAAATCAAATCGTTGAATTGTCGTCAGAGGGTGAGCGTGGGGAAGTACACTGTCGGTGTGATTCACCGACGACTTTTTATTTTTCCAACGGAATTTTCCACATCAACATTCCACCCCCCCCCCCCCCCCCCCCCCCCCCCCCCCCCCCCCCAATAAAATAGCTGAACGGAGCTAAAAGAAATTCCATCTCTTCTTTTGTTGGTACAATAGTCATCTTATCTGCCCGCTAGGACTCCATATGAGAGTATAGCTGACAGTAGGATGCGCTTTGCTAATACAACCCCAGCTAGACTTCTTAAAATCAATAGATACAATAAAAAAATTTAAATTTCAACTAAAAATGTTTATGTTAGAGGAAACCCTATACACGGAAACAGAATGTTATTCTTGTTCAAAAAGAATAAAATAACCACAATAAAAAAAAATCATGTTTCGTATCCAAAAACATTATTTCATACAAAGCTTTCATTTTTATTTTTTGGGCTGAGTTCCTCCACACCTTAACGGTCAGTCCAATGTACCTTATTGTTTTATTTATTCATTTAGAATATTTTATATATATATTCATTTATAATTGATTATATATATATATAGATATATATATTTTTTTTCATATATTGTTATAGTTACATTGTTTTTTTTTGTTTTTTTCTATATCTCGTACATTGGGACCTGATGGTGGGACGTAAGAACGTCCCGAAACATAAAGTCCGGTTTTCATGAAAAATACGAAGAAAAATAAAATATATATTATATGGTCGTTACAGGAATTTCATATACCAACCACACGCCTACACTCTCTCTCTCTCTACCTCCCCTCTCTCAAAATCATTTCATACTGGCATTAATAGGTATAAAAAAAATTAATACCGGATTTGACTTATATGTAGTACTTTTAATGTTGTGATGAAGAAAGTGTAATATATTTCGACTCCATTATCGTGTAATATATTTCGTCGTATTTTCACAACATTATTGATCATATGTGAATTTAAGTAAAATATCAATATTACGAACTCTAAAATGATCTTTCGGTAAGAAACTTTTAGGTTAAGACGCTTCGATAGCTTAAATTTGTCACAATAGTATTTTGTCATTTTTGTGAAAGGCACTTGAATGCCGGCCCAAATAAATTACTTTCTTTTCTCTTTTCTCTGTCACAATAAATAAAATTTGTGAAAAAAGAAAATAATATAGCTGTGCAAATCTAAAAAAAATATATATATTTTAGCTATCACAAACCTATAATTTCATGTATAAAAGAAATTGAAGAGCAATAAATTTGAAAGTTTACTTCCTCATACTACTTTTTTTAATGTATCATTATAAAACAAGTTTTAACCAAAATCAGTTCAAGACAGCAAATTTTGAAACTAATGCAGATGTTCACACGTCAATTCTGGTGAGTACCGTGTCACTCACACTTTTTTGTTTCACTGGCATATTTCCCTAAAATAAGTGCATATTAATGCACATATTTAAAGTTTTTTATTGCATATAAATCCGAGTCTTACTGATGTATCTATCCCCAAATGGAGTGAATAGTGAACCTGAAAGTAGTCCCTGATGAGGGTACATTTCAATCATGTACTTCTCATGGTGTACATCTGTTATTGGGAGCGGAGGGAGGTTGCTGTAATTTGAAATGTTGCACTCGGCTGCGGACTCTAGGGGGAGTGGTTTGGGACAAATGTATTGGGCTAGGGTTGTAAATAGGGGTGGCAGAGCCTGAAGGGAGCTCTGAATCAGAGTTTTAATTAGAATTCGTGGCTAAAATCGGACTTACCCTAATTGCAGGTCCTTAATATATAGGGTAACAAATACCGAGGCTGTTAGGGCCACCTGCCGACATAACCCAACCAGTTGCCCCTATTCACAACCATTTTTTATATAATTTTTTTTTTTTGTTTAGTTTGTAACTGGTGCATATTGCCTTTTTTTTTTTTTGGTTTTCTAAACCGCAATACATATCTGCTGTATAAATATAAACTCAGTGAGTGGGCGCCAGTAGGTTCGAAACTCGACCGAGGGCCTTATTAGGTTTTACTTCTCCAACTATACGATGTATGCGGAAAGTTATAAAATCGGTTAACAATTTTCAATGGAATTCCATGTTTTCCCAATGAACACCTGATTCCACACATGGAAAAAATGCTGTCTGCCTGTGTTTCTGTGATCACGATAACTCCCCATAAAATGAAGACAAAATGTTATATGTGCATCCAGAACTCTCTAAGGGCGACAACTATTGATTTTCAGCTAAATGGAAAGGGGGGATTAGGGGGGAGGCTTAATCCAAAAACTCTAATACCTTCCATTGAAGTGAATGTATTGATATGAAATTTCATATGTAAATTCAAAGCTATATAAGGACGACATTTATTAATTTTCATAAGTCACCAATAAATTACTCCATGAAGACCTAAACATCCCAACCGTCCAAGAACTTGTCCAATCCCAATTCTTTAATTTCCACAATAAACTTTCATCCCATCCTAACCCATTTGCACAAGTCCTATCCTCTCAATCCCATCTTGACAATCCTCCACGCCGTTTGAATAGGTGGTGGCCTCGAGATCTTCTAAGTGAAATTTAAACATTGTACTAGTTTCTAGGGAGGGTCAGCGCTGGCTGACCTCTCCCAACATGTGGCATAGACACTCATGCATACAGTTACCATATTTGCTCATTATATGACACGTATATAGATTGCAAATAAAAAAAAAATTAATTTTCAACGGGATCAGCCGAAGGGGAGGGGCTCAAAAATCCCTATAATTGTCGATGTAATGAGTCTATCGATATGAAATTTTTTATTAATGTTCAAAATTACATAAGGATGTCACCTATTAATTTTCCGCGAAATCGCCCGAAGGGAAGCGAGACCAGAGAAAAAGTACCCTAATAATTTCCGATGTAATGTATTTATGGACACAAAATATAGTATTAAGATTCAGAAGCCTATACCTATATTATATAAGTCAAATATTGAGTTTTAGCAAAAACGGTCGATTGGTTTTAGACTGAAAGAAATTGAATTGATTAATTTGTCCTGGGGAAGTACATTGGACATTGGCCGACGACTTATGTATCTGGGGAAAAAACCTTGAGCATGTCGTCCTTCGGATTGGATGTACTTCAAAAGCGTAGAAAGAGAAAAACATTTCCTTGAACGTACATTTATTTTAAAGAAGCTAAGGCCCATGTCTGGCCCATTTCCACCCAGCCTGGCCCATCTCTACTCAGCCTGGCCCATATTCCTACTTACAACCACATACAAGGTATTTGTCGAGGGACTGCATTACCTCTACATGTACAAAGTTTAGCAAGGATCTGTTAAGTCCGTTCATTACAAAAAACTTTCTGTTAAGCCAACAGAAAGTTAGTTCTGTTACTTTTGTTAAGTAGGCTTCACATTGTTCTCCGCCTTTACCCTTTGAAAATCGAATAACGGAGGGCAAAGGTCCAAGTTAGTGAATGGGGATGAGCATTCATGTAGCAAATCCTAAAGTTGCCATGAAGCCCCATAAGGAAGAGGGCATAGGATGCCCCCTCTCAGAGTGCCATTCATTCTATTTGTAACCCCCTTATGTGTGAACATTTTAAATACATGTATCTCATTTCAAGACCCCTCCATCCAACATTAAAATATATACCAAGTATAGGGTGTATATACCAAGTGTAGGGTGTATTTACCAAGTATAGGGTGTATATACCAAGTATAGGATGTATATACCAAGTATAGGGTGTATATAACAAGTGTAAGTAAATCCCAAGTACAGGGTGTATGGTGTATATACCCAGTATAGGGTGTATATACCAAGTGTAGGGTGTATATACCAATTATAGGGTGTATATACCAAGATAGGGTGTATATACCAAGTGTAGGGTGTATATTCCAAGTACATGAAAAATTATGTAATATGTCGAAATTCGGTGCGGAGTATCATGTTTTCTGACCTCTGATTCCAGAAATTAAAATTCATAAGAAGTAGCTGTGAACACGATAACTCCTGATAGAATCAATGTATAGACACGAAATTGTATATGTGTATCCAGAACTCTCTAAAGAAGACATCTATTGATTTTCAGCTGAATCGGCTAAAGGGAAGGGGGATTAGGGGGAGGCTTTACTTTTAAAAACTCGTGGTAATGGACGTATCACGCAAAATATCGTATGTGAATTCAAAACCCCATAAGGACGACAATTTCCAACGAAATCGGCGGAAGGGAATCTCCAGATCAGAAGGGGGCTCAACTCAAAAACCCTAATAACTGCCCGATTTAAAGAATTTATCGGCACACAATTTAGTATGAGAATTTAGGAGCCCCTTTGTAAGTCAATTATTGAATATTAGCTCAAACGGTCGACTAGTTATGGAGGGGAAGCGAAAAGTAAATTGATGAATTCATTAGTTCTGAGGGGAAGTACATTGCCGGTGATTCACCGACTCCTTTTTTATGTTTAACCAATTTTTTTTTTTTTTGTTAAGTGTCGAGAAACGTAAAAACCTGCTCCTTGTGAGCAGTTGCTTAATGTATTCCTCATATGTTACACAATGAGTGGATGTTGTTGAGCTTAAGCTCGGAATGTTCCCTTTGAAGATTGAAATTTGAAAGACTTGCATTCATGCACTTTATAAGACGAATGTTTTCTGCTTATGGTACGGTCGAGTGTGCAGGGTCCTGAGGAAAGTGCATCAAACGGCATCCGAGTGGTATACATTTATGTATAAATAGGCAATTTGAGATAGCGCAGGGCCATTCTCTCAATTCGCCCCTGTGGGGGAGTTAAACAGATATACAGTTTGATCTCGATTATGTCAAGATTACATTTGTTCAAGATCCCCTCCACCTAACAACAGAATCATTTTTAAACTGATGGCTTCCGTAGCGAGGTGTTCTTCTTTCATGATTAATCCTGCATTGACAGGAAGGTAGATAAATAAAAAGTCGCCGGTGAATCACCGTCTGTGTAATTCCCCAACACAAGTTATGTTTTCGCTTTCCTTTCCGAGTCAAACGACCAAATAAAAATCAATATTTGACTTCTGAATCCTTCTACTAAATTTAGTGTCGATACATTCATTACATCGAGCCCCCTTCATTGGTCCCCTTCTCTTCGACCGATTCGCGAAAATTGATAGGTGCTATCCTAGGGTTTTGAGTTACATTATCGATACATTCGTTGCATCTACAGCTATGGAGCTATAGCTTTAAAACCCGGCCGAGGCCTTTAACTTTTTTATCTAGAAAGTTGAAAAACCTTGAGCACGCCGTCCCGTTTCAGATGGGACTTTAAGCGAAGGTCCCGAGCTTGTGTGATGTCAGGTATTCGTTAAAGACTCTATCCTACGTGAATAAACCTAGGTGTGCCTACCTAGGTTGTGCCTAATTTAGGTCTCCCACAGTAGCGTCGGGCTGTAGTCCATCAGTGCGACAGTAGGCGATATGACCTTGTAGTTACAGCCCGGGCATGAGTCATAATAACTAACTACATCGTTGATACAGACTTGAGACGCCTCTTTCCCGCGTTACATAGTCTGAAGCAGCGTCTCAGCACTCATCAATTCTGCACATAATCCACAGTTGGTTCAGCATCGCTTAAAGTTATTAACTGTTCCAATATTTATATGACTCTGACCATGTCCACCAGAGTGACGATAGAGTGCACTGGTAGTAGTCTTTTTGTGTAAGTCATAACAACTAGCATGCCCCAGGTTTAGAATAATTCTTTAATCGAGTCTTCCTATAGCGCGGGCGCGGACTGAAGAGCCCTTAGAAAAGCGCTTCCCCTAGTATTCAGATAGGAGTCGTGCATTGATTCCTGTGGCAATGCTTGGACATCCAAGTGGTTTCCATAATGATCTAAAGCCATAGGATAACTGAGTGTGAACAGTTCCACTAGATTTAACGTTTGTTCTCTGGTTAAGATCCTTTCCACCCAGCTTCAGAATAATTTTTAAAACGATTCTCCCTATGGTGGGGGACTGGAACTAAAGCGCCCTTTGAAAAGCGCATCCCCTAATTCTATAATCCTCTATCGATAGGCGAGGATGTTAGGGGTGGGTATCAGTCAGAGCCGAATTATCGCTCGGGATCCTGGCCCACTTTCCCTCTTCTCCCCTCGCATACATATTCATAGCCTGTTTGCCCGTGACAAATGTACCAAGTCTAATCTCCTTAGTCGGATGGGTTTTGAGAGTTCCACCCCGACGCCCCTAATTGAACTTCAAAGCCGCTGCCTCCATATTGTACGCCCATAGATGAGCTCTACCAATTATTTATTAAAGCCAACAATACTTCAGAAGAAATTGTATTAATTTATTCTTTATATAGGTACTTCAGCACAGCGTTTAAAAGGAAGAGAGAAAAGAGGAAGAACTTTTTAATTCCTTAATTATTGGGATTTTCCAATTCACCAGAAATTGAAGGAACATTATAAAAAATATAACAAAAAAAGTCTTCGGCGATTCACCGCCAATGTTCATCCTCAGCACAAATTAATCAATTAAATTTTCGCTCCCCTCCAAAACCAAAAAAGGCTTGGGATCAAAATCAATATATGACTTACATCCTCACGTAGGGGCTACTGAATCATCATACTAAAACTTTGTGTCGACATTTTTTTTTATTTTTTCTCGCAGGGCTATGGGAATACTTTCAACGAAGGGATGCAAGTGCAACAGTGTGGTGTACCTCGTGTTGGCTTTCCACTAAAACCACCCCCCTGAGCTCTTGGGTGCTTTCGTCCCTGGTGTGGGACCATAACACTCTTAATGAATCATCATACAAAACTATGTGTCGATAATTTCATTACACCGGCAGATATTGGCGTTTTTCAGTTGAGCCCCGCTCTGATTCTCTGATCATTCCCTTTCTTTCTACAGATTCCTCTGAAAATTAATAAGTGTTCATATAGGGTTTTGAATTCACATATAAACTTTTGCGTAGACACATTCATTACAACGGCAGTTATTAGACTTTTTCAGTTAAGGTTGAAAATCGATAGATGTTGTACCAATGGGGTTCTGAAGACGAAACGGCGGCACACTTCCTGGGCATCTGCTCGGGATATGCGCGAACTAGATTCAGCATCTTTCGTGGAGATGTAATCGCAGAGGAGGACTTGGTTTAGGTAGTATAAACATACAAGTAATATAATAAGGGGGAAGCCCAGCGCTTCCAAGGAAGGGATAAGAGCACTGGATGCTTAGGTCCCTAGGTGTAAAACACGAGCCCACCACATATATATAATGGGGTTCTGGTCACACATATAAAATATCGTATCGATGCATTCATTCTATCGTCTTCTCAGACACACATACCGACAGACTTTTTTTTTTCATATTTTGAATTTGGAGGTCGGAAAACATGAAATTCTGTTGAAAACTATGCATCGAATTTTTGACCGATTACATACATACCTTCTCCCATACTTTATAACTGGGAAAGTAAAAAAGATAGACAATAATTATCCAATGTGAAGACCGTATATAACTTAATATTTTGAAGAATCCAATATCTTCATTATTGTATAGAATCAGCAAATTGTGTCTAAAACATACTTTTTTTAAAAAAGAAATTGTGTCTCACCCCCAAACAAACTTGTCAATACAGTCTGTTTGATAATCATTTGATTCTGAGAATACAATCTTTTAAAAATATAAAGACTTTTGAAGTATTAGGACTCAGTAAATATAAAAACTCTTCTTAGAAAACCTTGAATGGTTCTTGATAGTCTATCAAACTTGAAAGTTGAAATCCTCTTTGGGCGGTAATACTCCAGTACCGAACGGAGTAGCAACTTGGTGGAATATGGCAGGCCTTGCCGGTAATTTAAGTATACATCAATCGATCACCTAACTACTGACCCTCATTATGTATTTTTTACTTCCCCAGTTAAACAAAGTATAGGGGAAGTTATGTAATCGGACTCATGCCCAGCCTTTAACTTCCGGTTCATATCGCCTACTACCAGATCGCTCTATCGACACTCTAATGGACATAAGCCCCACTCTACTATTGGAGTCCTAAATTTTGCCTACCCTACATTTTTATTCACCTGGGGTAGTTGTCTTTAACCTAACATCGCACAGACTATCGCTTAACGTCTCATCCGAAGGATTTTTTCACATCCCAGATAAAAGACCTAAGTAAGGATTTCGAATTTCGAACCTGATCTTAAGCTCAGTATGAAATCTCTGAGCTACTGGATTGTCCATAAATATATAGACATAGGATTAGTGTTATAGATGCTCAACAGCTAAGTACTTTGAGATGGAGACAGATATAAATATAGATAGATATACCTGCACACACTATACATATTTTTATTTTTTATTTGTATTTATTTTTTTTTATTATTTATTTTTTATTTTTTTTTTGACTACTTGGACCAAAATCAAAACTGACCCCTAACGACAAACTTACGGACTCGAACTTTGGGGTACAGCTAAACAACCCAACATCAATCGTATCCAAGCATTCCAGTCCAAACTCCTGCGACGAATTGTCAACGCACCTTTCTATATCACCAATACAGTCCTACACAGAGATCTCAATATTCCCACTGTCAACGAACTAATCCAATCCCGATTCCAAACATTTCACAGAAACCTTTCTTATCATTCAAATCCTCTCGCTCAAGCCCTATCCTATCATTCCCATCCTAATGATCCTCCCCGCCCCTTGAACAGGAGGTGGCCTCGCGGTCTTCTTTGAGGATAGTGAATAATGAAAATTAACTTTCAAGGGAGTGTCAGCGCTGGCTGGCTTCTCCCATCAAGTGACGTTGTTATTTTTTTCTTTTTGTCCACATATTTGCTCATTATGTATATGATACGAGCAATGCCCGAAATCGTGCAATGTCCGACATTGTACACCCAGACTGTACAATGTCCGAAATAAAGATATATTTCGGGCATAAAACCTGTACTACTTCAAATATAGGAACGACGGGAGGGGCAGATATATCGTCCCGCCGGCGGAACGCCGGCAAATACGCCCCCAAATTTTGTAATATTTCGATTTATGTTTGTTCTAGGAATTTAATGTCTAGGAATTTAATCTTTATTTCGGTCATTGTACAGTCTGGGTGTACAATGTCGGACATTGCACGATTTCGGGCATTGTTCGTAACATATATATTGTATATAGATTGCAAATAACAAAATAAATAAATATTTAAAAAAAAAATTATTATTTATGTATTATTGTATACTTTTACATTTTTGCTTGCATTCTAGCTCGTCTATTAGTTTTGTATCACTAAAGAAGTCTATAGTCCTCTGGAGTGCCTCTCGGTGGTTGCTCAGGGCTGCTGGTAGTGCTCTGGTGATGCCTCTCCAGGCCAGCTCCTCCTGATACAGTGGACACTCCTCCAGGATATGCCGCACTGACTGCTCCTCCTATAGACATAGGATATTAGAGGGGGCTTAATACAAAAAACCCAATAACTACGTTATAATGAACGTATCGACATGAAATTTTATATTTGATATCAATATTCAACCGAATCCGCTAAAGTGAGAGGTCGAAGCAGAGGAGAGGGGGTGAACTCATAAAGCCTTATAACTCGATGTATGGAATGAATCGACACGAAATTTAAAGTCCCTCTGTTATTTTGATGAATTTACATGTTATGGTTCATCGGAAATACGTCTTATTATTACTCCAGAATGCAGATCTCCCAGGCCGTCACTCCGCAGAAAAACAGCTGCGTCTCTGCACATTTACAATTCTCCTTGTGGTGAAGTGGCGAATTAAGCGAGGAGGTAAAGTTGAGATTTTGACAGGTATTTTTTCCTGCCCAACTTCAATTTCACAGCCTCCGGTGAACGCTGTAAATATTAAAGTTCTTTGAGTGTTCAAAGGATTTCCTTGAAGATTCCACTTTTTCTTCCTGTTTTATAAATGATGACGAGGAAGCCAAGAAGTATACTAATTTAAAACCGGAACAATGTGAAAATTAAAAACCGAAAAAAATAAATAAATACAATTGGACGTTCATTGGAAAGAGGGGATAGTGGCCAACAGGACAGGAAGATCCTAATGAGAAAAAATAATTGGCTGTGGTTGAAGGAAGGGATGATGCCACCGCAGTTGTAACGTTAATTAAAGTTCACACGACGTCTCTTCTTTTCCACCATGTTCCAGCAAGTCTTCTGCGGCCTTCTAAAGGAAGTCTTATACTTAAGTCCGCCGAGCAGCCAGGGCTTCTCTTCCTAATTACTTTTCACACAAGTCACTCCTCTCTCTCATTCTGTCTCCCTCTATCTCTCTATCTATCTCCTTCTACTTTTCCTTCCGAAGCAAAATTTGTCTCTTTGGCCAAACTTTGTCCCTTCGTTTTTGTTCTACTCATTTTGAGTTGTTCTCAAAGAAGTGATGAAAGGCTCCCCTCATATATTTCATTTAGAATTAGACTTACCTAAGTTCAGGTTTATCATTAACTCTTTTGAGTTTTACAACTATGCGAAAGTAACGTTTTACCCAGAGTCTTAAACAAAACATTTTAGCTTTTGAAACAACACTTCAGTGATTAATGTTGTACACGTTGGCGTAGCTAGGGGGGGGGGGGGCGGCAGCCCCCCAGAATGCCCGGTGCCCTCCAGAAAATTGCGATCTAATGTAACAACTCAACTACAAACAAACATTACGCGAAGACAAGAATATTGAAAGCTTCAGTTCCCCGTCACACCTTATTCGGATTCAAATTACCCATTCTTAAAGTGTCTTAAATGGCGCGGCAATTTTAATATATCTCCCAAAAAACTCCGCACGGCGGTGCAATGTTTACCTAAAATAACTATTAAGTTGTTTACCTAAAATAACTATTAACTATTGACTATTAAGACAAACTGCATTTTTTAGAATGTAATAAATAAAAGCCGTAAAAAGGGAAAATAATGAAATAGTAAATAATGGTTAATTTAAATTTGTGTTGATTATTTTGTTATAACATACTAATATTTTGTATATTGCTCCTGATTGTTAATTATTAACTTTAATATAACTCAAACTAAAAATTGATTGTGAAATACAAATTATTTTTTATTTCGGTCGTGTTGACCGGCTGCCCCCCAGGCCCTACCATGCCCCCCCCCCCCTCCCCCCAGAGAATAATGCTAGCTACGCCAATGGTTCTACAAAAAAAAATTCACCACGATGCATTGTAAACTTCAGATGCTAGGAGGATGTGTAATTTCTATATTAATTATTCAACAGTATCAAAAATAATTTCAGTTGAATATTTATAATGAGATATTTTGATAAATATTTTCAGTGTTTAGGTTTAATAATTCAAAATATTTCAGGGAGAGGGTAGGAGTTTTATTGCTCTGAGAGCTAATAGCGAACAATCCGTCTGTCAAAAATAAAACAAAAAATATATTTGAGGCCAGTTTTAGGAGTCGATGCCATTTTTTCTTCTCTTTATAGCCCCTGACTCCACTAATGTCATGTTCATGTGTCTGTGAACACGATAACTCCTCATGAACCACCGTGATGACACAATTCCCGATGGGGTATGTAAATTCAACACTCCTCGATGACGACACTTACTAATTTTCCGCGAAATGGACCTAAGGGAATGGGAGGACAACTCAAAAAGCCTAAGAACTCCTGGTGCAGGGAATTTTCCGACACAATATTTATTTCTTGTAGTGGACTTACTTGTTGAATAAGTAATACGGAGGTATCTAGTCCAACTATATATTTTATTTACACCAACTAGCTTCGGCAATTATCTGCCATCACCAGGAGTGAATTTGAACATACATACACCAAAAAATATTTTGAAAAATCATTACAATTCGGGAACTGTTACAGTTCTAGTCAACAATTAACTAACAATAAATAAGTTATGTAAGAGGTTAGGTTAGTTTTTATGACTCATGCCCGGGCTTTAACTACGAGATCATATCGCCTACTACTAGAGCGCTCTTTCGTCACTTTGGTGGACATGAGCCCGACTCTACTGTGGGAGTCCTAAATTTTGCCTGCCCTAAATTTTTATTCACCTAGAGCAGGGGTTTTTAACGAGTAACTGACATCGTACAAGCTCGGGACCATCGCTTAACGTCCCATCCGAAGGACGGCGTGCTTAAATTTATTTTACCGCCCAGATAAAATAAACTAAGGGCCTCGGTCGGGTTTCGAACCCACGATCTTGAGCTCAGAAGGCAAGCACACATACTACTGAGCTACCGGCGACCTCAGTTATGTAATATAAAAAACTGATAACATTTTGTGTAATATATATATATTTTAACCTAAAAATGACCTAAAAGTAGAAAACGGCTAAAAGAAGTTATAGATTCATGTGAAGATCAAGTTGGATGCTGACTGATTGGGAGCAGAGTGGGTTGCCTCCCACAAGTTGAAGGAGGGGGAAGAAAACTGGGACCTGCGGCATTGAGGTGGTCCTTAAATTCAGAAACTCTACTAGACCTCAGCAAATGTTCCCCTATTCTTGTAGACATTTTTCGTCCTGACTGGCCTACATAGAGGCCCCGCAGTCGCAGGTAATTCGGTGAACCCCACTCCTCGGAACTCGACAATTTTGAATCCAATACAGATGACTTCCTTCTTTAGACGATACTTCCCCTATATATGAAAACCTTCACACAACTGAAAACAGAAGACCTTCACCACGAAATTTAGAATGAGGATTGGTATTGTAAATAAAATAATATTTAAAATGGTCGATTAGTTATAAAAGAAGGGCGAAAATATAATAGATTAATACATGTTGGGGAAGTACATTGACGGTGATGCACCAATGATATTTTTTTTAAATCCCGCTTTTACTGGAGAGAGAGATACTGTAATTTTTTTTGTTTTTAGTTCTTTACATCAGGGCTGGCGGAACATAAAAATGGCGCCCGGGCAATACTGAAATTGGCGCCCTCAAAGTTACTATTTTTAAAGTAACATTTTTTCAAGTATTAAATTTTACATATAATGTAATTTTATTTGATTTAAATTTTAATCTTTAAATATTTTATTATATCTATTTTGTTTATACATAATCGGCGCCCCGGCAGTTTGGCGCCTCCGACTTCTGCCCGGTTCGCCCGGCCCTGCTTTACATTATCTCTGTTTTTGCGTTCACAAGATTTATTTTCCTACATAAAATCATAGAACTAATTGCTCTAGGTGACTACGAACGGACAGACAGAACGATATAAATGTTTTTTTTTCTCAGGATGTCAAATATAAGTCTGCTAGTCTCACGTACACCGTTCTCCCAGTTGTGACTCAGATGGTGGACAGGAATAACTCGTCTGTCCCCATCCATGATATTTTAAATTGTTAATGTTTGTTGTTGTAGATTTTTATTTATTTATTTTTATTATTTAGTTTATTCAAAAATTTTTTATCAGACTGCCTGATGATGAGGGAAACCTCGAAAGCCGGCTAGCTATTACTTTAATAAAAATCTGTGAGAGGTCAGACTACCTTATATTTGACATCCTGCGAAATAATCACTTCTCACTACATCAGCCATCTTCATATTAATATAAATGTTTTCTTCCTATGAAACCTTATAAGTGCAGTCATCTACACATTTTGGAGTAATTTCTAATATTTGACGGCTTTTATTCAGTTTAATCAAGCAGTGGTGTTTTGTATCCTCTGGATGGGAAGCCGAGGAAAAACAATTTATTTGGAAAGATGTTTTCCCTGAGTCAGAGAGAAAACTCAAAATTTATTTAAATATAATTCACTCCTCTGTATAGTTCCTGACTATACTTTGATTTATTTTTCTTTTCATAGTTTCTTTGACAATTTCTGTTGAATGGAGGGTGGTTTTATATATTTGTATATATATATATATGTTATTTATATATTGGGTGTTCCAGTGAGATGAAAACAGCAATATTTCTCAGTAAAGAAATACAACATACCAACTACTGATGGAAGGGAATTTCTCTTGTCAGAAGAGTGTTGAACTGATTTTAGCCAGTTCTAGAATTAAAAAAATTAATCTCAAATCAAAACTACTTTCATTATTTCAAGCTATACGAAGTATAGGGGAAGTTCTGTAATCCATCAGAAATCTATGTTGATTTTTCAACGGATTTTCCGGCTATATGTTTCTAGAGAAAAAAAAAATCCTCTTTGTGTGTCTGTGAACACGATATCTTCCGATAGATTGAATGTATCGACACGAAATATATATGCTTATCCAGAACCTCAATAAGAAAATTAGATGGCATGTATTAATTTTCAGCCAAATCTGCCAAAGGGAAAGAGGGTCTTAGCTTAATACAAAAACCGCAATAAATACTTATGTATTGAATGTACGGACATGAAATGTATTACAGAAATCCAAAACCCCATAACGAAGACTCCTATCGGCGGTTTTCAGAGAAATCGGCCGGAAAGGGGGAGGGGGTTTCAAATCAAAGATCCTAATAATATCGTTAACGGGGGTGATGACGTTTCAAAATAACCTTCCACCCCTAAATAATGCAAAAAAACATCAATTAAAAGTGTCACAAAAATAAAATCTATTGCCGGCCGACTCTTGGATGAGACAACGTGTTGATAACAGCTGTGAAGGTAATACATATGTTCAGTGTTACCAAAAACACTACTAATTCAGGGACACTTTTTAGATTTATATGCCCTTTGGTATGCATTAATGCAGAAAATCTATGTGCAACATTGAATCGATGGTTCCCGATCGATGTGTTCAATCATGATCACTTGTTCGCTAGGAAAGTAAACTTACGTACTTAATTCACACACAACAAGTCAATTCATGGAACCAAAAATTACTGGTTACTAATAGAGAAAAATGCTCTTGCGGCCAACAAAGAACATAAAATTGCTAGAATAAAACAAGTAAGGAACGATCTATTTACAACTATATCAGTCTTTTTTCTGTTTTTGTGGTCAATATTTATTTCAATCTTATATTTGGCATAATAATAATAATAACTTTATTACCGTTAAACCAATACATGGTAATAGGATACGTCGAAAGAATTTACAATAGTATTAACTACTTGAGTCTAATACATCTATGATTAGTAGTAATAACAAAAGTATTAAAAAAAGTAAAATGAAATTAATAAAAACTGAACAAATAAATGCTTGAAAATATATGAGTACATAAACAAAATTAATACATGATACGTTTATGATAAGTAGACACATTTTTCAATTAAAAAAAAATTAAGACAACTATTTTTTTGTTAAAAACTCTTCGGTAGTGTTTTTATCCCAACGATGTTTCGGAACGTTCATGTATAAATTAATAAAAAGTACCTTTGTGCATCTATGTACTGTACTGATATTTTCACTCAGACTGGTTCACTACACCTTAACCCTAAAACAACTCTCTCTCTAGACTGTCCACTTCCACAACACAACATACTGTTTTTTACTATTCAAAACAGCTGATCGTCGTCTTTTGTCCTCCATTAATTTGTTGTTCACATTTCGTTTTAAAACAATATGCGACTAGTCCATCTTTGTATATTTATTCACTAATTAAGTTTCTTCTCAACTCCTAACAGCTGTTTTTATACACATTATTATAATTGATTTTATAATATACCAATAATTCCAATGTGTGTTATTGTTTACATCACAATATATGTATGTATATACATACGAAAGTCATCATTAAACTTACTGATCTAATTCTGAGACCTACTTTCTCGTGGAGTATACATCTTTATTTTTATTTATACACATGTAAATGGAATTCCGACTCGGATTGAGGATTCAGGTGTCCCAGAATAGTTTCAACTAAATCGGTAGATTGCTTTCAGACCAAGTATGAAAACTTAATTAATCTTGGTAATTCGTGGTGGGGAAGTTTTGTTGAAATTCCAAAAAGAACTATATGTCTGTTAGTTTACCCAGGTTGCTACAAATCAGAATATTGCCCAAGACAGCGAGCGGTAGCGGTGAGTGAGGTGCTCTCATTTATGTAACGATATTGGGATATTTAGTAGCGTAGTCTCTCGGAATGCCACAGATTCATTGCATGCCTTGTCTTACCCTAACCTAATTAATTTTCACCTTGGCGCAAAGATTAGGTAGTCCTTTTAAAGATCGTGAAAATTAATCAATTATTAATTAAACAATTCATAACGTTCATTTATATGAATACTCTAAAGTTTCAAGGGATGTTAGAAAGTGAATAATCCTCAATCATCCAAACTGACCTAAGAATATTTTTTTGAATGTATATCGGTATAAAAGGCAACAGTCATATATACACTCACTGACCTAATTGTGAGGTCTACTTCCATGTGGTCTATGAGTCAGTTTATATACCTATGAATATGTATACAAAAGTCATCTCTATACTCACTGATCTAATTCTGAGGCCTATTTCCATGTGGCCTATAAATCGGTTTTTCATTTCGACTTATGAATATGTATAGAAAAGGCAAAAGTCATTTATACACTCAATGACCTAAGTGTGTTGCCTACTTCCATGTGGACTATGAATCGGTTTATATATCTATGAATATGTATACAAAAGGCGAAAGTCATCTATATACTCACTGATCTATTTCTTAGGCCTATTTCCGTGTGGCCTATGAATCCGTTTATATTCCTATTAACGTTCACTGACCTAATTTTGTGGTGTACTTCCACGTAGCCTATAATTCCTTATGTATATTTATTCATATGTATATAAAAGGTATAAGTTTTCTATACACTTACTAATCAAATTCTGAGACATAGTTTCGCGTGGATTATAAATCTTTGTGTTTATCTATACATATAAAAGACAAAATGTATATAAAATTTAAAAGACACTCACTGATCTAATTCTTAGCCTACTTTCGTATGAAGTATAAATCTTTCTTTGAATGTTCGTTTCTTTCAAAAAATGAAATTTTTGATCTACCTTCGAAGAGCAAAAATTACTTCTTTGACTTCCCCAGCACGATTCTCTCCTCTCCTTCGGCCGATTTCACGGAAAATTGATGTGTCATTCTTATGGGGACTTGGATTTACATACTTATTGTTCTGTCGATATGTTCAATACATCGGGAGTTGATGGAATTTTTTTTGTCAATTGTACTTAGTTTTAAAGGTCTTTAACGTACCGATATATTATGTTTATCCACATTGCCAGAGAATTAACGATAAAGGGAAGACAATTTCTTGTTATTCACCTACACACAGCTGATTTGGATTGATGGGGTATTATTGACAAAACATATAAAACAAAATGTTCCTTATTCTCAGCCGATCGCAATGCTCTCTGCAGAGTAACTTTGTTACTTGGAGATAGTTATTGGCTATTATTTTTTCACTAATTTCCCATGACTAATCCCTCTTCAATAATAACCGACTCAATTGGTAAGTGAAAATAATGATGGGGTATTTTCAGACGTTGAGAGAGAGAGAGAGAGAGAGATAGAGTTGAGAGATCACCTAATATATAATCAAGGTAGGTTTTGGGTTTGGGTTTGGGCTGTCCCAGAGGGGTGTCCCAATGTCCCAGTAGACTGTTAAGGCCTCTCCTACACGAGTTACTGTGTCCCAGAACCACAGCCTCCAGATCCTCAGTCTGTCCCTCGGGAGAAAGATTTATAAGTTGGTCCTACCCTAAACAAATATTTAACACATCTTCTACAAAAACATCCCCCTCTCCCCTCCCCCGTTTCCTTTCCTTCCTTTATTTCCTAACCTTACATTTCCTTTTGCTTTGCTTCCTCAGTTATAAGAAGTATAGGGGAAGTTATGTAATCGGTCCAAAAGTCAATATACAGTTTTCAGGGGAATTTCACTTTTTCCAACCCCTGAATCCGAAAATGAAAAAAAAAAAAAAAAGTGTGATGTGACCATAACGACCTTATACCAACCACATTTTTAGAGACCCTCTCTCCCTCTCTCCCCCTCTCCCCTTCACCCTCTCTCCCCCTCTCCCCTTCAAACTATGGCATATTTGGGTAGGAAAAAGTAATATCCTGACGTCATTTTTTTTTTTTTCATTGAACAGCGTGATTGTGAGAGTGACTTTCCCATATCCAGTACTGCATGTAAGGAAGGAGTTTAAGAGTCTAAGTCCTACCCTACCGTTAATAAATAAATATTTTGAAATTTTTTATAATATAAACATCGTTTTGAACTATTTCCTACAGAAAATTGACATACCCCCCCGTTTTCATCTACGAAAAGCCCCTCCCTCAAACTAATACTGTACGATACGTAGGACTGATATACGGTTCAGCAAAAACGTCCAACTTCAAACGAATTCATTTCAGTCAAAAACCCTCAGACTTATAACACAGTGCCCCACATACATAAACAACAGAACACTTCATAACGATCTTATGATACACACAGTACCCGAATCAATACAAACTACTTACATACGTTTTTTTAGAAAACTTTACACAAATACAAACCCAGAAATACGTACTTTATCTTCACAACACTTACCACAAAACTCCCCACGAAGGTTGAAGAGAAGATGAAACCGCGACTTACTGCCACCTTGAATCATATTCGTTATTAATATATATATATATATATATATATATATATATTATAACCAATCTCTCCCTCTCGTGTGAGTGCAAATCACGTAATTAATAAAATAAATAAAATTGAGATCGAAAAATTATTAAATTTGAAAATTATTTAAATCGCGACTTTAATTAAACAATGCCTGAATAGCTGAAAGCACTCCCACGGGAAGAACGGTTACAAGATCCTAACGGTTAGTTGACATCAGTAATTAACAATAATTAATTACTGTTGTCAACCAGAAGAAACATGAGTGGGGGGGGAATGAAATGAATCAAACCTATAACTTTAACATATTTATTTTAATGAGAACATATTTACAAAACAACAATTGAATATATATAATTTGGCCGTGTGTCTGAAGGACTGAATTATAACTTAATTACGAGGTACCTCGATACGATATCCATGGCGAATGGCGGCGTGATCACCCTTTCTGGACTTCTCGTAGAAATCGTCTATTCACATAGTCCCTGAAGATCTGCGTAGTTTCGAGGGCACACCAGAAGTTACACCCCCACTGACTTTGCACCGTCCAAAATCAAAGTGTGTCTCTACGACTAATTCACATATTCAAACTGATATTACTTATAGAAAAGATACGTGGTGATCACCCAAGACATGAACGAAGAAAACTCAATTCACATATTTAAACTCAACTGTACAATATAAAAAGAACGTGGTGACCAGCCAAGACATGAGCGAAGAAAGTACTTTCACATACTGAAACTAGGCTTTACAAAGAGAGGAACGTGGTGATCCACCAAGATATGAACGAAGAAACTTAATTTACATATTTAAACTCAACTGTACAATATAAAAAGAACGTGGTGACCAGCCAAGACATGAGCGACGAATGAATAAAACGGGGAGTGGCTTCCGATATCCGACCGTGGTAGGGGACAGTTCTCGAGACTTGATTCGTCGTCGGACTCCGCCCATTTTATTTCCAGCCAATCGCATATTACCAATTAACATCTGCCTCTAGTTGTGTGAAAACCTGGAGTAAGAAAAAAAACCTTTACTGCTTATTCCTTATACACCGGATGTAGACAATTATCTTGGCTTCCTTTCCATTGTGTCTCTATTATTCTTTATTTTCGCTCCCAGCGATCGCGATTCTCTCGCAGGCATCATTGGTTCCGAGCATTCTCTTCCAAATGCAATTCTCGTTTATTCAAGACCACACAACCCATACTTTGCTCCTAGCGATCGCGATCCTCTCGTAGACATCGCCAGTTCTGAGCATTATCTATAGGGTAGACATGCTACAATATCCCCCGTTCCCGTTAAAATAAAATATGTCGGCTAAATGACCATTGGAAGTCACATATTTTATTAGTTTCACTTAACACTTGCTCGTTCACTGAGCATATACACTTAACCAAATACTCAGGTATCGACCTCATTATCATGCGTGACCAAAACATGATTTTAAATTTCCTTTCGAATCGGCATGGCTTGCCTATGCATGCGTGACCAAAGCATGATTTTACTTTACGCTGTACTTCTTGGAGTTAACCCTCTCCATTGGCAAATAACGATGATTCTATTTCTAGCATACATTCACTGACTAGTTAAAACATCCAAAAAGGCCCCACGCCTCGACAATGTTTCAACTGAATTCCCATATACCTAATCCGCTTCAACAAAAATTTGGGTTGACCAAACCCTAACCATATGCCTCCTTAGGCCTTCGACAGGTATTTACCTTCTGCCGGAACGACGACGAAATATAAAATAGAAAAATAAGCCCACTCAAATCCCATCTCAGTTTCATAAATATATGTAAATTCCGGCATCCGCATTAATCAAGTAGCGAAACCCTTTCTTCAGTTCAACAGTCAGTTCATGACATAAAAAAATAATTAAACAAAATCCCGCCCCTTTAAATGGATTCTACAAGCATCAATGGAGTGGCCCCTTCTCCGTGTGTACGATAATTAAATATTCAATTCTGGGTATCCCCTCCAGTTTATAATATATCTCCCCCTTTAGTCATGTATGCTTCGGCACCTTGCCCTAGGATTTCTTAAATAAAATAACAAAATTGACATTTGACCTACCGTGGTCGACACTGCATCATAATAAGTAAGGTCCATACCTGGATATATGTGACAAATATATTTACAAGGCTCTCATTGGGTTAACATAGCCCATCATGGTCACTAGATAAAATATGGGTCAATGTGACATTTTCAATAGATACACACGGTCGGATACTAATACAAATATTATTTAAAATACAAAACAAAACAGACAAATACAATTGAAAGTACATTTACCATACGTGACTACCTACAAATGTGTGTGCCATCGCCTCGCTGTCAGCCTAGTCATATCTGCTTTACTAATCAAACTCAAATACGTAGGAAATTCCTATGGATGACCAGTCCATATGCCGTCTGCCCCGTCCTACAATTATGTCAATTTAAAAATGAAGCCACAAACCTATCTTACCTTAATTATCCTAACAGTACTAATATATAAAAAAAAATTACTAACACTATTTAAAAAAATATCCTATCACTAAATATAAACAAAAAAATAAAACTAACTTAATATCTAGAATTTAAAAAAAAACTAACCCTAACTTATTATCTAAAATTACTATTTACAACCTGGCGATTCACTTTGGAATCTTTGAGCTCGACTAAGGGGGGTATGCTCGATGTTAAGCCCCAGGGGAGTGCCAGAATGTCCCCGTCTGCCTTATCCTATTTACAAAAAAAAATAACTAAATAATAAATCCCGTGTCCCCAATAAATGTGTATGTGTGATTCTTTGTGTGTTGTTGTATAATGAGGTGTTGGCCGTTAGTGTAAAATAATAAATAATTCCCAAATAATAAAAATAGTGTCTGTTTTATGTGTGTGTGACTTTGTCTACCTGTTCCTGGGATAGCTGGGGATGGACACCCATAGAGACGTCACAAATCTCCTCCCTGACTCTAGGGCCGCGATCTCGTCTGCAATAATCGCCCCCCTAACTCGGCTGAAGTAAGATCGTTAATCTCAAAGAGAGCCCTAGCGCTTCTCTAGCCTGCTTGTAAATTTATCCGCTAATATACGGCTTCTGTGAGGTCATATAAAATATTCCTCCTTCCGCTACGTCGCTGCCGAGATGTCCTAAAATAAAAATTTGAGGACTTTCCTTGTCTAAAATCTGGTAAGGTCCTTCCCAGAATAGTAATAATAATATTTTCCTCTTACCGGTGGATATCCGCAGAGATTGTACTAACACCTGATCGCCAATTTCTAACGTAGTCTGTTGGTGTCGTACCTCAAAGTTCTGTTTCTGTCTTTCGGCCTGTTTTTCTGTAAATTTGTAAGTCTGTTGTTGTAGTCCCGAAATGTCAGTTATCCTATTGTCTTTGATGAAGTTCACCTGCGGATGTTCTTCACAAGTGGGGTTGCCATTAGTCGGGTAGCGGATTATGTGGTCATTGTCTGTCGATATGTCTGTTACTTCGTCCTCGTTTCTAAGTAGGTCAGAAAACTCCTGCATCAGAGATGATATTCTGACGTCGTCTAGGGAAGTTATGTTTTCGTCATTGCCTGTCGGTTTGTCTGTGATTTCGTCCTCTTTTATACTTGATGAATTTACGTGATCTGGGGCAGTCATAGTATTGTCGGGGTATGTTTGTTTGTCGATGGTCTCTTCCTCCTTAGCAGTGATTGGTAAGGATGTCTTTGCTATTGATTCTACGTTAACTGGTGATCTGATATCAAAAAATTTGTACTCGTAACCTAATCCTTGAAGTGGTCTTCTCGTGCTGATAAAAACTGGTTCTAAGCGTCCATCGCCGTGTCTTCCTAAACCGCTACCTTCTTGGTACCCCTGTAGCTTCATCAATGTCAGTCCGTTGTTACTGTCTGTCTTTAACTTTACAGGAGTGGGACATCTATTGTCAACGTTAGTATGTAGGTCAATGTCCCCTGTCAATCTCGTCATCATCTCTGTACCAAGCAAACTGCGTATGTCCCCCTTGAATTTAAATTTACCTCCCCCCATAGTTTTAAGTTTGTTCATCCCACTCCTGCTACTTAGTTTTTTATCAAGTGGTCAACAATTGGTTTCAGGTTGTTAGCCAACTCTCCAAGGGATTGCTTTATTTCTTTCATGTCTGTATTGACATTGTTGTCGGTCACTACCTCCATGTTTCTTACGTTAGGTTTCGACTGGTTATCCCTATAATTAGGTGGTCGATTATAATTCTGATTTGAGTCATAGTAATTACGTGGGCGATCGTAATTTGGATTTGACTCGCGGGAAGGGCCTCGGCTAAATTGATTCCCTCTCTCTTGATTGTAGTGAGAGGTTCCCCGTGCATTCCCAGAATTGTAACGAGGTAGGTCTTGTTTGGGAAAGTTATTGTTTTTCGGAAGACTATCTGGTCGGTACTGTCTTTCCCCGCCTTTCCAAGAACTATCCTTTAATTTACAATCACGTCTAATTATGTTAGTACCTATCCTAATTATTTGCTCATGTAGTCTCTCAATAGAGATTATTCCCTGGATCCTAACTGAATTTTCGACCGTCTCTCCATAATGTTTGCTTAATAGTTCACATACGTAGCCTTCCGGAATTTTATATGTACTATCCTGGAGTCGTGACACTAATTTTGAAAAATGTTCGCTGGGTGTTTTATCCATATGATCGGCATAGCCTTGGGTATCAAGTTCCCTACGGACTATAACGTCATATTTCTCCCCGCAGAACCTATCTTTGAACGCATTGACGAATTCATCAAAAGAGCGGATACTTCCTGACTTTACAAGGAACCAATCCAGACCCTCGCCCTTTAAATGTGACTTTATAAATTCGTTCAGATTATAAAATTCTCCAATGTGACTATATGCAATTTCTAAATTTGATATGAAATGGTTGGGTAAATCCAACACATTGTTACGGAACGTTACCTTGTTACGTTCGTAATTTTTTATATACGTATTTTGGAAAGTGACGTTACTAGGTTGTTCGCGAGCAAAGGTCTGACCTGTATACCAATCCTTATGTTCTTCAGGGATGGGGAACGTCACTTGGTCATTATGTTTTGGGGTTGAGACCTGATTTTGACCCGAAACAGTATCTATTCTCTTCGAGATATTGGCGAATCTCTTCTCACAATCGGTACGAAAAAGATTTTGGTTCGAATTTATTTCCTCGACCTCCTTATCTAAACGTTGTGTTTCTGACATGATCCTACCTGTCATTTCATGATGACAGACATCTACCATGTCCCTAACTTCAGAAGTAGGCTTATCATATCTCTCTTCTGAATTGTCCTGCCTAGATTCAGATTGTACGGTACCCATATTACGTTTAATGGATTCGATATTATTTGCCATTGCCGAAATTTGTTCCTTTATCTCCGAAGTCTGCTGTCCTATCTGTTCCTGCATGGCCTTTCCCTGTTGTCCTAGTCCCGAAATCTGTTCCTGCATGGCCTTTCCCTGTTGTCCTAGTCCCGAAATCTGTTCCTGCATGGCCTTTCCCTGCTGTCCTATCTGTTCCTGCATGGCCTTAAACATCGCCTCTAGGTCAAATTTAGGATTTTCTACCGGGGACTCCGGGGGAGTGCGAATGGTTTTCCTAGACCGTGTCTGTATCGGCTCTAAGTCCGACTTCTCTTTCCCTTCCATTCTGATAAGAAATATATATCAAAATAATTAAATGAATTATACGGGAGGTCTGGTGCTAACCTAATTTCTATGGTGACCTGTCAGATGGCATCACAATACAACAATAGTTATAATATGTAAAATAAATGCCTACTAAATCTACATAAGAAAAAAAAAATCAAAAACAAAAAAAAATAAAATTATTTCAATAAATGATGTCATTCATTGTCCCTACCCTCACCCATCCTTCTTCAGTTTTGATTCTAAATACCGACTTTAAGTGAAAATATAACATTGTGGCCTAATAGGCTGGAATCTACGTTAAAAAGCAAAAAAAAAAAAATTTTTTTTTTTTTTTTTTTTTTTTTTAAATTAATTAATTAATAAGGGACCGATTAGTGGGGTTCATTAATTATACTAATTGGCATAATTAATAAACAAATCAAGTCCCTGTTCGGGCGCCAATTATAACCAATCTCTCCCTCTCGTGTGAGTGCAAATCACGTAATTAATAAAATTAATAAAATTGAGATCGAAAAATTATTAAATTTGAAAATTATTTAAATCGCGACTTTAATTAAACAATGCCTGAATAGCTGAAAGCACTCCCACGGGAAGAACGGTTACAAGATCCTAACGGTTAGTTGACATCAGTAATTAACAATAATTAATTACTGTTGTCAACCAGAAGAAACATGAGTGGGGGGGGAATGAAATGAATCAAACCTATAACTTTAACATATTTATTTTAATGAGAACATATTTACAAAACAACAATTGAATATATATAATTTGGCCGTGTGTCTGAAGGACTGAATTATAACTTAATTACGAGGTACCTCGATACGATATCCATGGCGAATGACGGCGTGATCACCCTTTCTGGACTTCTCGTAGAAATCGTCTATTCACATAGTCCCTGAAGATCTGCGTAGTTTCGAGGGCACACCAGAAGTTACACCCCCACTGACTTTGCACCGTCCAAAATCAAAGTGTGTCTCTACGACTAATTCACATATTCAAACTGATATTACTTATAGAAAAGATACGTGGTGATCACCCAAGACATGAACGAAGAAAACTCAATTCACATATTTAAACTCAACTGTACAATATAAAAAGAACGTGGTGACCAGCCAAGACATGAGCGAAGAAAGTACTTTCACATACTGAAACTAGGCTTTACAAAGAGAGGAACGTGGTGATCCACCAAGATATGAACGAAGAAACTTAATTTACATATTTAAACTCAACTGTACAATATAAAAAGAACGTGGTGACCAGCCAAGACATGAGCGACGAATGAATAAAACGGGGAGTGGCTTCCGATATCCGACCGTGGTAGGGGACAGTTCTCGAGACTTGATTCGTCGTCGGACTCCGCCCATTTTATTTCCAGCCAATCGCATATTACCAATTAACATCTGCCTCTAGTTGTGTGAAAACCTGGAGTAAGAAAAAAAACCTTTACTGCTTATTCCTTATACACCGGATGTAGACAATTATCTTGGCTTCCTTTCCATTGTGTCTCTATTATTCTTTATTTTCGCTCCCAGCGATCGCGATTCTCTCGCAGGCATCATTGGTTCCGAGCATTCTCTTCCAAATGCAATTCTCGTTTATTCAAGACCACACAACCCATACTTTGCTCCTAGCGATCGCGATCCTCTCGTAGACATCGCCAGTTCTGAGCATTATCTATAGGGTAGACATGCTACAATATATTTTTTTTTACATTATTTTCCTTTACTTTTATCAACTCTCTTACCCATCCATCAAAATTGTCTTTCAATTCCTTTTTATTTATTTATTTTATTTTATTTATTTTTTATATAATTTTTTTTCTGTTCTTGTCCTAATAATTAAAATAAATTTTCGTCGCAAGGACCTACCACAGGGTGGCCTTCCTCTCACATGCCACTCACGCCAACATATCAATACGTACCATCTACAGATGCTGGTTGTTGCACCCTAGCAACAGTTGTATCTTTATAAATAAAAGACAAAAAAAAATAATAATAATTGTATATTCTTAGGAGTGATATATATTTGTTCATATTAGTCTCTAGTATCTCAAATCTGAAGGCATTTTGGTAGTTGGAAATTTAATAAGGGACATTTTTAGTAAGAAACAATAGTTTGATAGGACTAGCCGTTTCCTCGATAATGAAACAAACGTCTAAAAAAAAGTGGGTTTTAAGACGTCATTTTAGGACGGTTTTCGGCATGTATTTCGCAAATCGAGCGATTCAAATGTTAATAATTGCCCTTATTTTTTTAATCAAAGAATTAAGAATAACTAATATAAGAAATCACTAAAAATTATTTGAATTAACTGGGTAATTATTTCGACATTGTCACAAACTTGTGATCTTTTATTTTGACGCCACTCAGAGCCTTGCTGTATATCTGTTTCCAGCTCAGTAACTTCACAATTTGTAGATAGTAGGTATACATGTAAATTTCTGTTTGTACTTGTATTTTTATTTTTTAAAAAGCCCAAAAAAAAAGCTGGTAATTTTTTTACTTTTTCTTTGATTTTGTTTTGTTTTTCCTCTTTGTACCGTTAAATTTGCAATGTAAATTCACATTGTTTAAAAGATGATGGAAAGGGATTCAAATGAAAATAAATGTAAACAAAGGCTCATGTGAGGATAAATTTATTCCAGCACACCAGAGATTTTTTACGAATTATAACAATTTTAAAGTTAATTATTCTGAAATTTATACTGTACCTACCTGAGATTTATAAATTATATTTATCGGCTTTCGGAGCCTTCGGCTCTTCAGACCAGCTTTGAGGCTTTTTAAGACAATTTAATAATAATACAGTGGAGCGTCGTTGATCCGGATCGATCGGGACCGGGACCCATCCGGATTACTGAATTGTCCGGATTTTCAAATGTGCTGTCAATAACTGTATACGTACTAGAGTCTAGTCGATACATATACGTACGTATACAGTCCTCTAGTCACTAGAGGATACATGACGCTCGGGAGTCTACTCTATTGCAAAATAGAGGCTGAAGGGTTCGAAAAATACAGTACACATTTTAATAAAGTACATTGAATAAGAACGTGTACTTTATGTAATTTAGATTAGTAACTCTACAATACTTTTTAGAAAAAAAACAAGAATCTACAGTAATTAATGGAAACTTACTGGGTAAAAAGTCCTTAATTGTTTTTTTGAGTTGACTTACGTTTCTTTGCGGCCATGTCTCTCAGTCTCAGACTTACGAGTTGTGTCGCCGTCCCCTCAGGTTGCCTCTCTAACCAGTTCATAGCTGTCTGGAATGCTTCATAGGCGTCTGTGTGTGAAGGACCGGCAGCTTCTTCTGCATCCATTTCTTCATCGTCGTCACTCTCTCTTACATTGCTTCAATCATCATTGTCTTCAATTACCTGATGACAATATCTCCCACTCCCTCCCACATCCCACCTGCTCTCACCGCCGAGCTGATCCGGATTTGCGACGCTCCGGATTTTCGACGTCGGGATTTCCAACGCTCTACTGTATTGATTCTGAAATTCAATTGCATTTAGTCGACATTAAATGTCCGCTAACTGAATCTTATAAATATATAGTTTTCCAAACACCCTTGAGTCCAAAATTTTCCAAGATTGAAAAATAGAATGTCTCCCGATAGAAAGAAATTCGTGGACATGAAATTTCATAAAGGCATTCACATATAGACCAGACTGTGGCTGTGTGAATTACCAACTGACCGTCTTAAGATGGCCTGAAGACACTTTTATTTTAACGATCTGTCTTATGGTCTTCTCAAATTTTTTTTTTTTTTTTTTTAATTTACAAATAGCTATTTACAACTATAAACACATAAATACAACAAGCAAATGTCCTAATAAAGAGGTAATGGCAATGTCAAAATGTCATGAGGGGAGAAATCACCCAGTAGTGACACTCCCTAGTCACTGTTTTTCTCTCGTTTTTAGCTAATTTTCTCAAATTAGTTTTTGTTTTTATTACTTCCCCAACTTACGAAGTATGTAAAAAAAAGTCTGCGTGTACGTATTTGTGTATACGATAACTCCCGAAATAATGTATCCAGCGACACGAAATTTTATATGTGTTTCCAGAATCCTATAGGGACGACGCCTATTGTTATTCAGTCAAATCGGCCTAAGGGAAGGGGGGGGGGGGATGCGGGGTGAATCTTACCACAAAAACTCTAATTACTGCCGTTGTAATGAATTTATCGACACAAAATTTCAAGTGTAAATTCAAATTCCCTAAGGACGACACCTAATTATATAACCAACTTTAATTTTCCGTGGAATCAGCTGAAGGGAATGTTGCGATCAGAGGGGGTGCTCAACACAAAAACTCCAAGAACTGGCTATGTAATGAATGTGTCAACATGAAATTTTATATTTAAATTCAAAACCCCATAACGAAGACTCCTATCGGCGGTTTTCAGACAAATCAGCCGGAAAGGGGGGGGGGGGGGGGGGGTTCAAATCAAAGATCCTAATAATATCGTTAAAATGGGGGTGGTGACGTTTCAAAATAACGTTCCACCCCCTACATAATACAAAAAAACATCAATGAAAACTGACATTATTGCAGAGATATTAAGCAATAATTCAAATGAACTTGAAAGAAATAAAACTTGTTTATTTATGATATTGTCTAATTTCACCAACTATATTTACATGGGAGTACTTTCGGTATTTCTACCATCCTCAGCCAAAAGCATAAGTGATGAGACTTATCTCTTATGCTTTTGGCTGAGGATGGTAGAAATACCGAAAGTACTCCCATGTAAATATAGTTGGTGAAATTAGTTAATATCATAAATAAACAAGTTTTATTTCTTTCAAGTTCAAAAAAACATCAATTAAAAGTGTCACAAAAATAGAATCTATTGCCGGTCGACTCTTGGATGAGACAACGTGTTGATAACAGCTGTGAAGGTAATACATATGTTCAGTGTTACCAACGGCGGCTCATTATTTCCCGCTAAATTGGCCGAAGGGAAAGAGAGAATCAGAGTAGAGGCGCGCCTCAAAAACTCTACGTAATCGAACGTATCGACTCAAAATTTAATATGAACCTCTATGTAAATCAACTATTGATTGGTGAACTGTCGATTGGTTTTAGAGGGAGAGCGAACACTTAATTAATTAATTCGTGCTGGGGAAGTACATTGTCAGTGATTTAGAGACGACTTTTATATTTTCTCTTCTTGTTTATTCTAAAAGAAAATTTTTTTTTATAAGAGAAACCTGATTGAGAATACTTTAAACAAATATTGTTAAAATCTAAGTAAATGTTAACTCTCTTCTTTTGTAAAAATATAGGAAGTGTTTTCCCAAGACAATATATATATATTTGGTAGGTTTACAAGTAGAAAGTGTTATGTATATGGGGAGAGAGCGTTGGTGAAGACAATGATAATTTCTGTGAAACAAAGACAACTAAGTGAGGAAGACATAGAGGTTTTAGAAATAACCCAAGTTGCGTAGGTGCATGAGATGGTCTGGGGGTGGCTGGCTTACCGCCTCCAGAGAGCCAATTGTTTCCATGGCTTCCAAGTACATTGTCGATGGAAAGTTATGTAATCGATAAGAATATTCGATGTTGAATTTCATGTTTTCCGACCCCCTGATACGCTGCATAATGGGAAAGAGAGGGTGGAGGGCTCATCGCAAAAACCCAAATAACTGTCGATGTATCGACATAAAATTATATATTTTCTTTTTTACAAATAGATATTAAAAATATAAACAGTAGAGTCCCGCTAATCCGGACTAGATGGGACCGGACCCCGTCCGGATAACCGAAAGTCCGCATTAAACGTAATATGCTGTATAGTGCACATAATAAATATTTTAGCAATTTTTTTTTTCCTCATAAATACACCTTTTCCTTCACCTTAATTTTATTTTCAATACTACGTAACGTAATGTATACGTAGATCTAAGTATTCGAACTACGAACTGAGATAGGGTTAACAAAATAAAACATCTTTGTGATTAAAACTCAAAATTTATTTATTGTACAGTACTACTTTACAAAACAAACCACGGTACATTAATGTTATAATGTAAAAATTAAAAATTTTAAAAACGAAGTATGTAAACGTTAAATTCTGAATAGGACTATAATATAAAACAATGTACAGAACTTAATGAAAACAAGGATAATATTTTTACTCACCGAAAAAAGTCATTTCGTGGAAAATAGGATGTGCGGGCGTCTTTGTTTTCATCGTAGCTAATTGAGTAAGTCAAGTCAAACCCTCTCTTTGAATTATTTTCGTACTTACAGCTCGCTAAATTAAATTTTTAGTTTACTAAATTTTAATTAGTTTTTCAAAATCCCGTTCGCATTAACCGGATGTCCGGATAATCGGTGTCCGGATTAGCGGGACTTTACTGTCCAACAAACAAATGTGCTGAGAGGGAGATAATGACATTATCAAAATGTCAAGAGTGGAGAAATCACCCAGTGGTGACACTCTTTAGTCACAGAATTACTCTCATTTGTAACTAATCACTGTCACTGCTGCTGCTAAGGTCTCTAGGCCATTGACGATTAAGCTGTCGTTAGGGGAGTGTGGCAGAATGGAGGGCACGGACTAGAGGATTATTGGGTGAACTAAGGGAAAAAATTAATTTTTTATATTTCGTTTTAGCAACTTCGGTGACAAAAGGTACGTTAAGGTCAGTGTGAATTGTTTTGTTGGTGACGTAATGAGGAGCATTGGCTATTATAAGAAGGATTTTAGATGCGCTTGAGATTGGAAGACTTGGCAGAACCTCAGAGTTCAAGTCCGTAAGTCCAACATAGGTTTGAGTACTGCTTTGTATATAAGTCGTTTTGTTTTCAAAGTTAATTTAGATATTTTGTCTGGCAGTAGTAGTAACAGTTTATAATATATAAATAAATATTATTTATATATTCATTTTCAAATGCTCAAATATATAATTTAATTTTAGGGCGCCGGTATCTCAGCGGATTAGCACGCTACCGCGCGATATTGGGTTCGATACCCGGCCGAGGCTCTTGGGTTTTTCTTATCTGAATCTGTGAAAAAATCATGAGCACGCGGTCCTTCGGATGGGACGTTAATAGATATTCCTACCCTTGGTAAATAAACCAGGGTAGGCAACATTTAGGACTCCCATATTAGAGTCGGGCTCATGTTCACCATAGCGACGAAAAAGCGCTCTGATAATAGGCGATAAGTCCTCGTTGTTAAAGCCCGGGCATGAGTCACAATAACTATCTATACAAATTGAAAACCCTAATGGACGGCACATATTAATTGTACACAAAATCCATCGCAGTCCGGTCTGTCTTGTGAGGAACTCGCACCGCCTAGTAAGTACGATGCATATTAGCCATGTCACTGTGTTATCTAGTTATTTACAACATCCATGGCCCCAGGAGGGAGTTCTATATATGAAATAAAACTCACTCCCGGACAGGATTCAAACCCGCAAACCATGGTGAGACCATGATATCAATCCCTACGCTCTAGCCCGCACGGCCTCCATGGCCCCTCACAGACTGGTTGAGGAGGGGTTTAGAGAGGATCTTAGCAACAACTCCTTATTGAGGGCGCCGGTAGCTCAATGGTATGCGTGCTTGCTCATGTCCACCAGAGTGACGAAAGAGCGCTCTGGTAGTAGGCGATATGACCTCGTTGTTAAAGCCCGGGCATGAGTCATAAAACCTAACCTAACAACTCCTTACCCTCTTGTAATATGTTCACACACAAACACACAGACAGACTTTTTTTTATATTTGGAATCGGAAAACATGAAATTCCGTTGAAAACTCCTTTACAGATTTTTGACAGATTACATAACTTCCCCTGTACTTCGTAAAGCAGGGGAAGGAAAAGTGAATATTTCTTTTAGGGATGAATATTTTCGAAGGTAAATGAGTTAGGGTAGGTAGAGGGGTGGAGTGTAGGGTCAATATAGGGTTCAACTCATCTGACCGAGGAAACACAAGTGGGTTCCCTTCTCATTAATGTTAACTTGACTCCTAAGTCCATTTCAACTTATGTTCCCCATTCTACCTATATCGCAGGTTTTCACTGGCGGAATGGGACAGCATTTTAGTGTGATTTTCAGATAAGAGATGGCACCACTTTAACCCCACGAAGTATAGGGGAAGTTATGTAATCGGTCAAAAGTTCGATGCGGTTTTCAACGAAATTTCATGTTTTCCAACCTCCACTTTCCAAACATAAAAAAAAAAAGTCTGTCTGTGTGTCTTGACTTTCAACCAAGTCAACCAAAGAGAAGGGATTATTAGGGGAGAGGCTTAACTCGAAGACCCCAATAACTGTCGAAGTAATGAATTTATCGACACAGAATTCAGTATGACGATTAAGGAGTCCTATGTAAGTCAACTGTTGAATATTAGCGTTAACTTTCGACTGGTTATGGAGGGAATGTGAAAAGTTAATTGATTAATTCGTTCTGGGGAAGTACATTTTCGATGATTCACCGACGACTTTTTTTTTTGAAATGTTAAGGACAAGTAATAAATTTTCATGGTATCGCCAGGGTACATAGTTTGTAATTATACATTTTTATTTTACCCTGATCTTTAACAGAAGTATAATATGTAGTTTTATTATATATAATATAATATAGAGGGCGCCGGTAGCTCAGTGGTATGCGTGCTTGCCTTCTAAGCTCAAGAACGTAGGTTCGAAACCCGATCGAGGCCCTTTAGTTTATTTTATCTGGGAGGTAAAATAAACTTAAGCACGCCGTCCTTCGGATGGGACGTTAAGCGATGGTCCCGAGCCTGTACTCGTTAAAGACCCCTACCCTAGGTGAATAAAAATTTAGGGTAGACAAAATTTAGGACTCCCACAGTAGAGTCGGGCTCATGCCCTCTAGAGTGACGAAAGAGCGCTCTGGTAGTTGGCGATATGGCCTCGTTGTTAAAGCCCGGGCATGAGTCATAAAACCTAACCTAACCTATAATATAATACGTCGTTTACATACCTCTATATTGCCTCCTTGGATTTCAATAAAAGAATCTTTTTCATAAAATTTCACATATATAATAGATGACATATTTTTTATTTTCATTTAGAGTCTCGTTAAGGTTCCTTTCTTCGCAGTGTTAGTAGGCAGCCAATAGAGTGGTTGGTATCCCTTCATATCGGCCGGTCATATAAATAAATGAAGCATATTCTTATTCAAATATCTTTTTATGCTCATCTTTCTGGAGTTTCCTTCTTTTGGTAAATATGATAATCCTAGGATTCTTTTTCCTCTCCTTGGTTAAATTATGTATATACTTAAGTCGGTACGAAAGAAGGGGGAAGAAAGGGGTCGCAAAACAAAATTAACATGGAAAGAAACCAAATCCTTTTTTTTTTTTTTTTTTTGGGCGAAAACCTCCCCTTCTGTTAGCCAAATGTATGTTAATTTATAATCCAAATTCCTTTTTTGGCTATTGTCTATGTATATATATTTCTTATTCTATCCTGGGGTCTCTGCGCATGATCATAAACAAAAGATCTACTTGGGTCTCGGGATTATGCAAATCTAAACTGTCACTCCTCCAGGGAAAAGTTTCAAAATTAAATTTTTAATGTTGCACAGGGTCCCTGATATATTCTCTGAGGAATTATAAAGACAATATTTACATAGGACTCTTTAAGGGCCTTCCTGGCTGAGGACCCCCGGCACATTCCCCCTTTTTGTTCAGCCCTTCCTCCCTTTCATACCTTGGGGCGCCTTATTGTTTGTTGCACTTTAAATTCCATGAATTTTAATAAATACTCTCTTTCTCCTTTACTTTGGATATTCTATTATTTTTAAAACTTCAACCCCTTTTTCAATCTATACTTATTAGGTGAATCTGGTTAGCTCTTGCCTTAATTTTCTCTTAAATAGGCTTGCGGCGACAGGCAGAGGGGGACACAAATTGGAGAGTTTAGAATAACTTAGCTAGAAAGAAAAATATATAAATTAGTATAGTAATTGTGCGAAAATCCGAAATCGAGTTTCTATAGATTTTCACGTTTCAAGATCCCTTTAACACTTTTTGACAATTTCCGCGATGATGCACTATTTGTGTGTGAGTGTATGTGATTGAAATATTGTGAGCGCTCTAACTGAGAGACGACACGATGCTATGAAGTTGAAATTTGAAATGAAAATGTCAACAAGATTGGATTTTATTTAGGGACTTAGTACATTTTACAAGATACCGCTTACATTTATGACCTAATCAAAACTCTTTTCAAATAAATGTTGTAGAGAAAATAGAATGGCACATTTTTTATCAAATACGATTTTTCGCAGGTTGTTTGCTTTGCGAGATACATACCGAAAACCGTCTTGAAATATGATGTTGAAAATTATTTTTGTTGACGTTTGCTCGTTTTACGCGAAAATAGTTAGTCTTATCAAATATCCAATCGCTTATGTGTCTTCAGATTTTAAGATAGGAAGTAGTATGACCTCAAAAAACTTAAAATACGTTTGTGTAAGAAATATTTCCAAGTGATCTTGAAATTGAAATATGTAATAACATATTTTGTATAAAAAATATAAAGAAAAAAGCATGATTTTTAAGAAATATTGTCTATTTCACAAAATTTGTAATACAGTATTTGTTAAGTCGTGGCTGAAGATGGTAGCAAAATCAAAAATACTCCCATATATTTTTTGAGATAGAGAATATTTAAAAAATATATATACAATTTAGTATTGAAAAAAATGATAAAATTGAGAACAAAATCTGCGTATCTTGTGAACACCTTGCAAAACCCCGATAGAATTAAGCCATTTTAGATGTGCACTATTTGAAAATAATAATTTAAAAAATAAACTATTTAAAAACAACATAGATACTTAATTTATGTTGGAATTATTAAATGGTAAAGATTGGCAACTACTGTTAAATTATGGCAAAAAGGCTTACGATTTCAGAAACTGTGAATTAAATAAATAGGAACAAAGATATATTTATTATTTTATTTTTATTTGTATTTTAGAAAGAAAAATTTGTTGTTAATAAGTTTATAAGATAATATTATTTATGTAAATCTAGACTCCTCAAGACGGCTTAGGCCATTGAGTTAGTCTTTATAAAAGGTCACATTATTGTATATATGTTTTGTATGTAATTTTCTATTATGTTAATTGAATAAAGACTTTACTACTACTACTACTAATTGATAATAAGAACAGCTATTAAAACTTCCCCAGCCAAACGTTAGTATCCGTGATCGTAGTTAACCACCGCCATCACATCACTGTCCCCAAACCTTGCCAGAAGTGGGATGGTTAGGGACAACTAAAAAGTTGTATATAAGGCGTCAAGTGATGCCAATTCTCTTGACTTTAAGAGGCAGAAAATAACAAAAAAAATTCGGATGAGTCGTTCGGTAAGATTGCAATAAGGTGGACACTGTAAATCTTACATTTTGAAAAGGCTGCTGTTATTAGGAGGGTGAAAGAGCGACGAGGATAACGCTAACAATGCCCTCTTTGTCCAACCTTTTACAAGTATTAATTTATTGTCCGAGAAGATTACTTGAGTCGGTTTAAAGCCCCCCCCCCCCCCCCCCCCCCCCTTCCTTTCAATATAGGCATCCTCTATTCTTCTCCACTTCCTTGCCCCCTTCCTGGTCGAGGAATAATCACCACTTTATCTTCCCTTCTTAACCTCAGAACAGGAAACAATTTGTGTCAAGGAATTTTAAACGCCTAATATGAACCATTAGACAATTGAAGGGATGATCCTATGACTTTTTGCCTTAACAACAAAAGATACAATGCGAAAGGAGACAACTATCTCTAATAGTTCTGTTTGTAGAATCCATTTTTTGGCTTCACAGATTTTTATTTTACTTTCGTAATTACAAAAAGTATAGGGGAAGTTATGTAATCGGTAAATCGTGCAGTCAGACAGAAATTCAGTTCTCACCATTATCCGGACCGCCTGAGTTCAAAAATGAAAACAAAAGTCTGTGTGTATGTGTGTCTGTGAACAGGAAATCTCCTCATATATGTGTATTCGGAAACCCCATAAGGGTACCCATACACGTACCTATAGGAAATCCTCAAGGAAAAAGCCTCCAGGATTTCCTTGGGGATTTCCTGTACCGAACCCTCGCCCACACACGGAGAGGATTTTCCTCAAGGAAATCCTCAAGGAAAAGGGCTTTGCGACCACTTCTTTCAATTTTCGCCTACGTGGCCTCCTTTCTATTTCTATCATGGTAGCGTTTTGAACTCACTTACCACAACTCAAGGATTCTCGTACATATGTATAAAGTCTGTTCTGAGACAAGTAAAATCCGGCCTCAAGGCGGAAAAAGAATTGATTTTTGTTCGGGATTTTTGGTCTTTCTCATCCATCACGGCTTCAAGTTTGGACTGTTCAGGCCGAACCTTGAGGAAATCCCCCTCGTGTTTGGCTACCTTTAGGACGAGGTCCTTCCCTTTTCGCTCCCACTCCAAAACCAATTTGCGCTAATATTCAACATCTGACTTACGTAGGGGCTCCTGAATCCTCGTACTAAATTTTGTGTCAATTAATTCATTTACATCGGTAGTCACATATATAAAATTTCTTGTGGGTACGTTCATTCTGTCGGCAGTTATTAGAGTTTGATATATCTATCTCTCCCTAACCTTTCCCGATATGATTGGATTTGGCTAAAAATCAATAGGTGTCGCCGTTAGAGGGTTCTAGATTCACATTAAAAATTTGGTGACGATATATTGATTCTATCAAGAGTTATCGTGTTCACCGACACACACACACACACACACAAACTTTGTTTTTTTCATAATTGGAATGTGGAAGTCGGAAAACATGAAATTCCGATTTTTTGTCCGATTACATAACTTCCCTTATACTTCGTATAGCTGGAAAAGTAAAAGTCGTCGGTGAATCACCGTCTACTACATTGACGGTGATTCACCGATTGAGTGGTTAGTTTTACTGAGTGATGGAGGCATCGAGGCGTGTATGGTGAGGTATCTTCATTATGATAAGTAATTCGACGGTAGGCCCAGCTAACTGGATTGGATGAGGTCAAACTAGCCTAGTTGAAATTGTGGGGCTATAATTCAATATGGGGGTCCCCGCCATGAAATTCGATCTCGGTGGTTCCCTTAATTAACATGGAGGGGGGCACCAGACCCCCTGGGGCCCAATTCTTCACCCCCTAATTATTTCCTATCATAAACATTATTAATTATCATGTGCTTCCTTCCGGTCATGCACCCCCTCATTATTTAACGATATATATATATGTGTATAAGCATGTTTTATGTCAGTGACATAATTGATATTCAGAGAAGAAGGTGTCATAAGCATATCTGAGAGCCTGAAAAATAAAAGTTTTGTATTTTTATATACATACATACAAAGAAGTTTTTTTTTTTTTTTCTAAAACCCACCTCAACGGACACTCTTCTGCAACGGACAATTTTCTTGGTCCCGTGAATGTCCGTTGCAGAGGGGTTTTACTGTATTTACATTCCCTGAGCTCTTTCGAAAGTGTACACATTCTCCGGGGAATGTTCACATTCACCGCCTACTCACATTTATTGTTACCGTCAAAAGTCGAATTCCCTGAGTCTTTTAAAAAATTAAAAAGCCTCTTAGTGTCGTTTAGGGCTTTAGTATCTTAAAGAACCTATAAACGTCTTTAATAGTCATTTTTAATAACCAGATGGTTTAAAGGAACTTAACATGTGTAATTAAAAATTTAAATAAAACAAAACAATATATTAGACTAACTAGCTCTTGTCTCCATTATCAAGCTATATTTCATTCAAGAAACCAGTTTTATCTTAATTATCAGTAAGTTTGTGTATGTTTACTGGACACAGGTGAGTTTTTTTCCCCAATTTTATATTAAGTTTGGACTATGAATGATCCAGGAGGGGGGCCTGGGCCCCCCGCCATGTATACTATGGAATGTCAAGCAGAGGAGCAGGGATCGAATCTTAATCAAAATCCAAATATAAACATTAACGAAAATAATTATGCGAAGGTATTTAATTCCAACAGTGGAAAACAGATGGGAAATAACAAAGAAAATACGGCTATGAGCGGGACATCAATTTCTAACGTTAGTCAGGAAGTAAATTTTACTCAAAATAACTCGTCGGAAAGAACACGGCCTAAAGAGTACTTCCAACCCTGGGACAAAGGACCTTTTCAAGTGTACATTGAAAGTAAGCGGGATGGAGGTCAGGTAGGGCGCCTCCACGCTATGTCTATAGGCAAAATGATTTTTAATAATCATTCCGTTCTAGGAACTGATATATTGGACATTTCGAAAGCAGGTTACAACCGGCTAAAAATCAGTTGTCGCACCGGGTCCAGTGCCAACACATTGGTGGATTCGGAATTTTTGAATCAACAAGATCTGGATGTATATGTGCCGTCTTTTTTGGTGAAAAGACGGGGTGTCATTAGAAATGTGGACGTCTCTTTGTCGGAAGAAGAAATTATGGCTTCATTAAGACATGATTTGGGAATTAGTGCTACGCTGGTGTCTGTTAGGAGAATGATTAGAAAAACTAAAGAAAATGATAAACTAATTGAAAAACCAACTTATACTGTGCTTGTTACATTTAGAGGTCAGGTTTTACCTGAGTATGTTTATATTCATTATGTAAGATGTGCCGTCGAGCCCTACATTCAGAACGTGACCCAATGTTTTAGGTGCCTTAGATACAATCATTACATTAGCCAGTGTAAAGGTAAACTGAGGTGCACTTTATGTTCCGGGGAGCATGAGAAAAAGGACTGTCCCAACCCCCTCTCCTTAAAGTGCGTTCATTGCGATCAGGTCCACTCGTCTATTGACAAGGTTAATTGTTTAGAGTACCAAAAACAGAAAAAAATTAAAACAGTCATGGCTACCGAAAATATTCCTTTCAGAGATGCCAGATTATTGGTGGAAAATAAGAGCTATTCCAGTATTGTTGCTAAGCCTACAGTTGATTCTACTAAAGAATTTCCATATTTGCATAAGAAGCCAGTGAATATCCCCACCCCCATTACCCCCACTACTTCTTATTTCAAAAAAGGCGTCAAAAGGGTCAGACAATTCTCCCCCCCTCAATCTCTTGGTATAAATCTGAATAAGGAATTATATCTTCCATCGACCCCCAAAAATTCTGCAGGAGGTATAATCAAATTCAATCCCTACATACAAAATAATACAGATCAAAAAGAAAAGTTAAGACTGACGGTCGACGAAATTTGTAATACCTTTTTGCAAATAATTAATTCATATTTTTCAAGAGAAGAATTGGTAATATCTGATAGCGTAACACTAAAAGAATTGATAAAAGATAGAGTTGGGAATTTCTTTCAATAACAATGATCATGAATAATTTAAAGATTTTACAATGGAATGCCAGATCAGCAGTGTCTAATAAAGGGTCATTAGAAAATTTTTTATGCTCTGAAAAAATAAACGTAGCCGCTTTGTCGGAAACTTGGTTCAGCCCTGATAAATATTATAGTTTTAAAGGTTTTAATATATTACGAACAGACAGAGCAGATGGCAAATCTGGAGTAGCTTTATTGATAAAAGACAATATTTACTTTAAGGAATTAACTAATATTTATCGGATAAACAACGTCCTTGTTACTGGTGCCCTGTTGTCGTTAGAATCTGATAAAAATATAACTGTTATTTCCCTTTATAACAATCCTAATAATAATATCTCAAAGCAAGAATGGGTTAAATTTTTCATTTCACTTCCGTCTCCAGTTCTTTTAATTGGGGATTTTAATGTTCATCATACGTGTTTCGGAAGTAGTTTAACAGACAGCAAAGGTCAAAAGTTAATAGCAGCTTTAGACGAGACAAATCTAGTATATTTAAACGACGGTTCTCCAACATTAGTTAACAGGGTTAACCAAATAAATGCTTCTGCTTTAGATCTAACTTTATGTTCTCCAGAAATAACTCATTATTTTGATTGGACCGTTTATAATGACCCATTAGGCTCAAATCACTTACCGATAATAATTTCATCCCCATATTACGTAGCAAATAGCGAAATAATCCCTACTAGGAAATGGAACGTTAGTCATGCGGACTGGGATAAATTTCAAAATTCATTGCTTTCATTCTTTTCCGAAGATGATGTTAGTAATATTTCATATGAAAATTTTTTGAACAAGATAAACGAGGCATGTGAACAAAGTATTCCTATATTTAAAAATAGAATTAGTGGTAAGTTTTGCAATCCTTGGTGGGATAACGACTGTCAAAAGGCTACAAATGAGCGGAAAAAAGCTTTCGAGGCATATAAAAAATGTCCGTGTTTTACCAATTTTAATACATATAAACAAGCAGCAGCTATGGTAAAGCGAACGGTTAAGAATGCTAAGTCAAAGTCTTGGATCGAGTTTTGTAATAGCCTTTCGAAAAGTTCACCTATTAAATTTATTTGGGAACGAATTAAATTATTAAAAAACCGTAAAATTTGTAACAAACTTCCTATTATTTCAGGTAATTGGACTCGTGAATTTCTGTATAACCTAACTCCAGACTATGTTGAAAATGTTATGCCAATGACATTTAACCAATCTCAGGATCATTTTTTACTTGATAAATTCACTCTGTCGGAATTAAAACATTCTCTGAAGAGAACAAACAATACAGCTCCTGGCAAGGATCAGATTGTGTATCCCATATTAAAAAATCTTCCGTCTTCTTCTTTATTGGCATTATTAAGTATTTTTAATAATGTTTGGGAATCAGGAATATATCCTAAGGAATGGGAAGAATATATCGTTGTCCCAATAGCGAAGTTAGGTAAACCTAATAACGTGTGTTCTTCGTACCGGCCCATCTCGCTCTCGTCCAGTGTTCTCAAGACATATGAACGTTTGATTAAGAACAGGTTAGAGTGGTGGCTTGAGCACCACAGCATGTTGCCAAATAGTCAGTTTGGGTTCAGGAAGGGGAGGTCCACCATGGACAGCCTTGCTTCTCTAGTCACTGATATTCAGATGGGGTTTACTTCCAACAAAAGTACTTTGGCTATGTTTTTAGATGTTAAAGGTGCTTATGACAGCGTTCAGTTTCCCATATTGTTCAAGAAAATGACCAATTTGGGACTTCCGCAGAAATTTATATCGAACGTGATTTCTCTGATTTCAAATAGAAATACGTATGTCAGGCTTAGTAATACCTTGATCGGACCTAGAAGAGCCAAAGTGGGACTTCCGCAGGGAGGGATTTTAAGTCCTTTACTCTATGCTATTTATGTAACGGATATGGCTTCTATTATCCCGGAGAACGTCAAAATACTGCAATATGCAGATGACATTTGCATTTATGTTTCTGATATTAATGTGATTTCTGCACAAGGAAAAATAAGTAACGTCTTTTCTCTCCTTCGAGGGTGGCTTTTCGATAATGGCTTAGACATTTCCATGGAAAAGACGTCTATTTGTGTATTTACACGAAGGAGAGTTCTACCATTTGGCGACGAAATACGATTAGGTGAAGAAACATTCAAGGTTAGAACATGTGTCAAGTTTCTTGGATTAACTTTGGACAGAACACTTTCTTGGAACCATCATATTAATCATATCCTAAATAAAGTAGAGAAATATATGAATATTCTAAAAATGGTGACACACCTGAAATGGGGTGCAGACCCGGCAACTGCGTTGATGTTCTACAGGACGACTGTTAGAGCTGTTATGGATTATGGTTCCTTTCTCTATGGCAATGCAAGTAACACCAATTTGCATAAACTTGACATAATGCATCGTCGCTGCCTACGCCATTGTCTCGGATTACTTCAATCAACTCCCATCGACGTACTACTCTCAGAGGCTGGAGAATTTCCACTGAAATTTCGCAGACAGATGTTGGCCGACAGAAGTTTCTTAAGGATAATGTCTGGCAATAGTTCACTTTACAATAACATTTTGGAATTAAATCTACAAATCTTAACGAATACCTTTTGGATAAAGAAAAAACCTCCTCTCCTTTCATATAGTTTTCTCAGTTACCATCAATTTTACGATTCTATCCATAAGTCAGATAAAATCTCTATTTTTAATATAGATTATCCGCATTTATTTAAAAAGATCTTAGTGTATGTGCCGCACAAATCCGATGTTATTGACCATGATAGAATGGTCGAAGATTTGATTAGATGCCATTATATCATTTTCACGGATGGAGCTAAGTGTGAACAAGGTTGTGGCTCGGCTTTTTACGATCCTCAGAGGGACTACAGGGATTTGTTCTCTTTACCATCTTGTTTCTCTGTGGTGTCTGCCGAACTTATAGCTATTTTAGAGTCCCTCAAATATGCTTTGAAGATGGATGAAATTAGAAATTTGGTTATTTTCAGCGATAGTCAACTCTCGTTAGGGCAACTAAGCAATTTCACTTATAAGAATATCAACAACATTGTATTGGAGATCGTAGAAAGTGTCTGCTTGCTTGAGAATAAAGGAACAAGAGTTAGGTTTGTTTGGGTGAAGGGACATGCGGGTATTAAGGGCAATGAGATGGCGGACAGTTTGGCGAGGAGAGCAGTCTCAGAGGGGACAGCCCTGGGCAAGTCCTGTCTTCCCTATATAGACTTGTTTGGAGAGGTGAGGAAGAGATTGTGGTTCGATTGGCAGCAGGAGTACGCTTCTTCGGAGAAAGGATCATTTTTTAAGAAAATTAATCCACAAGCTCAGCTCAAACCATGGTTCCATGGAGAAAATCTGACGAAGGACTTTTGTAGGTCAATTTGCCGACTGAGAGCTAACCACGGTATTTGTGGATGGTATCTTCACAGAATAGGTCTGACCGAAACCTCCAAGTGTAGGCATTGTGACGAGGTCGAGACTCTGGAGCACATTATTATGAGTTGCAACAAGTACCAAATAGAACGATTAACAATGTTATCCACTGCAGAGAAATTGGTAACACAGCCTTTTTGCTACACCACATTATTGGCATCAAACAATACTGAGATATATGGTAGTATTGTGAAGTTTTTAGGGTCGGTGAATGCAAGAGTCTAAATTTAATACTACATAGACTGGCTATGGTGAAAAGCTAAGGCCAAGAAAAGAAGAAAAAAAAAAAAAAAAAAAAAAAAAAAAAAAAAAAAAAAAAAAAAAAGGAACTTAAGTGCCTTCAAGAACGTCTTAGTGTTTAGGCTCTGCCAGAATTTTCTGAAACACTCAGGAAATTCTCTTTTGATGGTACCATATATATTTTGATATACATATATGTATATAGATATTTGTAGGATGCCACAAAAAAACGTTTACCATGTTATGGTTCAAAGGAAATAAATATTATTGTTATTATTCTCAGCGAAATTCCATCGTTTATTATATAGTCGAAGGGAACTAAAAAAAGGGACACACAAACCTTTTTAATATTTTTATTTGAATTTTATAGTCACTGGCTGCAGAACGTACTGAAAAAAACATTTTGTTATTCAATATATGAATTTTAAGGGTTTGGGATACATTTAGCCGTCCCTGTTCGATGGATTTTTCAACTGAATACTGAATAAATATTTTTTAAACCATACCATCCCCTCATTCATAATTTATATATTCTATTTCTAAGAGATTATATTTTTTTTAGGGTTTTGTTGGTCAAAGTCCAAAAAAAAAAAAAAAAAAGTCAGTGAATCATCGGGATTGTTCTTCTCCAAGACTGATTAATCCATTCGTTTTTCTCCCTTAAAAAAGTGCTTAGAAGAACCTTTAGTTGACATTCAAGGGAATACAGAATCCTCATAATAAAATTTAGTATCGATACATTACATTGGCAGTAATTAGAATTTTTGTGTCCTACCTCTTCCTCAGTTCCCATTTATCGATTTGAGGAAAAATTAATAGATGCTCTCCTTATGGGGAATTCAAAAAATTGCTTTGCATTCAAATATAAAATTTCATGTCGATACTATCATTACATCGGCAGTTATTCATGTTTTTGAGTAGCGCCCCCTCTCCCCCCCCCCCCCTCTCACCCCCCCCCCCTTCATTTGTCCGATTCAGCTGAACATTTAGACATCCTTAAGGGTTTAAGAGGGCGCCGGTAGCTCAGTGGTATGCGTGCTTGACTTCTGAGCTCAAGAGCGTGGGTTCGTAACCCGACCGAGGCCCCCTATTATTTTATCTGGGAGGTAAAATAAACTTAAGCACGCCGTCCTTCGGATGGGACGTTAAGCGATGGTCCCGAGCCTGTACGATGTCAGGTACTCGTTAAAGACCCTTGCCCTAAGTGAACAAAAATTTATGGTAGGCAAAATTTAGGACTCCCCCAGTAGAGTCGGGCTCATGTCCACCAGAGTGACGAAAGAGCGCTCTGGTAGTAGGCGATATGTCCTCGTAGTTAAAGCCCGGGCATGAGTCATAAAACCTAACCTAACCTTAAGGGTTTAAAAATTTACATACGAAATTTCGTGTTAATGCATTCATTACAACGCCAGTTATTACGAGTTTTTGCAGTAGCCTCCCCCCCCCCCCCTCCCCCCATAATCCACTTTTATCCTTCTCGGCCGATTTGACTGAATGGGAGTAGTCATTATTGGGTTTTAGATACACATATAAGATACAATTCCGTGTTGATACATTCTATCGAAAGTTATCGTATTCACAGACACACATAGACCGGCAGAAAAGGTTTTTTTTTTTCATTTTTGGAATTAGGGGTTCGGAAAAGATGAAATTCCGTTGAAAACTGCATTGAATTTTTGACAGATTACGTAACTTGCTCTATTCTTCTTCTAGCTGAGGAAGTGCCCGGGCTTTAGCTGAACATCACACCCATTAGATTAAAGTTAACCCATCGGCCTTTCCTGTTTTGTTATCAACTCCTTCCTAAGTCAATATTAAATTAAATTAATTAGGATAACCTAATTTATAATTACTAAATGGAGTAATTTCGTCTTTCCATTAATGAGATTTTGATATTGAAAACAAGTTAGAAATGAATTATCTTCGTCATTTCATTGGAAGCAATTTTATTCGAAAGTTTCTCCTGTGAGACAATTCACATAATTTTTTTCGTATTTTCATTTAAATTGTTCGATTTAGATATGGTAGACCAACTTTTGCAGCTTACACATTTCCGCCTTCTTCGTCACCATTTAAAGAAGTCGTCAGTGTACCACCCGCTTTGTACTTCCCCAGCAATAATATGGAGCTAACATTCAATATTTGACTTACATAGATAGATAAATAAGGGTTTACACGGGTTTGTTGTATAACAACACAACATAAATTTAATTTCAAAAATACAACCATCCTTAACACAGAAAATAAAACGTCATTAAGAAAAGCAATAGAATCAATTTCGTAATCACTACGCACATATAATAAATAAACTTAAAATATAACCCAATACAAAAAACAAATCCAAACAGAGCCAAATAATATACGAAACGTCCACTAATATCGATAGTAGAGATCAGTCTTGACAAGATCCTAGAACACACGGGTCGACTAAATATTTTAAGGTAATTCAAATAAATTAAAACCAATATAATAACTTATATTAGATAACACAACCATACACAATATCTTAAGTAGAAATAGTGTAATTAAAATCCATGAATAATTTACAGAATGGACAAATTATTTTGGTAACAGTAGAAAATTATGAAAAGAAAAATTAAAGTAAGTATGACATGCATGCAATGCTTGAATATAGGGATAACAGCTGTGAAAATGAGCGAAGGGTCGAAACGTCAGGAATAATAAAAGAAGGAAGTTAAGTTCTGAATGAACCCTTATTTAACGTAACAACACTTCCTCAACACATACACATTACATAGATAGTAGTTGGCTTTCGAATCCTCACACTAACTTTGTGTCAATGCTTAAAAGTCGCATCGGAAGTTATTAGGTTTTTGAAATTTGACAGGTTATGTCCTCATTGGGTTCATCATTCAAATTTGAAATTTCATATCGATACATTAATCACATCGGCAGTTATTGAAGTGTTTGTGTTGTGCCTTCTCTTAATCCTCCTTCCGTTTGGCCAATTTCATTGAAAATTCATAGATGTCATCCTTATTGGGTTCTGAATTTACTCATGAAATTTTGTAACGACACAGTCATTAAAACGGCAGTTAATAGAGTTTTTGTATTAATCCTCCCTGTAAACCCCTCTTTTTTTTCTGTTGATATGGCTGAAAATTAATAGGTTGTCTCCTTATGAGGTTCTGAATTTTAAAATTTCGTGTCGATATTGTGGTAATTGTTTTTCTCATGTAAAATTATAATAAATCAAAAATATAAGTAAAATTAATAATAATGAAATAATAATATTTCCTGTAGAAATTTTATAACTGGTCTTCTATTTAATTTTGATTTCTTCAGTAGTTTCCGAAAAAGGCCCTAAAAGAATATCAAAAGTTCAAGACGTGCAATTTTTAAGAAAGTGCACTTATTATTTTAAAAAAAATTCAATTAACTAACTTTTCATTTGGATTACTAAAGAGATGCCATTTTTAATTTTTTTTCAATAATATTAAATCTAATCCAGTGGTTTTTCAAATAATCTTACTGCGCCAACAGGGAAAATGAATGGAATAGAATTTACGAGAACAAATAATTTGGGTTTATTTTTTTATTACATTATAAAATTTAAAAAAATAAACATTGAAACGAACAAAAATCAAACGAAAAATCTTAAAACCTAAATTCTTAAAACTATTTCAATCTTTTTTTCTGTTTTATAATTTTGGCCATTTTTTAAAATTAAGTTATATATTTCTTGGCATATATCTCAGACCGTCTCCACTCAACCCAGGCCTCGACTCTACTCTACACACATTAAAAAACAGCTGATGGCCATGTTTTGTTTTCTACTTTTGTTTTAAAAGAAAATTGCTTTTTTATAGAAAAATAAATATAATTAATTTTTTTATATTAATAATTTAATGTGTGTTTTTTTTATACATCACAATATATTCTATGGGGAGGTATCGTGTTCACAGACATATTTTGCTTTCCTTGTTTGGAATCAGGGGTCGGAAAACATGTAATACCTGTGAAAACTCGAATTTTAGACTTATTACATAACTTGCCCTATACGTCGTGTAGCCGGGGAAGTAAAAAAAACAGATAACGATAACGATAACAATAGCAGAACAAACATACATAGTGTACAGCTTCACGCTTCTTGTGTGATCAGCTTCACAGACTCCTATCTTAGGAAGATTTGCAAGAAGGTGCTTGGTGTTGGCGAAGGAGACTTGCCGTATCCTATCCTGGTGGGTATGATACGGTATGGAGCAATCTGCATACATATGTATCCTAATTGTGGTATGGTGCCTGCTACCATACCTAGTAGCTAGTAGCCCGGACTTACCCAGGATATTGTTTCAAACTCATTTCAACCCCTTTCCTCCCCCCTGCCCCTAACATACTTTACACAAAGCCCCCCAAGTTTAATTAGTTCCGTATATACATCGCGTAACTCAATTTTTTTTAAACTTTCTTGCCTTATATACCCAATGAAGTCAAAGCTGGTATTACAGCTCGTGTGTAGGGATGAACATAGTTAGAGAAACATCGATCTTTTCATAACAGAACTAATCAAAGTTTTAATTATGAACTACAAAGCTTTGGGTAGATCAAAGGAAAAGAATGAGTAATAATTTAGTTAACATTACTATCAAAAACTGTAATTAAAAAAAAAAATGAAAAAATAATACCTAAAGACAAAGGTACCTATATTAAAAAAAATGTCTAATTAAAAAGGAAATATTATAAAATCAATCATTTCTTTTACTTTCCCAGCTTTACGAAATATAGAGGAAGTTATGTAATCGGTGTAAAGTGATGTTGAGTTTTCACCGGACTTTCATGTCTTCTGACCCCGCTGATTCTGAATATAATAGAAAATAATTATATATGTATGTGTGTTCGTCAGTATGCACCATTACCTCCCGGTAGAATGAACACATCAACATGAAATTTTACATGAGTATCCAGAACTTCATAAAGATGACACCTCATGTTTTTCAGCCAAATCGACCAAAGGATAGGAATATCCCACCCGTACAGTGTGGAGTCATTCTTCACAGTACGGGTGGAGTGTGCCACTGATGATGACGCAGTTCCGTTGAAAAATACAAGGTCTTTTATTTTTATGAGAAATATCGTTTCAAAACATATTACTGCCGGATAAGACGTTCATAAGACGTTTCGTATGGAAATCCAGAAGTCCTTCAGTAAAACACCTATTAATTTTCCGAGCGTATATAATACTTGAATAATGATGATTATTCATTGAGGATTGGTATGATGATGAGAGGCTGGGATGATGTGAAGAAAGTGAGTGACATTCATTTCAGAGTGAGTGTGTGACGTGAGGCGAACATTCATTTTGAGTGTGACGCGCTGTGAGGTCTGGCTCTGGCAGCCGTATTTAGGAGGATATGTCCCTGCCCGCCCACTTGACGGCAATTCTGCAAGGACGTCTGCGTTCTCTCTTGGTTGGCAATAGTTCACTAACTGTCACTCCACACAGATCTAATCACTTAGATACATAGTATCCTATATACCAACCACTTCTAGATATATACTTGAAGTTCTCCATAATGATAATAATATTTATTTCCGTTACGGAGCTCAAGATCACAGGTTCGAAACCCGACCAAGGGCTTAGGGTTCTTTACTGGGAAGTGAAAAAACATTGAGTAAGCCGTCCTTCGGATTTTTATTATTTAATCAGCGCTCTGAAACTTAGATCATTCATTGTTAATGAATAACGTATTCAACTTCCATATTATATTGATATTCAATACCTACATCCCCACTCCATATTTATCTCTTTGTTACATTATTATTATTATTATCATTATTATTATTATTATTATATTATTATAACATTATTTATAAGGATATAACTATATTTTAGAAGAAATCCAAATGAAGTAATTACACATTTAAATTTTTTTATATTCATGCACTTTCTTAAAAATCGCACGTCATCAATTTTCTACATTTTTTATCCTAATAAAAGGGTCCAAGCCCTAGGTAGAAATCGAAATTTACTAGAAGACCAGACGACCAAAAATTTATACAGGAAATGTGATAATATATTATTAGTTAATTATTATTAATTAATTACTTTTATTATTATTTTAATTATTTTTTTAAATTTTATTTTATCGGGTATTTTTTAACAACATCGAATTTTATAACTTCTTCTATACTTGGTATAGTTGGTAAAGTAACAAATTGAGAAAATTAGCTATAAGGTATCCTGGTGCCAGGGAAGCCACAAATCCTTCTTGTGGTTTATATTATTTGGGAGACAATAGAAAGGGGATTTAGGGTAGGAGACAATTGGAGGAAGGGATCGGATGATGGGATTGGAGGAAGGCGCCAGGTGCGGAGGAGATTAGCCATGAGAAGAGAAGAGACTGGCTTCTGGAGAAGGTTGGGATCCTGGAGCTGACCGCCAATCAAGGTGTAGGAGACCTCAACGGAACGGCTTACTGCAACGGCTACTGAGGATCATTTCAGCAAGGATCAACCCTACTTCCCTGGGACAATTCCAGGGAGCCCTATGAATATGCAATACAGCGGAAATTCTATACGTCACAATTGCATAATTGGGGGACTACCTGAGAGGCGGGGGGGGGGATCCAGTCTGGGCTGGGAGCCCCATGAATATTTAGCAGATTGACCGAGTGTGCAACAGGGCCCCCCCTTCAATTATCTTACTATCCTCTCCCATTCCACCTCATATTTTCCGCCATGTAATCAAGTGGATAATTTTAATTCGACCAAATAAAAAATTCTATTAAAATTTACGACGTTTATGCATTGACTTAATTTGATATCAAATAAATAAATATGTGATATGCCCACAATTTATTGACATTTATAGGAATAATCGTTTTCGCATAAACGAAGCAAACTCCTAAAAAAAAAAAGGTTTAAAATGCCATTATAGGAAGGTTCTCGTAAACCGGGCGCCATTCGAAAAAATGTATTTCATATAAAATATGCCTCTTAGTATTTTATACAACTTTTATATAAAAAATATTTGATTATAATATAAATATAACCGGTAAGTTAACATATGTGACTTCTTCATTTCATCTTTTACGTTGATTGTTACAAGCGTTTTTGAATTAGAGCGCGAGTTCAAATCACGTACACACACATCATCGCGAAAAATGGTCAAAACGTATTCAGGGGATACTTGAAACATGAAAATCCACTGAAAACTCGAACTCGGATTTTCGCACGATTACTGTACTTTCTTATACGATAGGTATGAGAAAGTATTTATATAAAATACTCCCATATTTTATATATATTTTGTGAAATAGACAATGTTTTTATTTTCGACTAACGACGTTCCCTTCGATACCCACGTGTGAGGGAATCCAGCAAAAAACCACCTGTTTTTTATCCCTTATGCAATTCCCGAGAAGCTTTTGTATTTTATATACAAGGGGGCAGCGGCTGTTGAGCTGTTGGATACTCTGAAGAGCGGAGATGGAGTCGCTACAAATCATGTAGTTCCGACCTACATCGGAAGTGACAAAACTCATTGCTTCAGCAACGGCGCTCAGTTCTGTAGTGTAACTGCTGCAGTAGCTTGGCAGCCTGCATTTATACACTGAAGACTGGGTTACCACAGCATAGCCTACATGTTCCTCGCTTTTCGATCCGTCCGTGTAAATTTTTTGGTACCCATGGAAGGTTCGTCTTATTTTAGAGAACATGATCTTGTAGACACTTGGTGGGGTTTCTGCTTTGTTTAGTCGGCCTAAGCGGGATATGATAGATATATTGGGAGGGCTGGTTTGTACAGCTAGGGACCTAAGCATCCAATACTCTTATCCCTTCTCTGTTAGCTTTACTGTGGGAGTCATAAATTTTGCCTATCCAGGTTTAGTTATCTATGGTGGCGTCTTAAACGTGTACCTGACATTGCACAGGCTTGGTACAATTGATTAACGTCCCATCCGAAGGACGATGTGCTCAAAGTGTTTACCTTTCAAATAAAAAACATAAGGGCCGCAGCTGGTTTTCAAACCCGCGATCTTGAGCTCACTGGGCTAGCACACTATCTCTTAGCTACCCGGCGACTAGACCAGTTACTTCTCCACATTTATATTGTATATATTGTAACAGTGAAAAGTAGGCGTCGTATATAAATCTAGAAAAAAAAGTAATAACAATATAAAATAAATAATAATAATTATATATTTCTAACCTATAAAAAGGAAAGGAAGGAACAGATATGATCTGATGAAATAATATATACTTGGAGCAGATAGGATGTTAGCTGGGTTCTTGTCGAGACAGAGAGAAGGCCCACTTCCTGGGCCCCCTTTTTGGACAGGACTACAATGGGCCCCTTTGATGTGGCCCCCCTCACAAAGAGGGCCCCTTTGTCCCCCATAGATATTCGCTAATCTCTCGGCCAATAACTCCAAGATCTATTCACCGCTAGCTGGTACAGAGAACATTGTGACTCCTATCAACTGTCCTTTGTCCCTCTCTCCTCTCACTATTCCTTGAATTAATGTGCACCCTTATCTCTCTATTCGACGATTAATTTTATGTGTTCAAAAATTTATAACATAGTAGTTTTAATTATTAAAAAACACTCTTCAGAATAAAGTTGTGTATTGTTTTTTTTAATCTTCTAAGTTGAGAAACGCGGACATATTAGTGGAAATTTGTAATAAATAAATAAATAAAACAAACCTGAGGGCGCCGGTAGCTCAGTGGTATGCGTGCTTGCCTTTTGAGCTCAAGAATGTGGGTTCGAGACCCGACCGAGGCCCTTAGTTTATTTTATCTGGGAAGTAAAATAAACTTGAGCACGCTGTCCTTCGGATGGGACGTTAAGCGATGGTCCCGAGCCTGTATGATGTCAGGTACTCGTTAAAGACCCCTGCCCTAGGTGAACAAAAATTTAGCGTAGGCAAAATTTAGGACTCCCACAGTAGAGTCGGGCTCATGTTCACCAGAGTGACGAAAGTGCGCTCTGGTAGTAGGCGATATGACCTCGTAGTTAAAGCCCGGGCATGAGTTATAAAACCTAACCTAACCTAACCTTCTGATGAAAGGTGTCGTTCGTAAGGGGTTTTGGACCCATATATAAAATTTCGTATCGATATATTCAGTTATTGTGTTCCCAAAAACACACAAACAGATATATTTCCCCTCTCCTTTTTTTTTTTTTTTAATAAGTTAAAATTCAAAAAATATAAAATTCTGGTAAAAAATCATCCGATGATATAACTTCCCCTATACTTCATACCCGTGGGGAAATAAAATGAATTGTTCTGATTATCCGCTGTTGTCCGCGCGGGAAGCTTAACGTCCATTACACCGGATAATCGGCGTTTTACAGTAATTGTATTAAATGAAGTGTGAAGCCCGTCGTATTTATGTAGATGAGTTGTTATGTAGATGACTTCAGAATTGTGTGGATCTGTCCATTAGAGGTGTCCATCATTTGGTTACTTACCTGTATCAATATTGTTCGCTCGATAACCATATCGTCATGCACTAATTGTACAACAAACTACGATAGTTCTCTTCTTTCCCTCCCTTGCCTCATGCGCGCTAGTACTATTTCTAGTTTCTCCCCTGTATTTCATTAGACAGATGAGAATTTAGGATGGCGTAATTTATCTGGGGGGAGGGGGTAGGGCCTTACCAGCTTCGTAATTGCCAATTAGGTGATGCTCAAGGTTAACTTGCGGATGATGAGATAGCGAACGAAGGTTTCTATAAAATATCTTCAGCATTTCAGGATTGCTCATTGATGTTAATCACGATTTCTCCATCGATTGTCTTTACCATGATGCGCTAGCTCTCGAATAAATTACCCCCACCCCCCCTCTCAGCCCTATTGGCGTTAAGAATTTTATTTGTTCTAGTTGTCACAAAATTGATTGATGACTTTCATCATTTACTGTCGGTTTCAGTCAGACTACTACCAATCCGATAACGTAGCGTTACTAGCGCATTTCTTATTAATTATAGAGTTTTCTTTGTAAACTTAAGTGCTATAAGCTATAATTGTTTCTAACTAAAAATCAAAGATTTGGCTGTAAAAAACAATCATTTTGTCTTCTTAAAAAAAAAAAAAAAAAAACTTGTAAAAGTTATTGATTAATGTAATTTGACCTTTTCCGTTTTTTCGTTTTTTTTTGTTTTTTTTCATCAAAATCAAATTATTTTTATAAAAAGGGAGCCCTAATGTTTTATATTTGAGACGAGAAAAAATGTAAAATATTATACTTTTTCATTCTCTTTTGTTCAACGGATCAAAAAATGCATCAATATTGAACATTGGACTAATTTGTCTAAAGTACTGGATTTCTTAAACTTCTCTGGGATGTTGAAATGTTGATTTTTTCCAGAGATATCTTCTTTTTTGACAATATTTGGGGACAATTTAACGTCTCTTCTTTTGAACCTTTTGTGACCAGAAGAAGGGACGTGATAGTGTCCCGAAATATTGTCAAAAAAGAAGAAAAAAGAAGACACCTCTGGAAAAAATGCCGGAAAAAATCAACAAAAGTAATGGACTTGAAATGTAAAAGTCTCGTTTTTAATATACTTTTAAATTTGAAATAAAATGGTTTATTTTGAGTTCTGTGAGAGTATGACAAAAATTAATTTGTCTGTTTGTTGAATGGATATTAATTTTATATTATTGAATATATATTTATTTTATTATTTTTATAGATATTTATTTTGTATATATATTATATTTTTTTTAAATTAATGTTTAAGGATTTATTTGCATGTATTTAGATTGCGTGAATAATCACGCATTGTCTCCCTTTTGACCTATTATCTCAGTTTAGCCACTGCACTATACGGGTGGGTGATAAGCCAGTTTTTTTTATTACTCTGTACCCTGATGCTATAATGTTTTTTTAGTTACTTATCCATATTTTTAAATATTCATAGATATGCTACTGATGATGACGCTCTTCCGTTGAAAATCGGTTCTGGTCGGAAACAAAAGTTTTCCCTCTTCCTTTAAAACCAGTCAACCGATTAAAAAAAAAAAATAATTTATGTATTTCTAATGTATAATGTTTTCTTGTTGAATAAAAAAAAAAAAAATAAAAAAAATAGTTTTATTTTTCTTGTTCAAATATAGCCTTATCATGACGGCGAACGTGCATGCAGCACTCGGAGGTACAACTACAGAACACGACGACATGGTTGTCTCACCTTCTTTCGTGCCTGTTTCGCACTACGATTCGCTCAGTGTAAATAGGAAGGGCGAGACAGCCATCGGGCGAGTCATTCTCGCGAGTTATTTGCGCCTAGTGTAAACTACCTTTTAGGTTAGGGATCTTTAACGTGTACCTGACATTGCACTCATCACTTAACGTTCCGTCGGGAGGACGGCTTGCTCAGGTTTGTTTTTCTCCTTAGTTGTTCCATTATATTTTTTTTGCTACGATTTTTTTTATGAGTCGACAACTTTGATAATCACTTACTCTAGGCTGTCAATCCAAAAGAGATTTCCTACCTCAAGAAGGAAAAATAAAAAAAAAAACAATTTTAATTAAAAAAAGCTTCAATTTAAAAAAAAAATCTGATTGATAAAAAATGTAAAAAAGAAATAAAAAGTTGCTGTGAAGGTTTGACCAAAGAACTTGAGACGTAGCTGCTAGCCTACTGAACTCAAGATCGCGGGTTCGAATCCACCGAGGCCCTGCCATTTTTTATGAGGGAGGTAATGGGGACACAAGGCAGGTTTTAGACGTAAACGCTCGGTCGCTGCAACTTTTTATCATTGTACATTTCTCTGTCGTTCTGCATTTGTCTTCCTTTTGTTCCTTACCAGAGCTGCCGCTCTTTCGTTTTCTTTCGAGTTTCTTGTATTTCTGTTAAGCTTTCACATTCAATTTCGACGACATTATACAATTTTTCAATTTTCGCCCACATGAAGCACACTTTTTACAATGTTCTCGTCGATCACGATGATTGTTGCTCAATATTCGTTGTAGCGCTGTTCGTTAGCTTTGAAGTTATACCACTTTTGTAGACTTAACTCAACGAAATTCAAAGTTACACTGGTCCGAAGCGACCGCCCACCGTAAACTTGCGTCATTTTCCATTTTGACTACTCGACGCTATTCTTATAGTTTGTATGTTGCTTTAATCGGCCAAATTTAAATGAAAAATAAAGCAAATTAAAAAAATAAAGTCGGTGAATCACAGACAATGTACAACCCCAGCCTGAATTAATGAACTAAGTTTTCGCTCTTCCTCTGCAACCAATTTACCGATTTGATTAGAATAAGGGTCTTACTTCTGAAGGGTAGCCCTCGTCTGATCTCTCACTTCTCAGTTGGCCGATTTGACTGAAAATCAATAAGAGTTGTCCTTATGGAGTCCTGGATACACATATAAAATTTCGTGACGATATGCACATTCTATCGGGAGTTAATCGAGATCGGAGACACAAAAATGCACATACAGATAATTTTTTTTATTTTAACATGAAATGTGACATACAGAAGAAATTATAACAAAAAAGTAATAAGAGTAGTAGTACTAAATAAAAATATACAAATAATATTTAAATAAATAAATGTAAGACCATAAGAAATTGTGCAAGCAAATAGAAAACAGGAAGAATTCAACAGAATTTAATGTAATCCGATCTTTAGATTGGAAATATTTAAAAAAAATCTGTTTGTGTGTCTGTGAACACGATGACTCGCGATAGAATGAATGTATCGGCACGAAATTTTATATGTGATTCCAAAATGACCAAAGGGGGGGCTCAACACAAAAATAACCCATTAACTGCCGATCTAATGAATGTAAGAAATTTCATATGTGAATTCAAAATCCAATGAGAACATAACCTGTCAAATTTCAGGAATATCAGTCGAAGGAAAGGTCTGGTTCAGGGGATCAGAAAATTAATTAATTATTTCGTTCTGGGGAAGTACATTGCCGGTGATTCTCCGACGTCATATTCATGTCAAAACTGTTATATCAATAATATTATTTTCTGTTGATATTGGCTGACTGACGATTGATACGTCCCACAACTACCCTCCCATTAGTATTCTCTGGAGCTGGAGGTGGGAGGTGTTACTCCTGGTCTGGTATTCCTCCCTTTATTTTATTAGACAGATGGGGAGGATTTACACAATTATCATCTAAAGGGAAGAACCGCCAACTTCCTAATTGCCAATTAGCTGCGGCTCTCAGCATTGAGTTTTTCCTTTATTCCCCCCCCCCCCCCCCCCTACCCCACCCCTTACCCCCCCCCCCCCTCCCCCCGTTCATCTCTTTACAGTTCATTACTGAACCAACCCCAGATCAATTCAACACCAAAAATTACTTCAAAATGACCCAGTTCTCAAATTTTTATTATTATTATTATTATTGTTATTACTTATTCCGATCTTTATTCAATAAAGTTTATAGTTTAGTCTGCCTGAAACTTCAACAAATATTTATTTCACCCAACAAACTATATTCAAGTTTACTATATATATTTTAATGGTCGTTACCTTGGGCGACTACACAAATTAATAAATGGAGTTTTATGTATAGTATTTTTTTTATATAAGTAGTAGTTTTTTTATATTTAGTAGTTTTATATATTTCAATTTCATGCTGATGCCTTTTTAATAAATTTTGCTGCGATTTAGACTAATTATTAACAGGAAGTGGGGAGGAGGCAATTTTTTGACTATGTGCTAAGCTAGCATTACACAAAATTTCACATGTACTATGGCATGCTCAAGATTTTTTCACCTTCCAGATAAAAAAACTAAGTGCCGGGTTACGAACCCACGATCTTGAGATCAGTAGGTTAATAACATATATATATATATATATATATAGTATATTTGCTACGAACCACAGATTTATTTGGCTAACAAAATAGATAATAAAATTACAGAAAATCTATATCTCATAACAGTTCTGTTTACTTCTAACAACCTCTTAGAAACACATACATCTTGGTCAACCATCTTAACAACACTAACGATAGCGTTCACATGCTTGGCAGGCCATAGCCAATCTTAACAAATCTATTAAAACAAAATTACATTATAATGATAGCTTACTTTCTACAAAATATAAATAACTAAATAAATTGATACTATTATTATTGTATCTAAAAATATTAAGAATTAGTTTTTTATAAAAATAAATTATAAATGTACTAAAACAATATTAAATAAAATAGTTCGTATAAAGTATAAAATATAATACTAAAATGAATGAAATATAATTATATAAATAAATAAAATATAATTCACTATTATGAAACTAACATTTATTTGACGAAATAATTATAAACAAAATAATTACAAAATATAATAACATTCATTACAAAATATAATATTGAAATGTTAAGTGATCCTTGACATATTCACAAAAGGATATATCAAGGAAGGCCTATTTTAGAATGTAAGTATAACTAGAATATGGGCTATGTAGCATCTCAAAAATGAAATATAATCTATAACGGTTGATCGAATTTACATAATATTTCTCATGTATTATCATTATGAGCCCGATTCAAACACATGCCATTTGAAATTTTGAAATTATTAACATGAAGTGGGGAGGGGGCAATTCTTAGACTGAGTGCGAGGCTCGCTTTTCACAAAATTTTTGATTAATCACCGGCTATGTACATCTCCAGCACGAATTAATCAATTAACTTTTCGCTCTCCCATCTCTTTGAACCTACTTTATCGTTTTGATTGAAAATTGATAGGTGTCTTACTCAGGTACTTCTGAATCATCATATTAAATTTCATGTTGATATATTCGTTATATCGATACTCATTAGGATTGTTAAGTTGGGGCACCTTCTTTTATATCGTGAGTTATCGTGTTTTTTATTTTTGGGATCAGTAAATTTGTGTTAGAGGGAGAGTGAAAGCTTACTTTGTTAACTCGGACTGGGGAAGTACATTTCAGATGATCCACCAACTACTTTTTATCGTGAATCTAGAAAGTATAAGAGCTCATTGAGAGAAAGCAAACAAAAGATTAATTTTCATAATCCCTCAATGAACTTTTTTTATTACCTATATTGTTTTTTAATACTTTTTTTCTTTTAGTCCATTGTATTTTTTTAATTGTATTTTGTGAATGGAAAGTAATTCTATAACTCTGGTGGCTTAAAATGACTATTAATAACAAAATTTTAATGATGGTAAAAGGGTAAATTTAACACAGGATGGGAAAATCTTATCGAGAATTCTCAAGGATCATTAAAATACTAGAGCTATCTATTGTGGTGGAATAAAAAATACTTTTTTTTTTTTATTTTGTATTTACATAAATAAATGCAATATATAATAACCAAATGTGATACATAATAAATAAATGTCTTGGATGTTGAAAGATAAATCATTCATTAATGACACTCCATTATCTTAAGAAAGACGATGAGAAAGATAAAAATTAAAATATGTATAAAAAAACACAAAAAAAATTGTTAAATGGTAAAGAATGCTATAGCATAAATGTTTGTAAATTGATTAGTCTTCAATCCACTAGTAGGTCTCGAGGCCACTGCCGCATCAGTCTCCGAACATGAATATTAGGAAGGGTTCTTGTGGCAAGTCTGCGGACTAAAGGATTAGGGTCAAAGGAAAGGAATACTAATAATATGATTTATTATTATATTATAAGAAAAATAAATCGACGGTGAATCACCAGTAATGTACTTCCCCTGCACAAATTAAATAACTATGTGCTGGTCCATTCATTATATCGATAGTTATTGGGGTTTTTGAGTCGATTCCCCTCCTCTGATCCTCCCCTTCCCAACTGCCCATTTCGCGGAAAATTGATGTGTCATCCTAATGGGGTTGTGTTTTTTTTTTTTTTTTTTTTCAATTTCATTTACAAATAGCTATTTACAACTGTATACACATAAGTACAACGGCAATGTCAAAATGGCATGAGGGGAGAAATCACCCAGTGATGACACTCCCTAATCACTATTTTCTCTCGTTTATAGCTAATCACTTTCACTGCTTCTGCTCTAGGCCATTGGCGCTTAAGCCGTCGTTGGGGAAGTATGGCAGAATGGAGGGCACGGAACTAGAGGATTATTGTGGGAACTAAGAAGGGAAAATATTTTTTTATATTTGGATTTAGCGACTTCAGTGATGAAAGGAACGTTAAGGTCAGTGTGAAGGGTTTTGTTGGAGACGTAGTAAGGAGCATTGGCTATTGTACGAAGGATTTTGGATTGAAGGGAATGGATGCGCTGGAGATTGGAAGCCTTGGCAGAACCCCGGAGTTCAAGACCGTAAGTCCACATAGGTTTGAGTATTGCGTTGTATATAAGTCGTTTTGTTGTTAAAGTTAGTTTGGATCTTTAGTTTATAACGTCTGTTCATTTCTTGTCTTTTCAGTCTCGTGTGAGGATTCCAAGTTAGTCGTTTGTCGAGTATGAGACCTAGATAGCGGACTTCGTTTTTTAAAGGGATTGGATTTTTGTTAAGCAACACTGGAGGGCGGTAGTAAGGCTAATTTAAATATAAAATTTAATGTCGATACAATCACTACGATTATCTCTCTCTGATAATCGAAGATCCCTTCGACCAATTTCACTAAATATTAATAGGTATTGTCCTTATGAAAATTTGTATTTAAATATGAAATTTCATGACAATACATTCATTACATCGGTAGTTATTTGGGGAAGTAATATAGAAGGCTAAATTGTTAAAGAGTTTTCATTTTACATTTTAAGCATAAATACATTTTTTTCAGATACATAGATATTGTTAAAATTCTATACATTCTAATCGAGGAAAAGGATAAGAAAATAAGGGAGGATTGCTAGCAGCTATCAAACCATATCTATATCTAGTGCATTCAATTTGTGGAAGGGCCGCAATGGGATATGGAAAGCAGCCCAGCGCTCCACGTCCCGGCTAGATTGGAGACCATCCCTCCATAGATACATACTCGTAGATACACAAGCCAAACTTCCCCAGTTTCTAATCAGGAACAAGAAGGGACTTAATACTCCGTCATTCCAGGAACTCATATATAGTTTCCAATGAAAATTAACTCTGGCAAATTAGTTACCCTCTGCCCTTGTCGATGAGTTACTGGAAGATCTATAGATCCTTTACATCCCCTCGCTATACGAAGCACAAGGGAAGTTATGTAATCAGGAAGTATTTCCATGTTGAGTTTTTACCGTAATTTCATGTTTACCGACCCCTTGACAACAAAAAATCATTACTGTGAGTAGTGTATAAAGGCCAGTTCTGGGTCAGGAAGAGTAGGAGGAGGAGGAGGGCGGAGGCAACCTCCCATTATGGTTATTCGGGTCAGGTTATGATAGCAACCTCTACTCCTTCCTCCTCATATGATAGAACTGACCCTTTATACACTACAAGCGTGTGTCTCTCAAGACGATATCTCCCGATAGAATGAATATATCGACTCGAAATTTCATAAATCTATCAGAACCTCATACCTATCAATTTTCAGCCAAATCGATCAAAGTCCAATTCACTTTGGTTCTTCATATTAGATTCTGTGTCGGCTTTCATTACGTCAACAGTTATTAGGGTTTTAGAGTGGAGCCCTTCCTCTGATCCTCGCTTTCCGTTTGGACGATTTCACGGCAAATTGCTAGGTGTCGTTTCTATAGGGTTTTGAATTTAAATCTAAAATTTCATGTTGATACATTCATTCTCTTGGAAGTTATCGAAACCTTTCCTTAGTTTCAGTAGAATATACATGAAATTGGAATGGAATAGTCCTGTCGCCAAATTGGCTAGAATTTCTATGGCTTTTTATTCATGTATATCCCTTCTCTTTCCTCCTTCTAACACACTCTAACAGCAACACACTCTAACAGCCACTGTTAAAAGTAAATGCTAAATTTATTTACTTCAGAGTGCCATGCGACGTTGTGCAGCCCAGTATAGAGTACTCTTATCGCACATCCCTCGTCCTATGTCCTCCAGGGCGGGACATGTGTCCAGATGAGTAACGTCCAAAGCGCCTCCATGGCAGAGCCAGCAGATGGGCGAGTCCATTACATGTATCCTACGGAGATGTCTCTGCAGGTACTTATAACCCGTGGACATTCTGAACAGTACCACGATGCCCATTTCTTAGATATGGCCAATCTTTCTTATGCCTCTTGTAGACATCCCTTTACATAACTGCGAATTTCCATTTTTTGGCGTTGAAGCTTGCTGTCTGATTGCGGCTATGTGTTCCTGGCAGCTTCTCACATCAGCAATGTCTTTCCTGGGGCAGTGATGGCTGGCATTCCACATAAAGCACTATATTTTCCCCATGCTGCCTAACAGTGCTCTGAGATCAATGAGGATGGCCCGAACTTCTCCATCGAAGGCTCTGAGAGCAACTGAATATGAAAAACCTTGCAGACATCTCGTTAGCATTTATTTTGTCTTTCTGTAAGAAACAGTAGTAGAGCATTGTAAAAAAAAAAAACAATCTTCAAATGTTCACCTCAATTTTCCATATTTTTCCCTTGTTCTGTTCATTTCTTGCAGGCCTCTTCTTAAACCTCGGTAAACCCAGAGAGACAGAGAAGTTTGTCGGCCTAACAAGATATCTCCTTTCTGGAGCGCTCTGTTCATATTGAGCTGTCTCCAGGGACGGGAGTTCAACAGACAACACATTCAGTCCAACTTCTCAGCTCCTAATTGGGTCAGAGCGTGTTTTGCTCTCAAACTTTTGAGCTAGATAATTTTGACTTAGTTCTCTCCGACTTCGTAGAGAATATGTGTGCCAATGTCAAGTTTAGATGTACTCTTTCTCAAGCTCAAAGCAGGATTGTATTTTGAGGATAACATTGTTTCCTCAAGTATACTTGAATTTCATTCGCAGCGTGAAGGATATCTTCTGTGTTCTTTCCATAATGCTAAATAAATTGTTAGTTATTGTAATTCATGCCCGGGCTTTAACTCTAGTTTTAGCTTTGGTGGACATGAGCCCGACTCTACTTTCGGAGTTCTAAATTGTGCCTACCCAAATTTATTCAACTAGGGGTCTTTACGAGTACTTGACCTCGTACAGGTTGACCATCGAGTATCTAGTAAATATCTTCAAAATATAAAAATAATAAGTATATTTTTTTTAAAAGTACTTGTCTTCAAACATAAAAGTCCGCATTTTTATTAATCAAACTAAGTTCTAACTATAAAGCCACTGGGATTTCCCAATTGAACTTCCAACCCCATTACTTACCTAATGCATAAGATTGGTTCCACCTCAGGAACCTGAAATTCCGGTGAAAATTCAACATCAAATTTCCCTGGAAGAAATTTAGTGTGAACATTTTTTTGATATATATATATATATACATTTTTATAATTTTTACTTCCACAGCTATACGAATAAGTGAATTATATATTCAATCAGAAATTTGAATGTTTTTAGCAGAATTTGAAGTTTTTCGACCTCCTGATTAAAATAATGAAAAAAAAAAAGTCCAGTCTGTGTGATAACTCCCTTTAGAATGAATATATCGTCACAAATTTTCATACTTGTGTCCAGAGAATCAAAACAGGATAACACCTGTTGATTTCTCGGTTATTGTAGCCAAAAGGAAGGGGAGGGGGATTTCTTATTTATGAAAGTCTAACATTGAAAAACAATCTAACCTATTTCACACTGACCCCCCCCCCCCCCCCCCCCTTATCCTTTGACTGATTTTCAGCCAAATCGACCAATGGTATGGGGGGGATTAGGAGTGGGGCTTAATTCAAAAACTCTAATAACTGCCATTGTAATGAATATATTGACACAAAATTTCATATGTGAATTCAAAACCTTATAAGAACGACATATAAATTTTAAGCGGAATCGACAGAAGGGAAGAGGAGGGTCAGAGGGGCTCAACTCAAAAACTTCAATAACTGCCGATGTAATAAATTTAAGTTAAATAAAGTTGTGCCGAAGGTAAATTTTTAAAAAGAAACTATATATTTTTAGAGAGAAACTCACAAAGACTTATATGCACTAAGTACAGAGAGATCTTCACACGTCGGGAGACAGGGATGAACTAACTCTCTAGAAACAGGACAATTTGTTTCTTAAAGTTCTCTGGGATGTTACATTGTTGGTTAATTCCGACATTTTTTCCAGAGGTGTCTTCTTATTCTTTTTTCCGACAATATTTCGGGAATCTTACAAGTCCCTTCTTCCGGTCACTATGAACCTAGAACGGTTTCATTGTGATCGGAAGAAGGGACTTGTAAGAGTCCCGAAATATTGTCGGAAAAAAGAATAAGAAGACACCTCTGGAAGAAATGCCGGAACTAACCAACAACAGGACAATTGTCTCTTAAAGAGTAGTCTAGGAAAATCTGTGGGAAATGATGAATTTACAAAAATTGGGGAGACATGAAGCAGGATAGTCAGCAATAAGTGCTACTATATTGTATCTACATGAAATTTCATTTTTAAACTCAGAACTCAATGAGGAAATTACCTTTCAAATTTCAGCGATATCGGCTGAAGGGAAAAGGAATCAGGAGTGGGGGCTCAATTCAAAAACTAATCACTGCCTATGTAATGAATTTATCGACACAAAATTCAGTGTGAATAGTCGGCTGGTATTGGAGAGGGTGCTTCGTCGGTGATTCACCAAACTTGTTTTCATCAGAGGAACGAAAAACATAAAAATCGGGTAAAAATTCAACAAGGAATTTCTGACAGATTATAAAACATGGTATAGCTGTGGAGCTAAAATGATATCTTTGTAGAGATGTTGAAAGAAGAGGCTGGTAGTGTCCATGACGGATGTTGGACGTCTGTTTTGTCCATTGGCTTTGTGTTCTGTTGGAGAGGGTGACGAGAAGCGAGGTGTGCGTTATTGTAGCGTTAAGTGGACAGCCGTGAATTCATCACTTGATCCGTCCACAATGGACATGTACGCCCCGCCGCCATAGCGTTCGTCCCCACGTACCTTCTTCTTGTTGGGTCTTCTTTTTCCATTTGTTTCCCTCTATCTATCTCTTATTTCCGTTGTCAGCCATTTCAAAAAAAAAAGATCTCTTCTGTAAAAAGCGAAACCATGCCCGTCATGGATATCTCTGTAATTGTACCTTCTTATATATTTCAGTTAAACCATACGTCAGACAAGTCAAAATAGCTTATAAGTTATGGTGACTCATGTCCGGGCTTTAATTATGAAGTCGTATTGCCTACCACCAGAGCGCTCTTTCAACACTCTGGTGGACATGAGCCCGACTCTACTATGAAAGTCCTAAATTTTGCCTAATTTTTTATTTATCTAGAATAGGAGTCTTTAACGAGTACCTGATATCGTACAGGCTCGGGACCATCACATCTGAAGGACGACGTGTGGAAGGTTTTTTCAACACCCCGATAAACGAACCCAAGTTTCGAACCCGCGATCTTGAACTCAGTAATTAAGCAAGCTTATCACTGAGCTACCGGCGCCCTCATTTAGCTAGGTATAGCAGTCGCATATTAATCGAATACATTTCGTTCTACCTCTGAAACCATTTTACCGATTCCGTTGAAAATAGATGTCTTCGGTATTATTTATTTAATTTTTTTAAATTGTTTGAAGGAATCATTCCTATACAATTGAGTCAGTGACCAATACTTTTACAATATTAGCATTAACATTTTCAAAATTATAGATTGGTCAGCTGAACCATAATAACATAATATGTATATTATATAAACGAACCTTTAACAAACTAAATAAATAAAAAAAATATAAATAAAATAAGTAGTTTAATATTAATAATAATATTAATAATAATAATAATAATAATGTAACAAAGAGAGTAAATATGGAGTGGGGATGTAGGTATTGAATATCAATATGATATGTAAGTTGAATACATTATTCGTTAACAATGAATATTCTAAGTTTTAGAGCGCTGATAAATAATAGAAAATATTTGAGATATCATTCTTGATTTTTTCCGGCATTTCTGAAATGCTTGAAAAAATCAACAAGATCTCATAATACACACAGTATCGGAACAATACGAACTACTTACATACGGGTTTTTTTAGCAAACTTTACACACATACAAACCCAGAAATACGTAGGTACATTATTTTCACAACATTTACCACATAACCCCCCCCCCTCTCTGAAGAGATGAAGGAATCTTGAATAATCTTCGTTAATAATATTTTTCAACATTAATTTCCTTTACTTTATCATCTCTCTTACTACCCATCCATCAACATTGTCATTTCTCTTTATTTATTTTATTATTATTATTTCATTTAATTTTAAATTTTTTTTTGTCTTAATAATTAAGATAAATTTTCGTCCCAAGGACCTACCACTGGGTAGAATGAGGAAGCGAGAAAGAGGAGAGGGAAAATCTAGTTTCTTGGTATTGTTAATATTGTTATTTATCTGAGGAAATAGGTAATTAGGTTTTTACAATTTATTCAATTAAAATTGGCCAAGTTAATGAGTTCAATTAGGGGGCGATTGAGGATGGTAATTTTGTGGTGTTTTCATTACAAAATGAATTAGGCCACTTTCCGCTATTCTTTCCACTCCTACCAGCCAGAACTAATTGATAATTGCCAAATGAGAAAGACAATCAAGAGATATAATGAATTGTCATCGGTTATAATGACAATATGCTATTTGTATTTTACATATCATCTCCAATTGTCTTTACAAATAAAAGCAAAGACTTGTTTTACATTTATATTGTCTAATTCCACAAAAAATGTATTCATATAATTATATGACGTAAGTCGTAACCAGGTACAATTATAATTATAATTGTACCTGGTTACGACTTACGTCATAGTCAGCACAAATTTCAATAGTAACATTTAAGTTTGCTGAGTTGACATATTTTATAGCATATATTACCTGAGGCTGTGACTCCCTGTCCTCAAGAAAAGCCCCACAGTGGAGGGGAGTCCTACTGACTAACGGAAAATATGTAAATAAAAAGTACTATGAATTACATTTTTAGTATAGAGAAAGTTATGTAATTGGACAGAAATTCGATAAATTAATAAAACAATCTTATTTTTTGAAAGGTCCACGAGGTACCTGTCCGAAAGTGTGGGGGTGTAAATACGGGGAGGTAGTCGAGCGGGGCTTTTTTAAGGCAGTGCTGGGGCTTCCAGTGAGCACCACCAGCGCCTTTGTTAGGTTGGAAACAGGCCGGGTTCATATCAAACTGAAGATATTCAACAGGATGTTGGGCTGGTGGCAGCAACTCCTGGCCATGTCGAAGGACCGTCTCCCCAGACTCTGCTACCTTCGCCTTGCCCAACTCAGCCGAAACCTTGATTGGGGCGGCTGACCACCTTCTGGACAGTTCCTCTATTTCTGATGTCTGGACCCTCCATGGTAGCAGCCATGAGGAATCATCTGGTCTGTCAGGATGGTCTTTAGGGTCTCAAGAAAACTATCTTTCAACAAACTGCCTTATCGAAAAACTCCGACCGCTAGCCCAAATACGACTCCACAATAGTAATAGACATTTTAGGATACTACCTGGAGAGTGTAGATATAAGTTTTGTCCTGAAAGTGTCGTCCAGCTACAGAGCAGGTACAGACCTTAGACGAAAAGGACGACCTTATACACTTTTGGGTCCATTGTCTCTCGAAGTACAGGCGAAGTTATGACTAACCTTGGTGAAAACGTTATTTATATGTTTATAAGCACATTAAAACATTTTAAAAATAAAAATAAAAAACATTACTTGGAAATAATTATTTTACATTTTTTGGGACGCTGTAACTTTGTTTATATCTGTCGTATCTCAAATATGAGGGCATTTAGTTAGATACAAATTTAATAAGGAACATTTTTGGTAGGATTTAATTTTTCGATTGGATTAACCGTTTTGGCATAAATGAGGGAATCGTCTACAAAAATGGGTTTCAAAGTGACATTTCAGGACGGTTTTCGGTATGTATCTCGCAAACCGGAAAATCTTATTTATATAAAATGTGCCTTTCAGTTTTCTGTACAACTTTTATTTCAAGAGATGTTTGATTAGGTCATGATTATAAGCTGTATCTTGTAAAACATACTTAAGTAACTCGATTTAAGTTTCGTCCGATTTCGGCCAAAAACTAATAAGATCTAAGCACATATCTTCATTTAAAATTTCTAGTTTATAATTAGCTTGTTTCCTAGAGACTAAGTTCTAATTACATACATACAGACGAACACCATTAAAATACCTCCTTATTAAAGAAACAATATAAAAAAAAATATCCTGATATCTTTGTACGAACCTATTTCTAATAAATAGTTATTGTTATAGGTTATGGTAACCTGGAAGTGTTGGCTCAAGAAGAAGAGAAACCCATGTTTGCGACAACCGGCAAAACGTTCCGGGTGACAACCCACGACACTGTAGTGCTTCCGTGCGATGTCATCAATGTCGGTAAGTACATAACATATATACTCGTATCTAATTGTTAAGTTATTAGATTGTTATAATTTCTGTGAGAAAATTAAATATAAAACACTCTGAACGGGCGCCCATAGCTCAGAGGTAACTTGCTTGTCTACTGAGCTCAGCGTTAAAGACCTGTACCCTAATTAAACCTGGGTAGGCAACATTTAGAACTGCAACAGTTGAGGTAACAGGAAAGGGATCCTTAGGTCCCTTGGTGTACACACTATCTCACCCAAAATTTCCATATCTACCTTATTTTCCCAGGTGGAGTGTATGTAAACTTCTGATTTAGTTGAAGTAAGTAGACGTGACGGTACGTGGTACCAAACAATGTTTGGCTCAGGGGAGGAGAGTATGGATTCACAAGTCCCAGAATAAGTCACCCTTCATTTTCATACATTCAGTTTGCCGCGGAAAAACCGTCCATATCTCGGAAAATATGGGTTGTGGGAAAAAATGTTTACGTGGGATTGATTAATAAGCTCAAATTTTTTGGATTGCTTAAAAAACGTACTTTTACCGCTCTGCCTCCCTAAAAAAATAATTTTTGCTGGGGGTTTTTCAGAAAAAAGTTATTGAAGAATTTTTTTTTTCGACGGGCTGTAACTCGAAGGGGATGCATTTTTTCGAAAAAATTACTAGAGTAAAAGGGGTAGATTTTATGCCCAAAAACCCATATTACACCATTTGTTTTTTAATTTGGCCATTTTTCATGATGTATTGAACATTGGTCAGTTTTTGGCCGATAACTGGGCCCAAGAAAAAAACGGCGGGCTGCCATGTCCCACAAACTTGTTTTGACCAATTACCAATACACCAATACACCAAATTTCAGCAAAATCCATTCATAAAGCAAAACGTGAAGGAGAAACTGCTTCATTTACTGGACTATCTGTTATAGAGTCAAAAAAAAAATTATATGCATGTGGAAAGATGGAAAGAGGTTCAAAAATCAAAAATCCATTAGAGAATCACAATTTGGGAGGAGCTTAGTGGTGGGGGGGGGGGGGGGGGGGGATGAATAAATTTGACTTGGTGTTATGTTGTGAATAGAAGGGACGTGAGGTCAGCGCCGTTGGAGACAAAACAATGCAAATATCCCCCCCACCTAATAATTTGTTAGGCCACTTTTTTTTGTTGTTTTTCGGACTATTTCGGATTCTGACTACGATGGACGAGAAACAATACGACTCCACCCCTTTTTGTCTCAGTTTTTTCAATCTCTCACATGAATAATACCCTGGACAGCCTAAAATAATTGTTCTGATGTCCACGGTGGGGGAAAAAAAATTGAGAAATGACTTTTTATGATATTTTCCATACGATGGATAAACTGATGTGATTTATGGTAATGAAAGTTGGAAAATCACAGGGAATCTACTTCCCTCTTGAAAATTAGTTGTTATTTTTATTTTCTCACCTATTCGAGGTATAGGGGAAGTTATGTAACCGATCAAAAATTCGATGTGGAGTTTTCAACTGATTTTCATGTTTTCAGATTCCGAATGTGAAAAAAATATTGTTTTTCTGTATGTCTGTGTGTGTTTGTGTGTCTGTGAACACGATAACTCCCGATAGAATGAATGTATACATTTTATATGTGTAACAAGAACCCCATAAGGACGACACGTATTGAATTTCAGTCAAATCGGCCGAAGGGAGGTGAGATAATGGAGGGAGGGACACAATAACTCTAAGAATTGCATTCGTAATAAATGTATTGAAGGAAATTTCATATGAAAAAATCAAAACCCCATTAAAACGAAACCTATAAATTTCCCGCGGAATCGGCCGAAGAGAAGGTGAGATCTGAGGGGGCTCAACTCAAAAACATAATAATAATAAATTTATATCCGTTAAACCAATAGGATACGTCAAAAGAATTTATACTTTAAGATAGCTTATAAATTAGATTTATAACTACTTGAGTCTAACACAGGTATGATGAGTAGTAACAACAAAACTATTTAAAAAATCGGGTGCGTGCAACTCCGATGCGTGGCGAAATGAGCGTGATAACGTCTGAGTTGCGAGATAGCGAAAATGTCAAAAATCAAATATAACAAATAATTTCAATAAAATTTTTGAACCTTGAAACAATTTAAAAACAATATAGAAGAAAACATTCATAAGCATAATAGTTAAAAAACGAGTTTATTATTAATACTATTAATCTGTATATATCTAGTAATAATATTGGATAACTAGGATATCTGTATATACAGAAAGTAACAGCTGTACTATAATATAATATATATTCTGTATTAGTAGTTACAGCTGTCTCTCTCTCGGCGCATGGGCGATACATGTGTTACGTGTTACCGAAAGTAACATAACGCAGTTTTCGAACATGGGGTGCCGGCCTACCAAATTAAATGAATGTAAAATGAAATGAATAAACGATGACGACTTATAACGTTACCTCAATTGATCAAATCCTCTGTATGTTGCACTTTATTCTAAGATGCGTGTGAAGCTCCTCTTAAAAATGTTTTAAGTTCATACCATTTACACCCGATACTTATCGGAAAATTAGCTTATCATATATATTTTCCAAGCTATGAATTGCATTTACATAATATGTATTTAGTTTTACTAGAAATGTTTATTTCGTGCATGCCAGTATGTAATTTCTATTTAAAAACTTCCGTGGGTGTGAAATATATTATCGTATGCAAATTTACGAATACTTTGCTTAAGTGCATTAACATTTTAGTGGACAGTAAAACTCATTTCTTGACCTTTATTACTTCCCTAGCTGCGGTATAGGGGAAGTTATAGTCTGTAACAAATTCAATGTTGAGTTTTCTCCTTAATTTTTGGCTTCTATTATTATTTATTATTTTTTTTAATCTATGTATTTATTATATATATATATATATATTTTGTGTAATCTCTCCTCCCTAATCCCCCCTTCCATTTGGCTGATTTGGCTGAACAACAATAGGTCGTTATTGTGTCGATACATTCATTTTATCGGGAGTTTTCGTGTTCACACTCACATAGGTTTTTTTTTTTCATTTTTCATGTATTAAAATTCATTGAAAACTCTGCATCGAATTTTTGACCGATTACTTAACTTCCCCTATATATTGTATGGGAAAGTAAACCAAAGAAATGCATACATTGTGCTTCATTCTATTTCCGATCTAGTAATGCAGTTATTTCCTAATGATGGTATCTATATCTGTTGTGTTTCCAATCGATCGTATCCCTGTAACAATTGGCAAACATTGTTGTCGACAGATATTCCTGTTTCCAATATTCAGGAGCAACATTTCTCTCACTTAGTCGTGACAAAATTACTTCAACAGGAGCAAGTTTGTTAATATTTCTCGAGACAAAGTCTCCGCCACTGTTAACATAGTCTGGCAAAACTGTAAAACCTCTGTATAGTCATGAAATGTAAAATTAATTGTAAAAGTTATAACTGTTTTTATCTTGGACAGACAGGCCGAAAGCTGAGAACTAGAGTGGGGGAATATTACAGTAGGAGCAACTCCGAATTCTCCTTCAAAGAACAGAACATGAGACCGGCTCAACCTCGGTCTTACGCAATATCCATAAATGTAAAAAGTTGGATTTTATTGAAAATCGAGTGATAAAATAGGAAAGGAAGAAAAGAGAGTCACATTCCTCCTCAATTATAGAGAGAGGATAAGCTTGTCTGCCCTCACGCACTCCATGCTGCCAGCTGTGACACAGATAGGCAACGAAAATAACGTATCTGTTCCCATCCATGAAATTTTAATTTTGAGTATTTTTTTATATGTTTCCCCAGCTGTACGGAGTATAGGGGAAGTTATGTAATCGGTCAAAAACAGTAGTCCCAACCTCCAGATTCCAAATTTACAAAAAAAAAACATATTTCTGTCCATTTGCGTGTGTGTGTATGTCTGTGATTGCGATAACTCCTGCTAAAATGAATGTAGCAATACGAAATTTTGTATGTGAATCCAGAACACTCTAGTGACAACACCTATTGATTTTCAGCGATGCTTTGTAATTATTTTCTCATTGTATACATAGTTATTATTTTGTACATATTCTTCATGACTTCACGGAGGCATTTTTATTATTATTATTATTATTATTATTATTTTATTTATTTTTAAATTATTATTTATTTTTTTTTTTTTCTTGTATTTAGTTAATATTGTAGGTACATTGTTCCATTACCTATTGTCAACAAACTTACTTATGGTGTGTACCGATTGTTGTAAATATGGATAATAAAATATTTCAATATAAAAAAAAAAAAATTTGGAATGAGGGGATCGGAAATACCGCAGAAATCTCAACATGAAGTTTGTTCGTATATCTGGGGAAGTAGAAACATTACTGATGGGACGACCAGAGTTGAACTGGGCTTCTTGTCTGGTGGCTAATGAGTTAGTTAATGTGATGAAGGTGTAAAATGGAGGATGTGTAATGGACCCATTGTCTGGTGTAGGACACCCAACCAGTTTGCCTCATTAGCCTCTCCGGACCAAGTTTCCGTATTAAATCTCCTGACGCCGCAGCGGCGACACAAACTTGCCGCTCTTCCTCAGCCAGCTCCCCTGCCTTAATGTACACATGCTACCGCATTAGGACCACTCGCATCCCCTTCTTTGCCAGCATGTTACTGCACACGAGTCCCATCTTAATATCCTCTGTCAAACTTGCTACGTCTTCTTCCTTGTTACACTATGCCCATAGAATATGTATGATGGGTGGTGTGTAGAGACCCATAGAAAAAAATCGAAGAAGCGACATTTTTTGTTGGTTATGAAATATATACACTACCAGTCAAAAGTATTTGTCCACATTTATTTTCTTAAAAAAATACATATTTTAAGAGTTAGAACAACATTTTTTGAACCAAAAAATAAATATTTATACTAATAAGATTGATATAATATAATTTAAACAGGAAAAAAAGTAAGAACAATTTAAAACATAAACAGCTGATTGGTTGATATGGCAGGCTTTGGCAGCTAATACAGCTCTACATATTCTTCTTCTGAGGGCGCCGGTAGCTCAGTGGTATGCGTGCTTGCCTTTTGAGCTCAAGGTCGTGGGTTCATAACCCGGCAGGGACCTTAGTTTATTTTACCTGGGAGGTAAAATAAACTTAAGCACGCTATCGTTCGGATGGGACGTTAAGCGATGGTCCCGAGCCTGTACGATGTCAGGTACTCGTTAAAGACACCCAAGGTAAATAAAAATTTAGGGTAGGCAAAATTTAGGACTCCCAGAGTGACGAGAGAGAGCTCTGGTAGTAGGCGATAAGACCTCATAGTTAAATCCCGGGCAAGAGTCATAGAAAACAATCTACATATTCTAGGCATTCTTTTAATAAGTTTCTCCAATTTTTCTACAGAAAGTATTATTTTAAGAATGAAGTTTGGTGGTGGCTTTGTAATGGTTTAGGGGTGTTTTGATGGGAACAGAGTTGGTGACTTAGTCAAAATTGAAGGAATCATGGAAAAAGAACAATATAAAAAATCCTGGAGGAAAATTCAATTCCTTGTGGTAAAAGGATAATTGAAGAAATGTTCGTGTTCATGGAGGACAATGATCCAAAACATTCTTCTAGGCTATGCAAGAGCTTTCTTCGATCATCCGATTCAACAGGAAAAAATAAACATAATGATTTGGCCCCAAAAGTCTCCCGACCTTAACCCAATCGAGCTTTTGGGTGGGATGAGTTGAATAGGAATGTGATGTAAGCCCCAATTAACAAACTGGATTTCTGGAGAATTTTACAGGATGAATGGAAGAAAATTTCTGCAGAAAAATTGAAGAAACTTATTAAAAGAATGCCTAGAATATGTAGAGCTGTAATAGCTGCCAAAGGCTGCCATATCAACCAATAAGGTTTTTGAGTTTTAAATTGTTTTTTATTTTTATTTCTATATTATATCAACATCTTATTATTATATTTATTTTTCGGTTCAAAAAATGTTGTTCTAACTCTTATTTTTTAAGAAAATACAGGTGGGCAAATATTTTTGACTGGTAGTGTACTTCTCACAGCTTTATTTTTTCCAAATTTATTTTTACGAGCCAAGGCCGATTTTATTGAAATCAGATGGAGCGTAGGAAGAGGGGTATGAACATGTCAACAGCTGGATAAGCCCTATCGAATCAGGCCTACCGACATAATAAATAATAATAGAAAGTGCATTATGCTGGAATTAACAGAAAATAAACAATGCCATCTCTGGACCGAACGTGGAACTGAGATGACCCAGAATTGGCGGCAAATTCAAGCCTGAACATTATTTTTTGTTGTTTACATTTAGCAAATAGACGTTCACAAAAACACAACACATAAAATAGTAAAATTAACTTGATTTTTTTTTATTTTTTGACGTGAAAACGTCTATTCGCTCGTTAAGCACAATGATAGCAGGTCAAACTTTCTTGTGTTACAAAATACCGACAGATTTCAATCGATAATAACTACGAGACTAATAATGCGATAACAACGGTTGAGGTCACAATGGATAGAGCATGTCTGTACGTATTTGTTGTGCAGTGACATTGTCGGGCTAGTGTGGGCGCCGGCGGATGATTGTTACGAATTAGTATTGTGTAAAATTAGAAATTAGTGTAGCGTGATAACGCGTTTAGATAGGACGTTGATTCGGGTGACATAGTAAAGAGCTTGAGAAGCGCTACTAGGACTCAAAGTGAAACAATAAAAATATTCGCCGAAATATATGTAAAAATCGGTATTAAATTGGAAATTGCAAAAAAAATTAAAGATGTCATATGAATCGTAAATATGCACGGAATTATAGAAAACACAAATCAGAGGAAAGCTCGCATTAAAAGGAATTTTAAAAACCTAAAAAGTAGGTGCCGAGCAAATGCAAGAGCTCCGATAGGATCGAAAATAAAATGAAAAATGATTTTATCCCGACGTTTTCACGGAAAATCTACGGCGTGGACCTTGACTACACCTTAATGTTTTTTTTTTATAAAATCCAATAGTAGGGGGATTTTCTGACTGTAAGCAGATGGTGGGGGTATTTAGTCACTTTTCCCCGTGCCTCCTCCCCTCGGCCGCAGTTAGCCAGGCTGCCACTTGCCCTGAAAGTCCCTGCTCTTGAGGCTCCTTCCTTCAAACTTCCCCCTCTTTTTATAATTATACAGGCAATTATTCTCATAATTATTTCAATTCTCCTGCAGCTACCCTCCATTTCTCTGCCTGCAAAGAGGGTACTCAACTGCGGCCACCAAAAGGCACTATTAAAAAGCAACCACCTTGCAACCTTAGAAATATCGGGCTATGATTCCCTGAGCTCAACTTCTAAACCAATATTTATAACTGTATAATGTTGTATTGTGAAGGATCACTTCTCATTTAATTAATATTAGTTTTAGAATTACCTATATATATTTATATTATTAGTTTTAGTTCAATGTATCTTACCTGTTTGTGTTAAGAAACTATTTTGCGTGTGTGCACTCTACAAACTGACTTAGTTCATAACTAGACCTGACGATGGTGTGAGGCCGAACCGGTAGTTTTATTTTTATAAATATCTTTAGTGGAATAGACAATATTTCAAAAAATAAGTTGGTTTTATTTATTTATTACAAATTCCACAATATGTCTGCGTTCCTCAACTTAGAAGTTACCTATTTATTATTTATATATTTTTGAATAGATTTAATTGATTGATGCAATTTTTAGATACAATAAAATAGTATTATTTTATTTAGTTATTCATTTATTTTGTATAAGTTATTAGTAATGTAAAGTTCGTGGGCCAAGATGGAGGTGATATAGTTGTATTTGTTTTGTGTATGATGATGGTACTGTTAGAGGTTAATAGGAATCAATATCGTAGTTTTGCAAAGTTACAAGTTGTGTTTTATTTTATTTTATTGTATTATTTTGTTGGCGCTTGAATAGAAATGAGTAAATATGCGGTTCGTTGCAGTATAATTGAATTATTATAATTCAGTTTAATTGATGACGACGATTCTATTGAACATCAGTGAACGTACAAGAAACCGTTTTCTTCAAGGCGAAGCTATTTACATGATGACTCCCAGCAATTCTTTATTTAAACTTTTTTTCTACAATTTTTTGCTTTCTGACCACATGAAGAATTTTTTCACAACTATATTAATGACATTTCACATTTCCCAAATATATTCTTGATCCAATGCGTTTTTCAGAATTAAAAACAAAAAAACTGGTTAGCCAGGAAATGGATTCTACGATTAGTTTACTTTTGTGATTGTTGCGTCCTTTCGCCTTAAAACAAAGCATATCTCCCTTCTTTTCAACAAAAACTAATTAAAACTATTCTGAATTTCCCGATGTTATAGATGGGGGGGGGAGGGGACTGGTAGTTCTGGGAAGGAATTATGGGTGGCAATACTTCTTAAGGAGTTGTGATCCCCTGGAAGGTCCATCCTAAAGCCCCCGGCCGTCTTGTAATTACCGGAGATAAGTCTTTGAATGTAATTAAGTATTTAGGGGGATAGAGAGGCCGTGCTCTGAATTCTCGGCCGGGTCACATCCCTGCCTAGACTCTGAATATTAACCAGATGCTAACTGGCTAATCTTGGTGTTCCGACCTTAAGTCCCTCAGCATCTCCAGACCGACCCACCTATAGCCCAGCCTGGCAGCCTGTCTCATGCTATTTCATTAGGTACCTACTTTCTCAACTTACAGAGAACTTTGATTTGGCCATAACAGAACTTTCTTATTCTCGGTAATACCAGTTTGAAATTAATTTGAGAGAGGAAGTGGAAGGGAGAGTAATTTGTACAAAACTAGTATAAACAAAATTCTTTTGGGGGTCTTACCTTAAATGTGAATACACTAAGCGATTGGAAATTTAATATAAATCATTTTCGGTAAGAACTAACTTTTTGATAGGTCTAACTGTTTTTGCGTAAATCAAACAAACATAAAAAAAATGGGGTTCAAAATGAAATTTTAAGACTTTTTAGGTTTTCGGCATGTATTTCGTAAACCGGGTGGTATTCGAAAAATTATAGTTCATATAAAATGTACCTATAAGGTTTCTCTACAACTTTTATTTGAAAATATTTTTGATTCGGTTTAAATTATAAGCGATATCTTGTAAAAAGTACTTTGGCTCCGAAGTCTCAACTCTTGACAACTGATAGAGATGTGATATGACCATTACTACACTTTCTTATACCAACCACGTTGTTACAAATTATTTCCCTCCTTCTTCTCAAAGTGCTAAAAATCAATTTCATTCCTACAATCGTTTCTGAGTTAGTGGGCTTGCAAAAATGTTCAAAACCATGATCAGGAGACCTGAAATTCCTATAAACTCGATCTCGGATTTTTGCACGATCACAATACTTTCTTGTAGGTACTAAAGTTGTAATGAAGTAAAAAATTATGTTATTTTGTTATTCTCCAAGTATACGCAATATAGAGGAAGCGCTGTAATTACTACCATCTTTCAGCCTAGAGCCTAAAAGCTCAGCTTTTTCTTTAGACAACCCCAAAGATCGAATCAAGTCACTAAGTTCAGGCTGATTGGAACATTTGACAGCTTTCGCTTTCATCGCCGCAATGGAATTCTTCGTCTGTCTTCTGTTTTGAATCAGGATCATCACTGCAATCGGTTACTTCATTTAATGAGGGTGGAGGTAGAGGAATTGGAACTTCAGGGCCGTACAGAACAGGTCGAATGGCTGACGGCAGGCTAGATTATATATACTAATACAATCAATATCAGAATTGCATTTGATGAGAAAACGGTATGTGTTACAGCAATTTCGGTGTTATTTTCAATTCAGCAGACCAAAATATATAGAGGAAGGGTAAAATAATCAAAGAAAGTTTTTTCATCGCTGGCCTGTGTTATCGACCTGAAAAATTCAATGTGTGGAATATTATTTTATTATTGATAGGTTTTTTTATTAAATTCTCCATCCCTGTGCAATGAAAAAAAAAAAAAATGTGAAGCAAAATTTTTTATATATCCAGTAATGCCAATATGAAATGATTTTGAGAAGAGGGAGGGGGAATAATTTGTAACAACGTGGTTGGTATAAGAAAGTGTAGTTATGGCCACATCACATATCTTTTTCATTTATCAAGAGTTTACAAATTTTATATAATGGCCCGTCAAAACTTTTCTTTTCTAAATTGCTTATGTATTGAAGTCAACAAACTTTTTTTTTTTTCTACAAAATATAAATTTAGATGGCCGCCCCCCTCCCGGTGATTATCTGAAGTTGCTAGCCATAGGCCACTTCAAAACTGTCCCACGATATATTTTTATTTTTTCCGAACGTATTTTCCTCTCTGTTCCCATTAGGTTAGGCCAAATGAAGAAACTTTCAGAAAAGTTTTTCCTTTACCGATGTTTTAATTAAAATAAAAAAAACTTTCCTTTAAAAATAAAATAAAATTGATAAAAATATGAAGAACAACGATATATATTTTTTTTTCCAAATATACTTAATTGTTTCATATTATTGTCATAAAAAGATAGTCGGTGAATCACCGGAAATGTTTCACCATACGAATAATTCATTTAAGTTGTCGCTCTCCCTTCGAAACCAATTGACCGTTTAAGCTAAAATTGAGTTGAATACATAGGGACTTCTAAATCCTCATACTAAAGTTTGTGTCGATATATTCATTGCATAGGCAGTTATTAGATGTTTTGTATTATACCACTTCCCATTACATTCCCCCCTTCCCTTTGACTGATATGGCTAAAAATCAATAGGTCTCGTCCTCAGAGGGTTCTGGATACACTTATAAAATTTCGTATCGATACATTCATTCTATCGGGAGTTAGAGACGGTCAGATACAGACACAACCCAACATAATGAATGTATCGACATGAAATTTTAAATGTGTATCCGGAACACTATAAAGACGACACATTTTGATTTTCTGCTAAATCGGCCAAATGCTAGATGGGGATTAGGGGGAGGCTTAACACAAAGACTCTAATAACTGTCGTTGTAATGAATGTATCTACATAAAATTTCATATGTAAATTCAAAATCTCATAAGAAAGACACCTATTAATTTTCCACGGAATCGATCGAAGGGAAGGAAGGATCAGAGGGGATTCAACTCAAAAATTATAAATAACTGCCAATCAAATGAATTTATCGACACGAAATGTATGAGAATTCAGAAGTCTCTAAAGTAAAGTCAATCCATGATGAGGCCAGTCCTGATTTATGGATATGAGCCCTGGAATTTGAACTCACATCTGGAGAAGAGTTTCCAGAAGTTTGAAGAAAAAGTGTGATGAGGAAATTAGGAGGACCGATCCAGAATAGAGAAACCCAGGAGTGGAGAGGATGAGAACAAACAGTGAGCTGAGGGACATCACACGACCAGGGCGCTGAAGACACGGCTGAAGTGGATAAAACTGCTGGAAAAGGATGCCGTAGTACACTATGTTGTGAGCCTGTGGTGACAGATGGCGGTGTAGGAGGCTGGTGTGGCGGCTAAGGATCTTCAGAGTCCGTCGCTAGTGGAGTAAGTATGTAAGTCAACTATTGGCTTACAAACGGTCAATTGGGTTTGGAGCGATATTTTTTTAAATCGGTAGTAGGTACATAAGTAAAGTACAAACTGTAGTGACCCTACAGTAATGAGACACTATACACATGCGTGACTCGTTATGTCTGTTAAACCTGGCCATTGTTGACTTACCCTAGTCTAGTTGTGTCATCTATAAAGTTTATCCCGTTGATAAAATCACCTGTGAATAGTTGCCGTAGACTTGGCCGCCCTACAATTTTCTCCCTGAGTTACCTCAAGGAGCGCCACTTGCCAATCCGCCCACTATTGTCTCCCCATCTCTATTGTTTACTAACTTTACCCTGATTATAATTGCCCACCCTCAGAATATCCAGGTTTGACATCAGCAAGGCGTGAGGAATCTCGTCTCCCTTCTTGTTCACTCCCTTCTAGTCTGCTAACGTATGTTCCCCCATAACTAGCTATTGTAGTAAACAGCCAAAGTTAGACTATCATTTCTTATAGTCTTATATTATTATCATGTTTGAATTTTTTCCTAGGTCGGAGACATTAAAACACGAAAAAAAGTTATTAGTTAATCACCTACTTAACCATTTTTTGAGCTAAAAATCAATTTTTTTATCGATACATTTATTACAAAGACAGGAAAAGAGGAACCTACTATCATCGCAGAGAAGCCTAAGATACATACTTACTGCAGTATTATAACTGCGAAGTATAAGGCTAACATTGTCTTAAAATGACAACTCAGAATACATTTTTTTCAGACGTTTGATTGATTTTTGCGAAAACGGTAGGTCTTATGGGAAATTGGTCATAATAGAAAATGTTCCTCGTGAAGTTCTCAACCACTAAAATTTCGGTCAAATATTAGTGGAGTTTTCAAGAGAATTTCTTGTTTTCTGACCTCTAGATTCCAGATATGAAAAAACAAAAGTCAGTCTGTGAGCACGATAACTCCCGATAGAATGAATGTACCGACACAAAATTTTATATGTGAATCCAGAACACTCTTAATGACAAGATCTATTGATTTTCAGCCTCCGTTGTAATGAATGTATACACACTAAATTTTTATTTGTGAATCCAATACCCCATAAGGACTTAATTTTCCTCGGGAACGGCCGAAGGGAATAGGGGAGGTCGGAAGGGGCTCAACTTAAAAACCCCAGAACTACCGATGTAATGAATGTATCGACATGAAATTTCATATTTAACGTCATAACCTGGCCAATTTCAGCGATATTGGTTGAAGGGAAGAGGGTTTCAAGAGAGGGTTAACTCAAAAACTCTAATAAGTGACGTTGTTGGGGCGATTTTTCTATTTATTATCGAGAGTTTGGAAAATAATTAGATATGTTATATCTATATATATTATATTGTTCTTCAGTTAATGGAAAAATCCGAAATAGTAAAATAAGTACGAAGTGTTAGTTCGTTGTGAGGTAACTTATTTCCGCACATCTTTACAAATGTCTGTTCATTGTGACTTGGTAGTGTACCAGTGTACCAAAATTGTCGAAATTCTTCTGGAAGAAACACTGGAAAAAGGGAATCTACTGTAGTGAGATAATATCGATGTTAATAACATTTTATTTATAACAAAATGTAAAAAACAAGAACAAGTCTGAACTCTAGAAAAGGAACTGGCATTTTAATTTAATTGTAATAGATAAACGCTTACAAAGAAGGGTTTAATCCTTGGATTAAAACGACTTTTTCCTGATTTATAGATCGTTTTTGCTTTTAGTCCAGCTCTGAAACTAAGCCAAGCAGTCAGAAACTAACTGACCAACTCTGTAAGTCTTTTACATAAATTGGACAATAAATAAAATAAATCCTCGGTTGGTTGGCTCAGAAAATCCTCCTGTAACCCCTGCAAGAGGAAGGACCGTTGTGAGGACCTTCGGTCTGTAAGACTTCATGCGTCACTACCATCTAATTTAACAGAGTTCAGTATTAGTATTATTACAAATTAATAGGTTTATTATTTTTGTTCTTACTAAGTATTCGGGAAGTTATTTAATCGGTCAGATTTTCATGTTTTCCGACCTCTAGATTCCAAAAACAAATGTCTGACTGTCTGTCTATGTGGTTAGGTTTTATGACTCATGCCCGGGCTTTAACTACGAGGTCATATCGTCCACTACCAGAGCGTTCTTTCGTCAGAGTCCTAAATTTTGCCTACCCAAAATTTTTATTCACCTAGGCCAGGGTCTTTAAAGTGTACCTACCTGAGATCGTACAGGCTCGGGACCATCGCTTAACGTCCCATCCGAAGGATGGTGTGCTTAAGTTTATTTTATCTGGGAGGTAAGGGCCTCGGCCGGGTTTCGAACTCGCGACCTTGAGCTCAAACGGCAAGCATTCATCATTTATATATCTCTTCTAAATAATTTAGAACAAAAAAAGGAGTTCCTATTTTAAATTGCTAGAAGTTATGCTCCTGATTTTATGAAACTTGGATTATTTTCTTCACTAGAGATTATTCCTTCTTCTCCTGATCTATCTACTTCACCTTCTTCTGATCTATTTGATTTCAAAGTGAGACAATTTTTCCTTCAATGTCATTTATTTTGTTAACTTATAATTTTCGTTGTAGAAGTTTCTTCTCAGCCTAGGTTCTCTTCTTGTTTTTAGGGCGGTTATTAAACTTATTTATTCAACAGAATTAATGTGTTTATGCATAATTGACTAATTTTTATCATTAATTATTTTAACCAATCTTTCGAGTTCTATTATTAAAGAAAATCTCGACAGTTTTGCCAACATAAACTATGTACGTCCACTTTCCTTTAGTTTCTCCTGTTTCTTTTCACAGATTATTTATTTAAAATATAAAAAATTATTTTAACAACCTTCTCAAATTTAGTACAATGTTTTTTTTATAAGATTTGCTTTCACTTTTTTGTCATTGCTTCGAATGAATGAATGAATAACTTTATTGCTCATAAAGAATTATATTACAGTAATACATAATCATAAAACAATTTATAAATATTAGGACTAAACTAAAATAAAACAAAGCAGATAAGATCAATTAACAAAACAATAGGAATGATTTCTACTAAAATAAAATAAAATAACTTGATTCTGAAAACAAGGAATAAAAAACGTACAAAAAATAATAGAATAATTGAAATAAAGGATGTTGTCTTTCCACTGTTTTATTTTACACCAGACATCATCAGTGGTTCATCCCACTCACACAGCACAGCGGTTAGAAGACAACATCTTACTATCACATATGAATAGAATAATTCACCTATGGTAGGGGTCTTTAAGGCCCGGCGCATATTGGACCCAGCCCACGCGCAGCCCAGACCATGGGATGGGTCGAGTACCGCATTTTGAACCCAGTTGTTGTTACCCAGGTTTCGCGATGTCAGCGTCAGAACTCCTCCTGGATTTAGAATCCGAGTCAGAACATGAAGAAGTGGTTGTACTATATTCGTTAATGAAGAGGAGCAGAAGTAAAAATATTTATTTAGCTGGCAGGAAAACATACGGAGAGTTCAACCTGTTTCAGCAAGTTCCTCATAGTGTTTTTAAAAATAGTTTTCGGCTGAGCCGGGAGCAGTTTAGTGAATTACTATTAATACTATAATATATACTTTATTTATAATAATGTATACTATATATAATATATACTATATTTATAATAAATGTATAATATATACTATAATTATTAATACTTTAATTAATAATTACTATATTACTATTAATACTAATTACTTTAATTACTATTACTGAATTACTAATTACTTTAGTGAATTACAGTTAATTGGAATGGCTCCGAACGATTTCTATTAATTTTTCGAGCTCCATTTGGAAAGCACAATGGGACTCACGCCCACGAAATCTGTGCGGAGAGGACAAACGTTCCCACGCGTGGGTCCCAACAGACTGGGCTAGCCATGGGCTGGGTCTAATGTGCGGCGACTCATTCAATGCAGTGCTTCACAGAACCACCCACGCGTGGGCTGGGCGTGTGCTGTGCGTGGGCTGGGTCCAATATGCGCCGGGCCTAACGAGTGCCTGACAGGCTCAGGACCATCGCTTAACGCCCCATCCGAAGGACGGTGTGCTTAAGGTTTTTTTTTTTAGCTCCCAGATAAATTAAACTACGGGCCTCGGCCAGTTTTTGAACATGTGACCTTGAGCTCAGTAAGCAAGCACGCATAGCACAGAGCTACATGGCGCCCTCTGAAACGATTAATAAAAAAATGTATATAAAATAAAACTCTAAGTAGGTAAACATTAGTATTTTAGAGTTAACTCCAACCTTGGGAGAACAAATAAATAAATATCATGAAGCTTCTGTTCATCTGAATTAGTAGGTGTTATTTACTATTAGTAAATTGTGGAGATGTGTTGTTGAGAGACATCTATCGGATGCATCCTACTATCAGAGTTATATTATAAACTAGCAGTAATACTCGACGTTGCAGGTGAAATTCCATGGCAATCCGATCATCCGTTAATGAGCTAGCACTATCCTTATGCTCAGGGCCCCCCACAACCCCCCTTTCCCTGAGTGAATTTTGAGACGCATAGCCTATTTTTCAGTGGGGTTCCAAGGGATTCTACATGTGAAGTTTCATGAAAATCCGTCAAGCGGAACCACTCTCGTTTCAGAGGGCGCCATGCGAGCTTGCTTACTCAGCTCAAGGTCGCAGGTTCAAAACCTGGCCGAGGCCCTTAGTTTATTTTATCTGAGAGCTAAAAAAAAAAAAACTTAAGCACGCCATCCTTCGGATGAGGCGTTACGCGATGGTCCCGAGCCTGTACGGTACTCGTTAAAGACTCCTACCATAGGTGAAAAAAAATTTAGGGTAGAAACGTTTAGAATCCCCACAGTAGGTCGGGCTCATGTCCACCAGAGTGACGAAAGTGCTCTACGGTAGTAGGCGATATGACCTTGTAGTTAAAGCCCGGGATAGGAGTCATAATAACTAAATAACTCTAATGTGGAAAGAACATAAATATTTTCAATGGAATTTCATATTTCCCAACTCCCATTCCAAAAATGATTTGTTCACCTATTGATTTCAGCTAAAGCAGCCGAAGAAAAAAGGGGGTGGAGGTCATATAAATACTCCAATAACTTACAATGTAAGGAATATATCGAGAGGAAATTGGCCAAAGAGGTTTATGTGTTTTTTAAACTTCTCTGGGATGTTGATATGTTAATTTTTTCTAGAGGTGTCTTCTTTTTTTGACAATATTTCGGGACACTTCGACCGTTCATAGTGACCAGAAGAAGGGGCATAAAAGTTTCCCAAAATATTGTCAAAAAAAGAAGACACCTCTGGAAAAATCAACAAAAAGGTTTAGTGGAAATGTGGAAACTTAGTTGATAATATAAATAATAATTTGATCTGTGGAAATACATAACCATGATTTACTTGAAATTAGATAGATATTTCAAATAACCGACATTACTGGCCATCATATTGGTCTGATTCATTAGTTTGAAATGTCCATCAAAGGACCCTGAAGTGGGTCGCGGTAACCCTGTCAAACGGCTAATTCACTTATCCGCTGCATCGGGAATCCACTCACATTCAAATCCTCATTTATTATTAAACTTTAATTGTATAGTTATTTTTCATCTCTGATAAAATGGATTTTATTAACACTTTTGGTATGATCTGTTTCCGGGCAGTTTTCGACCCCTAAGCTCATTGCTGTCTTATTGTACTCCCTATTTAACGAAGAAACGTTATGTTAATATTTAGTGATACCAATTAAAGAAACGTTATGTTAATATTTAGTGATACCAATTAAAGAAACGTTATGTTAATATTTAGTGATACCAATTAAAGAAACGTTATGTTAATATTTAGTGATACCAATTAAAGAAACGTTATGTTAATATTTAGTGATACCAATTAAAGAAACGTTATGTTAATATTTAGTGATACCAATTAAAGAAACGTTATGTTAATATTTATTGATACAAATTAAAAGAGAAAATATAAAAATATTAGGTGAATCACCGACAATTTACTTCCCCAGCGCGAATTAATTAAATTTTTGTTGTCCCTCTGAAACTAATTCAACAATTTTCTTTAATTTTTTTTTTTTTTTTCCTTTTTTTGATATCAGGGGTCGGAAATCATGAAATTACATAATTTCCCCATAGTTTGGGAAGTAAAAAAATTATATAAAATAAATGAGCAAGCACACACACCACTGAGCTACCGGCGCCCTCTGGATACACATAACATTTCGACTCTTTATTATCTGATTACATAACTTCTCCTGTACATCGTATAGATGGGGATGTAAAAAAAAATAATAGTGGAGAATTCTATACAAGATAGTGGTGAATACTATACAAGATAGTGGTGAATACTATACATGTTTGTTGTGAATACTAGACATATTTGTGGTGCTACACGTTTGTGGTGATTACTACATATGATATTGGTGAATACTATTCATCTTTGTGGTCTGAAAGTATTCATGATATGACCTCGAGACGTGACAGGTCGGTATCATTAGTTATTATTAAATAACATATCCGAGGTTTTTTTGTATTTTATATTAATTTAAAAGTATCGATGAGTAGTACTCATATACAGAGATTCATTATAATGTAAGAACCCAAATCCAGATATATTCTCATTTTATTTATCCTATTGTTTTATATTTAATTTAACTATCTTTATTGTATGTTTCAGGTCATTATATGCAAGCGTGGAAGAGAGGCATTGCAATTCTGACGGCAGGCAGCGTCAAAGTGAGTCCAGACGACCGGTTTCGTCTCGTCGATGGATACAATTTGGAAATCCGCGACGTCCAGACACAAGACGCAGGCGACTATGTTTGTCAGATAGCAACCCTGGTGCCACAGGAGATCACTCACACCGTAGAGATCCTAGGTAAGCGTTTTCTCTCCATTAGTCCACGAGTTATCCCATATCGCACCTCGAATTGAATAAAGACCTTTTTTTTAAAAAATTTACAATTAGATATTTACATCTGTCTAAAAAATAAATACAACAAGCAAATGTGCTTAGAGAGAGATAATGGCAATGTCAAAATGTCAAGAGGGGAGAAACCACCCAGTGGTGACACTCCCTAGGCACTGAGTTACTCTCATTTGTAACTGATCACTGTCAATGCTGCTGCTAAAGAGGTCTCTAGGCCATTGGCATTCAAGTCGTCGTTGGGGAAGTATGGCAGAATGGAGGACACGGACTAGAGGATTATTGTGGGAACTAAGGGAAAAAATTAATTTTTTATACTTGGATTTAGCAACTTCGGTGACAAAAGGTACGTTAAGATCATTGTGAAGAGTTGAAGGAGAAGTCCACATAGGTTTGAGTTGTATGTAAGTCGTATTGTTTTCAAAGTTAATTTAGATCTTTTGCCTAGTAGTCTTAGTAACAGATTAATGTCTGTTCATTTCTTGTATTTTCAGTCTCTTGTGAGGATTCCAAGTTCGAGTGTAAGGGGCTTCGTTTTTTAAATGGGATCGTAAATAAATACCTAACTGAAAAATGGCAATTTTTGAGATATGGTTGACAAAAGTGTCAATTAAATGTTCTTTCTAATAAATCTCATAAGTTTATCTCCATAACAAGACGCTAGAGTTCGGTACTGTCACTGCCGAGTGATTTCTTAAGAGCAAAAACAACCCAGTAGTGAGTTCCGTTTTAACATTCAGTTGTTGACGTTGAGTTGCCATTTATAAAATGTAAATGTGATTCATGTCGGTGTCTGTTCGTTTTTGCAGGGATACTTTTGCAAAACTTAGTCGTTTCATTCGAGCTGGGACAGTACATTGCGATGATTCACGAACGACTATTTTTTTTTCTTCTTAACTGGGGGACACCATTGGGGAAATACGATTCCAGCAAAAATCAGGTCAGCTTAATTCTTCGGATTCTATTAGAAATAGAAATACGTACAGTTCAAAATCTCTAAAGGGAAAAAAAAACACTTTAATTACATTAGACGTGTAATTGTGTGTCGTAAATATTGGTGAAATGGTGGAGAAGACGTTGAGATGGAATTTCCGAAGAGGCAGTAAAGATTTAAAGCGGTAATTTATCTAACGATCCAATTAACATGGCGGCCAGTGGAGGACCGTTCCTGAATACACAATATTCACCAACTTATAAATAATTTATAGAGTCTACTATAGATAATTGATTGATTTTTAAAGTGAATTATATTTTTTTTCTATTTCTGTTTTGTAAATTTGTGATAACTTCCAACACACTTAAATTTAGCGTAGGGCAAAATTTAACTTTAATGTTGCAATGGATATAGCCGAAACAATGTTGAGACTTTAATAATAAAGGAAGTTAAGTAGTTGGTAAAAAATTCGATGTTAGTTATTATGACTCATGCCGGCTTTAATTATGTGGTCATATCGCCTACTACCAGAGCGCTCTTTCCTCACTCTGATGGACATGAGCCCAACTCTATTATAGGAATCCTAAATTTTGCCTACCCTAAATTTTTATTCACCTAGGGTGGGGTCTTTAACGAATACCTGACATCGCACAGGCTCGCGACCATTAGGCTGGTTAGCAAGCACGCACTGAGCTACCGGCGCCCTCAAAATTCGATGTTGAGTTATCAATGAAATTTCATATTTCTCGACTGAATGGAAAAATTAGAAATGTGAATGACTGAAAATCAATAGGTGTCGGTCGTCCATATGAGACTCCGGAACACGTTATCTTTCGATAGAATGAATATATCGACACAAACTTTTATGTGTTGAGGTAGGGCGAAAACTTCTAAAACTTCGTTGCGAATAATTCACCCTCCACTTTTTTTTTTTTTTTTTTTTTTTTTTTTTTTTTTTCGGGGGGTGGAAAACATGAATTCCCATAATTTCTGATAATATAACTTTTCAGAGGGCGCCGGTAGCTCAGTGGTATGGGTGCTAGGCTTCTGAGCTCAAAAACGTGGGTTCAAAACCCGACCGAGGCCCATAGTTTATTTTATCTGGGAGGTAAAATAAATTTAAGCACGCCGTCCTTCGGAAGGGACGTTAAGCGATGGTCCCTAGTTTGTACGATGTCAGGTACTCGTTTAAGACCCCTGCCCTAAGTGAATAAAAATTTAGTGTAGGCAAAATTTAGGACTCCCACTGTAGAGTCGGGCTCATGTCCACCAGAGTGTCGAAAGAGCGCTCTGGTAGTAGGCGATATGATATTGTAGTTAAAGCCCGGGCATAAGTCATAAAACCTAACCTAACTGATAACTTTTCACTGTAACATACTCGTATATTCTGATCTGAACTAATACCAGCGGCAAATGTTAAAAGTTAATTAAAATAAAATTAAAATTATAAGGCAACCACCCATTCAACGTTATTTGTGTTCTTTCTATCTTCAAGCTGTCACTCAAAATTTACAAAAATACAAAAATGCCGGAAAAAAAAAAAAAAAAAAAAAAAAAGGAAAGGACAGAAGAAAAAGAATAAGAATAGATTTACTTTGACGTTAAAAGAAGTCAAGAAAATGGGAAGACAAAAGAAATCAAATTAGACGAAGCTCTATGTTGATAAGAGGACGAAGGACGGAGGAGAGGACAAAGACGGACCCCGCACAAAAAGTTGCACAGAAACAAAAAGAACAACTGATCAAATCTATTCAAATATTTAAATTCGACAAAGGGAGATCCTACTTTGGAACAATTGGAGAGAGGATATTTAGTATATTTTTATTCTCAGGACTTACACCTTGTTTATTATTTGTCTGAATATATAATTAGGGGGGTATATAATATATAATATATATATATATATATATATATATATATATATAAAGTAATATAAAAGGCTGAAAAAAAAAGACAACGGTGAATACATCGTACATCGGTAAAAATAGCCAATGTTCCTCAGCACGAAATTAATCAATTAGATTTCCGTTCTCCCTCCAAGACCAATCGATCCTTTATAGTTAACGTATTCATTCTAATCGGAACTTATCGTCTTCAGACACGCAAAGAATTTTTTTCTTATTTTTGGAATCACGAAGTCGAAAAACATGAATGAAACCTCTACTTCGAATTTCAGTCCGATTTTGCTTTTATTTATTGTGTATATTTTTTAATGTGAATGTTTTTGTAAGCAGAGTGAACCTCGCTATCCCCACCCCTTTGAGCTATGCCAGTAGTCCTTTAGTCTCTACACTGTTTTCTCTAATTAAATTTATTTGCTACTAAATATTCACCCTAAAATTAGTATTATTATCCTGTTAAAAAAAAAAAAAATGCAATTTAACTATGCAGAGCACTAAGGATGAATGTTGACTGAGGATAAAATTGAATATTTCATTTAAATGTTAAATTAACTTGTTTGACTTTCTTATAGTTAGTTATTATGACTCATGCCCAGGCTTTAGCTATGAGGTCATATCGCCTACTACCAGAGCTCTCTTTCGTCACTCTGGTGAACATGAGCCTGACTCAACTGTGGGAATTCTAAATTCGGTGTACCTAGATTAATTCACCTAGGGTAGGAGTCTTTAACGAGTACCTGACATCGTACAGGCTCTGGACCATCGCTTACCGTCCAATTCGAAGAAGGTTTTCAAGGTGGTTTTATCTCGCAGATAAAAAAAAAAGCTAAGGCTACTGGCGCCCTCTGGATATACATGACTCGATGGATTTATTCCTGAGTTATCGTATTCACAGAAATTATTTTTGGGAGCAAGGGATCGGAAAACGTGAAATGCGGAAAGTTCGTATAGATGGTGATGTAAAAAAAGAATCATGCAAATTGTGTTTAACATTAGTTTTTCTCGATGTTTTGACGTTATGGATAAAAATACTGCTCAAAATTTAAAATCTGACTCATTTTTTCCATTTTTTCTTTCAACAGTGAAGATGAAAAGCTAACTTCAAAAAGATTTTTGATTACAATGAGATAAATTACACGGAACGTTAACTCTCCGCCTTTGGCGTCTGTAAGCAGATATTTTCACAGATCTCCCTTTCATAGTGAATCCTTGAGAATTAACCTTTACTTTTGAATTTCATCTTCAAAGCTATGTTAATATACCTCTCAGTTAGTTAATTTTCATAACCCTTACACCAATTTGGAGTTGTACAATGCCGTCGTACAGTCTAGCAATTTGGCTAATTTCACTGAAAATCACTCAGTGTCGTTTCAATAGAGCTGAAATAGACAAAAGTTCGTCGATGAATCAACGACAATCCCCAGTGTGAATTAATCAACTAAGTTTCTCCCTTTGAGACCAACTTATCGATTTGATTGATAGTCAATTGTAAAATGTTAATATTAAATAAATTATAATATATAAATAAGGCGCCTAAGAAATATCGAAAGTTCAAGACGTGCAATTTTGAAGAAAGTTCCTCCAGCCTCCTCAAATATATTTTTTAAATATATTTTTCTTTCATCGGGTGCGAAACAACGAGAACATTCATACATCTATATGTATCTGAATAAAAAAAGTGTGCATTGAATCATGATGATGTTCGCGTGAAGCCGGCATGTACCGGAATGAATTAAAAATTAAGTAATTTGACTATTTTTTTACATTTGAATGAAACAACCCCACTGTCTATTTTATACATCAAAACCTGTGTTCGATACTATTACGGGTGATGTGCCACAGAGGATGACACAACAGCGTCTGATTAAAACATTTTCTTACGTGTTTTAGCCATCTGACCACTACACTTTCAAAATCAATTCTTTACACAATACATTTTTTCAGTATTAAAAACAAATATTCTGGCTTATCAGAAAATAGATTCTAAGAATCGGGGATTTTTCTAACTGTAGTTCCCTTTCTTCTCAAAAAAAAATATGTTTATTTTGATTGAAAAAAAGTAGAGGGGAAAAACTAAAGAAGGTAATGGAGGCCCTAACGTAGGATATAAATATAAATAAATGATGGATTGTCCTGGGTTACATTATAGGAAGATAAATTGTTATGGGGCGCCAAACCAAAATGGGCTCTTTATGCATTTTTTTGGTTACACACATATATCATTCAATCAAGAAAAATGGGTTGAGTTTTTGGCGGGCAAACTTTGGCGCCAAGTGAAAACAATTATTCGTTCTCCCATCTCTTACAAATAAATCCCATAAATTTCTCAAGATCAACTTACAAAATGTTACACATAGTTTGCATAAATGGACAAACAGAAAAAAATATATTTCGTTTATTGTGATCAATGTCGAGATCGTAACGGAGAATTATTTTTTTAGCTGGTTGTTTCCAAAATGACAAAAACCAGCTGTTGCTGTTGTGATCATTCTCGGACCTACTTAGTTCTTTGTTTCATTTCCGAGGAAGCGAAAAGACTGGAGCTAAAGTAAACATCCGCTTCTCCCACCACAACAGTCAGAGCTCAGTTTGTTTTTTGTCATCAATCGTTAAGTCAAATTTCTTACGAACTCGAATTGTATTGTGAAATAAAAGCGTTAAATAAACGAACAAACGAAACGTCGTTATCTCACCTCTTCAGAGAAATTATTTATCTTAAGATCATACGATCGCTTTTTTACTGATAAAACCATTTTTTTAAGAAATTGTTTTTATTTACATAATTTAGTTTTGTTTTTGGTCCTCCTGGTGCCTTCTGCTTATTGTTATCACTCGGTTAATGTGATCACATTGGGACCCTGACAAATTAAACGGCGTGCACTATATATATAAGGACGCCGGTAGCTCTGTGGTATGACTTGCCTTCTAGGCTCAAGGTCATGGGTTCGAAACCCGGCCGAGGCCCTTAGTTTATTTTATATGAGAGGTAAAATAAACTTGAGCATGCCGTCCTTCGGATGGAACGTTAAGCGATTGTCCCGAGCCTGTACGATGTCAGGTACTCGTTAAAGAACCCTGCCCTAAGTGAATAAAAATTTAGGACTCCCACAGTAGAGTCGGGCTCATGTCCACCAGTGACGAAAGAGCGTTCTGGTAGTTGGCGATATGACCTCGTAGTTAAAGCCCGGGCATGAGTCATAATAACTAACTAACTATAAGATAAATAAACAACATAATTTAACATTTAAATTAAATATTCACTATTTTATCCGCAGTCAACATTCATGCTTAGTGCTCTGCTTAGTTAAATTGCATTTTTTTTTTTTTTTGACAAGGATAATAATAATTTTTAGGATGAATATTTAGTAGCAAATAAATTTATTAGAGAAAACAGTGTAGAGACTAAAGGACTACTGGCATAGCTCAAAGGGGTGGGGATAGCGAGGTTCACTCTGCTTACGAAAACATTCACATTAAAAAATATACACAATAAATAAAAAATAAAAATCTACATAATAGTAAAATGTCTCTCAAATTTCTGGAATTTTCGTCATGAAGATGACGCCTTCGCGTTGAAAACCGGTTATGTTTAGAAATAAAACAGTCTCGTCCCACAACATCTTACTATTACATCTGAATGTTTTTTCGTTATAGTATACGTCAGAGTATTAGACAGTTCACAACAAGATGTCCTGAGGTTGTTCTGGGTTTGAGAAATTAGGATGTAACGAAAATGTGTTACGGAATTGATGGAACAAAATATCTTCTTTTACGTTTAATGTATATAATTAGTGAATGAAGTCGGACCAAGTATCATGAGATTGCTAAGCTAGTGTTTTGCTCCTGAGCTAGGATGTCTGACCTTGCTCCCTTAGTGTATCAAGACCTTATCTAAGCACCATACAATGCCACTCTAGTCCTCATTACCTTTAATTATGTTTATAGGTGGTACAGCTTGTGAACACATTTAAGAAATCTGATTACGATAAACTCATTCACAATCACATTCCATTCATATTTTTTTAATTTTCATTCATATAACAGTTCTCGTTTTCCATATTATATAGAGAATGTACTGAAATCGTCTAAAAATTTTAAATAGATTTTATGATGTATATTGTCATTTAATGCTTATAAATAAAAAAAAAAAAATTATACAAATCATAATTGACAAACACTTTACACATGAAAGCTCACAATTGGGTAATTATTCAAACCAGGGCAGAAAATTTACCTTAGAAGACCAAACGGGCTGGGGGTACGTGTGATTAGAGAGATGTTTTGATTGTCGCGTGCGGCCTGCAATTATTTCTTTGAAATCGTAAATTCCTGTTTCGGTTTGATCTACACAACCAATTTTAAGTCTGAAAAGTGTGTTTATTTCACGATTTATTTTTTTTTATACACGTGTCTGTAAGCTTATATTATACAAAAATCTAACAAATAACAATTTTGAATCAAATTGTTGCAGAACCAATATAGTTCAAAAAATAAAAGTCAATTGACCCGCCATTTGTATCATCATAACGAGGCTAAGACAGTTTTCAGAATACAAATCGCTTGATTTTGACTTGGCAATAAATGGGGGCATAGTTTACCCCCGACAGTGGTGCCATCTCTTACCTTTGAGACACACTAAACTGCTTCCTATTTCGCCTCACTGAGTTTTGATATTATTTTTCCACTGTAGAGAAAGTGTAGATACACATTGTGTTGATGTTAGGCACTTTTATAGTATAAGAGGTTGTTCATAATTTCAGCTTTAATAGAGTTACAGCGCACAAGAGCGTGCAGCGTCTTTTGCGGCAGTGTCTGCTTTTTCGTTCCCAGGAATGCCAACATGGAGCAGGATCCAAATTAAGTTTTAAGTTTTTTTTGTTTTTTAATTAATTTTGAATGTTTTTAATTATTGTTAAGCATTATTGTTTCAAATATAAAAAGTGCAAACAAAGGCAGGATTTGATGCAAGGCAAAATCAAAAATGTATTGTAACTATTTTTCATAAAGGTTTTAATAAAACTAAGTAAACATACAAAATGTTTAAGAGTTAACAATCAAGGCCTCTTTTTAGGCGCATAAAAGCCCCTTTTTTAGGCGCATAAAGGAGCTCCCGATTTGTGCCCCGGGGATAATGGACAGAACAATAACGAGGTACCTAAACAGAAAATCTGCTGAATAAAACAGAAGCTTCGTAAAGACTGAATAAAACATTATTCTGAAGAAGGAAATACCACCGAAAGGAGGCCTCATTAGCAGAATTGTCTGTGGAAGAAATGCCCTGCCCGCATATATTCCAGGGGCATAATTCTTGTGGCCTAGGCTGCATATATTGCGAGCACATGTAACAAACATATGCCCATGGGGACAATCAATTGAAGTGACTTCCTTATTAGGTGCCCTCATGTCACAAGTAGTTTGACTTTAAATACACTTCTCCCTTCTATTGGAAGTAAGCCTTGCCTAGTGTACTACATGGAGGGATCATTAGTTCTATATACATACAATAGATGGAGCTTGTGTGGCCTCTGAGGGTCTAACCTATTTGTAATTGTGGCAAGAAAACTGATTTTGGCGCGAACAACCGAGAGTTGATGAGAGGATCGGAACAACTCTTTTTGAACAACCACGAAGGAAATTGAAAAATAGGGCTTTGAATTTACTTATGAAATTTCGTGTTCATTCATTACAACAGCAGTTATTAGAGTTTTTATGTTAAGCCCCCTAATCTCCCCCTTCCTATTGGCCGATTTGACTGAAAAATATGTGTCGTCCTTGGAGGGTTCTGGATACTCATAAAAAATTTCGTGTCGATAAACAAATTCTATCAGAAGACACGAATTTTCGGTGATAAATCAATTTCAAATTTCTGACCAATTATATAAATTCCTCTATATTTCGTAGAGCTGGGAAAGTAATAATTAAAAATACTAGAAAATTACTTAATATAAAATTCGTAATAGTAATAGTTACAGGTACTATTTTTATAAAATTTTAAATTATTAATATTATATATGATGTATAAGAGAAGTTATGTAATTCGATATCGGCTAAAAAACAATAGTTGACGTATATAGGAACAACGAATGCTCATAATTAGATTTGTGTCAATACATTCATATCCAGTTCTTGTTTTTAACATTGATTCCTTCATTGTTTTTCAACTTTCATTGTAGAAAAATAAATGTTATGTGTTCAAAAAATAAATATTTATAGCGAGGCTGGTATAGTGGAAGGGGAATGGCAGGCCGCTTGGTAGGAAAGTGATGACGTCATCTCAACGTTGCTAGCCTTCCCGCGCGATGATATGATTCACCGGCTTCACTGTAGTATTAAATAAATGAGTGAGCATAAAAAAAATAATAATTTAAAAATAAATGTGCAATTAGATCTTTGGAAAGTTATGTAGAATTTTCTTTATGAGACAGTACAATATAAGATACTTTTGAAGGTCATGATTCAAATTTCACGCCACCTTGAATAACCCATAAAGGTCTTCTCTATAAAACCTTATAAGTTCCAATAAAGTTTTCATCTCAACTTTGGGTCGATGCTTGTAAATATACAAAATAAAGTGAGCAATATAAATTTACAATACTGGGATATTTATTTATTCAAATAACAATATGAAATTGGAGATGTCATCTCTTCGCAAGATGAATACAATAAAATAACACCGACCATATCTACGTAATAAAGTACCTATTGTTTTCAATCTAAAATAGAAAATTGACATTTTGTCGGGAATAAAAGCTGGTCTTATATTAAATTTTGATTTCCATAGCAGTTTCGGCTAGAGCGTAGGGCTTTGGTCGCATGGTCTCACTTTGAAATGCGGGTTCGAATCCCATCCGGGAGTGAGTTTTATTTCGTAGATAGAACTCCCTCCCGGGACCATGGATGTTGTAAATAACTAGATAACACCGTTATGCATTATACATAAGGCCAATAAATAAATAATAAAAATCAAAGTTTACGATGAGCAATTTTGAGGAAATAATCAATAAATTACATTACTTGGATTTTCCATTAAAAAAATATAAGTAGAGATGACAGCAAATTTTCAATAAACTAATCCAAGGGTATTTTTATTTGATAGACATTGAAAATGAATAGAATAGATTGAGACCAAAATATTGGATTTAATTTTTTTATTTAATTTTTATTTTTTTATTTTTATTTTTTTCCTGCCTTACGTACGATACATATTAGCCATGTCTCTTATAAAGGTGTTTATTTAGTTATTTACAACCATCCATGGCTCCGGCAGGGAGTTCTATCTACGAAATAAAAGTCACTCCAGACGAACCCGCAAATCATGGCAAGACCATGCGACCAAAGCCTTACGCTTTAGGCCGCACGGCCACTATGGCCCCGTCTAATTTCTCTTCACCTACATTATAATATATATATTGTAATGTTCTATATTGTCCATTACATGTAATATTTAAGAAATGAAAAATAAGATACGTAAATATAATCAGTTTAGTAGACCTAAGGAAGGTTACTAGGGGTTATCAAATCGATTTGTACCAGGGTCGATATAGTTTCAAAATATATCAAATCATTTATTTCAATTATGTCATAAAATTAAATGTTAGGCTAATAATTAGTTAACAATAAATGTAAGCAATTAGGATTGTATACGGGAATATGAAAGTGATATAAAAAAACCCAGATGTTTAGTGCTAAAGGCTGTAAAAATTGTGGCCAATGACGGAGCTGAATCCAAAACGAGAGAGAAGTGGGCTGTCCCCTCGTGGAATGAGTGGGTTTTTATCAGCTCTGTTCAGAGTAGGTAGTAGATGTATGAGAGAACTGTGCAGAGAGAGATGGTTCAGTGAAAGTGAGTGTGGTGAATGGTAGAAAATGTAAGTGATCTCTTAAAGGCTGTGATAAGAAGGAAGAGTAGCTGAAATACTTGGAATCCAGAAGAGAGGAGAGGACGTGGCCGCAGTTGCGACACCCCATATTCAACGTACCACGCTGGAGACATCATGTTACCCACCAGCACAATAGAAGAAAAGAAAGCTGTCCCGCAGGTTTAGTTGAATGTTGTGTTTACAAAGAAAAATCTCGATGTCTGTAAAATTTATGTGATACTAACCCATAAAAAAATGTCATGATGAAATTTAAAATAAAAGAAAAATGTAACAAATTATTTTAAAGTAATTATTTTTATTTACAAATCATACATAACCCGGTCCTCTAATAATCGTTATTGTATATAACTATTATTAAAATAAATTTAAATTAGAATATCAAATAAAACGAATTAACGAGCGTTACAAATGTCGCTTCGAACAGGGACTTGAAAAATTAAGGACTTGAAAAATTAAGGACTTGAAAAATTAAGGACTTGAAAAATTAAGGACTTGAAACATTAAGGATTTGAAATATTAAATTTGTATATGGCGCCCGAAAAGAAAATTATAAAAGGACCTTATGTATAATTTTGTAAAAATATTTGTAAAAATTAATTTTAAAACTGTATAAAAAGTTAGCGTCCAAAATGGCCGACTATAATAGAGGTTCTCAGAGAACGAATCCGAACAATAATGGCGGACAAAATAGAGTAACTTATGATAATTGCCTTCAGCCGGAGAGTGAGACAAAGTAAGTTTAAACACCATGATGGAAATGATAATAAAAAATATGAACGTAAAATTTGAGCAACAGTCAAAACATTTTAATGAAATGCAATCAAAAAATTTTAATGAAATGAAGTCAGAAATAAAGTTAGAATTAAATTCAAAAATTGAGGAATTAAAGGAAGACGTAAGCATAAAATTTGAAAATGTAAAAAAAGATGTCAACAAACGTTTCGATCAATTTAATAAAATTGTTGATCTGAAATTTAGTGATCAAAGTGTAGAAATAAATCATAAATGTGAACAATTAAATAATATGATTGTAGATAGACAGGAAAATGGAGAAATAAAGGAAAATAATGAAACACAGAAGAAAATAAAATTCAATAAGAAGATAGACAAATGTAAATTTATTAAAACCATAATAGCTAATGGTAATGTTATAAAGAAACATAATAATAAGATAGAGAAACTAAAAAAACATAAGATAAACAAAATTGAAAGTTATCGAAGAATTGAATATCGAAAAGTAAATGTTATTAAATATAAAAGTAAACATAACAATAACAAGAGTAAAAAACTTAAGTGCAAATATAATTTCAGTAATAATAATAATAAAAATAAGTTTAAAAATAGTAAGACATTACACCTAGGGCATAGAAATGAACTAAATTATAGAAAAATAATAATTATAAACAATAGTCATAGATATCGGAGAAAACACAATCAAAGAATTAATTATAAATATAAGAGAAAGAAATAACATAGGTAGTTTAACCGATGAAATTTTGGATATTAAAAATTGCTTGTCTAGGATTATGATCTGGAACTATAAAATGTAACATTGAGATTAATAAAATTAATAAAAAAAATTAAACATAGAAAGTATCAGTTAATATGTTGAATTTTGTCGAAATGAATAATTGCAAAATAAAATGATATAATTAATTAATGAAAAATGTACCTGAGATTTGATATCACAATTTTATCTGTCAAGAATTGTTTGCATGTAAAATTTGAGTTAATAAAAAATCAATAAAAATGAATAAAATTAATGTAAACAAAGAAGTTGTCACTCGAGATGTAAATAGGGTCTAATTAATAAATAATTGAAAATAAAGAATAAATTAAACTAAAGTTAGAAATAAAAATATGGGACGTAGTTAACATGATATGTCAACCAAGTCTAGGTTGAGGAGACGAACTGATAAATAGATAAAGGATAAGACAGCTATTTAGAGTCTGTTATGATAAACAACTGATATTTGTAAACAGCCCAACAAATGTCAATATTGGTTGTGTGTTTTATTTTATGATATGTCTTGTTATTTTTTTTTATATGATGTATGCTATTTTTGTTGTATTAGAGTGGTTGTATTATGAAATAGGTAATAATGACCAATTTTGGGTCTGAGACTGATTAATGAATATTATAGTGGGTGATGTTCTGTCATAGAATAAAAAAAAAAAATTATATAATTAAATTAGATGTAAATAATGTTTAGTTTACTCTGCACTCTGAACAGAAAATTTATTATTTTTAAATGTTTTTAAATAAAAACATATTTATTTATTGAAATATTATATTTATGGTGGTTATTTTTATGGGAAATTTTATAATAAGGGTTAGTATCGATGTTGAACTATTTATTGATATTTATGCATGCGTTTTTTTTTTATGGTATTGGTGATAAAAATAAAAATAATAATAAAAAAAAAAAAATATTAGTTTAAAGGGTTTGTTAGTGTTATGTAACCGTAATTGTCAACAACGTGGGCCATGTTGATTTAAGGAGTTTAGCGTCCTTACGGAAACGAGTTATATTAACCCACAAATGGTTTTTGAGAGCGATAATCGCTAGTAGTTTCAGAATAATAAGTGATGAAATTAGAACATCCACATGGATGCATAGATTACAAACGTCATAAAATTTTAAATAACCTTGTAAGTAATTCCGTATAATAATAATAATAATAAATAAAAAAAAAAAAAAAAAAAAAAAAATGTTTGTAAGTGAAACGGGGAAAATGTTATAAGAATATTTTTTTTTAAGAATATCATCTTAAGAGCATTATATAAAAATTAGTGCAGTAAATCAATAGGGAAAGTAAGTCGAGATAGCGTCAATAAAAGTAGTAAAATATAAATAATTATCTGAGTTATGTCTAATTGTGACAGTGATGTTATTGATAAATGGAATATTAAATAATAAATAAATAAAGTAAAATAAGAAAATAAATCTAATATAACATTATGATAAGACGTAAATAAATTAATTGAATTGGATTTGTTACCTAATTGTTGTGTAATATTATTAAAGAGAGTTACCTTGAAGAATGTATTCCATAATAGACAAAAAATTTGTGTGTAATTAATTAATTATAGAAACTGGGTCACCATGTTATTTTGAGTCGCCAAGTGGTACATATAACCATAAGATTATGAAATAGTTTGGTACTAAACACTTATGTAAGCAAATGAATGATATATTTTGATATTTTTAGCAGAGGGCAATGTAATGTTCTATATTGTCCATTACATGTAATATTTAAGAAATGAAAAATAAGATACGTAAATATAATCAGTTTAGTAGACCTAAGGAAGGTTACTAGGGGTTATCAAATCGATTTGTACCAGGGTCGATATAGTTTCAAAATATATCAAATCATTTATTTCAATTATGTCATAAAATTAAATGTTAGGCTAATAATTAGTTAACAATAAATGTAAGCAATTAGGATTGTATACGGGAATATGAAAGTGATATAAAAAAACCCAGATGTTTAGTGCTAAAGGCTGTAAAAATTGTGGCCAATGACGGAGCTGAATCCAAAACGAGAGAGAAGTGGGCTGTCCCCTCGTGGAATGAGTGGGTTTTTATCAGCTCTGTTCAGAGTAGGTAGTAGATGTATGAGAGAACTGTGCAGAGAGAGATGGTTCAGTGAAAGTGAGTGTGGTGAATGGTAGAAAATGTAAGTGATCTCTTAAAGGCTGTGATAAGAAGGAAGAGTAGCTGAAATACTTGGAATCCAGAAGAGAGGAGAGGACGTGGCCGCAGTTGCGACACCCCATATTCAACGTACCACGCTGGAGACATCATGTTACCCACCAGCACAATAGAAGAAAAGAAAGCTGTCCCGCAGGTTTAGTTGAATGTTGTGTTTACAAAGAAAAATCTCGATGTCTGTAAAATTTATGTGATACTAACCCATAAAAAAATGTCATGATGAAATTTAAAATAAAAGAAAAATGTAACAAATTATTTTAAAGTAATTATTTTTATTTACAAATCATACATAACCCGGTCCTCTAATAATCGTTATTGTATATAACTATTATTAAAATAAATTTAAATTAGAATATCAAATAAAACGAATTAACGAGCGTTACAATATATATATTTTTTTTTTCTCCTCTTGGCCTGATGTTTACATTATGTTCACTAGTCACTTCCATGGTAAAATGTGAACTGAAGGCCTGAAGATAGTTATTCCTCAGACATTAACTTACTTATTAATACATATTTAAATATTATTGGTAAACAAATCATGATCCAAAGGCAGTTGGCTTTAATTTTGTATACAAACAGACAATAATGAGAAACCGACATTACTTATGGGATGACCTTGATATTTTGTTTATTTTTCTATTTTCATGGATCAAAGATTTATCATATGATAAAACTGACGTACCTACCACACTCAAAAAAATCCTGCTAATTCCTTTTAAAGGGGTTAGGTTAGGTTTTTGACTCATGCCCGGGCTTTAACTACGAGGACATATCGCCTACTACCAGAGCGCTCTTTCGTCACTCTGGTGGACATGAGCCCGACTCTACTGTGGGAGTCCTAAATTTTGCCTACCCTAAATTTTTTATTCATCTAGGGTAGGGGTCTTTAACGAGTACCTGACATCGTACAGGCTCGGGACCATCGCTTAACGTCCCATCCGAAGGAAGGCGTGCTTAAGTTTATTTTACCTCCCAAATAAAATAAACTAAGGACCTCGGTCGGGTTACGAACCCAAAACCTTGAGCTCAGAAGTCAAGCACGCATACCACTGAGCTACCGGCGCCCTCTAATTATATAAATATATTAAACTTGCTCTAGGAAACCGTATAATAATATAAACAATTTAATTTGAAAAAAAAAAAAAAAATTCAAATTATTCCATCGTCTTGGTGACTGAACTTTAAACAAAAGCGCATCTAATATTGTTTTTATTGTTATTCTGTTTCAATTATGAATGCGTTAATTGAAATACTTCCTTCATATAAAAATTCCAACCTGTCTCCACCCCTCTTCTTTTCAGAAAATTTAATTTTAGCAATATTTCCACAATGATAATGTGTGTACTTTTTGTATATCACACTGCAGACACGTAAACATAAATGTTTCTGGATGTGATCACATTTTTGATAATAATTCCAGTTGAATAAAGTTGACAGCTTGACTCTCTGGAAACAAGAATTTTTATTTTATAGGCGAATTTATCGTTAAATGAATTTTCCATTAGTCGAATTCACCACCAATCAAAATAGATTGGTCATATAGATATTCATAGAGAGGATTCAAAGCTGTGGATAACACCAGTCAGTGATGGGGGCAAATGAAGACATGTATGTGTAATGAGTCGGTATAACGGCGGTCGTCATTCTCACAAATTACACTTTTTCGTATGTTTTATGTTGTGGGACTAACGTTTATGGAGTTGGACAATACAAACTCATCCGTCATATAGCTCACTAGAGCCACTCCAATTCCCCATAAATTATGTTGTCCTGACTCCATTGTGTGATCGGAGAGTGTTTTTCTGTCGTTTCAGTTCTGGAGGCGGCCTCTCTCGCTAGAAGAGAAGAGAGACTCCATGTTAATATTTCAAACAGGCTCTGCCTCCCGGAGCCATTGGGTCCAACACAACCCCCGCAGAGGGCTCTTAGTCTTGTCTTCGTATGGCCCTAATAAAACCTTCCGCATTACACGTCTATCTTTTTTTCCCCACAGTTTTTTTTTTATATTGTTTTTCACTGCATTTCCATTGGAAATATGGCCTTCTATTGGTTTTTTTTTTTTATCTCATGACAAAGGCGGGAAGTAAAGACACTAAATCTTGCTTGTTTTATGGTAAAGGGTGATTTAGAGTTGGGTCTGAACCTAGTAACTGTTATTATGTCACAGATATGTTCCAATAATATTTAGAGTTCTATATCACAAATGGTAAAAAGTCGCTGGTGAATCACAGGCAATGTACATCCCTAGCTCAAATTAATCAACTAAGCTTTCTCTCTACTTCTGAAACTAATTTTGTGAAATGTTACCCCCACAACCCCTCTCCCATTCAAAATTTTGAGATGTCACATAGCGTATTTTTCAATTTGGCTTTTACGATTACTACATGTGAAACTCCATGACAATCCGATCATTAGATAATGAGCTACCACTATCTTTATGATAAGGCTTACCCCCACAACCCCCCTCCCGTTCAAAATTTTGGGACGCCACAGAGCCTATTATTCAATCGGGCTCAAAAGGATGCTACATGTGAAGAATCATGAAAATCCATGCAGCGGTTCGAGCGTGATGGAACAAACAAACCCCGTTTCAGTTTTATTAATATAGATTTCGTTTAGATACATCCATTACTTCGGCAGTTTTGAGGTTTTTGTTTCAAGTCCCCCCCCCCCCCCCCCCCCTCACCCCTAACTATCCCTTTCCTTTGGTCGATGTGGCTGAATATCAATAATCGTGACGTCCTTATGAGGTTCTTGATACACATATAAATGACTTTTTTTGTCGATATATTCATTCTATCGGGAGTTATCGTATTCATAGACAGTCACATAAAACATGAAATTCCGCTGAAAACTCAACATCGAATTTATGACCGATTACATATTTTCCTATACTTCGTAAATCTGGGGAAGTAAAAACAGAACCCTTATGGATAACTTACAGTGACTGTACGGGTAACCGTGTAACCCGGAAAGCTAAAATTGAACATGTTGGTACATAATGTGTGCCCTTAAACATAGCCTCAATAGCATTTCTAAAAAAATACAAAATGGCAGATGCTATCAGTAATTAATTAAGCGCCATTAAATTTAAAAAAATGTTTTAATCGGAAAGCCTAGTAATTACAGGTAAAAACGCCATATACTGAAATTAATTAAAAATTACCTTATTTGATTGGAGTTCTACGTAATCTCAGGTTGGCGTGACTGTTAGCAGTTTTCGGTTAGCATTTGACGATTTTTTCTTGAAGGGCTGTATTTATTTTAGAACTGTGTCTTTATTTAACTTATTATTTTTTGTTTATCCAATTTATTTTCCCCCATATTTATATACATATCACTCTGAGCGAAGTTTCAGTTATATAACTTCGTAGCTCTGGGGGTAGTGTGCTAGTGTACTGAGCTCAAGATCGCGGGTTTAAACCCAGCTGAGGCTCCTAAACTGTCGATTCACTCTCCCTCTGAACCCAATTTACTGATTTTGTTGAAAAACAATAGATTATTTACTCGGGGATTTCTGAATCAATTTACTAAATTTCGTGTTGCTACATTCTTTTCATCGACAGTTATTATTATGTAAATTAAGTTCTCTCATCTGATCCCCCACTTCCCTTTGGCCGATCCGTCTAAAAATTAATAGGTTTCATATATGATAGTAGATGTTGTGCGACGAGATTTCTCACAAAAATAAATAATAATATAAAAATAAATCTTCCTACAGGAGTATTTTTGACCAGAACCTGCTTTCGACGCTGTTGCATTGTTTATAGAACGAGGTATAAAACAACATCCTGTTTCTAGCGGAAATGATACAATGGGAAAACGACATATTTTATTTCGTTCTTAAGTAGTTCTACAAGGTTGTTTATCTGGGAGGTAAAACTACGTTGAGTACGCCGTCCTTCAGATTGGACGATGGTCCCGAGTTTGTACGATATTTTTAGGTTAGTCAAAATTTAGGACTCCCATAGTACAGTCGGGTTCTACTAACTATAAAATTTCTTGCTGATATATTCATTCTATCGGGACTTATCGCATTCACAAACACACAAATAGACAGACAATACTTTTTTTTTTTTCATTTTTCCAATCATAGGATTGGAATACCTGAAATTCCGGTGAAAAGGGTTCAACAAATTTTTTTTCTGTTTTCATAACTTCCCCCTACTTTGTACAGCTGAGTGAAGGAAGTTAATTAATTATATAAAATGAAATTAGCAGTATTCTACATAACATAATGATAAAGATAAGAAAATGTCAGTTCTTTAAGTTGAGAGAGAAAAGAGGAGTTCTTGAAGTATTTCTTCTGAGGGCTGATGGCAGGGGGGCCTGAAGTGAAAGAGGTCGACATCACTAGAGAAGCACACGGTGAGAAGTTGGATTCCCAGAGATATTGAAATTGCAATTATATATCAGAACCTTTCAAGAATGTTATTTCAAGGTGAGTTATGAAGAGATAATTACATCTTAGAAAATGATTTTACTAGGAATTTCATTTAACTATCTATAGCAGTAATATTATTTATAATAATTAAACTGAGAATGTTTCACGAAAGGTCCTAATGGATTATCTGTGTGTCTGTGTGTTAGTGTGCAGCTATAGTGGAATAAATAAAATAGGAATTTTAGCTGTACCTTATTATTTAATGTTTTTAGTACATATAACGAAGTATCTACTGGGTTCCCGGACACTCGGGGATTCAGGGAAACGAGGAGGTAAACCGACTAGCCAAGGAAGGTTCAAGTAAGCCCTTCATGGGGCCAGAGCCAGTACTACGTAAATTTGCTTGCTTATTCTTTATTTCACCAGATCAACAAGAAGTATGTTATACATGGTGCGGATAACATAATATATATACACATGAGGGATCTTCGCAAAATTGAGTTTCCCTTAACTAATAATTTGAAATAATTGAAATGGGATTTGAAAAATAACGGGAAAAGCTATTAGCGTAATGTGTCTTGGAGGAGTCTGGGTTTGAGGCGTCTGGTAGTGGTGGGTTGTCCAATGTTGTACGTAGTGGCACCCGGAACAATGGTCAGCCTGTCATAGTATCTGCGGAATTTGGAGTGGATAAACTCATCTATAGAAGGGAGGTCCAGGTCGTGGTGAAGCTGAGAGTTTCTAACAAACCAAGGAGAGTTCACAGCCATTCTTAAGATTTTGTTTTGGAACACCTGGATTCTTTTTCGTTTAGTTGGAGAAGCAGAGCCCCAAACTTCACACCCGTAGGTTACGAGCGGCCGGAGAATGGTTTTGTAAAGTAGGAGGCAGTTGTCGGGCTTGAGGTTGGACTTCCTGTTCATCAAAGGGTACAGCATGGAAAGTCGTGCATAGGCTTCCGAAAGCTTCTTGTTGATGTGTATCTTCCAGGTGAGCCTCCTATCAAGAATTTGAGGCCCTTAATGTTCAAAGGCATTGTTGCTTGTAGAATTTACCTGGGGATCCGTATGTATTATAACAAAGAAGAGTACGTAAATATGGGTCAGTAGCTGCTTTTAAAGGGAAGGAACGATTAAGCTTGGCCATCAGGGAATGTTGATATTGGTCAGTAATCCTGTTAGGAAGGTAATAACCTGAGGTAAATATGGGATTACGGCTCTAACGATCAGTTGTACGATAGATGTGAGCTGGCATGTATCCGGCCCCTCCTCCTTCCCCGGCCCCGGCCCCGTGCTCCCAATGTTTTCTTCTGGTGACTGTTTGAACAGGGATGAATAAAATCGGTTTTCTCTCACCTTGGAAAATAGTTTGGCTGACTCCTGTGGGTTAGGGCTGATAACGGGAGGTTTGCTGACTTTCTCTTTAATTTTTTGATAATACGGACAACCTTTGTAATGAGCTACGTGATTTTCTTTACAGTTGATACATTTAGGATTTTTAGTGTATTTCGTTGGGCACACAGAGAAATGATGATTGTCTAGACACTTGCTGCATCGACTTTCTAGCCTACAAAAATTCTTAGTGTGACCATATCTCTGGCAGTTCGTGCACATAACTATATCCCTAGACTTATGTTTTGGCTCAACGCGAACAATCGTATAAAATAATTTATCCAAATTCATAATCTCTTTGGCGTTTTTATCATTAATCAACGAGACTTCGCACAAAGGAGTTGGCTGTTTATCTTTGTTTAGTAGTCTTCGCACAAAAGTAACTGGGTATTTAGCGGATAATTCGTCTTTAATTTCTTGATCCGTCAGAGTATAGGGCACTCCTCTAATGATAACGTTGACATTCTTATTTTTCTCTGTGGAAAAAGTATGGAACTCTACCTTTTCGTCATCATAATACTTAGTCAGTTCCCTAAAATCGTCTGGGGTAGACACTAATATTTTTAGAGTGTTACCACTGACTTTGGTTGAGAAGTCACTTTTACATTTGTTCTTGAGGTCTTTGAGTATTTCTTGATAATTATTTGCGTTGTGTAGAAATATAGGGGGAATTTTAATTACTGGGGTATTACTATTATTTACTGCATTGTCGACAGAGGGCGCAGAGTCCATAAGCACTGAGTATCTGTTAGAAACTTCGACTGGAGAGGAGATAGATGTAAAATATTTGAACTTGCCTTTTTTTTTAACTGGTGAATGTTCAGGGGTGAATTCCGGGTCTCGTTTATGGTGATTATTATCCATAATCAAAGGAGTAGTTGTAGATTTCAAGACAGACGATCTGGGTGCATCAGGCAGGTGACATTTATTTAGAGGGTCACAAGCGGAACTTGCTACATTTTGACTGGGGTTCATGCAAATTAAATGAAAACTAAGGTAAAGTAATAGAGAAAAATAACAAAACGAAATTTAAATAAATAAATACAAATAAATAAAGAAGAATTAGAATGCAAAAGAAAACATAAATCTCGAAATTTAACCTTAACTTTTTATGTGCACTGGACAATAGCTACAGCTGCAATATGACGTAAATTTAAATTTAAATAAAAATGTTTAAAAAAAATATTTATAATTATAAAATATAAATCGGCATTATGTACATTTCTGACGTCTCACGGCTTATGTAACACCTATAAAATGATCACTCAATGTTCAATTCAAAACTCGAAACCCAAATTAGCAGCGTCTTCTCCCTTCCTCCAAGATAGATACGTCAAATATTTATATGATCAAACGTTGGACATTTGTTTTGCTACATTTTTGGTTTTAATGGTTTTGGCAGCATATACGGCTCTGTTCCCTTCCTATAAATAGCAAAGCTGTATAGCCTATGTCCACCGGAAAGAAATAAGCTCCCCAACGGTGAAAGAGTTATTCAAATCGGTTAAGTAGTTATCGAGATATCTTCAAATACACAAACAAACTTTCTCTCTTCATATATTAGTACACATTATCCATTTAAATAACCGTTATACTTCCATTATATTTCTCCATAAAGTTAATGGTTGAGTTTAATGAGTTGCGGGGGTGTTTAAATTTCATACCATCCCTCTTCTGTAACAAATTTAATTATTGCACATTTAAAATGAAAGTATTTTCGTATTAAATTGTATTTTATTCACAGCTTTATTTCATAAACAGCTTCAGAGTAACTATTTTCAGTTAAAGTGTTTAAAATATTCATTCCTTTTTCATTGGCTGGAAAATATATATATTATTACGAACTGAATAACTTATTTATATCTGTAGGTCGTTTCATGTATTCATTGTTAATCTATAATGTCCTGATAAGTTTCATTTGGTATTGTAACCTTCACATTCGAATTTACTTTTCTTCGTTTGTAATGCATGACTTATCTAATCTTTTTATTTACATTCCTTCAAAATAACGTATTGCTATTCACTTCATATTTAATAGTAATTTTGTTAATGTTTTTAAGTTAATAAAGTTTTGTTATTCCTGTAAGTTTGTTTTAGAGGGCGCCGGTAGCTCTAAGCGTGCTTGCTTATTTAGCTTAAGGGTGCGGATTCGAAACCCTGGGGAGACCTTAGTTTTTTTTATCTAGGAGGTTAAAAAACCCTTGAGTATGCCGTCCTTCGAACGGGACGTTAAATGTGTCAGTACGATGTTTGATAATTGTTACCTAGGTGATAAAAAAAATTGGGATAGGCAAAATTTAAGACTCCCATAGTGAAGTCGGGCTCATTAGACAATATGACTTGGAAGTTAAAAGCCCGGGCATGAGTCACAATGACTAACTTATCACTTGTATTAACCTGACAAAGTTATCACTTGTAAAGCTAGTTAAGTACTACTTCAAGATCATTTTAAATGTTACCAAATATAATGTTAAGTTCTGAGCTTTAGAAAATATTTATAAAAAGGATAAAGGATTAGTGAGTCAGTCAGCTGTTGTGTGGGTTGTTAGTGTTCAGTTGATAAATTAGTGAATTAAGTTGTAAGTAGTTCTAAGTAGTACTTTGGACTAAGTTCAGAGATCAGTTAGTAAATTATGTTGTAAATAATTGAGTTAATGCAAGACAGTGTTGTAAATAGTTGCTGTCTGTATTTACATGAACCAGTTTTACTGTTGTTATGTTGTCAATTACTTTCCAATTGCTGAGCATCACCCGGCATTAGTATTATACGTTCTTCGCCTATAATATAATCCTCCTTCTCATCATCTGCATTGTCTTATTCTGCTGAAAATTAATAGGTGTCCTTATGAGTTTTTGGATTTTCATATAAAATTTCATGTCGGCACATTCAGGGTTTCTGAGATTAAGCCCCTTCTTTAATCTTCCTCTTTCCCTTGAAGGTACAAACGACGAAACTTGCGTTGGACTCGGCATTTCGTACGTACTCAAGGATGAAAAAGTTTCTAAAAAGTTATCAGTTCTCATGTGGCCGCAATTAGATTTTAGACGATCGCTGTTCAGTGTCCTTTTTCAGCTTTTTTCGAATTTAATTATTTTTTATGTTTTTCACAAATCACTTAAATTCACAATTCATCACGATTTCAAAATGTATGATGCAAATTCGAAGTCAAAATATATATTATATATATACCCTCAGACGGTCAATTTGACCATGAGTATTGTCTGTCAATATTATTATTATTAATGTACATCTGTAAAAATAAAAATAAATAAAGACTATTATTATTATTATTATATTATATATATAATAATTAGTATGAACATAAAACAGAGTCGAGCTAAGGATGTAAACAAAGCCGCAAGAGAAAAAGGATTAGTGTTGCGTTCAAATCAAAACAAAAACCAACAGACACCATTCATTTCGTCTTTTTCAGTTTCCGTTTCATCTATTCATCCGATTTTGAATCTGAAAAATGATTTGAACTCATTGAACTGTCTACTTTCGGCGCCTTACCTTTAAATTTTAAAAAAATGAAAAAAATAACATGTAAAAAATTAAAGAAAAATACATAAAAAATCTAAAATTTGTAAAAAAAAAAAAAAATTCAGTCATATCAATTCTACATTTATATTGAGTACACAGGAAAGAAAATATTAAAAAAAAAACTTTAATACTTTCGCTGCTACTAGTGCCATCTGTTGAAATAAATTCATAATAAAATATGGGACATTTAACCTTAACGTACATTCACCAAAAGCTATATACTTTTTACGAGCGCAGGACGAACACGAGGACTGTCTGCCAGCTCCATTCTCATCTTAAAGTACAGCGCATTTCGCTCTACAATTAATAATTTTGGTGTTGATAGAATTTTTGTGCGAGATAAGCCTATTAATTTTTCGTAAAGGTTTATTCGTTACCCCGCCATCATTGCTCGGATGTTATCCCTTCTTGCCAACCATCAGTCTTCCTCGCCTGTCCATCTGTTCCACTTTCTCATCCCTTTCATTTCAACAATATTTCTGTCTTTTTCAAGACAAATTGATGGATATAATTTGTAGGAAAAGGTCTGCTTCCACAGCTGCTTGGAGACGTTTTGTAATCGGTCAGAAATTCGAGGTTGCTTTCAGTGTCTGCATCTTTGAACACGATAACTCCCAAAAAAGGACGCCACTTATTAATTTTCCGCGAATTCGGCCGGAGGAGGTCAGAAGTAGAGGGGCTCAACTCAAAATCCCTAATGACTACCAATGTAATTTCGACACAAAATTTACTATGAGGATTCAATAGTCAAATATTGATTTTTTTTTTGAAGGGAGCGCGAAAAAATAGTCGATGCGGGGAGTAATTTGGCGGCGTAGCAAATCTTTTTTACTTCCCTAGCTCTACGAAGTACAGAGGAAGTTATGTAATCGGTTAGAAATTCGATGCTAAGTTTTCCAACCACCTAAATCCAAAAATGGAAAAATGCTGTTTGTGTGTGTCAGTGAACATGTTAAGTCCCGATACATGATGCCAAAGTGAAGGGGAGAATTGGCGGAGAGGCTCAACAAAAAAACTTTTGTAGCTGCCGTTGTAATGAACGTATTGACACGAAATTTCATATGTAAATTCAAACCATTTTAAGGACAACACAAATTAATTTTCAAGGGGAGGGGGCACCATAAGGATGGCACCTATTAATTTCCCGCGAAATCGGTATAAGGGAAGGGTGTTTCTTAAACTTCTCTGGGATGTTCCACTGTTGGTTGTTTCCGACATTTCTTCCAGAGGTGTCTTCTTATTTTTTCGGACAATATTTCGGGACACTATCCATATCTTAGTGACCGGAAGAAGGGACGTGTCAGTGTCCCGAAATATTGTCCGAAAAAATAAGAAGACACCTCTGGAAGAAATGCCAGAAACAACCAGCAAAAGGGAAGGGGTCAAATCAAATACTCTTATGTACTGCCGATGTAATGAATATATCGACACAATGATTAATAGAGTCTATAGTATCTTTTCAATGTAGAAGAAATTCGAGATTCTGTCGTGTAAATGAAAATTCAAAATTTGGCCAACGTTTCGGAAATTATATATTTCCTTCTTCAGGGCCACAGAATACAACAAACAAATTAGTCATTATGGACAATGATATAACTAGATACTTAATAATAATGTTAAAAAGAGATGGAAACAATTTTTTTTAATATATGAATTGGACTAAATTACGCACGTCTAAGTGTCTTCTCCTAGTAGTAATATGTTCTCTTCTGCCCACTGAAGGGACTATGTGTATGCTACAAGTGACACGGAGGGGTACACGGTGCAAAATTGCAAATTTTTGTCTAATTCCACAAAAATATATTCATAAAATGTACCGGTTACGACTTATGACATCGTCAGCACAAAGTTCAAAAGAGACATTTATGTTTTTTGCTTGCTTTAACATGACATTTACAAAAATTGTCAATAACATAATAACATTTCTAAATGTTATGTTAAGGCAAAACTCCCCCTCCCCCCCCCCCCCCCCCCCCCCACGGACTTTACTAGGGGACAGGGTGTCACTGTCTTACATTAACATCTCAAATATTTGTAAACGTTATGTTAAGGCAGGACATAACCACCCCTCCATGCACTTCCCTAGGATACAGGGTATTATGCCCATACTACGTATCAAACATAACATTTCATCATGACTTGAACAAACCATTCTTACACGAAGTTAGACAACAATTATACACAAATTTGCACAACAAGTTCACGACACATCCGAATACACTGGTGGAAGCCATGTCGGTTCGGTCCTTGTCGGGCGAGCCTCCTCGGCGACTGAATCGTCGTTGGCCGCGTGACCTCCTGCCTGAGGAGGACCCCTGAGGAGGCGGTGGTGTTGACCAGCCGTCTCATCAAGAGACTCAAGAGGTGTTTCTGTTTTTCTTTGTTGTGATTATATTTCCTAGTTGTGATGTAGTTCATAGTTGGAAATTATGTAATAAAGATGAAATATATATATATATATATATATATATATATATATATATATATGAGAAAAAAATAAAAATAATAAAAAATAAATACATTTTTTGAAATTTCAAAAAATGTACCTATTTATTTTTTATTATTTATTTATTTTATTTTTTTCTCTTTTATATATTTATAAAAATTGTTTCCATCTCTTTTTAACATTATTATTAAGTATCTAGTTATATCATTGTCCATAATGACTAATTTGTTTGTTGTATAGACACAATATTTAGCATTAGGATTCAGACGCTATTTAAGCCCAATCGGTCGATTGGCTTTGGAAGGAGTTCAAAAACGTAATTGATTAATTCGTGCTGGGGAAGTACATATCCGATGATTCACCAACGCCTGTATTTATTTGTTAAAAAAAAAAAAAAAAAAAAAAAAAAATGTGTGGTGGAACGGGAATAGTAGCCGGGATAATCCTCTTTATTAAATGAACCATGACTGACTGGGGAGGTATTATATATGGAGATTAGGTTTGGTTTAATGCAACTCAAAGCCGGAGCTAGCCACAACGGAACCAACCTTCATTATATGTCTGATCCACAATAGAGAAATAATCGGGATTATCCCACTCCTATCCATATCTATTTATTATGTATTACCTCCCCCTATTTGACAAACATTTTAAACTATTGTATATTTGTTCAGTAAGGGCCGAAAAGGGTCGACGAACTGACATTAAACAGAATGAAGCAGTGTGATCGTTCGATAAACAGCTTTTCGACAAATATCGATGCTAATTAATTAATGTTGTTATTGATGATAATGAGACATTAATTCAATAAGCCAACATACGAACCCTTGTTACTTCAGTTATATCAACGGTTTGAAGTTCAATGTTAGGTTTTCACCGGAATTTCATTCCACAGATTCCAAAAATAAAAATAAAAAAATCCTGTTTGTGATAACACACATACTTATATAGGTTAGGTTTTATGACTCATGCCCGGATAACAGAAAAAAACATAATTAACCCCCACTCATATACGGACAACTACAGAAGTCTTATTTATCTTATTTGACTGGATCCCCTCCTTATATTTTGTAATCTATTGAAGTTATATAAATGGAACTTTGCACAAAGTTAAATGGTATGTCTATATAATAGTGTATCTGTATATGTAGACTCAGCAAAAATAATTGGGTAAACAGAAAATATTAATTTAAATAAATTGATGAAAGACTTCTAAGAAAAAAATATTTAAATGTTATAACTTTGAATACTGTAATACTGAATACTGTAATACTGAATACTGTAATACTGAATACTGTAATACTGAATACTGTAATACTGAATACTGTTATGCTCTCTGACTGATCCTAAATCGCATTACCGACATTTGGGGCGAATTAGTTAAATATTGGGGTAATTTTTAATTTATTTCATTGTATGTTGACTTCCCGTGTAATGACTCGTTATGCTATTTAACGCCGACCTGATATAACATAATATATAATTATATCATTGAATATATAATATACTACCTAAACTATATAAGGTCTTAAGTATATATATATATTTTTTTTTTCATCATGGTATATGAATGCATTTTTTTGCAGTGCCTCCTCGGATTCATCAAGTAACTTCTGGAGGCGCAGTTGAAGTAAAGAAGGGGGCTACCGTCACGTTGGAGTGTCGTGCATCAGGGAACCCAGTGCCGACGATAACCTGGACAAGAAAGGTGAGTCACGTATCTATACTCTATATCGGGGGTCGGGAGGCCGCACTCCATACGCAGACTACTGCCGGTAATGGCCTCCAGTTCTCCCTCAAGAGATTCCCCCTAAGACGTCCTGCCCGGTCTGTAGTAGCTGTGAATGTGTGTCTATGTACAAAGTCATTTCGTCCTTCCCTGACCCTGCAGACTAGTGCCGGTAATGGCCTCCAGTTCTCCCTCAAGAGATCCCCCCTAAGACGTCCTGCCCGGTCTGTAGTAGCCGTGAATGTGTGTCTATGTACAAAGTAATTTCGTCCTTCCCTGACCCTGCAGACTAGTGCCGGTAATGGCCTCCAGTTCTCCCTCAAGAGATCCCCCCTAAGACGTCCTGCCCGGTCTGTAGTAGCCGTGAATGTGTGTGTATGTACAAAGTCATTTCGTCCTTCCCTGACCCTGCAGACTAGTGCCGGTAATGGCCTCCAGTTCTCCCTCAAGAGATCCCCCCTAAGACGTCCTGCCCGGTCTGTAGTAGCCGTGAATGTGTGTGTATGTACAAAGTCATTTCGTCCTTCCCTGACCCTGCAGACTAGTGCCGGTAATGGCCTCTAGTTCTCCCTCAAGAGATCCCCCCTAAGACGTCCTGCCCGGGCTGTGTAGTGGCGGTGAAAGACCCCTCCAATTAGCTCCGTATCATTATCAGACCCCTGTTCTGTTTCCGAGTCACCTCCCCTTCTCTTGTAGTGCCTCTTCAATCCCTCCCCTCTTGTTATGACATACTTCCTCTTGTCTTCTCATTCCTTCTTTGTCCTGTCTATTCCTTTCCTCACCCCTACTCCCTATTAAATTTACTTCGTTTAAAGTTCCATTTCGAACACTTAAGCCGTTCTTGTTTCCAAAAGCGACAATTCCGGGGTGTCATCATCAAGTAAAAGCTTTGGATGGTCATTATCCCGATTTTATTTGAAAGCTCTCTTGACCCTGCTCAGGTAATGAGATCATGAGATCTCAATGTAGTTTCAAATACTTGAAATTTTTCCTTCCATCTGTTTATCAATTGATTCCTGTAAATCAAAAAATGTGAATTCTTATTTCAGAACAAGGGAAAAAATGCGATTAACTAAATTGTAACGTTAAGGCTCAAAAGGTTTTTTTTGGGAGTCCTCACTCATCTATGTATGTGAAGAACCAAAAGTTGTTTAATAATGCGAAATACTTCACTCGTTTCCACCGAAGATCTAACTGGATCCTCTTCTTCGTGCTGTACAGATGTTTCACAGACAAATGTTCCTTCCGTGGTCCCAGGTAACTTCTCTCTGTCGCCCTTTTTATAGGGCACTTCTCTTACACGGTTGAGCATTCTTCTTGTAGGTTAGAAGAATTTAAAAATATCTGTTGAGCATTCTTATTGTAGGTTAGGAGAATTTTTAAAAAAATTACATTTTTGTCTTGAAGTACTTTGAAAACTTTCTTGGAGAACCTCGCAATTTAATGTTGATATCTGAAAAACTATAATTCGCACAACAATACTTATTTCACTTTTCGTTTTTGATGCAGAAATCAAGAACAGAATCGATTACTGTTCCTGTTTGTGTTTTATATTTTTTTAGATTTTTCTCTCTATTTTCCTATAATTTATTTCTTACCTTAAAAAAAGAGTTTCAAAAAACGTATTGTACCGCGTTTTCTGCATGTTTTCTCAATAAAACAGAAATAAAACCTACTTACTATATCTGTTTTTCTTTAATATTTTTGAGATAATTCATTTCGAATCTTAAAAAGTTAAAATTATTTTTTCATATTGAAATTTCTATATTTTCAAAATTTTGCACTATTATATAGTCTCATATATTTATCACCCATTTTTAGTGTTCCATCAATATGTATAAAGGTCACATAGATTTTAATAACAATTTAAATCGCGCCGTGTTGCCTACTGTGCTCAAGGTCTAGGAGGCTAAAAAAAACCTTGAGCACGCCGTCCTCTTTCGGACAGGATGTTAAACCAATGGTCTGACACTCTAGGCACCCGGATAGGCGAAATGTAGGACTCCCATGAGACCGACAAAAGAGCGCTCTAGTTGTAGGCGATATGACCTCTTTGTTAAAGTCCGGGCATGCGTCACAAAGACAAACAGAAATGATCGTGAAGGTTAATAAACCAATATAATTTAAGAGACTGAGTCATTTCCATTAAGAGAGCCCTCTGACCTCCAGGCTGTATCCTTCCTTTCATTAATGATGGATCAGGTCGCGTGACTACCAACTCCATTTCCTTCCTCCACTCATTTATTGCTTTTCACCAACTTTGCCTTTAATTAATTCTATTAATTGGAATTCTTTATTTTATTATAATTTTTATTTAATTAAATCAATGTGTATCTTATGAAAATAATTAATTTTTCTAAGGTTTACCTTCCGCATTATTTATTCATTGTTTAATAAAAATTAGCAAATGTACTTATAATTTCTCTGTTGAATCATAGAACAGCATGCTTAAAATGAACCAAAAGCGCTTAAAATTTTAAAGTTTGTATTAAATATTTATTTTTTTGTTGATGTTCTCTGAATAACAATTATATTTTATAACTCTTGGTATCTCACTTATGAGCTTCTGTAACACTGAAATTTTAATTTGCCAAACTAACGACAAAAGACCGAGATTCCGTTAGAATAAATACAAAAGAAATCAATTAGGAAAGAAACCAATAAATAAAAATAAAACAAATGAGAGGAAGTAATATTAATTTAAAGAAAAACTGATCGAAAATAAGGGACTAAAGAGATAAGTGGAAAAGAAATAAAATAAAAATAAACTAATAATAATAAATCAAATAAATGCAGAGCTAATACAATTGAAGTTGAAGAGCGAGAAAATACTGAGGAAAGGGAATGAAAAGCTAATCAGAGGGAGAGGATTGTTTATCGAAGAGGATTTGGATCAGAGAGGATTTGAAGGAAGCCTCGGAAGGAGAATGAGGGATGGGGGGAGGCAGAGAGTTGTACAGAGAGGAGGCTTGAACAAGGAACAGGTTGTGGAAGGTAGAGGAGCGATGGGAGGGGATGAAGAGGTCTTAAGGAGGGGATCTGGTGTGTCGTTGGTGGATGAAGGACTTGAAGGAAGCCTCGGAAGGAGAATGAGGGATGGGAGGAGGCATAGAGTTGTACAGAGAGGAGGCTTGAACAAGGAACAGGTTGTGGAAGGTAGAGGAGCGATGGGAGGGGATGAAGAGGTCCTAAGGAGGGGATCTGGTGTGTCGTTGGTGGATGGAGGACTTGAAGGAAGCCACGGAAGGAGAGTGAGGGATAGGGGGAGGCAGAGAGTTGTACAGAGAGGAGGCTTGAACAAGGAACAGGTTGTGGAAGGCAGAGGAGCGACGGGAGGGGATGAAGAGGTCCTAAGGAGGGGATCTGGTGTGTCGTTGGTGGATGTAGGAATTAAATTGGAACATTTGATAAAGGTAGTGGGTTTCTTTGGATATTAGCATTTGAAAGAAGGAAGAACATAGGAAAAATTTTGAACACGCCGCCCATCGGACGGGACGTTAAGCGATGGTCCCGAGCCTGTAGGATGTCAGTTACCCTTTAAAAAACCCTATCCTAAATGAATGAAAATTTAGTGTAGACAAAATTTGAGACTCCCATAGTAGAGTCAAAAGAGCGCTCTGGTAGTAGGCAGTATGACCTTGAAGTTAAAACCCGGGTATGAGTCAGAATAGTTAACTATTGTGGAATAAATATATAAAAATATTGACTATATGCTCCTCTACAGTGACTATATATCACCTTATTTCATGTTAATTTGTTGACTGTACTTATTGAATTTATATTTTTATTTGTTTTGAAAAAATTCATTTTAGGGCAAATAGTAATTTTTTTTTTTTTTATATTCTTTAAGGCATTTCGACCACGAGGGTCATGAATGCCTGATGGATGCAGGTCTGTGGGGATCCTAGCGGGCTAATTTGTCTGATTAAAATGGCAACGTTGTTGAAAGCCGGCTAGCAATAAATAATAAGATCTGTGACAGGATGCAGTCTTTGGAGCCTGTAAAATTTATATTGTAATTTTAAATTTCGGGGGTATTGAGGGTCAGTTAATGATGAAAAAACTAATCAAATGCCAACGTTTCGATATATTTCATATCATCATCAGGGCTATGAATATATAGATGGTTGAGGAGAAGGCATGAAGACTGTGAAGTCTTACGTTCAACTGAAGTCTTCATGCCTTCTCCTCAACCATCTATATTCATAGCCCTGATGATGATATGAAATATATCGAAACGTTGGCATTTGAATAGTGTTTTCATCATTGACTGACCCTCAATACCCCCAGAATTTTGAATTCTACAGTCGCTAGCAAACATCTACTATTGTAATTTTAAGTTGTTCAACATTAAATTTTGTGTTTAAATTGTGTCCAATTAAAATTTCTAGAATGGCTTGTGTTACCATGAATATAACTTATTTTATTTTTTCTTTTAGCCGCTTATTTTCTTCTTTTTCACTTTTTTCCAATTAGCCTTTTTAAATTATTATTTCTACTTATATAAACTCCGGGAGGAATAAGTGTCGATAGGTTTTAGGGAAGATCCCTGAAGTAAAAAAATAAAATAAAAAGAAAAGTTATTTTTTCGATCTCCCATCCCCTTGGTGAATAGATTGTACAGGGGCTGCTGTGTTTACACTGAGAACATCATATTTAGGTCAAGTAGGGGCTACGACGAAAGGGATCGAGAGAAAGTGCTCCAAGAACATTTTCCTCCCTCCAATTTTTCCTTTTTCCTTTTTCCTCACACTTATTGAATCGCCTACCAATTTTGAGAGCATTGTCCATTGTGTAAAAAAAAATTCTAAATATTGTGAATATTTACACAATGGTAAATGTTCACAAATAAATTATTAATAAAATAATTGTTTTCATTATTACATTATTCAGATCTCTGGCACATAGCAATTGTCATGTAGTTTATGTATTATCAACATATTCTTTCACAAATTTTGATCATTCCTTATAGTGAAATAGCCTTCAGAAACGTAGATAGACTAACCGTTTTAACATCCGTCTGAGAATGTTTTAGTACAAGTTTGGAAAAAAAGTGAAACTTGTCCTGTCTTAAATTTACATGCTTTTATTTCCTCTCATTAAGTTATTTCAATGTGTTTAAACATTCGGTGATGTACTTTCATGAAATTAATGTACAAACATTTTTGTTAAAATTCCTCATACAACATTTGATTTTTAAAAAAGACTTAAAACTTTCTATTTGATTTTTTAAGTAGTTCTTGAATGGCCCTAATATCAAAAAATATTTTTAGCATTTCTTATTGGTTATTCTTTTACAATAGAATAGAATAGTTTTATTTGTCGGCGTCCAATGTCATAGTCTATTCTTTTACAATATCTATGTCATAAATTCTATTTCTCACATAGGCTACCCTACCCCCACGTATACTGCCCCCTACCAAGGCTGCCAGTACCCTCCCACCGCCAGGTAACTCTCCTTCCTCCTCACATAGGCTACCCTACCCCCACGTATACTGCCCCCTATCAAGGCTGCCAATCCCCTCCCACCGCCAGGTAACTCTCCTTCCTCCTCACATAGGCTACCCTTCTTCCTCACATAGGCTATCCTCACCCCACGTATACTGCCCCCTACCCATTTGGCCAGTCCCCTCCCACCGCCAGGTAACTCTCCTTCTTCCTCACATAGGCTACCCTTCCTCCTCACATAGGCTACCCTCCCCCCACGTATACTGCCCCCTACCAAGGCTGCCAGTCCCCTCCCACCGCCAGGTAACTCTCCTTCCTCTTCACATAGGCTACCCTCTCCCCACGTGTACTACCCCTTACCAAGGCTACCAGTCCCCTCCCACCGCTAGATAACCCCCCTCCCTTCTCACACAGGTCCCCACACATATGTGCTCCCATACATCTCCCCGGTTTCCCCTCACAGACACTTGTTTCCTTCCATTCCTATGCGCCTCACTTCCAAACCTCACTACAAGTTCTCACTCCTTCTAATAAGTCAGACTCACCCTAAATACACCTCCAACTTCTAGCAGCTGTCTTGTGTAGGGCTCAATGTTCCTTATACCCTGATTTATTGCTCAGTTGATCATTTTGTTGGTAGAATTTCTGCATATAAAGTTAACGAATATATAAATGAAGCTAGAACTCTATTTTGACACGCTATCTAAGTTTGTGTGTTTGTATTACATTACGCATCTAGTCTCAGACTGTTACCAAATTTTGCATAAATGTTCATTAGCTCCCTGACAGATCTCTGTAAATTTCGGTTATGACCCAACTAGAAAAAGTCACTTAAAAAACATTAAATCTAAAAAATCAGTTCTATAGTTTCCTTTGAAAAGGTTTTCTTAGAACGAATAGAAAATTAGTTGTAAAAAACAATAGTAAGAAAAATAATTTGTATTACATTTATATAGAGGGTTAGGGTTTATGACTCATGCCCGGGCTTTAACTACGAGGTCATATCGCCTACTACCAGAGCGCTCTTTCGTCACTCTGGTGAACATGAGCCCGACTCTACTGTGGGAGTCCTAAATTTTGCCTACCCTAAATTTTTTATTCACCTAGGGCAGGGGTCTTTAACGAGTACCTGACATCGTACAGGCTCGGGACCATCGCTTAACGTCCCATCCGAAGGACGGCGTGTTTAAGTTTATTTTACCTCCCAGATAAAATAAACTAAGGGCCTCGGTCGGGTTACGAACCCACGTTCTTGAGCTCAGAAGTCAAGCACGCATACCACTGAGCTACCGGCGCCCTCATTTATATATATCTATAGATTTTAGAATGAAATTCACTCAAAATTGCACGGTTATTGGACCATTTTAATTTTATTATGATTATTGTTTTATTTTTATTTTTTCACTTATTTTTGTTTATTGTCTTATTTCCTTGAAATATAAATATAATTTTATCTCGAACCCTGTCTGGGCATCCTCTCCTTCCTTTTGTAGTCGGCTATTTATGTATTCTGCTCTGTTTATTTTTAATTTATTTCCTTTTCTCTTCTTTATTTATATAGATACATTTATGTTCGTTTATTTTTACCTGACTGCGGTTCGCGAAGGAGTTATTATTTGTTTTAATTAGGTAATTATTTATTTTTTCATTTATTTATATTTTTTATCTTGTTTTTTTTTTTTACTTTCTCATCTGTATGAAGTATCGATCAGAAAGTCGATGTTAATTGATTATTTCGTCCTGGGGAAGTACATTGCCGGTGATTCACCGACGACGTTTTGTTATAGTTTAATTATTTAATATAATCTACTTATTTATATATTATTATGATTATAGTAACGAGACAAGAGGTGAGAGAGACAATCCAGCCTTAAATTGCATAATTGCAGTAGTTCTGTTGCAATTCCGGACCATAGAGAAATGTAATGGAACATATATACATATAACTGTGGATAGTTTCTTTTGAGTTCTATTGGGATGTACGTTCAAAGAGACAAATGCTAGTGTAGGGTAGCAGCTACATGGCAGACCGTTTCGAAGCTTTGTGATCACGTTGTCAATTGCAATACACTATCCACGGAGATGTACATTTGCCTTTGAAGCTGGGCTACCGCCTGCTGCCTCTTACACTGAAAATTTCGTTGTGATACACGCCCTTTGTCCGTTCACTGATTCGTCCACTCTTTACCCTATCAGGTAGTTTCGGGTCAGTGAGCTTCTAATGGAAGCCTGTCTAAACCCTATTTTACATGGTCAAGAATTGGTTCAAAAATATATATTTTATTTAAAAAAAAAAAAGTTGTTTGTGGATGACCGGCGATGTATTTCCACAGCAATAAGTTTTCGCTCTCCCTCTAAAACGACAGTTTGTGGTAAAAATCAATAGTTGACTTACATTATGTTTATATAATGCCGCGTTTACACTATGTAGCAAAACAGCTATATAGCCGAGCTATATAGCCGAGCTATATAGCCGAGCTATATGTAGCTGAGCTGTATAGCTATGACTAAAAACTAGAGTAGCTGTAGCAACTGTATGAGCATGTACTTGATGTAATCAACCAGTTTACTTCGAAATGACAAGCACACAACTGACTAGCGTCTTCGGGCGACAGCTATTTAGCTGTGCTACAACAAAACACGCGCTTCCAGCCCGGCTATATAGCTCAGCTGCATAGTTCCCTTTAATCTTACCGACAACCGATGGGAAACTCATTTCCAGCTATATATCTCTTGAATTGAACTATAGAGCCGGACTATATAGCTGTTTTGCTACATAGTGTAAACGTGGCATAAGAATCCAATCAAACTGAATTTTGTGACTCAGTGTTAATGTCGGCTGTTATTATGTTTTCTGAATTGAGTCTCCTCCCCCTTCGCTCTGGCGGATTTACCTGACAATCAATAGGTGTCATGTTTAGAGTGTTCTGGAAAAACATAAAAATTTCATGTCAATTCATGCATTCTATCGAAAATTATCGTGTTCACACACAAACATGACATTTTTTTTCCTTTCTGGAATCCAGGGCTCGGAAAAAATAAAATTCCGGTGAAACTCAACAACGAATTTCTGATTACGTAATAGCTGGGAAAGTAAACGTTTATTTTTGGAATTACTTTACCTCAATTACCAAAGAAAAGTGGATTAAGAGGAGAGATCAACTCAAAAACCGTATTAACATAAAAAGTATGAGGATTTAGATGACCCAATGTAAGTCAACTGTTAATAATTAACTCAAACGTTCGATTGGTCTTGGAGGGAGAGCATAAACTCATTTGATTAATTCGGGCTGAGGAAGTACATAGCCGGTGATTCACCGAGGACATTTTGTTATGTAGCTGATTGCAGAGATGAGACATTTGAGGTTAGTGGCAAGAGGAGCAACGGGCTCCCTCTAATGTCCTCTAGGTTAGCTTGGGTAGTTCTATTTTTTCTTTCTTCTTTTTCAGTTCTATCTGTAATCCATCAGGGCAATCTGATAAAAGGAACCAGCCCGTGTTCACTCCCCAAGGTATAATACTCTTTGTCGAATTGCCGGCGGGGTCTGTCTGTTCCTGGGGCTACATGGAACTTATTATAATAATTGGATTGTTCTGAAGTACATATTACCAATCAGTTTTTTCGTGGAATTTTAGGATCTTATTGGATTTACTGCTAGTTAAGTCTTATCCTCGAAGGCGAACCGGTTTACAAATAATGGATTCTGTAATTCACCAACTATATTGGTATAGGGAGAGTTATGGAATCGGTCAGGAATTTGACTCCGTGCTTTCAACGGAATTTCATGTTTTTCCGACCTCCTGATTCCAATTAACAGGGGAAAATTAAGGGAGAAAAAAAAAAAAAAAACTAAGGGAGTGTTTGTTATAAAAGATAATGGATGAAAGTTGTAGAAACCTCATTTAAGCTCATAATTTCAGCTGTTCAGCATAGGATTAGCAGTTTTGCGGAAAATTGAAAAAAATTGACATGCTATATTTTTTTATAAGTGAAGAACTTTCGGAAGTCAGCCATTCCATAATGACCACTATTTTAGAAGAGAGGCATCTTTCAGAGGACTTCATCTTGGAGATTGTTGGGGGCGCCGGTAGTTGAGAGGTAGCCTACTTGTCTACTGAAATCAAGAATACGGGTTCAAGACCCGGCCCGAGGCCCTTAATGTTTTATCTGAAAGGTAAAAATACCTTGAGCACGCCGTCTTTAGGATGGGTCGTTAAGCGATTGTCCCAAGCCTGTGCGGTGTTAGGTACTAGTTAAAACCCTTTCCTAACAAAACCTATGTAGGCAACATTTAGGACTCCTACAATAGAATCGTGTTCAAGTTCATAATAGCGACGAGAGAGCACTCTGGTAATAGGCGATATGACCACGCAGTTATACCCAATCCATGATATATACTATGACAATAACTAACTCGACCTATGACAAAAATATTCAAAATTTTCTTTTCTTTCACAAAGTTTTTTTTTTCATCTTAAGGAAATCAGGGACCACAAAGACGCAATGCTATTCTTTGAATATCTTAAACAAAACAATTTTCATATGTTAATATATCTTTGACATTTTTTTCACTTATTTTATTAAACACGTCCAGCTTGCAGCTTCTCTAAACACCGTCCATTACCCCGTTCTCTTTAGCTGAATGTACTGAGGACTACATTAAATAACAGACGAGGGCGAAGCGTGAGGAAGACTGATGGCAGGGACTCTGACGGACTAACGATTGTTCAAATTTGCATTCTCACTTTGTGTGGATGAGAGGGGGGTCTCATTAATTTTAAATTTATAATCAGTATGGGGGAGGGGGGGGGGGGGGGGGGGGGGTGACTCTAAGTGCTCTGTTTAAGAAAATCAGGCTATGAATATGGAGTCGAAATAACAAGAAACAGAATCTTCCCTAAGTCTCAGGGTTTAGCGACTTCAATCTCTTCTTTAGAACCCCCGCTCTTCTCATCCCTTAGGTAAGGAAAATCATTAAAAATTAATTTAAATCGTAACCCCTCCGAGATATTTCAATATAAAAATCTTAATAAAAGTTTAATTAATACTTTCAAGAGAACCATTGCCAATTTCAACCCTCCACGCTTTCCGCCTACATAATACTCTCCTTTAAGAAAAAGCAAATCTATCCCCTTTCTTCTTACTTGCATTTGTAAGTCAAATATTCCTGATGGAATGCATTTTTTCGCAACAGTAAACCTAATATACTGCATCTTTTTACAGCAATGTTGGAGGAGAAATAAACCAAAACTCTTTATGATACTTAACATTTTTAATTATTTATAATTAATTACTTGATTTCAGAACAACATCCTCCCTTCCGGAGAGAAGTCTGTGGAGGGTTTCTCGATCACTATAGAAGAGGCGAACCGACACCACGGAGGAACGTACCAGTGTACGGCGAGTAACGGCGTGGGACAGCCGGTCACCCGGGACATACAGCTCAACGTGCAATGTGAGTACCTAGTGTACATGAATGTTATTTTATAACATTCTTATATCCAAAGTTAGATATGAATTCAGGGCACCGGCTAAATTCTAGAACATGTACCACCCTTTTTAAAAACATACGTTTTTTCTTTACTTTTTTTAAAAAGAAAATATGATATCACACGTTAAGTAAATCTCCTAAACAAACCTACATGATCGACGAATATAATTTTCACTTTATTCAAAATAAAACCAAAATATATCATTAATATGGTTAAAGTTTGAAATTATATATGTATGTACATGCACTCTGTATGTACATCACACTATGAATTGAGTGTATGTACATGCACTCTGTATGTACATCACACTATGAATTGAGTGTATGTACATATATAATTTTAAACTTTAACCTTGTTAATGATATATTTCTGTTTTATTTTAAATAGTGTGAAAATTCTATTCGTTGATGATGTAGTTTAGTTTTAATGTCAAATATTCACTCAAATCTAGCTTATACACCCTTACTGATAATGTATATATGTCAATACAGGCCCTGAAGAAGGCATAGTCAGTGCCGAAAGCTTGGCCGAAATTCTACCTGTTTGTTTTTATCGACCACAAGTTGAATAGAATATATTTCGTGATAACATAGATACTGCATCAGATAACATAGATACTGCATCAGATAACATAGATACTGCATCAGATAACATTTATATATAATTAGTCTGCATATTTAACTAATTGAAATTATTATACTTGCAGCTGCACCAAGCATGGACTATAGTGCAAGTTATGCACTCGCTCAGAAATTCGATGTTCAGTTTTCACCAGATCTTCATGTTTACCGACCCCCTGAGTCCAAAAATGAAAAAAAAGAAAAACAATTTCCTGTCTGTGTGTGTCTGACAACATGGTAACTCCCAATAGAATGATTGTTATGACACGAAAGTTTGCGATGTGCATCCAGAATCTCATAATGACGGTCACTATTAATTTTCCGTGATCACCCGAAAGGAAGGGTAGATCAGAATTAGGGGCTCGACTCCTGCCCTCCAACCCTAATCATCGCCGATGTAATCAATTTATCGTTACTAAATTGTAAGTTATCTTTTGATTTTCAGTTCAAACGATCGATTGGTTTTGGAGGGAGAGAGAAAACTTAATTGGTTATTTCGTGCTTAGGAAGAAGGAGAACGTTGCCGGTGAATCAGCCTCCCCCTTCCCTTTTGCCGATTTGGCTGAAAACCAATAGGTGTCGTCCTTAGAGGGTTCTAGACACACATATAAAAATTCGTGTCGATACATTCATTCTATCGAGAGTTATCTGTGGTCACAGACACATGCAGAGACTTTTTTTTGGATTTTTGGGATCAGAGATTTAGAAAATATGAAATTTCAGTGAAAACTAAATATTGAATTTCTAACCATTTAGTTAGTTATTATGACTCATGCCCGGGCTTTAACTAAGAGGTCATATCGCCTACTACCAGAGCCAGACTCTACTGTGGGAGTCCTAAATTTTTCATACTCTAAATTTTTATTAACCCGTCCGAAGGACGGCGTGCTCACCTCCTAGATAAAAAAACATAAGGTCCTCGGCCGGGTTTCTAACCGATTATATAACGTATATACGTGGTTGAGCTGGGGAAGAAAAAAAAGAAATGGTAGAATTTTCGTGTAGACACTGCCTTCTCTGTCACGCCCCGCAAGATGTTCTCCTTGCTCTAATCAAGTTGAAGTGGGTGTAGCTACTAAGTTTCTTCTGGTACAAGACTCCAGGTTAGTTCCAGGTTCTCCTTTTCAATCAAGTCACCAATGTTTTTCTTTTCCTCCAGGATTGGTAATTCCTTTTGTAAAGTTTCCCAGACCCCCCAACTGGACCAATATTTACCCTCAACTTTGTCATATTTGCAGTGTCTGTCCTGCCCCAGCCTTAGATGGCGGTTCATTCAATCAGTCTCGTTACGGTCAGTGGTCTCTACTTTTTTTTTTGGTCCAACAACTAAAGTTATATTTGGAAGAGGTGGATTTTGATTGGGGGATATGCCCAGACCCCCCGTCCCACTCCTATAACACGATTTGAAGGTTTGAAGGAGGCTGCGATCCGGGGAAAGGTAAGGCGAGCGACTCTGAAAGAGGGGGACCCCTGTAAGAGCGGACAATCCCCTTTGAAAATATTTGTAGACCACTTGAGGACTAAAAGGGAGGCAGGGGTGGGCCCTAAGGGGAGGGGGGTTGACAAATATAACTGGCCTTACAGAAAGACAACTTCATAACCTTGTATAAGAAAATTATTTCCACTTAAATAAATTTTTACAGGGAAGTATGATCTGATCAACCATTGAAGGGTTCCGTAGGTGAAGATTATCAAAATAACAATATTAATTATCGTTAAACTGTAATATGATATTTAATATATATATATTTATATGTATGTAATTTGATATATAAACAGTTATCAAATCTTAGGTAGGGGTCGGACACACATGTGATTAGTAATAACAATAACAATAATAGTAAATAAAATTGTGATATACCCATTATAGGACTTTCTTATACCAACCAGGCTTATAGATCACCCTTCTCAAAATTATTTCATACTTGCATTACTAGGTATAAGAATGTCTACTCCCAAATAACGCTGTACAAAGAAACAAAATTAAATTAATTTTTGATGAAGGGGAGGAGAGAGAGAGTGATCTGTAAGCGTTGTTGGTATTAGAAAATCCTGTTATGGCCACATCATACAACTTTTTCTTAACTTTTATAGTTTTTCAAAAAGAGTACTAATACATAAACCATATTTTAAAGTTCGTTGCTATGAGTTACGATTTAAAAATTACAATTAGATATATGGTTACATTCTTCGGGCGCTATAACTTTTGTTTTATTGACTCTATTTCAAATCTGAGGACTTATTAGCATTGGAAATTTTATAAGGAACAATTTCGGGATAGGGCTAACCGTTCTCGGGTAAATCAAGGATATATCTAAAAATATGTGTTTCAAAACTACATTTCAAGATGGTTTTCGGCATGTATCTCGAAAACCGGAAGACCTGTGAAAAAATCGTATTTCATATAAATTATGTATTTCAGTATTTCCTACAACTATTACTTGAAAAGATTTTTGATTAGGTCATAAACATAAGCGGTATCTTGTAAAGTGTAGTTAGGTAAGTAAGTTATCTTAATTTTTGTCTGATTTCGGCTAAAATCTAATCAGACCTAAGTTATCACATGTGAACTCTTCATTCCGAATTTCAAGCTAAAATCTCCTTGACAACTATAGCTAGGGAAGTAAAACTTGTATCTCCTTGACAACTATAGCTAGGGAAGTAAAACTTGTATCTCCTTGACAACTATAGCCCCTCTAGAAGAAAAAAAGGGACAAGACCCTGGAACCCTTTGTAAAATAATTTATGGTATGCAGGTTTCGCTTCCCAAGATCTTTTGGGCTTGAGTGGTTAAAGGGATATATTTATTTTCAGTTTGTTTTAGGTTTCTTTATATAATAAGAGAGAATTACGACAAAGATTGTTTCTCTTAAAGAAATCAATTGTAACCGGAATTATAGTGATTTTAAAAGATGATATAACAAACGAGCGTTACTTTAATTAATAATGGAATGGAATTTTACAGAACTTTATTATTAGGGGAGTTCTAGAATATTTTTTATAAACATGAAGGGAGTGATCAGGCTTGTGTTCCATGAAAACAAACCCCAAGAATGTTTGCCATGCTTTCGGCACTGACAATGAGTGTAATAAAAAATTAGAGAATTTATTTAATAATTAAAACGATCTGACATTATGTTCAGTAATTATAGTTAATCTAGGTATATAATTACATTTAATGTTTTGTCTGTTAATGGTCAGAATGATTTCTTTGTTCGTTCAGGATTTATTCTCTTGTAATATAAAGTCCTTAGATTGAGACCATTCAATTTCTGTCTGTATTCATACATAATTAATGTACAATGATAGATATTTTATGTATTTGAGGTAATCTCGAAAACTATTAAACAGATTGGACAACTTTCATTGTCCGGGCGCCATCTGTTACATACGCTGCCTAAATCGTTGACAATATATCAAAATAATGTATGAAGGAATTGTTGGCAATAAGAAATTATGTACAAAATAAAAAATGTATAAAATATAAACATATTTACAACCAACGACTTGCAATTGGTCATTAGCGAGTGAGGTGTTTTACAAGGAATAGCATATGGGCGGCCGTACTGCTGAGAGTTCAGGCTAGTCCTGGAGCAAGTCCCGCTACCAAGCCCACCTGAGGTGTAGGGTTGGATTTTGAGAGTGTTTGTGGATAATTGTCGAATAAGTGGATTGGCGTTATGAAGTTTGAGGTGAGATATGGCATAGTATAACGAACTGTAGTGCCTGAAAAGGTTGTATGTTTGATTTTTGGCTGATTCCAATATTTCGATGCCATAAGTCCAGATGGGTTTTAGCATGGTGTGTTGTTTATCAGAAGTTTGCTTATGATGATGTCGATCGTCGTCCCATGATTGATTTCAGTCGTCCAGGTAATGTAAATGAATGCTTACTTACTTCTTAAGAGTTGATCGGAATTTCGAGAAAATCCTGAAGAAAGCACACTCACTGCCTGAAGTTTGGCAGAAATCCAGTTTGTTTTTATCGACCTCTAACTTCACCTCTCTCTTCCCATTTATATTTCTTGCTTGATAATAATAATGTTGGTAGATTAGCGGATACAATAATAATAATAATAATAATAATAATTATTATTATTATTTCCGTTAAACCAATACATGGTAATAGGAAACGTCAAAAGAATTTTTACATTAAGATAGCATATAAATTAGATTTATCTACTTGAGTTTAACACACGAATGATTAGTAATAACAAAACTATTAAAAAAAGTAATATGAATTGAATAAAAACTCAATAAATAAATACTTAAAAATATATGAGTACAAAAAAAATATATATTAATACATAGATACATTTATAATAAGTAGATACTTTTTAATTTCATAAAAATTAAGATAATTATTTTTTAAAACTCTTCCGGAAGTGTCGTCATCACAACGATCTTTCGGGACGTTCTTACGTCCCATCATCAGGTCCCAATGTGCGAGATATAGAAAAGAAGAAGAGAACAAAGTAACTATAACAATATATGTACATATAAAAAAATAAAATAAATATATACCTATATTAATCAATTATAAATGAATAAATTAAAAATCTAAATGAATAAATAAATAGATTCATAAAATAATAATAAGAATAAGAAATAAACAAAAATATTATAAGTTTTTTTTTTTTTAATAATAATATATTTTTCTGAATGTAATAATTTTTTTTTTTTTTTAAATAAAAGATATGACAAAAATAAATTAAATAGTTAGTACCTACGCAGGTATTGAATAATAATGATAAAACACTTAACGTAGATTCGACTGACCTTTAAGATGTGGAGGAACTCTGCCCAAAACAGATAGTGTTGGCATTGTGGCTCCCTGGCTGACTCTGATATTTGGTAATGGCAGCTGAAGACAGTGGACCTCTCTAAATGTCACAACGTTAATTAGTAGATTCCACACATCTCCTTCAGTGAACTACACACAGTTCATCTTGTCTCATTACTCAGTGGTGAAGGTGTGAAACCAGGCACCGCCTCCTGCCTGCTCTCTGTAATACTAGTCTTCAGTTAATGACATCTCCGGAGGTGGAGTATCTGTTTAGAAGATCTACACAAAAAAGGCTTCAGACAATCATCGGCTTTGTACTTCCTTCTTCTTGTTCTTCTTCTTCCTGCGGCGTTACGGTCCTGTAAGAACCCGGGCCTCCGTCACAATCCTCTTCCATTTGTCTCGATCCAAAACCTTCTCCCTCCAGCCAACGGAGTCTCGGTCTTCCTCTTCTCCTGGCACCGCCTGGCCTACCGTAGAGGGCTTGTTTAGGGAGGCTTCCTCCTTCCATTCTCTCTACGTGGCCCAACCAACGTAATCTCGCCTGCTTGATCACGGACACCAGGTCGGAATCCCCGTAGAGGTTTCTCAATTCTCTGTTCTTTCGGATACGCCATCTGCCGTTCTCGGAAACAGGTCCATAAATCTTTCTAAGTATCCGTTCCCACAGTAGCTGAGTCCCTTCATTTTTCTTTTGTCAACGCCCAAGTTTCACCAGTGTAAGTTACAATGGTTTTATAGACAATTAGCTTGGCCCTCCACGTTAACTTGAGTATTCTTTGGACAGCAAATAGACATCTGTTCCCTGCACGAATGCGTGCTCTTATTTCGTGGCTAACGTCATTATCTTCTGTGATCAGAGTCCCAAGAGATTTGAATTCCCTGACTACAGGAAATTGGTGCTCATTGATAGAAAACTGTACTTCCTTGGCCCGAATTAATCAATTATGTTTTCGCTCTCCCTCCAAAACCCAATCTACCATTTGGGCTAAAACACAATATTCAACTTACATAGTGGTTTCTGAATCCTCAAACTAAATTTCGTGTCGATACATTCATAACAGCGGCATTTATTAGAGTTTTTCAGTTAAGCCTTACCCCTAATCCCCCCTTTCCTTTGGTCGATTTGGCTGAAAATCAGTAGGTGTCTTTGTTAGAGTGTTTTGGATTCACTTATAAAATTTCATGTCAGTACATTATTCCATCAAGAATTATCGTCATAGACACACACACACAGACCTTTTTTTTAATATTTGAAATCTACAGATAGGGAAATATGAAATTCTGTTGAAAACTTCGCATCGAATTTTGACCGATTATATAACTCCCCTTATACTTCGTATATCTGAAGAAATATTATCAACTTAATAATAGAATCATTTAACGTAAAGTTACTAACAGAGAATATAACGTTGCTAACCGGACAACGCAGTGTGAACTTGCTAGTCTTAATATATAATTTTCAATAGACATTTTTCAGTGACTTGATGAAAATAGAAGATGGGAGAGACTCCTGTTTTTAAAGCCCTCCGGCTCAAGGACTTGGGGAAAATAATCGAGACGAAAGTTCCTCAAAATAAGCTTCTCAACTTTCAAAAAAGCAAATAAAAGACCAAACATTGTCAAACAAATCTCTTCGAACCGGAATATTATAGCTTTTTTATTGTCTTATATATGTATTTTTAAACATTTTATTTTACTTCACCTAACTATAGGGGCAGTTATGTAATCGGTCAGAAATTTGATGCGCAGTTTTCAACGGAATTTCTTTTTTCCGAGCTCAGGAGGTTCATCTGTAATGTAGTCGATATTAGACTGGGACCCTTTTCAGACGAAACTTTTCATCCTATTTTTTTATGTGAAAAATGGTTCCCCTTTTCCCTAATAAATTTACGTGGACAATTTTATAATTTGACAATTTCAATTTAAAATTACTTTCAACCAAAAATTATTTTCAACCAAAAACAGGATGGAGGAGCTCCGCTCCTGGCGCGCGTCCCCTGACGCACACAGTTTTTATTGAAAAATCTATATGTTATGGAGCAAAACAGATTTTAGTTTCGTTATAAAGAGGCCAAATTGGGAAACTAGCAGAATTATTAGATTGAGAGACTGAATCCAAATTTCTGTGGAGAATTGTCGTGCTCTCATTTACATAGTCTGACATATTGTTTTCTTGACTCAATACATCACAATATACAGGATCTGTAATAATGGCTCCTCTAAGATATCACATTCCTCACGTTTGAGTAAAATTGATATTATAAATTAAAGTGGAATTATGATCTTTCACTATAGCATTGCGTTATTTAACTCATAATTTATCAAATCTCGAAGAAGTGAAACTAACAAAAAATGCAGAAACGTAATTAAGAGTAAAAAATGAAATTAAAAATTAAATCTTAAAAGGGGAGGAATTGGAGAATGAGCTCGGGAGTGGGAGGGGAAGGTACATTAAAATCTCATTTGTTTTGAAAAATGTCATATTTTTTTTTTTCGAGATTCTTACTACTAACTGCTTTTATACCTGGGTTACAGTGATTTTCTGATCATTATTATCTACCTGATTTGAAATGACGGGGTTAGAATCAAAATGGTCTAATTGTAATTGGCATTTTTAAAACTTTGAAGAAACTGCGCAAGTTCTTAACTGATTTAAAAAATCTATAATTTATCGAAACCGGAAATATTTTGTCTTCTGCTTTTATAAATGAATAAAACAAACTTATTTTTGAAATATTGTCTATTCCACTAAAGATATATATATATATACAACTACCGGTTTCGGCTTTATACCATCGTCAGGTCTAGTTGTGAACTAGACCTGACGATGGTATAAAGCCGAAACCGGTAGTTGTATATATATATATATCTTTAGTGGAATGGACAATATTTCAAAAATAAGTTTGTTTTATTCATTTATTACAAGTTTCCACAATATGTCCGCGTTCCTCAACTTAGAAGTTCTGCTTTTATGGTGAAAGTTGTTGTTAGCAATCCATAAAATTGAATAAAAATCTTAATTTCAAGGTCACTATTGATGTTACTTGTTCATGTCACCAAAATGGTGTAAGTGATTTGCCACTAGATCTCAGCACTGGCTAGGATTTCACTTGTACAACTTTTTTTCCTGAACATAACTCAAATAAATCACAATCACCTCAAAATTTTAACTTAAATCTAAAATTGTGTAACTTAAAGTTACGAACCTTCAACGTAGAATATAGACAAAGCTTGATCCGATTTCCGTAAAATTTTACGCGTAGATTCCTTATAAGCCCTGTTACAGTCACTAATCAGACAAATCTGGGTAACTATGCTACTTTTTAATAAATCAAATGATTCATTCAGGAAGCCCTGAATTCTGGTTGTGATTTTACAAGAAAAAAAAAATCTAATTATTGAAATAAAGTACTTAAGGCTAAATGGGACGTCTGGTGTGCAAGAGAGACAGAAGATAGCACAATGTATCCCTCTTCTCAAACCCATAAAACTTATCCTATTTTGTTTTTGTTTTTTATGCCTCCTTATTCATATTTTTGTTATAAAAAACTATTATGTATTATATTTGTCGAAAAAACTAGGTATAGCGCAGATAATATAAACAATTCTGAATGAACCCATTTTCCACATTAAAAATTGGATGAATAGTTTCGTCCAAAACAGAAAACTACGATATCAAAGAAACTTGCCGCTCTCCATAATAGAATAAAAACGACCGACATGGTCAAGGTTAGGTTAGGTTTTATGACTCATGCCCGGGCTTTAACTACGAGGTCATATCGCCTACTACCAGAGCGCTCTTTCGTCACTCTGGTGGACACGAGCCTGACTCTACTATGGAAGTCCTACAGTTTGCCTATCTAGGTTTATTCGCCCAAGGTAGAAAGAAGTCTTTAACGAGTACCTCAAATCGTAGAGGCTCGGGACCATCCAAAGGACGGTCTGCTTATATCTCGCAGATAAGGGTTACGAGCAAGCACGCATACCACTGAGCTACCGGCGCCCTCCGGACATGGTCAAGGTCAAGTACAAATAGTGTGTTTCCATGACAACGGTTGAATCCCTGTCCACTATCGAATACATTACCAATGCATTTCTGTGACGATTTGCAACATGGTTCATGGCACAACCCATGGTGTAAGGCAATCTATAATAATAAGTTAAAATAAAACATTCTATTAAAGTTTACAGTTGAAGTCTCCTCAGAAGCTGGTTATTAAAGTGTTTCAATGGGAATGTTGTGAAGAGGAACTAAGAGTTGTGTTTTGTTCTGAGATATATTAAGGTGCTCACTATTTTGAGTTTATCGATCCAACACTAATGCTATTTCCTCTTTTACACAGTACACCTTCACTTTGACAATATTGCTTTCTTCTTCTTTCTTTTCTTAGCTTCTTTGTTCATAGTTTGATTAAATTTCTCTACTTGTAATTATAAACTTACTGTTGAGTTTCTACTGACGAGAGAAATAACTCGAAATAATAATAACATCGAAACCTAACATCTAAATTGAACTTATCATTGCATTTATCTCACAAACGGAGGAAAAAAAGTATTTTCTATAAAATGTTCTTTCACTTTTCTCTCACTTTTTTTATTTGAAGAGATCTCTGATTAGGTCATAAATGACGGGGTTAGAATCAAAGTGGTCTAAGTGACATTTTTGAAACTTTGAAGAAACTGCGCATTAAGTTCTTAAACTGATTTAAAAAATCTATAATTTATCGAAACCGGAAATATTTTGTCTTCTGCTTTTATGGTGAAAGTTGCTGTTAGCAAACCATAAAGTTGAATAAAAATCCTAATTTCAAGGTCACTATTGATATGTTTAAGTTACTTGTTCATGTCACCAAAATGGTATAAGTGATTTGCCAGTAGATCTCAGCACTGGCTAGGATTTCACTTGTACAACTTATTTCCTGAGCAGAATTATCATTTTTGTACCCGATTATGCACTTAACGAAAAATTTTCAAAAATGTCCCTTCGACCATTTTGATTCTAACCCCGTCAAATATTATCTACCCCCTTTTGAATAAATAAAACTAAATTTTTATCTGTAAATGGTCCGAAGGATTTTTTTGATTGATTAGAAATCCCTTTCATCTATTTTATATGCATTTTTATAGGTTTTTTTTGTGTATTTGAGGTAATCTCGATAACTACTTAACCGATTTGGATAACTCTTCCACCGTTGGGGAGCTTATTTTCTGCCGGAGGACATAGGCTATACATCTTATATATACATTTATTTATACACAGGCTATACATCTTATATATACATTTTTATATATACATTTATATATAAATTTATATATACATCTTATATATACATTTTCTTCCGGAGGACATAGGCTATACATCTTCACGCTTCATTATCAAAGTTTGCGACAGCACATATCTATCTACAACAGATAGCCTGCAATAGGAGAGTTTTGCCCATGTGTTGATAACAGTTTGGCGCTAAACTACTTTATATCGATAAAGTAGTTTAGCGCCAAACTGAAACTATGATGAAATATCATAGCATCCTTATAACCCGATTGATAATAAATAACGAAACATTTTCAAAAATGTCTCTTGGACCATTTAGATTATAATCCCGTCAAATATAAGCATCGTAAAATGTACTTAGGGCCACGAAGTAAAGTGGTCGTAGTTAGTGGCCAAGATCGTAGTTAGTATTTCAAGTTGAAATGGAGAGACGGACATCATCGCGAAAAAATTTAAAGCGATTTCAGGGGACCCTGAATTATGAAATTCCGTTGAAAACTCGATTTTTATAATACTTTCTTATACTGAAAATATAAGAAAGTGAAAAGATAAGAAAAAAGAAACTTCAATAGAACTCCATTATTTTTAAAAGCCACTACAAGTCCTTTTCCCAGATGAAATTTCAAGAATCATATTTTCTAAGAATAATGTTTTAATTCAATGTTTGGGCTCAACTCACCAGAAGGATATCCCCAGGACATTAATTAGTCCCAGGATATCATCCTATTTAACAGTTTAATCCTGGATTGTAAAAGAAGGACCTTCTCTTTTGCTTTACTTCAAAGGATACAGCTTAATTAATTACCCAAAGAATTTCCCCCTTTCACTCCTTTTTTTTCTTTATTTTTCTTTTCATTTATTTATTTATTTTCTTCTAAAATATATACGCAAGTATTTATATACACATATATATATATATATATATATATATATATATATATATATATATATATATATATATATATATACATAGTACAGAAAACTCTATATATACATCGAATATTTTACATATATGAAATATAAATATATATATATACCTCGTACCTGAGAAATTAAAATTAATGACGTAGCATCGTTTGCTTGGAGGCAATAACGCTTGATTAAGTTCGCGTTGGTTTTGGTAACTGGCAGTATGGAACATTACAAACTTGTTGGAATTACGAGTCCCTTCGTAAACACAGGTGCACTACGTGGAAAGTTTGGTAGGTTGGTAGTTCTAAGAACATATTAAAAATCAACCCTTTCAAAAGAGAATTCACAGAATAAACATCAACCTTCCCTCTAAAAGTGAATTCTAAGGACATATTAAGCGTCAACCCGAAATAGAGGCCTGCCTGTCCGTCCAACAGAGGTAGTCTGCTCTTCTCGGTACTCGATTTCACTGTCCGCGTCCGTCCAAGAGAAGGACAAATGTGTTGAAATCCCTATATATTCTGCTGGGACCGTAAAAATTGTTCTTCCACCAGGGGTGTCCGGCTATCAGAGGTGACCACCAAGAGAGGTAACTTTTCAAGGGAACAGTAAAATATTCGATGTATAGAGCTTTCTATTATCGAGTTTGATGCAGTAATTTCGATGTGTATGTGTATGAGTTAAGTTAGATAAACTAGTTATATTAATTCAAATTCAAAGACAATTTATCATATTATTTATTAGGATTTCAGTAGAGCAGCTTTTTTCTTCTCCCAATTTATTGTAAAAATTTTATTGTAAAAATTTTACAATAAATTGGGAGAAGAAAAAAGCTGCTTTACTGAAATCCTAATTTCAAATAATGCTCCTTACACACCATTGAACCTATTAATTATCTATATATATTTTAAATAGTTATGTTATTTAAGATGTTTCATCAGAATGCCTCATGTACTAATGAAATCTATGAGAGGTCGACTACATTTTTATTTCGCAAGCTGTGGCAATAATTTCTTTTATATATATTTTTATTTTTCTATTTTATTCGAAATTTTGAGGATTTGTTAGAGGGCCGGCATTTTTATACGCAAAAGAGAGGTTTTCGTTATGTAGAGGTTCGTTGTATCAAGTTTTGTCTGTATTTAAATTCAAATTTGACCTATGTATAATCTAAATCTAGTATTGTCCGAAAAATAACCAGAGTGATAAAGAATTAACAGTATTTGTTTCCATGGAAAAAAAAGTTAATGGAATCAAATTATTTATGCATTTTAATATTCAAAGCCAATGCTTTGTTTTCAATTTTATTTTTTTTTGTTTATTTAACTTCATAAATTTTATTTTAAATTACTATTATTTGGGAGATATTATATCATGGTTGTCATATCAGCTATAACATCACATCAATTATTACTAACAGCAAATGGCTTGTGTCAATGAGGTATTGTTTATTCAGTATTTGTTAAAGTGGCGGAACTCCGATTTGGTTCAGCGGGGTCAAGAATAATTCAAAAATATTTGAAAAAAATGTCCGATTTCTTCATATGATGGATAGGTACATAATTGTAAAGAAAAACGTATGGTTTTAAAAGATATTGTCTATTTCACAAAATATATGGGAGTACTTTCGATATTGCTACCATCTTCAGTCACGACTTAACAAATACTGTATTTTTTATTTGGTATTTGTTAAGTTGTGGCTGAAGATGTTAGCAATACCGAAAGTATTCCCATATATTTTGTGAAATATACTATATTTTTTAAAAAACATAGGTTTTTCTTTATATTTTTTATTAAATGTTTCACAATATCTCTGCAAAAATGTTAAGTATCATTATTGTATATAAGTATATGGTTAGTTCGTCCATCAATAGTTAATTTTTGGGCAAAAACATTTTTAATTTGTACATTTCTTTAGTTGAAAAGTTCCATTATCACTAGCTTCACTTCCCCAACTGAACGAAGTAATAATAGTAATAACTTTATTTCCGTTAAACCAATACATAGTAATACGATACTTCAAAAGAATTTATACATTAAGATAGCTTATAAATTAAATTTATAACTACTTGAGTCTAACACATCTATGATTAGTAGTAATAACAAAACTATTAAATAGAAGTAAAATGAAATGAATAAAAACTGAACAAATAAATGCTTGAAAATATATGAGTACATAAACAAAATTAATACATGATATGTTTATAATAAGTAGACACATTTTTCAATTTAATAAAAATTAAGATAAATATTTTTCAAAAAAAAATTGTTGGAAGTGTTTTTATCCCAACGATGTTTCGGGACGTTCTTACGTCCCATATCAGGTCCCAATGTGCGAGATATAGAAAAGAAAGAAGACAATGTACTATAACAATATATGAAAAATAATACGTATATTATCATATATATATATATATATATATATATAGATTAATCACTTATAAATGAATAAATAAAAAAGTCTAAATAAATAAAAACAATTTAAATGAATAAATAAAACAATAACGAACATTGGACTGACCTTTAAGGTGTGGAGGAACTCTGCCCAAAAAATAAAAATTAAAGCTTTGTATCAAATAATGTTTTTGGATTAACATTAACAAAACACGATTCTTTATTGTGATTATATTATTCTTTTTGAACAGTGAGAATAAAATTCCGTTTCCGTGTATAGGGTTTCCTCTAACATGAACATTTTTGGTTATAATTTAATTTTTTTTTATGTAGGATAGAGGAAGTTATATAATGATATAAGTCTGAAATTCGGTTAAATTTATATCAACTCCAAAACCCTAATAACTGCCGATGTAATGAATGTATGAACACAAAATTTTGTATGAGTATTGAGAGGTCACTTTGTAAGTCAACTGTTGATTAAAACAATCAATAATTGAGTTTAATCAATATTTGACCTATTATTGGTGTTAGAGTGAGAGCAAAAACTTAGTTGATTAAAACGAGCTGGGGAAGTTTATTGCCGTTGATTCACCGAAGACTTTGTTCTCTCCCATTGGCTGCCAATATATTGTGGCCGCATATTGTTACTTATATGCCTGCATATAAAGTGTATGAAAGGAAAGTTAAAGTGATATTTAGTAAGTCAGTGAAGTGAAGAAGAAAGGCTGAGCGTATGTTCTGCTGAACTTGGTTTCCAAGTTGGGGGGGTGGGGTGGAAAAAGGATCCTTGGAACTTGAGATGGACCCCTAACAGAAGTTGTGCAGATATTCGGGCAAGTTTCTGAACAGTTTCCATGTGATGGATCGAGATGGATTCGGCATCAGTTCCAGAGCTACACTTCTTGAAACAAATTCAAAGCCAACCTTTGCGCCTTACTCCCCAGATGTACCAAGTATTGGAGAAGAATATGTAGATGGTCTGAAATTCGATGCTTAGTTTTCAAGTGAATTTCATTTTTTCCAATCTCCAGATTCCAAATATGGGATCCTAATTCCTCATACTAAATTTTATATCGATAAATTTATTTTGGAGGCTCTACTTAAAAATCCTAATGACTGCCGATTTAATAATTTAATAATAATTATGTTTAAAAATAATTATTTAACAACTGAGCAACATGGGAGGTGTCCTCTAACATAAACATTTAAATTTATTTCAATTTTTTGATAGGTTTTATTTTCTATATTTTCGAAACTGCACTCCAACTTTTGAAAATAATTTGTGCCAAAGCGTGCAATATTACGGTTATTACCAATGGGCTGTGAACTCAAAAAACCGACTCCAAAGTGACAATTCATTAAGTGAAGTTGTATTGTGGTGTATGGTGTAGGTGAGGTCGGACACGGTGAGCCGCAGCACCAGGCGGTGATCTATAATTTGGCACTGCCCGGCATGGTTATTATTCCCCTATTAATAATAATAATAGCAAGTTGTGGTTCCCAGCCCCACCTGACACATAAATCTTAACACTGCTGGCTTCCTCTTATCGACCTCTTAGTTGGAGTGTTAGTTGCAACTCAAAGTATTCTTCAGCCAAGAAGTATATCAATGAGTTTATTCTTAAAACGACCTAAGTTCATCTGAAAAAATGACTTAGTTGTGTAGATACGAGTGAATACGTGCACACTCGAGTGAATATTTGCCACCCTTCAATGAATGACTTGTTGGTTATTGTTACTCATGCCCGAACTTTAAGTAGAGGTTATATCGCCCACTACCGGAGCGCTCTTTCGTCACTCTGGTGGACATAAAATACCTAAGATCTCGGAACCATCGCTTAACGTCTCATCAAAAGAACTGCGGACTCAAGGTTTTTTCACCTCCCAGATAAAAAATCTATGGGCTTCGGATCGGGTTCCGAACCCACGATTTTGAGCTTCGTAAGCAAGCACTTTTCCTCCGAGCTACCGGCATCCTCGGTACTTTCCTCGTTGTACGAAGTATAGCAGAAGTTATGTAACTGGTCTCCTGATTCCAAAAATAAAATAAAAATGAAGAAAACTGCCTAAGTGAGTATGTCTGTGAACACAACTCCCAATAGAATGAATGATCCCCTAAGGACGACGACATATTGATTTTCAGACAAATTAGCGAAAGGGAGGGGAAGCACAAAAACGTTAACAACTTATTATTTATCATATAATTATATACAGTAGAACCTCTATAAGTCGAACATCAAGGGAGACGCCAAAAAATTCGAGTTATAGAGTTTTCGACTTATGGAGGATTTCGACTTAGGCGGATTTTTTGATTCGACTTGTAAAGGTTAAGATTCATTCTAACTAATTTTGAGTTAGAGAGGTGAAATAAATAAAAATTAGGTGAAATAAATAAAAATTCAAGTTACAGAGGTAACTAACATATTTATATTTATTATAAATCAACATTATTTCAAAACATCCTTAAAATAAAAAATACGTAGTATATGAATGTATTAAAAAAAGTCAGTAATTTGGTTTTGCTTTAAACAATTGGTAATCCTATTTATTGTATACCTACTCCTAAATTGTTTTCTAAGAAACAATGGTGTACAATGTACAATACAGAAAAATAAGTTACCGACTTTAAGAATTTGCCGACAATGTACAGTGTACATTGTCGGCAAATTCTTAAAGTCGGTAACTTATTTTTCTTCGAGCTATAGAGGTAATAAGTTTCAAATAATCGAGTTGTAAAGGTTGTAAAATAAAACATTGAAATGTTCGAGATACAGAGGTCCAATTTATTTTTTCGAGTTATAGAGGGGAAATATGTGCCAAAATGGCTTGTAGGGATTCACTGATTATTTCGACTAATAGAGGGCTGAGATTTCGAGTAATGGAGGTTTTGGGGCTTGAAGGGAAAGGAACAAAACTTTTTTTCGAGTTTCGGAGGTTTTCGACTTATCGAGGTTCAACTTAAAGAGGTTCTACTGTATTATAATATTTAGCGAAATCGGCCGAAGATGTGTGGGGATCTAAGGATAGGATTAAACTCAAAAATCCTAGTAACTGCCGATGTAATGAATGTATCGGCACAAAATTTAGAAAAATCCAATGTGTCCACTAATGATTTTTAGCGGTCGATTGATTTTGGAGGTAAAACAAAAACTTAATTGATTAATTCGAGTACATAATACTCGTATATTGTACGATGAGTACGAGCCTGTACAATGTCAGCTACTCTTCTATCATATAATTCTTTCCTGGGGCCAAGGTGGCCGTGCAAGCTAGAGCATAGGGCTTTAGTCGCATGGTCGCACCATGCTTGTGGGTTCGAATCCCGTCCGGTAGTGACTTTTATTTCGTAGATATAACTCCTTCCCGGTACCATGGATGTTGGAAATAAGTAGATAAAAACCATTATTACATGGCTAATATGGTACATAAGGCCAATTAAAAAAAAAAAAAAAAAAAAAATCACTATCCTATTCTAGATAACTAAACCTGGATATATCACTCCAAAGTCGGGCTCATGTCCAACGAGAGCCACGAAAGAACGCTCTAGTAGTAGGCGATGCGACTTCGTCATAACTAAATATTATTTTTAAATACTTGGTTCAATTTCATCTGGAAATCCTGAAAAAAAAATATAAAAATAAAATTACATTACTTTTTTTAGGTTTGGCCTTTATCATTCTCAGACAACCTTAAAATATTTCCAATATGGTCCAATGAATCGACTATAATAATCTGACAGTTTGGAATAATTCATTCACAATACAATAATAATAGCAGGGTTAAAATAAAACACCTGACCTAAATATATACATTTTCTCTCTTTTTTTCGTTTATTTTAATGCGGCTAAACGGACCAACAATGGTAACATGTTGAATAAATCACCCCGACCCCCCTTTCAGGGTCAATATTTTATTCAGCCCTTACAGAATTGGAGTTTTTATTTAAGAATTTATTTTGACACTGAACTGTAAAAAAAAATAAAGTCCACAAAGTGTTAAGTACTTTAATTGTTTCTTTATTATCCAAGTTTTAAATTAATTTTCTTTTGTTTTTGTCTTTTGGTTGTTAAAAATACTTTTAAAATATTCCATTTTAATAACTTTTTTTATTATTTTATTTTATTATTTTCCAATCTTTTTACTTTCTTATATCTATAGTATAAGAAAGTAATTGAAATCGTGCGAAAATCTGAGATCGAGGTTTCAACGGATTTTCATGTTTCAAGGTCCCCTGAATATTTTTGATCATTTTCACGATGATGTATGTCTGTCCGTGTGTCTATTTTTGCTTGAAAAGTTGTGAGCTCTCTATCGCAAAAACGATTTTAGCTTGAAATTTGGAATGAAAAGGTCACATGTGCTAACTTATATCTGATTAGATTTTAGCCGAAATCAGACGAAAATTAAGACCATTCTTCACCTCCGTGATATTATTTTACATTTATATTTTACAATACCCATCAACATTTTTTTCAAGTAATAGTTGTAGAGAATACTGAAGTACATAATTTATATGGAATACGATTTTTTCACAGGTCGTCCGGTTTTCGAAATACATTCCGAAAACCATCTAGAAATGTAGTACACATATATTTTTGGATATTTCCTTGATTTACTTGAGAACGGTTAGTCCTTACGAAAAATCGACTCTTACCAAAATTGCTCCTTATGAAATTTCCAATCTTTTTAAGTCCACAGATATGAGGTAGAGTCAATAGGACAACAGTTATAGCGCCCCGAAAAATGTAAACTAAATGTCTATAAAGAATGTATCTAATGCTTGCGGCTTCGAATCCCTTCCAGGAGTGAGTTTTATTTCGTAGATAGAACTCCCTCCCTGGCCCATGGAGGATGTAAATAACTAGGTAAACACCTTTATAAGAGACATGGCTAATATGCATGGTACATAAGACCAAAAAAAAAACGCATAGCAACGAACTTCAAAATATGATTATATTATTTGTTACTAATTACTTCATACTGGCATTACTGAATATAAGAATGTCACTCTCAAGATTACGCTATACAAAGAGACAAAATGAAAATATTTTGAGAAGGGGAGGAGGAAAGAGAGTGATCTGTAAGCGTAAGCGTGGTTGGTATAAGAATGTCCTATAATGGCCACATCAGTTTTTTTTTTTTAACTTTCAAGTTGCTGCAGCCATTCGCCTTTAGATTGATGTAATATAACTATAGTATAGTTACCCTTGGGACAGACATATCTCCTCAGTGGCACATCGAACTGGACTATCTGTCAGGAACAAGAGGCACTTTGGCACAGGTTTACAGTAGTACAGGACCCAGTGTGTCAGTACAGTAAAGAAACAGGAAACATACTCAGTAGCGTTGTTGGTAACACTAGCACTACTTGTACTACTCAACTCAGTATGTACCAACTCGCTGTAATGTACAAACTCCAACCAACCAACTTCCTACAGCCCTATGTCTTCATTGTCTCCTGCTCTAGAGTTCTGCCCACATTAACATGTTACTCTCCCACTTCTTCTGAATTATCTCTACTCTCCGCATCTCTTCAATGTGGTAAGTTTCTTGGGTTTCTTGGCGTTTCAAGGTTTTCAGCGGTATTCTTGAAGAGGTGTCATTTCTTCTCCTTAGAACTATCCGTCTCGTTCATTGAGACGTGATGAATAAAAAAAACATTAAGGCGTAGTCAAGGTCCACGCCGTAGATTTTCCGTGAAAACGTCGCGATAAAATCATTTTTCATTTTCTTTTCAATGCTGCCGTAGCTCTTGCATTTGCGCGACACTAGACTTTTTAGATTTTTTAAATTCTTTTTGTGCGAGCTTTCCTCTGATTAACGTTTTCTATAATTCTGCGCATATTTACGATTCATATGAGACGACATATTTAATTTTTTTTGCAATTTTCAATTTAATACAGATTTTTACATATATTTCGGCGAATATTTTTATTGTTTCACTTTGAGTCCTAGTAGTGCTCCTCATGCTCTTTACAATGACACCCTAATCAACGTCCTGTCTAAATGCGTTATCACGCTACACTAATTTCTAATTTACCCAACGCTAATTCGCAACAATCATCACACTAGCCCGATACAGGCAAAACAAACACTGCACAACAAACACGTACAGACATGCTCTATCCATTGTGACCTCAACCGTTGTTATCGCATTATTAGTCTCGTAGTTATTATCGATTGAAATCTGACGGTATTTTGTAACACAAGAAAGTTTGACCGGCTATCACTGTGCTTAACAGGCGAATAGAAGTTTTCAAGTAAAAAAAAAAAAATTATTCTTGGACATACGTCTCGTAAGAATCAAACATATGAAATAAATAAAAGAACACAAGTACCAACTAATTTTAAAAATAAACTATTTACTTAATTAATATTCGGACGGGGCGTTAAGCGATGGTCCCGATACTTTACCATGTCAGGTACTCGTTAAAGACCTTTGGTAAATAAACTTTAGGTAGGTAACTAAAACCAGGTTTGCAACATTTAGGACTCCCGTAGTAGAGTCGGGCTCATGTCCAGCCTATCGATGAAAGAGCTCTCCGGCTGTTGGCAAAATGTGTGTTTGAGATCACAGGAAACATCAAGCAGAGAGTCATTACGATGGACATTACACTTAGTATGAAATTTTGCAAATTATCCTTTAAAGCTGCTACATACAACCATGGTGCCAGGTAAAATGTACCATGTTTTGACATCTTATTATTTCTCTATTTCCAATCAACTTGAAACATACGACATTCTTACACAAGTTTATAGCCTTTGAAAGCTGCCTTTTACAGCAATACACATCTTTTGAAATATATTTATTTCTCTATTTTTCATTAGCTGTAAACATACGACATTCTTACACAAGTTTATAGCCTTTGAAAGCTGCCTTTTACAGCAATACACATTTTTTGACATCTTATTATTTCTCTATTTTTCATTAGCTGTAAACATACGACATTCTTACACAAGTTGAAGCCTTTGAAAGCGGCCTTTTGCAGCAATACATTTTTTGTTTTTTTTTACAAAATTTGACATATGACATTTTGCATTAACAGCTTGTACACCCTGTATATTCACATATAATAATAATAATAATAATAATAATTTTATTTCCGTTAAACCATGGTAATATAGTATCAGTCAAAATAATTTATATATATATATACTGATACGCTCAAGATCGTGGATTCGGAACCCGACCGAGGCGTTTAGATTTTTTATCTGGGAGGTAAGACATCTTGAGTACGCCATCCTTTGGGTGGGACGTTAAGCGATAATCCCGAGCCTGTGCGATGTCAGGTACAAAAAAAATTAGTAGGCAAAAATTAGGACTTACACAATAGAGTCGGACTCATTTCAACCAGAGCGACGAAAGAGCTCTCTGGTAGTAGGCGATATGAATTCGTAGCCCAAGCATGTACCACAATAACTAACTATAATCTGATAGTATCACGTTGTGTAACTTTGTGTTCTGTTCTCTATGAATATGTCTCAAATTCTAAATTCGAAGATTTACCAATTTTTAATCATTTGTTACACTCGTGATGTGGACGTACATATCCGATGATTCACCTCCTTTTTTTTTCCTGCTAACAGGAGTTAAACATAATTCAAAATATATATAACAAGGATGTTATATATATTTTGAATTATGTTTTAAAACAGTATTAAAATATGTAGTTGACTGGTGTGGTATGTAGAGTGGATGTTGGTTTCGTGTCGGATCTGACTAATGCAGGTTGTTCACGAGAGACGATAACCACCACGCACTTCATCCATCCTCAGAGGGCTGCCATAGGGCCGTTATCGCGCCCTCTGGGTCACCCTGCCCTATGTATGTAGACCTAGTCCACCATTAATTCATTGGGCTTTTTACACTTCTTGAGATGAATGAAAGAGGGCATGATGTCGGCCACAGCCTTCTTCATTATAGTAACAATATTTATTTCCGTTAAACCATAACATGGTAACAGGAGACGTTATAAGATTGTAAACATTAGGATAGCTTATAAATTAAATACATAAAAATCTATTAACTTTTCAGGGCGTCTACCCTGCAGGCCCTTAGTTTATTTTATTTGAGAGGTAAAATAAACTTAAGCACGCAGTCCTTCGGGTGGGCGCTAAGTGATGGTACCGAGCCTGTACGATGTCAGATACTCGTTAAAGGCCCCTACCCTAGGTATGAATAAAAATTTAGAGTAGGCAAAATTGAAATTGGCAAAAAAATGGTAGAGTCGGGGAATGTTCAACAGGGTGACGAAAGAGCGCTCTGGTGGTAGGCGATATGACCTCGAAGTTAAATCCTGGATATGAGTCACAATAACTAAATCCATTAACTCTAAGAGTCTGATTCACATGTAATTAGTAATAAGAATACTATTAAAAAATAGAATGAAATTAATAAATAAATACTTGAAAATAGGTTATGTTAGGTTTTATGACTCATGCCCGGGCTTTAACAACGAGGTCATATCGCCTACTACCAGAGCGCTCTTTCGTCACTCTGGTGGACATGAGCCCGACTCTACTGTGGGAGTCCTAAATTTTGCCTACCCTAAATTTTTATTCATCTAGGGTAGGGGTCTTTAACGAGTACCTGACATCGTACAGGCTCGGGTCCATCGCTTAACGTCCCATCCGAAGGACGGCGTGCTTAAGTTTATTTTACCTCCCAGATAAAATAAACTAAGGGCCTCGGTCGGGTTAGGAACCCACGACCTTGAGCTCAGAAGTCAAGCACGCATACCACTGAGCTACCGGCGCCCTCTACTTGAAAATATATGAGTAAAATAATAAAGTACAATAGATTCAGTTTTTAATGTAATTAAGATCAAATTAAATATTTTTACTTCTCCAGTATAAGGGAAGTTACGCAAACGGTCAAAAATTCGATGCGGAGTTTTCAACGGAATTTTAAATTTTTGCGAACTCAAGGTTACAAATAAAAAAAAAAAAATTCTGTATGTATTGTGTCTGTGAACACGATAACTCTAATGAATGTATCGACACGAAATTTTATACGTGAATCCAGAACCCTCTAACGACGACATCTATTGATTTTCAGCCCAATCAACGATAGGGAAGGGGGGATTAGGGGGGAGGCTTAACGTAAAAACTCTTAATAACTGACGAAAAAATTAATGTCACAACAGGAAATTTCTTATGTGAATTCAAAACCTCTTAAGGACAACATTGATTAATTTTCATCGGCAGAACTAAAAGGGGTTTCAGGGGAGGGGGCTCAATTCAAAAACCCTAACAACTGCCAATTTATCGAGACAAAATTTAGTATGAGTATTTAGGAGCCCTAATGGTCGACTGGTTTTGGAGGGGGAGCGAAACGTTAATACTTAAATGGAAATTATACGCGCTTAATAACCTGGCCACTCGAAAAGAAAACTTGACGAAATCAAAATGTGAAAAAAAGTCGTCTGTGAATCGGCGGGAGTGTACTTCCCCAGATCGAATTAATGTTCTTAAGATTGTACAATTTATATTTAAGTATTAAATAAGTAGACTCAGAGGTAAGGGAATCTGTGACCATATCCCATGATATGTTGTACCATTTATGATAGAAGATGATAAGGAACCAAAAACTTTCAATGTATTGACCCCATATCAAAGCAAGGAAACATTTTCTCTGACCAGAAAGAAAGTGGGTTGAATGGTTGGAAGAGGATGGTATTAAGAAAGATTTAGGAGTCTATCAGAGAAGAGGGTCTTTGGAGGATAAGAACCTATAGAGAGCTCACAGAGTTATATATATTATGGAGTGGACATTGTTAGCTGGTTCAAGAAGAAAGGTAGAGAGAGTCTCCGAGGGTATCATGTGCCCAGGGAGGTAAACAGGAAAGGTAAGACGGAAAACAGATAAATCTGTTTCTGACCTTATCGGAATTACGTATGACCTATACTTGAGTCGTAGAGAGGCAGACCTGGTTCTTGAGAGTAGAAGTGGGTGGGGATTGTTGCCCCCTCTCTAAACCTATTCTCTATTCCTCCATACAGCATACGCCCACACCAAAAATGGATTTATAGTCATGGTAAAATATAACCAATGACCAGTTGGTAAAGGGAATTATTGAGCTGAGTATACGAAGCTCTTTCTTAGGCGACTCATGTATTTTGTTGTACTCGTACTCCTGCTAAACCCCTTTACCGATCACATTGAAATTTTCCACGATGGTAGTGGACACGGTGACGATGGTTTACTACTAAAAAAATCTGAAATCGAACATACCACGGAGGAATAATCACTGAAAAACGAAATCCCCATTGAAATCAATTGAGAGACAAAATTCTTGCGCAAAATAGAATTTTTCGATTTCAAATGTTTACGATGTAAAAATCCGGGCGAAGCCCTTTTCGGTTCACCATCGAACACCACTTTTTTTGAGCGTACATACTTCGACTTTTTTTCGATAAAAATATTCTTCAACATACAAAGAACACATAGTAAAAAAAATTATAGATATGCCTGACTCAGCTCAGTTTTTGCAAACAGAATGTATTGCACACCTAGTATTTAGAGTTTAGTATAGTACAATTTGAGTCATTTTGCACGAACCCTCGGACTCATCTCATATCGAATCATCCGAAACTCGCGAAAATTTATTATTACATTATATATATTTTTGTTATTGAATAATTCAAACCACGTTCGTTGACTTAGTGTTGCCCTCTCTCGTAAAAGTTCTCTAGAGAACGGTCTTGACTAAACATGGATTTAGAGATCAAGTTTAGAATTTTAATTATTTTGAGTAAATTTTGCAATTAGATTTCTATTCAATTTGGAGTACTGTAAAATAAGCACGCCGTCCTTCGGATGGGACGTTATGCGATGGTACAATGTCAGGTACTCGTTGAAAGACCCCTACCCTAGGTGAATAAAAATTTAGGACTCCCATAGTTGAGACGGACAATGTCCACCAGAGTGACAAAAGAACGCTCTGCTTGTAGGCCTCAGTATTTAAAAGCCCGAGCTTGAGTCATAATAGCTAACTATGTGTATATATGAAATAAACCATAAATTACAATAACAAATATATGAATAAAAATACCCAGTTTTTTGAGAATGTTAGTACGTGTACATGGAGTTGCATATTATTGGGGATGAAAGGGGTGAATATTTGCGATTAGTCAATTTCCTTTTTGTAGTGCTCTCATATTTCCAATTGTTCCAGTGAGTTAATTAATTTATCAGTTATTAATTACTATTAATATTTCTATGTGTGTTCTTAGTTCCAAGCGAAGTTGAGCCTATATGTACGTCATATAATGACGTAGTAACGCCCTATAGGCAGAGGGAGGGAGCAGGGGGGCCAGGATCAGTCCTCTGGGACCTGTTTATTAAGCCCTTTTTACCAGGAGGGCCATCTTTCTTCATCACTGCTCCCACTCTGTCCCTCCCCCATTAGCAGACACTGGATTCGAACCCCATACCCACACATTATTTGCTTCTAAATCCTTCCTCTTTCAGATTTACCTCCTGCCCCTAAATTACATTTACCTGTTCCCCTTGTATTGCTCTCTTGTTAAATATAATGTGTCATGGATGTTTCCATGTCTGAATTGAACCTGTGTCCAGTTTCATTTTCCTTGTTGTCGAGTATTATCATTAAATTATCTAGAAATTTCACCTGTAACATTGTGTACTTGAATTTTAGTTTTATTCTCAACTAGCAGTGTTACCCGGCGTTGCTCGAGGAACTTGACTATCTCTCATGCAATTCTTCAGAATGAATTTTGTTGTAAAACTATTGAGTTACCTCGCTATAAACATTTACAATGTTAAAAATAACTGCTACCTCTCCCCCTTCTTAATGCGCTAAAATGCCTATGCTCGAAAACGTAGAAACGAAATTTGATTTACTGAATTTTTGTTTTCTAACATTAACCTCGAAAAGTCAACCGTTAAAGAGCTTCTACTAATTTGAACCGTTGCCTCGCCCCCCCCCCCCCCCTCCCCCTCTCAACAACCTGCTTCCCGTTCAAAAGTTTGAGACGCCACTTAGCCTATTTTTCTATCGGACATAAGTCCGATCTTATAAAAGAATGCTACATCTGAAATTGCATGAAAATCTGTCCAGCGGTTTGGGCGTGATGTTGCACGATGTTGCAAACAAACGACTCTCATTTCAGCTTTATTATCATACATTGTTTGCATAGTTTAACTTACCTTATAATATCTTAATATTTTTTGATTCATGCAGAGAAATGAGCTCTGTTTAGCGAAGACATAATTAGAAAATGAAAAAATTAAATTTCTAACTTTAAAGACAATAGTTAGAAAATTTCTGTACAAAATGTTTGTTCAATTTGGCATATACGAAACAAAAACAGACACTTGGCAATTGAATGAGGCGGTTGACCATCATCAGTTTTTCTGGTTCAAGTCGCTGTGGTTCTTCCTCTTCTGCCGTCGTTCTGATCTTGGCGAAGCCAGCTGGAGAATGACTGGTAACATCTCATGAACGTGCTTGTTCTGATCTGACGTCAGTGTGGATAGTTTTGTTTCGGAAAAACCAGGGTGTGCTAGTGATTATCCTTAAAGCCCGATTCTGGAAAGTCTGAATTCACTTTAACTCAAAATCAGGGGCAGAACCCGTAATAAATTTTATTTTGAAAATACACGAAATACATTTTCATCTTATGAGACAATATTGTACTTAAATATCGATTTTATGTTTCAGTTCCTCCGGAGATCGAAGTAGAGAGAAGTTGGGTGCATTCTGGTGAAGGGTACGAGGCACAACTCGTCTGCATCGTCCATGCTGAACCTACTGCTGAGGTAACATAAACATATAGACACTTCATTATAAACTATTTTTAATATAATTATAATATACTATTGTTGTGATAATACCAAGCCCTTGCGCAAAATGTCCTATATCTCTTTGAACGTATCTTAAAGTGATTGGATGAGACGGACCATATTGTTCTACATTTTTGATTGTCGAAAAATTGACCTCATGTCACGTCAGAAACGGATCGGAATTCCCAGCTTTAGCGGAAATCTCTACTTCCAAACCTTTCATTTGAGTCATAATATAGTTTTTCTTGTGACGTAGTAATTGAGTAGTTGTTTGCTCATGTTTCATATTAGACATATAGTTTTACCATATACTCAGCTACAATTCTATGTTATATGATTTACCTATTGTTGTCCACTCTGCTGTTAGAGTCCATGATTACAACTTCTGCTCATTCTCTGTTTCATCTCAAACTTATTTCTGGGAACATGGAAGTTAGTTTACAAATCCTCTACCTCTAAGGACCTATTTAAATTGAGGACAAGCCTTTTCGTCGCAGTGTTACTATGAGTACATATTTCCTCCTCTGTGATGCTTTCAGAGTTATGAAAACTAAAGGTTTCTGCCTCAATTTTTTCATGAATTTGATACTTTTTGTTTTATCTCCCAGGAGGATCTATGTATTCTGTTTTCTGTGTTTATAACCTTACGATTCTTTTTTACAAATGTTTTTCGGATGTTCAATTCAAAATAAACAATTTTTGTTCCGTATCTGTCAGTGTGTCTGTTTAGGTTCCTGTCACATGCCTAACTTGGTAAAATACTGGGTACCATTTCTAAAATGAAATTTCTGAAAAATCATTGGGATGTATAAGAGCATTTCGATAGGGATGTTGGGCCTAAGAAGTGGGCGCGATGTAAGGAATGCAAAGAGGAATACCGAACTTCAGGTAACACGTCAAATCTCAGGGATCACCTGAAACGAAAACATCCGGTAATTTATGTTAATACTACCGAAGACGACGGAAGCGATGCACTCAAACATTTAGATCAGTCACGACAATGCCAAGGTTCTAATAATATTAAACTTTACTACAGTTCTATCAATGTTTACAAAAACTCAGTAAACTTATCATAAAATATAGAGAATATAGGTGAGAAATTGGAAAGTACAAATCACAATCACAAGTACTATCGATAATACTCGATAGTCAAATCCTACCGATTAACGGAATTAACCCGGCCGAGACCCTTAGTTTATTTTATCTGGAAGGTGAAATAAACTTAAGCACCCCGTCCTTCGGATGGGACGTTACGCGATGATCCGGTGCCTGTACGATGTCAGGTACTCGTTAAAGACCCCCTACCCTAGGTGAATAAAAATTTAGGGTAGGCAAAATTTAGAAATCCCACAGTAGAGTCGGGTTCATGTCCACCAGAGTGATGAATGAGCGCTCTGGTAGTAGGCGATATGACCTTGTAGTTAAAGCTCGGGCATGAATCATAATAACTAACTCTACTAAAATACTGTATAATGTTGTAACACATTTTTCTGATGTATAGTCAGTAAGGATTTCCAGAAAAATCGGCTGCTTTCTCATTAAAATAAAAGGAATCCTTCTATTTGCAGGTCAGTGAACAATGTTTTGCGAGTGGTTAGTACAGGCTACATTGACCCACCCATTGTAAAGACGTTTCATCGTACAGGAGTGGTTCAGTTTCAAATTGGATTTTGTTGGCATCTACATCCTTCTCTTTGCTTCCTATGTACTATGAGAATTTAATAGGTTAACGAGTTTCAAAATGTTACAGGTTTCATGCTGGAAATCGATGAAGTTGTGAAGAAGTTTGCCTAAATTTGTTATAGCAATTTCAAAGTTTCTTAAACAACGAAACTAATCCAATGCGTCGTGAATCACCTGCAATGTACTTCCCCGAATATTAATTAATAACGAATTAATCGTAATAAACAATTCCCGCTCTCCCTCGAAATTCTTCATTTATCCAAAGTTTCATTCCATCGAAAATGGTTGCGGTGTTGGAGTTAAGCCCCCTCCGCTCCTCTTCTTTGGTCGACTTGGCTGAAAGTCTACAGCTCTGTCATTATGGACTTCGGAATCTGCATTCAAATTTCTATCTGGAGTTATTCCCACCATCCCTTTTCATTGGTATCTTCCCTATGAGCTTCCGGAAACAGATAAAAAATTTGGTGTCAGTATATTTATTCCATCAGGTTATCGTGTTCGTTGTCGTTGCCCTAACCGCTTGTTGAGTTAGGTGCTAGCTTGCAGTTGAGTATATTCTCCCCGGAAAATGATAATGTATACTGAAATATGAGTATTGGTGGATCATGAACAATGTACTTCCCCAGCGTGAATTAACCAACAACGTTATCTACAATTACTTTGTACCCTGATGCTTTAAGATTTATATTTTTCATTATTTGTATATTTTATTTATTCTATCATAGATGTACCACTGATGACGATGCTGTTACGTTGAAAACCGGTTCTGGTCAAAATAGAACAGTGGGAAGACAACGTCTTTTATTTCTATGAGTTTCATAATGGATGTGGTTCTGAGGATATGTCTAACGGAGGTGCATATAGAAGAAGGAGATCCGCCATGGTTGATGGACTTTAGGGCTCCCAGGGTGCATACAGAGGAAGGAGATCCGCCTCGGTTGATGGACTTTAGGGGCTCCCCGGGTGCACACAGAGGAAGGAGATCCGCCTCGGTTGATGGACTTTAGGGGCTCCCCGGGTGCATACAGAGAAAGGAGATCCGCCTCGTTTGATGGACTTTAGGGACTCCCCGGGTGCATACAGAGGAAGGAGATCCGTCTCGGTTGATGGACTTTAGGGGCTCCCCGGAGCTCCTACCCCCTGCACAGCTCCTCCAACTTAATTAAATTCCTGGCTATTCCCAAGTGATGTAAAAAGTTGCCTTCATTGCTGCTACATCCCAACCAATTGGCCTCACCTCCCCCTTACATTAATCCTTATTAAAGTCGAATGAGTGAGTGACTCAGGGACTGTATGTGAGTGTAACTGAGAGAATGTGAGTGGCAAAGAGACTGAGTGACCGACACTTTGTCCGTCTGAGTGACTCGACAGTGTTGTATTGGTCTGGTCTCGGAAATTACCTAACGTTTTTGGCCAATTTTAATCAGTCACATAGCCGTTTGTACGGCTGCTGTCTCTCTGCCTTCTACATCCTCACCATTAAATAGTTTAAGGGATGTTATGTCGTTGAGAAACTCTATTTCGAGTTATCACATAAATTGCATGTTTTTCGATTCTCTGAATCCGTAAATGTTCAAGTTATATGTTTTTCTTTGTATATGATATTTTTTATGCAATGAATATATAGAAACGAAATTTGATTCGTTATTCGAAAGAATCGTCTTTTGGGACTCGTGCCCGGGCTTTAACTACAAGATCATGTCGCCTACCACCAGGGCGCTCTTCTGCCTATGTGCTTCCTCTTGAACTTCTAAGAGACATTTTACTATTTTCTAGGGAGTATCGGTCAGAGTCGAATTCTCCCACAATGTAACCTAGACTCTTATTCATGAATATAGTTTTTGTTATGAATAAATATTGCCAAATAAAAGTATTAACAAAAAAAAAAAAATTGGTTGAGACCCTCAACAAAAAAACTGAATACGAAATGAATTGCAGAACATTTTTCCGTTCGAGAAGCCCCTACAATTCGAGTTGGCTGCTATACTTCATTATAGTAGATATTTAACATCGGATTTGCTATTCAGTTAAACGGCAGTGGCTTCACAATAATACTAAATTTTTGTTCCTTTTGCCATACTTTTCGTTTTTGTTTCGATAACTTTCATCAAACGATGTCATTAATTTACTTTTTATAAATAGTAATGTTCTCTTACCATCCCAACGTGCCAAAAGAATTACATTTTATTCATCCTCATAATACCTTCTTTGTTATGTGTCTGGATAGTTTGAACAAATGGAGCACACAATTCATTTCGGAATAGAGTGGCAACCTGTAGAAAGCCTTACTGTTACCTCACGTCTATCTTTCCCTCTGTTCCGAAAGTCACTCTCAGAATTATGCTGTACAATGAAATAAAAAATAAAAAAAAAACCGACGCCATTACTTTCATATACACAGTAACGCCAGTATGAAATTAATTTGAGAGGGGGAGAGTGATCTGTAAAGACATGGTTAGTATAAGGAAGTTCTGTTATGGCCACATCAAATATATTTTATTTTTACTTAATTTTTTATTCTTTTTTTTTTTAATAAAAAAAGTACCAAAAATAAAAATATATTTTAAAATACATTGCTACGCGTTACAATTTAAACATAACTTTGAAATATATCCTTCAGAAATCTATTGTACATGCATTGTACCGTTATAATTGTGTTTGCATTGGACCTATCTCAAATATTGATGGTGGAAATTACCTATTTTTATTAACATTGGTACAGGGTAAGAAATAATTTAATTCAGGAATTTTTTTTAATCATATAATATGTTGGTAGCAATTTTTATTTACAGTTAAGGTTACATTAATTTTTTAACTTATAGATATTGCCTTAAAGATATTATTATAAATATGATATAGATTGACTTATTGATAAATTAAGTGTTTTACATTTGACTCAGATGATGGAACATAATTTTCGTGTGTAACGCATGACACGAAGGATTATGTTTTTCTCGATTGTTTTCCTTTATTATCTAAAAGTAAATACGATTATTGTAAAACTGTTTTCGGAATTGTAGAATAGAATAACGGTTATAAAACAAAAATCAACTACTCACCATTTTTATCTCTATTTTCACTTGATTTTTTTTCATTGTATTGTGTACATTTTATACGATACACAATACATCTAAGTACACTTATACGATGCACAATAAGTAAACTTAAAGAGTTTTGCACACTGAAAAAAATAACTGCATTAATTCAAACACAAACGGATGAGAAATACACGTGTATTAAAGAATCACAAGTGAAAGGTGCACAAGTATTCGCAATCTGCTCAGTGGCGTCAAGATTGTTACGATTTTTCGTTTGCGCTATGGAGGGGGAAAACGCTGCATCTACCACAAAACGTCCTACTATAACTAAGTAACGAAGTTACACTTCAAAAAATAAAATAAAGTAAACAAAGACTTTCTGGAACTCTAGTATTAACCTCGAGACAAGATAATTGTAATGAACACGATTTACGGTTCAAAGAGCATTAGAATATCAAAGACAACTGTTCAGATGAATAATTTGGTAGGAGAAAGAATAGGTTGAATAAAGGTGAATTTCAGAGGTGAAATTTGTGAAGCAGTGACCTTCATTCACAGTTTAATGTCATCTTATGACATTAAAAGGGTGGCGGAGAAAAATTAATGTGTCAACCCCTCGGCTCTTAGACAAAATGTTTAGTAGCCACCCTTCTCTCCACAATCATCGATTAACATTTTGAATGATCTGGATAAATCTACTCACTTCCTCACTGGCTGTTATATCCGTTTATCATTCCATTTTGTATATCTTACATTTTCTAAAAAAATAATAATATTCAATTCAATTTCTTTATTGGCTTTTAAGAAATACATCTTATAGGCAAAGAGTTTGGCCTGATATTTACATCTTGAACGTTGTAGGAGGAAAACATAGAAAAACAGTATAATAAAAGAAAATAATAATAAAAAAATACAAGAAAATGAAAATAGCTCCTAATAAACAAATACATTTTTTTCTTCTGGTAAAATTGTATTCTACTTAACGTCCTTTTTAATGCCATTACTTTGTAGAAAACGGTCTTGTGTGGTTGTGGGCAGGTCAGTGCTTCTCCCAGGTTCTTTCTTCTCAGTTGGCTGAAGGCTGGACACTCCATGAAGAAGTGGTGGATGTAGTCAGGACGGTCTTCGTTACAGACACCACATCTGTCCTCCCTGTTGAGGTAGGACACTCCTCACACCGTCACTCTAGCCAGGCTTTCTCTATTTAACCCCATCTGGAAAAATAATAATAATGATAATAATAATAATATTTAATCACATAAAATGTCATAGTTTTGTACATGAAAATAGCTTATAAATTATATACATCAACCGCCATGCTCCTAGTCTGATTTCTTTTAAATTCCAGCTCTTCCAGCACCTCCTTACTCATCAAACGTCTGATTCCCAGGGCTAGCGTCCTATGAGATAGTTCTCGTCTTCCCATGAGTCTCTCAGTCTATAGCTGGACTGATGTTACTCTTCAGTTTGATCACATGTAGGGTCACTTTATGTTTAGACACTATATAACTAGTCACTATATGTTTGGTCACTATGTGTTTAGTCACTACATATTTTATTTCAGAAGTAATCATTCCTTTTTTTCTTTTCACTCGTTTCTTTAAATTCCAAGCAGAATAATGTATAGGTGTGTGATATTCTGGATTTTGGATATATATCTGTAATTAAATGTATGTACCTGAGTGTATGACATATATTATATTTATTTATTTTATTATTTTATTTTTCTCTCTCTCTCTCAGTGACCCTTTCTGTCATTTATATTTACTTTTGCTATTATTTTTTTGCTTTATAATTCTAACACTGTTCCTCATTTATTTTAATATGATCTGTTTATCCTTATTTCTAACTGCTTTTGTTTCTTTAGGTGCTATACTCCCTTATTTGTTATCTTTTATTCAACTTGTTTGATACTGGTATCTCTTTTGTTTATCTCTTATGCTGTTATTCTTAGGGAACGTATGTCCCAGAATAAAAATTGTTTTTTCATTTCATTTCATAAATTAAATCATAGAAAGGAAAGGAAAATCAATGTGTGTGTGTCTGTGAATGATGACTCTCGACATTCCCTACTGTTGATTCCGCTAAAAATCGATATGTTTGGTCCTTATGGGGTTTTGGCCACACATATATAAGTTTGTGTCGATACATTCATTCTATCGGCAGTTATTAGAGCTTTTATGTTAAGCCTGCCCCCAAATCACCCCCTCCCCTTTGATCGATTTGACTGAAAAACAATAGGTGTCGTTTTTAGAGGGTTCTAAATTCAAATATGAAATTTCTTGTCGGTACATTCATATTATTGGGAGTTATCGTATTCATAGACACACAGAAAGTGTTTTTTTGATGTTTGGAATCAAGAGATCGGCAAACATGAAATTCCGTTGAAAACTCCGCATCGAATTTTGACAGATTACATAACTTTCCCTATACTTTGTATATCTGGGGAAGTAAATCCCTAATAGCTGCCTATGTAATTAATGTATCGACACAAATTTATGAGAAATCAGATGTCCTTATATAATTAACAATTTTTGTTTGAAAAGTTAAAACTCAGTTGATTAATTTCTGCTTAGGTCTTACATTGCCGGTAATTCAACCAATTTTTATTTAATTTTTGAGATTCAGAACTTTTAACGAAGAAGTCTTATGTACCTGTCTATATATTATATCGTAACTATTAAAAATATTTGTCACTAATGTTTTTGCTGGCAGTTTCAACTTATCTAAAATGAGATGTGGATCAGGGTCTTGGAAGTCGTCAGGGTGGGTTGTTGAGTAGTTCTTAGATGAAAAGTATCATGTTGTGCACAAATATAATAGGTACTCTTTTTACCATCCATAAGAAAGTTAAATAAAATAGAAACATGATAAACCTCTTTGGGTCTAAAAAGCCGAAGAGAAGAGTTCCTAACACAATAAACCTCCCTTATCGTGTTGGGAAACATTACAGAAAATAATAATATTAAAAAAAATTCTTGTTATATATGACCAGCAATAAAAAATATGAAAGGGTTGTTTCTTGGTATATGTGCTATATGCAGGGTAGGCATGTTTGTAGATATAGAGGGTAGCGAGCGGGCTGCAGGGAGGGGGGGCTCCTCTAGAGAAGGGCTCTAAGAAAGCATATCGCTGTTCTCAGACCTAGGCCTATCCTGGATAAATCAACTGGGTGGCAACCGTAAGAGCTTGGCTTTAAAAAATTACACCTTTTCGTGAGAAGAAGCCCGTCCCAGCGTAGTCCCACCATGAAGGGGATAATAGAGATTTATACTGTCGTATATTATGCAAGGAAAAAAGAAAAAAAATAGCATCCCCAATGGGTGAGCGCAAGGGCCCTGGATTATAATATTAGATTTATGCATTTTTTCTCTTTTCAGCCCCAAATCCACCCCAGAACACTGCTTAACAAAGGACACTGTTGGTACTAATTACTTTTAGGAGTATTTCATAGGTATTAATTATTTTCAGGAGTACTTCATGGCTGTTAATTACTTGTAGTACTTAACATCTGTAATTACTTTCAGGAGTACTTCATAGATCTTAATTACTTTCTCCTAAAGTACTCCTTTCATGGTTATTAATTACTTTCAGGAGTACTTCATGGCTGTTATTTACTTTCAGATGTACTTCATAGCTGTTAGTTAATTTTCAGTACTTCATGGCTGTTAATTACTTTCTCTTAAATTACTCCTTTCATGCTTATTAATTACTTTTAGAAGTACTTCATTGCTGTTAATCCGTTGCTTAAAAAACTAATCTTCTATGTTCATTAGGATAGACCCTACACATTATATTTTTATATAAGTGTGCATCGCAATATAATAATAATAATAATTAGATGCCAATTTGCCTTAATTGGTTTATTTTTTCTCCAGAATTTGTTTGCCTATTTATTACTATCCATTTATTTTAAAAACTTCAAAAAAAAAACCTCATGAGCATAATAAAATAAAAAATTAAACTAATATTAACCGTACTAAGAGCATATTTATATCTACTTAAAATAAACTTCTTTATCTTTCTATCTATCTTCCCTGATTTGAGATATGAGTTCAATAAATCGGTTGTTTGAGTGTTTGAACCCTGAACGTCTAGTTGTCTCTGCAATGAATGTAATAAGCTCCAATCATTTTGTCTGATTCCCCTGAGTGGCGCTTCCCCTTATCATAAAAGAGGCAAATCTCCATTGTTCATACTTCCCCAGGGATCATGAAATCTACCTGATGACTGACTATGCCACACCTTCCAAAAGAAAATAAGCCCTCATAAATGTTGGCAAGTTAGGTCGGTGTGTTCTCGTCTCTATTAGAGGGGGCCCGTTTAACCATATGGCCCCCTGGTGGCCCCCTAACTTTTGCCCCCTGCTCCCTATTTTCCTTCCGATAAACTCACCCACTAGGGACTCCTCTACAAACTTGCTCTACCTTCACCATTAGTCCTACCACTCTCCCACTCTTTTGTCTTCTTTAATAAGTAACTACTTAATAATCGCCACGCGACCACTAGCAAGTGTTTCAACGGTGATCCCATGGACATTCATTCTGATCACATCATTCTGAAATTGTAGGTTCGAATCCTTCCTTTCTTCCTCCCTCCATAACCAATCGACTGTTTGGGGTAAAACTCTTTGAATTTAAATATAAAACTTCATGTCGATACATATCCTTCCCTTCGCTTCATTCCGCTGAAAATCAATAGAAAATCCTTAGAGGATGTACATTCAAGGATGTATTGTTAAATAAAAAATAGAAATAAAAAAGGAAATTTTGGCTTGTAAAATAACTCACGGGCCTGGGTGATTGGGTCAAGGTCGGTAAGAGACTTGGGTTCAGACTGTAGCTTGCCGTAGACTGCATGAGGTTGATTCGCCCGTCATCATGTAGGTAGTAGCGCTAGTTGTAGCGGGCCTAGTTTTTGGCACCACGGTAGATTCACACATCGGCAGTTCATAGACACACAAAATTTTTTTTTACATTTTTGAAATAAGGTGAAAAAAATTGAGATTTTCTAAAGTGTAGTCTGTTTTGGTAGAACAAAAGTCGTCATTGGCAATGTATTTGTTGTTGCTCTCCCTCTTACACCAATCGACCGTTTCGGCTAAAAATCAATAGTTGATGTTCACAGTGGCTTATGAATCCTCAAACTAAATTGCGTGGGGTTCTTGATGCGCATATAAAATTTTGTGTCGATAAATTCATTTTATCAGAAGTTATTGTGTTGACACAAAGAGGAAGTTATACTTCCCCAGATATATGATGTAAGAGTGGGAGAAATAGGTATGGAATTCAAAATCTCAATAAGAAGACACATATCAATTTTCCGCGAAGTAGGCCGAAGGGAAGGAGGTTATCAGAGGGCTCAACTCAAAAACTCTAATAACTACCATTGCAGTGAATGAATCATGAAATTTAGTATGCTGCTGATGATGCAGAGGTTCCCTAAGTAAGACGTCTATTGATTTCCAACCAAAACGTTAAACTGGTTTCAGAGGGAGAGCGAAAACTTAATTATTTATTTGCGCTATGGAAGAACATTGCCGGTGATTCACTTATTTATTTATTTTTTCTCAATTTTAGAATCAGGAGGTTGGAAAACATTATATTCTAGTGAAAACTTAACCTAAAATGTCTGTCCTTTTTAATAACTTCTCGTATACTTCGTATAACTAGGGGAGGGGGGAGGGGGGGGGGAAGTCGGAGAATCACCAGCAATGTACTACCCCACAACGAATTAATCAATTTCGCTGCCCCTCCAAACCGTTCGCGCTAATAATCTATAGATGACTTAGGGGCTCCTAAATCCTCATAATATATATTTTGTGTCTATACATTTATTTAATCGACAATAATAGAGTTTTGTAGTTGGCGTCCCCTCCCCCAAACCTTCGACCGATTTCGCTGAAATTAACAGGTATTGACGTCAGGGCGTTTTGACTTTAAATATGAAATTTCATTACATTACAGACGGACATTCGTTTCCCCCATTTTTCGTAACAGGAGGTCAGAAAACATGAATTTCCGTTAAAATTTCCCATCGAATTCCTGACCGATTACACAACTTCCCCTATACTTCGTATAACTGGGGAAGTAAAACCTTAAGTGTTGAGTAAAGTGAAGCGAATGATGCCAGGCAGAAAGGGAAGGGCTACTAGTTAGATTCTGTTTCATAAGCTCTAAGGCGGCCTGTGCAGTGACAGGAAGATAAGTTTAACGAAGTTAACCCAAGTGTGCAGTGCTTATTTAAGTAAGTGTGTTACTTTCACTGCTTAGACAACTGAAAATGATCTATGAATATTTTGTCCGGCGTGTTTCTTCGCCCGACGGACAATATCTCCTGCAAAAATCCAGTAAGATTGCAAGTATAATATAGAAATGTTAATCGACTGTATTTTGCTTAACATGGATTAATTTATTTTATTATGTTTATTGAGATAGGTAACCTTAGATAAAGAGATAGATATAACTAGAATATAATTTTTAGGGACTATTAACCTATTGAGACTGAGTGAGACGCCAAGTGTGTGAGAAGGACAGAAAATATTAAAGATAATAATATTGTTTTATGATTATACAAGCAACTAAGTGAGGGCGCCGGTAGCTCAGAGGTGTATCGTGCTTACTTACTGAGCTCAAGATCACGGGTTCAAAACCGGCCGAGGTCCTTAAGCGATGGTCCCGAGTCTGTATGATGTCGGGTACTCGTTAAAGACTTCTACCCTAGATGAATAAACATAGATAGGCAAAATGTAGGACTCCCCAGTAGAGTCGGGATCATGTCCACCAGAGGGACGAAAGAGCGCTCTGGTAGTAGGCGATATGACCTTGAACTTAAAGCCTTAAACATGACTCACAATAACTGTCTGTGACACGATTACGCCCGATAGAATGAATGTATCAAATGTTTTATGTGTATTCAGAATTCTGTAAGGACGACACCTATTGATTTTCCGCCAAATCGGCCAAAAAGATGGCATTAATTTCCTTAAGTAAGAGGAAAGAAATCAGCCGAAGGGGAGGGGTGATCAGAATAGAGCTCAATGAATGTATCGAGTTGACATTTTATATTTAAATTCAAAACCCTATAAAGATGGCATCTATTAATTTTCCCTGAATTCGATCGAAGGGAATGGGGACCGGAGAAGTGGTTCGATTCAAATACCCTAATAACTGCCAGGATGAATGTATCGACACGAAATTTAGTATAAGGATTCAGTAGCCACTATAAATCATTATAATAATCAAATCATCATCACTATAAGTCTAATATCGAGTTTTAACCCAAACGTTCGATTGTTTTAGGAGGGATTAATTTGTGCTGGGGAAGTACATGACCGGTTATTCACCGACCACTTTCTTTACATCCCTTACAATTGTTTCCCTCCCTTAGTAGAAGTTTTTCCCTCCCTATCGACTGTATTCTCTGTAGACTTCTTCTCCGCAACACTTCAAAAGACTCAATCATTCCGTTTCTTCTTCCTCATTGTGCTACACGCCAAACAGTGCATTTTCCCAACCTTCTTTCAGACCTACTGACTGATATTTTCATTTTCTTTTTCTTCTTATGAAAATCCATTTTTGCTTTCACTATCCTTTTCCAACGTTTTTCCTGTTTTTCTTTTCCTTTCCCAACTTGTTCTTCTTCCTAACATGGATATAAGTCGGAACTCTAAAAGCCAATGTTCCGATCCCCACGTCAGTAGAATGACAGGGCTGCTCACAGGGCTTAGAGGGTAGCGGAGTTCTTTTCAAATAGTGAGATCGAAGATTGAGGACCCCCACCAGAAGAAAAGGGGACAAAAAAGTAAAAGTGAATGGTTATTAATTTTTATATTAATCATAAGATAAGATGTAAATAGTTAATTTCACTGTTGTTTTTACAGTTTTCTATTATTTGGTTGTGAATTAACTTTTAAAATGTAAGTAATGTTGATTCTTTCAGAAAAAATCATTTTTGTTATATATACAAACATACAAAGGCAGTTAGTTATTATGACTCATGCCCGGGCTTTAACTACGAGGTATATCGCCTACTACATGAGCCCCTAAATGTTTCCTACCCTAAATGTTTATTCCCCTAGAGTAAGGGTCTCTAACGAGTACCTGACATCGTACAGGCTCCGAATCATCGCTTAACGTCCCATCCAAAGGAGGGCGTGCTCAAGTTCATTTTACCTCCCAGATAAAAAAATATAAAGGCAGTTGTGTGGTATCTCCTCACATTTTGAGTTTGACGGTGTACTCACTGTAGTGTGAATCATTACTAGATCACAAGTAACAAGTCTATGACAGTGGTAATACATTATCTTGACTACTCATAGATATTTTAAAAAATAGGATGGCAACCTGAAAAAACAACAACACATTTTTGATTTCCATTTACTGCCCTTCCTGACAGAGAATATAAGGAGGTTAAAAGATAAGGTGAGAAAAAAAATGGTATTGGACTAACACTAAGTTCCAAGTGGTTGGTTTTATATCTACGGATATTGTCAACAGTAACCGTCTGCGTATGTGGCCCACGTTCCAAACCATTTAGTCCTCGTTACTGTTTTCAATTTATGCTTCCTGCTTCTCACACACACTAAGTACATCTTCTCACAATGTTATTCTGAAAGATTCAGTCTCAAATTTTGTACAGCATCCTTAAAACTTTATATGAAACTTGAACTTCTGACTCTATTCGCTTCGCTCGCCAACGCAAGCTGTTTTCGGTCCAGCTAAACATTTATTACCTTTAAAATATTTTTCTGAAAATGGCTTCCAATATTGTAGATTTATTTATTTATTTTTTACTTCTGCAGTTATAAGAGGAAGTTATATCGTTAGAAAATTTGAAGTTGCCTTTTCATCGAAATTTCATGTTTTCCGACACCCTGAATCCAAAAATGAAAGAAAGAAAGTCTCTGTATGTGTCTGAGAACACGATAACTCCCAATGAATATATCGACAAAAACTGTTATTTGTGCACTCAGAACCCCAAGGACTCCGACGTATTGATTTGCAGCTTTGTTTAATTTATTTTTCAGGTTTTTATTCTGCAGTCAATACTTTTATTATAGAAAAAAATGTTGAAATCCACGAGTAATCATGGCAGTGTCGTAGGCAATATCTAAATATATTACAGAACTAAGTATTCATTAATTGTTATTAGGATTTATTTATCCCATCAAAGTATTGTTGACCTACGAACCCTTCTGTGTGTGATCTGATCACATTTCTCTATAATATTTTATAAGATTTAATGGTGACTACCCTGATGACTCTATGCTAATATAACAACACAATGATCTTTCTCCAGCCTTGTATGGAAGTCTTCATCCCCTCTCATTTTTTAAACATTTGTAGACTATTATTAAATCCTAAATTTTAGTAAGTTTTTCGTTATTCCTGTAAAATTAATAAAGAAATATTTTTATTTATTTCTTTACATTGCTATATGAACAATAGTTGATATGTTATACGATTTTGCCTACGACTTGTATAATATGGCTTTTCATCGAAACGTTAAAACATAACAAAATACAATAATAAAAAATGTTCAAAACTTAAAAAATAAAAATTCCTTTAAAGTATAGAATGCTTCACTGCTTAGAAGTGCAATGACAGTATTTTTACAAGATTTAAAGCGAAAGGGACGACAGTCAAAAAAGTCCTGTATTCGTGGAATCCATTTCTTGGCTAACCAGATTTTTGTTTTTAATTCTGAAAAATAAATTGTGAAATGAATGTGAATCTTTTGAAAGTGTGGAAAGACTATTATTATTGTTATTGTGTAGTCTGGTGGCAAAAAATCTCAGAAAAAATGTGTTATCAGAAAACACAGATAGTCATTTTGTAGACAACTTCAACCTGAAGTGAATCCCATATTGTACTTTCACATATATTGAATAGGTTCGTCGTAATCCTTTGCACAAAATTAGAAAAAAAATTATTTTGAAAACAATAGAAAATTATGAAAAGAAAAATTAAAGGACAACACCTGTGAAAATGAGCGAACGCTCGAAACGTCAGGAATAATAAGAGAAGGAAGTTAAGTGCTGTGTGAACCCTTATTTACAAAATTAGAAAATTCGGCACGAGGTTGAAGAGTCGACTATCGCGACTATCGAATGGCTAATGAAGGGAACTAGTCCCTCATCTTTCGTCTCTTAGTTGGGGGAGGCCTGTTTCCCCCAGTTTCATTATCTTCGTTATTTTTTTTAAATAATGGTCTGTGCATTGATGGTAGTTGGTACGGAACCTAGGTAACTAACGCTCAACCCTGAGCTTCTTGGACTGAGTTGAGTTGAGGAGAGTTTGAGGAGGACCTGACATATCAGTGAGGGCCCTTGGCTACAAAGGAGCCCCTGCTTAGAGTTGTTCCTCTAATCCGGACAGCACAGATAGCCAACCCACCCCCCTCCCCTCCACACTAACTAATGACACTAGTTTCCCGTCTCTCCTTGCTCCGTCTACTATTGATTGTAGACTCCCTCTATAGTCTTGTTCGCCTCATTAACACAATCCCTCTTCCTTTCATCCTGTCCTTGTCCTTCATTCACTTCACTTCTTCACCCTTATCTGTCCTTCAGTCCATCTTCTTCCTGTCCTTCCACTTCCGGACTTTGAAAGCCATATTAGAGAGGAATGAAGATGCTATAGTCACATTTGTGAGCTAGAATTATCTAGTTGAAGGCGCATTCTGTCATCGGTACATTCCCAGTTCGAATTATTTTAAATAGAAGATTATAACATATTTCGTCTTTATGGGGTTCTGAAATAATGTATACAATTTTCTATCAAGACATTTTTTACCGTGGAGATTATTTTGGAATTTTTAGTTGAGCCCTCCCCCTTTCTCTTTGGTCGATTTGGCTGAAAAACAATGGGTGTCGTCTTCAGATTCAATTGATAGATATAGTTTCCATGTACATATACCTTGTGTGGCCTCTTCATCCCTTCCCATCACTCCTCTTCCACAACCCGCTCCTTGTCCAAGCCTCTTCTCACTGGAACTCCCTGCCTCCACACTTCCTTCAAGTCCTCTCTGTTCCAATTCCTCTTCCATATACAATCCTCTCCGTCCAATTAGCCTTTCATTCCCCTTCCTTTGTATTTTCGTGCTCTTTAAAATAAATTTAAGCCATGGAGCCTCCACCAAGTTACAAGTGGTAGCCAATATTTTTTACTTTCGAACCAAAAAAATAAAAAAAGTTCTGAAACCCAAAAAACTACAAAAAATAGTTTTGAAAGAAAATTTTACAAAATAATGTACAATCTACTTTTTGCAATGCAGAAATAGCTCTTAGTATGTATTTATCAATGATGGTAACAAACTGCAGCGGGGAAAGATCTTTTTCGAAACTGAAGCTCATCAAAAACAGATTGCAAACGAGTATGAATCAAAATGACCGAACAAATCTCAAGCTTCTCAGTTCAGAAAGTGATATTCTTCGTAATTTGAATGTTGATGAGCTTATAACCATTTTTACGAATAAAAAATCTCACAAAGCTTTTTTACCTTGAAAGAACCTAAAAAATTAATGTAAGCGAAATTATGACAATAAACATTTCTAATTTATTGGGTGTATAATTGAGTTCATTCTTTCTCAAACATAGAAAATTTTAGGGGGCCTCCACCAGGCGCTGGTCCCAGGGCCTCAGAATTCTAAATCCGGCCCTGTCTGTATTTATTTATTCATCATATTTTATTATTAGATCAGTTTTTCTTAAATTAATATTATTTCAAAACCTCTGGCCATCCTCACCATTCTATGTTTTTCATTTGTCTCCTTTTCGTCTTTGTATTTACTTTTATTTATTATTATGGTTAGTATGGTTTTTTGTCCTTATGGGGGTTGCGGATCTACTTATAAAATGTTGTGCCCATTCATCATATCAGAAGTTATCGTGTTCAAGAGCACACAAAGATGACATTTCTTAACTTTTGGATTCAGGAGATCGGAAAACATGCAATTTGTGTGAAAACTCAACGTCGAATTGCCGATTAAACAACTTCCCCTATATTACTCATAGCTGATGAAGTAAAACGCTGTGTACATAACCGTGAGACTACGCCCCAGATTATCTATGCCCTTCATTAATCCGGCTGTTTTTTAGATTAGCAATTGTCTTTACACCGTTTTAGGTTATTTGTTTCTAAATGTTTCTTTACCCATCAAGTATTTCCCTGCTAAAAACTTTTTTCAAGAAATTGATTTCTTTCAAAAGTGATTTTTAAGTGGATTCATGAATATTAACTTTTTTTTTTTGTTATGACCATGATTAACTCAAAAGTTTATCATAATACCATTATAATTTCTAATTATAAATCTGCAATATTCATTTATTCATCCCTCTCTCCCGTTCAGTTATATAATTCAAAAAAGATTTCAAAGAAACCAACTTTTATAATATGCAAATTGATTCATTCGAATTATAAATTGCGTAAGATGACTGTTTTTAAATAACAACCACAAACTAACAGATTTTTACTGCAATATTTAACCAATTGTTTTTGAATTTTTACTTAATTTTTTTTTTTGCATTTTGTGTTGTTATTTTGTTCTTAAAAACCAAATGTATAAAGCCTTTTCTTTTGCTCTTTTTTTTTTTAGGCTTTTGTAAAATGTAAATAGAGTCACAGTCTTGTTTCATTTAAAAAAGATTTATACAGAAAAAATTCAGCTGACCTAACCTCGTGAATATTGTATTTGTGGATCCCTCATGTTGAATTTTTTAGCTCTTTTAAGGTCATCTGAATAGAAAATCTGGTTTCTTCAATATTTGGAAAAATAACATTTGTCCCCCCCCTGATCAACCTAGAAATAGGTCATGTCTGTTCATCCTATCTGCAACTTTGGAACACTTTAGTTAACTCGCGTTTTACTTCATGCAATTAATACATCTTAGTGTATGTATACATCAGAATGGAGAGAAATTACAGAAGAATGATGTGTATTTAAAGGGTTGGTTTTAGACCTGTTGCTGTTCTCGTATTGTAACAATTTATCTACCTAGTTACATGATACCTTTTACTTCGGTTCTTCTCATGGATGATACTACGTAGAGCTCTAGAAAAAAAAAAAAAATCGAAAACAGATGCTATGAAAAATGCGAAATTCGGTGAGATCTTCAGTGGAGCATAACTTCAATAGAAAGGTTTCAATGCTGATCTAACTTCGTGAAAACATGATCCATACGTTGACAGAGAGAGATTTCTATCAATGAGCACCAATTTCCTGTAGTCAGGGAATTCAAGTATCTTGGGGCTCTGATCACAGAAGATAATGACGTTAGCCACGAAATAAGAGCACGCATTGCTGGAGGGAACAGATGGTCTATTTGCTGTCCAAAAAATACTCAAGTTCCGCACATTAACGTGGAGGGCCAAGCTAATTGTCTATAAAACCATTGTCCGTCCAATTGTAACTTACACTGGTGAAACTTGGGCGTTGACAAAAGAAAATGAAGAGACTCTGCTACTGTGGGAACGGATAGTACTTAGAAAGATTTATGGACCTGTTTCCGAGAACGGCAGATGGCGTATCCGGAAGAACAGAGAATTGAGAGACCTCTACGGGGATTCCGACCTGGTGTCCGTGATCAAGCAGGCGAGATTACGTTGGTTGGGTAACATAGAGAGAATGGAAGGAAGAAGACTCCCTAAACAAGCCCTCTACGGTAGGCCAGGCGGTGCCAGGAGAAGAGGAAGACCGAGACTCCGTTGGCTGGACGACGTCGAGGCGGACCTCCGAGTGTTGGGCATCAAAGTATGGAGGGAGAAGGTTTTGGATCGAGACGAATGGAGGAGGATTGTGACGGAGGCCCGGGTTCTTGCAGGACCGTAGCGCCGCAGGAAGAAGAAGAAGCATAACTTCTATTGGAAGGTTTCAATGCTGATCTAACTTTGTGAAAACATGATCCATACGTTGACAGAGAAGACACCATATTGCCTGGGGCATCTTGATCAACATTAGTACAATTATATCTCCCAGAGAATTTCGTTAGTGAAAACGAGGGCGTCGTTAGCACAGAGGTAGCGTGTTAGTCTACTGAGCTCAAGATCGCGGGTTCGGAACCCTTAATCCTTAGGTTTTTTATCAAAAAGCTTGGGCGCGCTGTCCTTCGGATGGGACTTTAAGCGATGGTCTTAGTTTGTCAGATACTCTTTAAAGACCCCTACCTCAGGTAACTAAACCTGACTAAACAAAATTTAGGACTCCTACAGCAAAGTCGGGCTCATGTCCACCTGAGCGACGAATGAGCGCTCTGGTAGTAGGCGACCTCGAAGTTAAAGCCAAAACGCTCTTAAAACATTAAACGAATGGCTGCTAATCAATTAGTTAAATGTGTCTAAAATGTTAAATGTGTCTAAAATGTTAAATGTGTCTAAAACAACCATTTAAAAAGTCAAAACGACGTCTAAATTTTCAAATGAAAACCCGTCATTAGCAGTTAATACTCTTTCCATATCATTTAATGATAATATAACATTTTTGGTTCTCCATAATGATATGAAACTGACGTGTGCTGGAAGTGATAAGTTAGAAACTGAGTTTCGTTCTTAATGATACTTAACATTTTTTGCAGAGATATTTTTTTTTTGACTTTAGCGTTGAGCCATCACTTTAAAAAAAACATTTATATATGAATGGTCTCTAAAAAGTAAAATTTTAAAATCCACGCCTATCTCCTGGAAAAATGAATATAAATTATCGGAGAGATTAGGAAGCCTGACCAGGTCCATGTAACTTGGGGTATCCTTTGTGATCTTCCGTACCTTATCTATAAATTTGGTCCTTGCATACGAATACTTACTGCAACACATGATAATATGCTCTGGATCCTTGATCATTGCACAGTCCTCACAGAGAAGAGTCTCACTTCTACCAATATGCAAATATTTACGACAGAGTGCATGGTTTGTTCTGATTCTGCAGAGATTCTTAACAAATCTTCGAGATCTGGAAGATAGGATGGTATTCCGATACGTGCATTGACTGCCTTATAAAATAATCCCACATCGCTCGCATCATATACTCTTTGCCAAGCGGTTCTGAGATCTTGGTTAAAGTTCGTATATAGGTCAGTCACTGGGACTTTATACCGAGAGCTTACCTCCAGGTACTCAGTAGCTCACTTCGCCAAACTGTCGACCATCTTATTGTTAACAATTCCCGAGTGAGCCCTCACCCAGGCGAGACGTATGCTTCTTGCAGAGATATTGTCATTAATAGTTTTCTGTGATTATTCTTGACACACATAAATTAGCATTTTCTATAATTTGCCATGAGTCTAAATGAATAATGGTTGGGAGACAGGGAATGGGAAATGAGAAAACCAACTGGGTGGCAGTTAACGGAAAACTAGCCATTTATCTTATATTATTTATTTATGTTTTTAATTATTATAGTTTATCATATGAGTTTATATTATAAGATTTAATATCGGTTGATGTATTAAAATGCCATGATATGGTTTAACAGAAATAAATATTCTTATTCTTATATTTAACTTCTCAAAAAAAAAGTAACGAGAGGGCACCGATAGCTGAGTGGTAAGCATGCTTGCTTACTGAGCACAAGATCGCGGGTTCGAAACCCTTATCTGCGAGATATAAGCAGACCGTCCTTTGGATGGTCCCGAGCCTCTACGATTTGAGGTACTCGTTAAAGACTTCTTTCTACCTTGGGCGAATAAACCTAGATAGGCAAACTGTAGGACTTCCATAGTAGAGTCAGGCTCGTGTCCACCAGAGTGACGAAAGAGCGCTCCGGTAGTAGGCGATATGACCTTGTAGTTATAGCCCGGGCATGAGTCATAATAACTAAGTAAAACTAAACGAAACATGAGAGCGATATCCGTGCTTCTTTGTTGCCACATTCTCGAAAATGAAGATCTGATTAGTGTTCAAAAATGAAAAATATCTACCTCTAGCGAAGATATTTGACTTACATGGGGAAGGGACTTCTGAATCTTCACACTGAATTTAGTGTCCATATATTCATTACATCGGCAGTTATTAGAGTAAAGCCCCATTTATCTCATCCCTTCCGTTCGATGGGTTTCGCGGAAATTTAATAAGTGCCATCCTTATGAGGTTTGGTATTTTTTATTTAATTTTTTTTGGTATAAAATTTCATATCGATACATTCTTGGCAGATATTGGGAATTTTAAGTTGAACGTGCGCACGCGGATGCTGATTCTAAACATATTACAGACAGAATGCTCAGTCACCTTATATTTGTATTCTAAATATAGTTAGTTCAGCAATTTATTGACAAACAAATTTATTTTCATAGTGAATACATAAATTAAAGATAAGCGACTGTGTATAAGAAAGTCCTGTGTTGCCCAGCTATACGAGTAAAGTTATGTAATCGGTTAAAAATTCGATGCGGAGTTATCAATGGAATTTTATATGTTTTCCGACCTCCAGGTTCCAAATATGAAAAAAAAAGTCTGTGCTTCTGTGAACATGATAACTCCCGATAGAATGAAAGTATCTTCACGAGATGTGACTCCAGAACCATCCAACGACAACTATAACTTTTCAGCCAAAGCGACCAAAGGGAAGGAGATTAGATTAGGTAGGGCTTAACTCAAAAACCGTAGTAATTGCCGATCTCTGTATTTATCCATACAAAATTTAGAGCCCTTATGTAAGGTAACTATTGAATATTAGCGCAAACTAATCATCGAATGGTTTTGGAGGGGGGGCGAAAAGTTAGTTGATTAATTCGTTCTGGGGAAGTACATTACCGATGAGTTTTATTATCACATTTTTAGCATCAACAAACAGGTTTTATAAAGTAGTCCAGGATCTGGCTGAAGTTACATTGACTTTAGTTTTTTAGTGGCTGACTCAGTCTTCATAACCTACACCAGTCATCACATCCTCATGAGTGCTTCCTCTGTCTTAATCAAATCATCCCTTCGTCTTCCGTCCTGACGTCCTAGTACAGAACTCCATCCAACTTGCTCCCATGACGTACTTATATGACTTTGATCATATGAACCCTCACTTCCTAACCGTTTGGGAAAAACTCAATATTTGACTTCTGAAATTTCATAATAAATTTCGTGTCGATACATTTATTAGAGCAGTTATTAGAGTGTCGTACTTAAATGACAAACTTAATTTACAAATGAATACGAACGAAGCATTTCAACAATAAATTCGAAAATTACCATCGACGCTGTATTCTCGCGGTATTTAAAGTACAACTTCAACAACACTACAGTTGTATATACTACGATATAATTTCATGTCTACAAGAAATTGAAGAACAATACATTTGAAAGTTTTATTCCTCATACTACTCACGACAGCTTTTTGAAACTGAAGCAGATCTGTACACATCAATTCTCGTGAGTACCGCGTCACCTACACATTTGCTTTTTTTTTATTTTTTTAATTCTTCTAACAAAGAATCTGCACATCATTCCTACACATTTTATAAAAATACATTTAGAAAAATAGAACAAAAGAAATGATGGAAGGATCACAAAAACCTATTTTACTTTCCCAGATATAAGAAGTATAGGGGAAGTTATGTAATCGGTTCAGAATGAATATATCGACACTAATTTTTATATGGATGTCCAAAATCCCATATGGATGTTCAAAATCCTCTAGTCCAGCCCCTCTTCTCTTGGCCCCCCTATGTATTTGAATTTAAATATGAAATTTCATGCCGTAAGGTTCATTACATCGGCATTTACTGCCCCCTTTTTGCTGATTCCGCTGAAAATTGATAGGTGTCGCCCTTATAGGTTTAAGTTTTTTGACTCATGCCCGGGCTTTAACTACGAGGTCATATCGCCTACTACCAGAGCGCTCTTTCGTCACTCTGGTGGACATGAGCCCGACTCTACTGTGGGAGTCCTAAATTTTGCCTACCCTAAATTTTTTATTCATCTAGGGTAGGGGTCTTTAACGAGTACCTGACATCGTACAGGCTCGGGACCATCACTTAACGTCCCATCCGAAGGACGGCGTGCTTAAGTTGCCCTTATAGGGATTTGAATTCAGAAAATAAATTTTGTGTCGATACATTCATTATAACGACAGTTATTAGAGCTTTTGTGTTAAGCTTCTCCCTAATCCTCCCTTCCTCTTTGGGTGATTTTGCTGAAAATGAACAGGTGTCGTCCTTAGAGGGTTCTCGATACACATATAAAATTTCGTGTCGATACATTTATTCTATCGGGAGATATCGTGTTCACGGACACACTCAGACATGAAATTCCTGTAAAAACTACATAATTTTCCATATAATTCGTATAGCTGGGGAAGTACTAACGAAGAAAATGAAATGTTCGATGGTAAGCGAAGGACAAAAATATTAATGCTTAGGTCTGTTAAGGAAATTGGGCAGACCTAGGCACTTACTGAAGATGTGTGGCAACACTTGAGTGTGTGATAAAGTGGCCTAAGTGGGCTCCCAGTCAAGTGACTGCTCTGAAAGCTCATGCCCACAGCTCCCCTATAATAAATTAGATGCCATAATGCCGCACACTGCCATGCCAGGAATGTGTAACGCGTCACTAACGTGTTCTTAATGCCACTTTATTACTCCTTTCTCTAAATATCTCAAATGTTGATCCTCCTCACATCCAACCAAATTCCTCCCACTGACGATACTACACATTCCTTCAGAGCAGATGCACAGTTCTATGTGTATATCCATACTTTATTAATAATAATAATAACAATAAATTTTACTTCTCCTGCTATACGAAGTATACGGGAAGTCAAAAATTTGACGCGAATTTTTCAACAGCATTTCATGTTTCCGACCTCCGGATTCTAAATATTCTTTCTGAACACTACAATTCCTGATGTAATGAATTTATCAACAAGAAATTTTATATATGAATCCAGGACCCTCCAAAGAGACACCTATTGATTTTCAGCCAAAATGACCAAAGGGAAGGGAGGATTAGGGGGAAGCTTAACTTAAAAACCCTAATAACTACCGTTAGAACGAATGTAACGACACGATATTTTATATCTGTGACCAGAACCCCATAAGGACAAAACCTGTAGATTTTCAGCTAAATCGGCCCAGGGGAAGAGAGGGATTAGGGAGAGGCTTAGACCGCTGCTCCTGTACGGTTGTGAGGTGCAGCTTCAAATTCAAAAATAAAGAGAATACAAACCTTCCAAAATAGGGTGACGAGGATGGCGGTGGACGCCCCCTGGTTCGTTCGAAACTGCCAGTTACACAGGGAGCTACAACTTGAGACCATAGATGACTTCATCAGAAGAAAATTCAGGAAATATCACGATAACTTATCATCAGTTAAAGGTGCTAGAAGGTTTAAGTTAGGGGTTCGTTAGGAAACACTTCGTTTAAAACCGCGTCTCATTCAGGACATTATGTCATCAACTTTTACTATCAGTTTTCCCTCCTTAAATTGTTCATTATGTTACTGCTACTCCAGCCATCTGTATGTTCTAAATATCTGTTCATTTTCTACTTTTTCTGTTTTATTGATTAATTGCTTAAACATACTTTAAAGGGTAAATGTATCCCACAAAAGTTATTTTTCATTTGCCAAATGTTACTAACGCATAAATTTTCAATTATGTAATTATACCATGCAAAACAAATTCATGTTGATCTGGTAAATAAAGAATTTTATTTAAAAAAAAAAAAAAAGGGGAGAGGCTTAACTCAAAAATTCTAATAACTGCAGTTGTAATGAATGTATCTACACATAATTTCATATGTGAATTCAAAACCCTATAAGAACACTTATTAATTTTCAGCGATATCGGCCGAAGGGAGAGGGAGTTCAGGGAATGGGGCTTAAATCAAAAACCCTAATAACTGCCGATGTAATGAATTTATCGACGCAAAATTTAGTATGAGCATTTAACATCCCCTATAAGTCAACTATTGAATATAAGCGTAAACGGGCGATTGTTTTTAGAGGGAGAGTGAAACGTTAGTTAATTAATTCGTTCTGGGGTGTACATTGCCGGTGAATCACAGACGTAGATTTGATTATTAGCGTCTTTAACGAGTACTTGCTTCGTACAGGCTCGAGACAATTGCTTAAAATCCCATCCGACGGTGTTCGCAAGATTTTTTTTTACCTCCCTCAATCGGGTTTCCAACCCGCAATTTTGAGCTCAGTATCCGTCATTTATAAGACTCTACGTCACCCATCTTATCCATCAAGGTAGCTTATAAATAAAATACCTAATAATAATACAGTTTTGTACTGCCTCACACAGCTGACCCAGGTTCCAGGTTGTGGTAGTGTGAGGGCTTGATGAACCACATCTTGGATTAGCCCAGGCTTCAAGGGCCCTGCTGACGGCTTCAATCAAGACATCTCCAAGACTTGCTGATAGGTCAAGACTGGTAGTCATGACGACGATGTCGAGGAAATCCCGCCTCTTAGAACTAATATAGTTCGAAATGTTATTTCCCCAGATATACGAAGAATACGGGAAGTTATGTAATTGGTCAGAAATTAGATGCGGAGAATTTCCAATGGAATTTCGTGTATTCCGACATCCAGATTCCAAAAATGAGAAAAAAAATGTCTGTCTGGGTGATTTTTTTACCCTGTGTCTCGGTGAACATATCGACACGAATACGTATATCCAGCATCCTCTAAGGACGACACCAATTGTTTTTGAGCCAAATTGGCAATAGGGAAGAAGGAATTAAATAGAAGACTTAAAACAAAGCTCTGAGCAGACTTATTGCCAGTCCAACGAGCTGGCAGTTGGGGAGGTGTGCCACTGATGCTATCTTGACCAGCATGGTTCTCATCAAGCTGATTACACCGACCTAACCATTATCTAATTAAATCTTCACTAATAACATGTCGTTTTTTAAACCATTTCACATGAATGACACAACACACATCAGATATCATCATTTTTCATTTTACTACCGAACTAGGAGATTAGGCTTTACTTTGTAATATACTTTTTTCAAGAACAATGTATTAACAGATATTCTGTTTTTGGAAATTTAGATTTGAGGTTAACATTACTTAAGGGGGGGGGGGGGGGGGGGGTTTAAATATTCTGTCCAGATTTCAAATTTATTTATGATTCAGAGTGACGAAAGACCGCTCTGGTAGTAGGCGATATGACCTCGTAATTAAAGCCCGGGCATGAGTCATAATAACTAACAGGTAGTTATTGTCTTCTACATAATAAAAAAAAAATCATCAATCAATCATATTCAAAAATATTATTTGATACAGAGCTTTCAATTTTATTTTCTTGGCAGAGTTTCCTCACAGAAATCCTTCTTAAGGTATGTCGAGTCTACGTTTCAATCGTTATTTTTTTACCTATATACCTACTAATTTATTTTATTTCTTTGATAGAATTTCCAATTTTATAATAATCTTATTTATTTTTAAAATATATATATATATAATTATAATCTAAAATCTAAATCAGATGTTGAGAGAAGAGAGAAGTCGAGGTATCTGAATCAGGATGTCGGGAAACATAAAATTCCGTTTAAAACTCAGCATCGAATTTCTGGCCGATTACATAACTTCTCTTATACTTTTTTTTTTGAAAATACTACAATACTAATAGTTCGTATTAGAAGTAAAATAAGTTATCTCCACCACAGCACACAACAGATCAAATGTGTTTCTCATGTTAAATTAATTCTATTTTGATTTTAAAAATAATTTAATTTACCAATTTTTTAATTGCATTCATTTATTTCTTCTTTAAATATCGTTAAATGTAAATGTTGACTAGAGTTGGCAACACTTCACGCAAGTGTAGTCATCATAATGTATCACATACATACAGGTGCTCGTAATACAGTCCTTATAATGTATCGCATACAAGTGCTCGTTCAAGGTAATACTTTATACAATTTATGGATCTCTGCACCCCAAAATATTTCTGTGAGTCTTTTGTTACTCAACTCCTCAGTCAGGTCAAAAGGAAAATCTCGGAAAATTTGCCCGAATAATAATTCTTGCATTCATTTCTGTTGGAGTCGTGCCTTGGGACCAACTTAAAGGGAATCTGAAAAAGGGTAGAAATTTGTATAATGACGGGGGTGGGCCCCCCCTATTAATGGGAGAGAAGATAATGAACCCATTAGTATTCAGATATCAAATATCAACTTTATAAAAAACATTCAACGATTCTCTCCTAAACTTTCCAGATCATAATTTTTTTTTTTTACTTCTCCAGTAATGAAGTATGAAGGAAGTTATGCAATCGGTGATGAATTGCGTGTTGAGTTTCACTGGAATTTCATGCTTTTCAACCCCCATATTCCAAAAAAAACTGTTCACCGGCAATGAACTTCCTCAGCACGAATTAATCAATTAATTTTTCGCTCTTTCTCCAAAACCAATCGACCGTTTGGGTTGAAAGTCTATAGTTGACTTACATAGGGACTTCTAAATCCTCATACTACAATTTTGTGTCAATAAATTCATAACATCGGCAGTTATTAAGGTTTTTCAGTCGAACCCCCCTCTTCTCTGCGGCCGATTTCGCGGAAAATTAGCAGGTGCTGTCCTTATGGCGTTTTGAATTTACATATGAAATTTCGTATCCGCATATTCATTTCAACGGCAGTTATTATAGTTTTTGTGTTAAGCCTCTCCCCTAAGCACCCCTTAAATCTGACCAAATTGCCTGAACATCAATAATCAATGAGGTTCTGGATACACATATAAAATTTCGTGTCGATGCGCATTCACACTATCGAGTTATCGTGTTCAAACACACACACGGATAGATTTTTTTTTTTTTCATTTTTGGATCAAGGGGGTCGGAAAATTCAGTATCGACTTTCTAACTGATATAACTTCCCCTACACTTCGATTAGTTGGCAAAGTACAATTTCTGTCTGCGAATGTATCAGTATTAATAAGGGCTTTAATTTAGAGGTCATATCGCCTACTACCAGAGCATTCTTTGTTCAGTGGACTTCGAAACGTGAAAATACGTTGAAAAATCGATCACGAATACATATTTTTTAAAATATTTATTTACTTCTTGGCCAACCCCACCTAATCTTGTCACGATTTTTTTCCTCAACACATTTCTGGGGAAAATCTTCAGGGCTCGCAAAACTCGCCACTGAGATTTTACAGGAAGGAAAATTTCGCCATAATTTCATTCTAAATGTCTGAACCTGGGTTTAGAGATTAAGGCACTTTTACCACTCGGCTATGAGGACACTTCCATAAAACTAAATGCTCCTGGCGGCAAACAGTGTGAGTGCTGGGGGAGGAGCTAAGTTAACCAAGTTTTGAACTTACTTGGGTTAACTTTTAATAGTATTCTACTTTGTTATTTATTAGATAAAAGTTGTAAAATTAAATTGCAAAACTTGCAAATCAATAAATAAAAGTCTTGTCTTGTTAAAACTAACTTAAAGTAAGTTTTGATGTTATTTGATAGTAAATTGTTATTGTCTTCTAAATTTCCTGTATCAGTTTGTGGTAGCTAATCAAAATTTTGAAGTACTTAAATGCTTTGCTTAGGAAAATTTTACTGGTAACATTTTTTAAACATACAGTGAATAAATGAAGCTGAGATTAATGTGTAATCGTGTTTTTTGTCTAAGAATAAGAGATTCTTAGTTATCGTGACTCATGCCCGGACTTTAACTATGAGGTCTTAACGTCTACTACCAGACTGCTTGTTCTGGTGGACATGAGACCGACTCTACTGTGGGAGTTCTAAATGTTGTCTATCCAGGTTTATTCAGATAGGGTAGGGCCTCTAACGAGTAGCTGACATCGTACAGGCTCAGGACCATCCCTTAACGTCCTTTTGGAGGCATGCTGAAGGTTGAGCATGTTGAACATGAAAATGTCTTGCATATAGATTCTGTAACTTCTTCATGTAAAATGTCGTTGATCTTTTCCCATTTTATTATAATGATTATTACCGGCTATAGGCAAATTTTACTTGGAAAATAACTTTCAATCAACGATTTGTTTCATATAACGAGGACAGACAAAGACTAGCCAGGGCGCCGGTAGCTCAGGGATAGCGTCCTAGCCTAACGAGCTCAAGATAATGATGACCTTAGGTTTGTTATTTGGCAGGTGAAAAAACATTGAGAACGCCATCCTTCGGATGGGACGATAAGCGATGGTCCCGAGCCTGTGTGATGTCATCCTAGGAGTTAAAGCCCGGGCACGAGTCACAATAACTAACACATCTTTGATGGGCGGGGAAAAGAGTACAAGTTCATTTTTGGCCAAAACAGTATTATTACATATTTGACAATGTGAAGTCAATCTCTAGGAGTGGTGAGAAGAGGACAAGTCGGTAATGTCTCTGACGTACCTAATGTTTTGTCAGTTAAAAAAAAAATTGTCCAGTGGCAAAAGCCATTTTCTGTTCTCCTGAAAAATTGACCCTTTTGACTTGTAGTTGTTGCCTCCCACCGAAGATATAGAGTAGCCGATCAATACACACAAATACAATATACAAATGACAAGGTAGGTACTTATATTTACTTTATTTACTAATTTTTTTCACTTTTTTTTCAGAAGCAGTACATGTTCTCCTGAACTGTATATTGGATTTTTTTTGTGAAAAAGTCATCATTTATCTGAAATAATAAAAATGTTGACCCTCCCATCGGTCATTTTAATGAAGAATTACAGATTCTCTTGAGAAAATATATGGTATATAAATTGTAGAAAAGTAGCCATTTCTAGAGAACCCCAAACTTTCTACTTGCACCATTCCCCTTAAAAATAATATTTGTAGTATTTACTCGGTGATCTTATCGTGAGAAGGAAATGTACCGGAGTTTATTTTTCATTTGATGCCTGTATAGGAACTCACAAACTCAGATATTCTTTCATTTCCTTCTCAACAGTCACCCTCCCCCCTGAGGAGATGAGAGAGGACATGAATCCGCCCTTTATTGTTATCCTAAATTCAATTTTTGGAATACCCTGAGTTATTTTTAAATGTTATGGAGCCAGTGAGTGGGTGGCCTTCCTCTCTCCCACAGGCAATTCAACATTTCATTTTCATCGGAGGGTGTGGTTTTTAAGCTATATTGACTATCATATGCATTAAACTGACAAAAATTATAAACTTTTATCGATAACAAAAATGGCGTGTATGGAACATGTTTTTGTTTTTTTTTGAACGGGGAAACAAACCACGCCAAATAATTAGATAATTTATTTCATTCTTCCATTTTTCACATTCATTTTTTGCACACAAAGAACACACTTCTGATAAGTGAAGTAGCTCATATAATAGATGATGTCAAGTTGAAATCTCCACATTGAGTGAGATATTGAGATTTAAGGCCAGGGTTTAACTACGAAATCATATCGCCCACTTCCAGAGCGCTCTTTTGTCGCTGTGGTGGACAGGAGCTCGACTATACTGTGTTAATCTTATATTTTAAAGAAAATAAATAAACAAATCTTAATAAAAAGGGGTTTTCACATATCATTCAGCTTTTCCATTGAAAATATTCCAAAAAAAAATTAAAATATAAAACCAATTTTTTTTTTTTTTTTAATTTACAAATAGCTATTTACAACTGTATACACATAAATACAAGAAGCAAATGTGCTCATAAAGAGGTAATGGCAATGTCAAAATGTCATGAGGGGAGAAATCACCCAGTGGTGACACTCCCTAGTCACTGTTTTTCTCTCGTTTATAGCTAATCACTGTCACTGCTTCTGTTCAGGAGGTCTCTGGGCCATTGACGCTTAAGCCGTCGTTGGGGAAGTATGGCAGAATGGAGGGCACGGACTAGAGGATTATTGTGGGAACTAAGAAGGGAAAATAATTTTTTATATTTGGATTTAGCGACTTCAGTAATGAAAGGTACGTTAAGGTCAGTGTGAAGGGTTTTGTTGGAGACGTAGTAAGGAGCATTGACTATTGTACGAAGGATTTTGGATTGAAGGGATTGGATGCGCTGGAGATTGGAAGCCTTGGCAGAACCCCAGAGTTCAAGTCCGTAAGTCCACATAGGTTTGAGTATTGCGTTGTGTATAAGTCGTTTTGTTGTCAAAGTTAGTTTGGATCTTTTGTCTAATTAAAACCAAATATAAGTTGGTAAATAGTTGATTTACATAAGAGCTTCTGAATCCTCAAATCATTTCGTGTCGATGCTTTCATTATGACGGCAGTTATTGCAGTTTTTTTGTTAAAACACCCTCATAATTTTTGGCCGATTTGGCTGAAAATCAATGGGTGTCGTCCTTATGGGGTTCTCGATACACATACACACTTTGGTGTCGAGTTTTGAAATCAGGGGGTCAGAAAACATGAGATTCTGATGAAAACTGTACATCGAATTTCTGACCGATTACATAACTTCCCCCATACTTAGTTAAGCTGAGGAAGTAAAAAAATAAAATGATGCTCAATGAATAATAATATAAAAATTGTAATAAATAAAAAGAAATGTGAAAGAAGAATAATTGGGGGCAAGTTTTTGGGTCAGTTTTATTATCTAAAGGTCTTTTGTGGCTCGGGGTTTTGATAAGCGACGTCCCCCCTGCTGAGTAATTAGAAGTATTTTTTGTTGTACCCGAGAGAGTAGGAGGAGAAAAAGGGGGAGAGAAGGTCGGGGCTACAAAATAAATCTAAGGGTAGATCTGATAGGAGACACGCGAACTGGGGCGGCGCTCATTGCCTCTTCAGGCGACCACCAGCTAGTTTAGCTGGCCTCCATCAGCGCAGTCTGTCCTGGCTGTATTCTAGGCCGTCCCAAACTTGTACAGTCCGAGGATGAAACGTTAAGCGATGGTCCCGAGTCTGTAGGATGTAAGGTTCTCATTAAAGAGCCTAGGTAACCTGGATAGGCAAAATTTAGAACTTCCGCAGTAGAGTCGGGCTATTTATGTATTCGTAAAACTTCCACTTTAACTCTTCTGCTTATAAGCTTTCCCGGTTGTAGCGCTCTTTTTTTTTTTCATCTCCGACTCCTTCGTATGATTTTCTCTGTATATTTCCATCGATGTAACGCTATGATTCCCGGTTATAACGCTCTTTTTTCCAGTCAAAGAGAAAAAAAAACATAATTAAAACTGACATTAGTGCAGAGATATTGTGAAATAATTCAAATGAACTTGAAAGAAATAAAACTTGTTTATTTATGATATTGTCTAATTTCACCAACTATATTTACATGGGAGTACTTTCGGTATTTCTACCATCCTCAGTCAAAAGCATAAGAGATAAGAATCTCCCATGTAAATATAGTTGGTGAAATTAGACAATATCATAAATAAACAAGTTTTATTTCTTTCAAGTTCAAAAAAGCATAACATTAGATCATTGAGGGAATGGCGACGAAAGAGCTCTCTGGTAGTAGGTGATATGACCTCGTAGTTAAAGCCCGGGCATGAGACATAAAAAAACACTGACATTCCATCTATCTAATTTCATATTAGATACTCTCACTCTCCTTCGCTTTCGTTTCCCCTTCTCTTTCTTCTCTCCGGCTCTGTTCCCTCGTCTTCTTCTTCTCTCCGGCTCTGTTTCCTCTTCTCCTTCCTCTGTTTCTTCTTCTCTCCGGCTCTGTTTCTTCCGTATTCTCCCCATCTTGCAGTTTCATCAAGCCTTTTATTATTTGGGATTTACTTTAGACCTGTTGGAACAGATTTTTTTAACATAAAAAATGTATGTATCCCTGTAAGTATAAAATTCGCTACAATTTTCAGTAAGTATATTTCTCATGTTTCATATCTAGAATGGATCTCGCCAAGTTTACACCTTACTTTTCTTTCTCTTACCGAATTTCGGTTACCCAGAACTTAACACTTTTTGCCATCGACTCACTCAATTAATCTTTTGCCAGTTCAAGTCAGATAGATAGTGAACTGAGGACTGAGAATGGTGATGAGGCAAGCGGAGGATTTAAGAAGAACTTTTAATGATTAAACTTTTCTCCATGTTCATTTATAAATTCCATTCAAATTCCCATAAACCGAACCCTTCTTATTTTCTGTATTATTTTAAGAGAATTCCTCTTTCATTGAGATTATCTCAAGATCGATTCAACATTTCGAGATAATAAATGCATTAGATTATATATATCTGATGTTGTTTAAAATAGTTAGTTATCGTGACTCATGTCCGCATATGAACTGTGAGGCCATATTGTCTACTACCGAAGCGCTCTACTGTGGGAGTCCTATATTTTGTCCTACCTAGTGTAGGGGTTATGGGTCTTAACGAGTACCTGACATCGTACAGGTCGGAACCATCGCTTAACGTCTTATTCGAAGGACGGCGTGCTCAATGTTTTTTTAACCTCCCAGATAAAAAAAATAAATAAGGTCCTTGGACGGGATTCGAACCCGCGAACTTTAGCTCAATAGGCAAGCAGGCTACTTCTGAGCTACTTGCCCCCTCGAAAAGTAAGGTATATTTTTGAAAAACTTGTTTTTTTATTATTATTATTTTCTTATTTTTTAGATATTAACCTGCATTACCTATTATACGTTTTACTGACGCTTTGTATAGATCGCGGGTTTGATGCCCGAGGCTCTTGGTTTTTTTATCTGGGAGGTGATAAATCCTTGAGCACGTCGTCCGGATGAGACGTAAAGCGATGGTCCCAAGCCTGTACGATGTGAGGCACGTGAATAAAAATTTAGGGTAGGCAAAATTCAAGACTCCCACAATAGAATCGGGCTCATGTCCACCAGAGTGACTAAAGAGCACTATGGTAATAGGCGATATTACCTCGTAGTTAAAGCCCGGCCTTGAGTCACAGGATACTTCAAAATTGACAAATTGTTTTGTTTTTTGTTATTTTTTTGGCCTTATGTTCGATGCATATTAGCCATGTCACTGTGATATTTATTATTTACGACATCCATGGCCCCGGGAGGGAGTTCTATCTACGAAATAAAACTCACTCCCGGACGGGATTCAAACCATGGTAAGACTATGCGGTCAAAGCCCTACGCTCTAGCCCGCACGGCCACCATGGTCCCCTAAAAATTGTTCAGTGAGGAAATTTCATAAGGAACATTTTTTGTAAGACGATGTTTCTATAGAACCAACAAACGTCTGAGAAAATGATATTCAACGGATCTGCATGAAATGTCAATATAACGCATTGCCAGCCTTATATCTCGATAAAAAGTGACTGAAAAATCGATCGGCATATAAAATGGAAGACCAGTAGTATTATTGAGGTTTATTATTTTTCTATATAAAAAAACTTTTTTTCGGGAGGTTTTTTAGTTCAAGTTTCCTCGCCTGGACACAAGGGAGGTGATACAAGATAGTTGTGAGGTTGTGAAGTGGGCGGATAGATGAACTTTGTCCCAAAGTGGGACAGTCTAATCGTGTAGGTCCTAGGTAGAGTTGGGCGAACTGCTAACATTTCAATGGACCATACAATGGAGGACGGGGGCATTACAATGACAAAGGTCCCTCCTACCTCCAGTCAAATTAGCTGCTTGTTTTACCAAAGTTTCACTCACTTCTCCTCCTCCTCCGCCTCTCTCGCTTCAATTACTAGTTCATTTATCTCAATAAACTCCACACATTCTACGTTAAGGAAAAATGTAACAAATTTGGCAAAATAAGTGAAACGTTACAGTGAGAAATAATATCAAATTTTAATTATAACTAACTTTTATAACTCTTCAAGTGGCCCAAAACAAATGCCTTAGATTGGTTGGCTACTCGAGAGATACCTCCATTCTCCAAATCCATGAAGACCTAAATGTTGAGCTCCTACTAGACTACATAATAAATTTCAAAATATATAAAGGTAAAGGAAATAGGGAAAACTCTCGGAGGGGAAACACAAAAATATCCGTTCACGATTTTAAATTATAATCTCTGTTTTTGAATGTTTATTAATTTATTTTCTATTCATTTCAGTTACTTTGTATTTTTTCTTTAAGAGTTTTTATAAAATTTACTCTTAAGCATTATTTTTAATTTAATTGATTATTTTTGATTTGTATTTAGTGGTTAAGGAACCTTATTGTATAAACTCTTCCTCTTCAAATTTTAATTGACCAATCCTTGGTAATACACGCCAAAACAGATGCGTGGTATGAATGGCTTGTGTGAGGAAGTCAACCTACTCTTAGTACTGATAACCAAAGTTTAACTTAATTATTTGATGCTTGGGGGTGGTTGTTAGTATATCAAGGAACATAAAAGAAAGAAAAGCAGAATAACTGAGAGAATTTAAAGGAAATGGAAGCTAAAAAAGTCGTCGGTTAATCACCGCCAATGAACGTAACCAGAACGTAAATTTGTTGACAATAGGTAATGGAACAATTTATGTACAATGATAACTAAATACAAGAGAAAAAAAAAATTAAATTGAATAAATTATAATTTAAAAAAAAAATTAAAAATAAATAATAATAATAAAAATGTCTTCGTGAAGTCATGAAGAATAGGTACAAAATAATAACTTGTATACAATGAGAAAATAATTACGATAATAATAAAAAAAATAATATAATAATAATAGTAATAAGAATATAAAAAATTAGGTTAAAATATGTACATATATAATAAATACATAGGTACATAAAAAAAAATAATAATAAAAATAAGAATGCAAAAAAAAATACAAAAAAAATATATATATATAATTTATTTTATCGGGAGTTATTGTGTTCACAAACACACATCGATTTTTTTTGTTTTTTTTTCATTTTTGGAATAACATTTGTGGAAAACATGACATGTCCCTATCCTTTGGAAAGTAATAAACGAGTATTCAACATTTCTATTTACGAAAGTTTTGTATAAACAAAAATTTCAGTCTTTAACAAAGTAAGGAAAAAATTAAGGTCTCTTTCGACATGAATTGGTGAAGGGAACATTAGGGAAAAAAACATTTATACGACTTTTCTTATAATGCCAATATTTTTGCTTGTTTTAGTTTGAAAATAAATTATTTCCTGTTATTATCTTGTACTTTTCTTTCTTCTAAACCCTAAATCCGTTCCGGAAAATCGGTTTTAAAGGAAATCCTAAAGTCGTAAATTGACCAGGTCATTAATAATAAGGAGAAGGTTAGGTTAGGGTAAGAGGAGGGTAGATTAGGGAAGGGGGCCCTGGCAGGATGCCCCGGGTCCACTAATTAACAGTCATCCTCAGGCCCTTTAGGGCCCAACCAACCCTCTTTAGTTCCAGCAGCGGTATTCCCATGAGGACTTACCCAAACTGGGTGGGTGACCTTCTGCAAATGTTCATCGTTCACATTCCAACAAAGAGTTTTTAATTAATACATCCCCAGTGAAAATGTGTATAGGGTAAGTTATATAATCTGTCAACAATTCTATGTTAGTGTTCACAGAAATTTCCATGTTTTTTCCCAATAATATAAATTCAAAAATGAAGAAAAAAAATCACATCTTGTGCTAAAGACCCTTTTACCTTAGGTTAATAAACGAAGACAAAATTTAGTACTTCCACAGTAGAGCCGAGCTCATGTCCACCAAAGCAACAAAAGAGCACCCTAGTAGACGATATGACCTTGTACTTAATGCCCAGACATCCAGGCATGAGTTACAATCGTAGGCGTAGAAAGATCATTTTTGTTGTGGTGGCGAACTCAATCGCACCAACTACCCCCCCCCCCCCCCCAAATGATCACACCTTTTCTGTCCAATAATACAATAATAATAATTAAACAATAATACATGTATAACAACATAATAATAATAATTAAACAACCATAAATACAATTTAATAGTATATTGTTCACTAGTGTGGATCAGGGGCTTATATCGCACGAGAACAAAATGTCAATTCAAAACTGGGTTTGGACGGGGTAGGGGGGGGGGGGGGGGGAGGGGAGGGAGATGGCTAATAGATTAATTCGTTCTGTGGAAGTGTATTGCCGTTTTTTTTTTTTTTTTTTATTGAAGATTTCTTGACATGTCAATACTTGCTCAAAGATCTAGAATAAAAAAATGCACTTCAATTCCCCCCGTAACAAATGCTCAGCTAGAGAATATTTCCCCCTCGCTGGATTCTAATTGATAAAACGAGTAAGAGCCCCCTACTTTTCAGAGGCCCATTACGTGCCTAGTGGCAGCAGCAGTAAGTACTGCATTGCAAATTGTTGTGAATTTGGCCACGTGACACATCATTTATAAAGCTCTTCACAAGTTCTCTTAAAAGCAGGAAGAATTTACTCGATTTGTCAATTAGGTAGATGAAGAAGAGAGGAAGGATACAGTTCTAAAGAGCTCACCATGTTGAAGATAGTATGGACCATCCTCCTCCATCACTTATCTATTTGTTGTCCCGACTGTTCACTCAACGTTTTGTTAAAAACAATAGTTAGTTATTATAACTCACGCCCGAGCTTTATCTACGTCATATCGCCTACTACCAGAGCGCTCTTTCGTCACTCTTGTGAACATGAGCTCGACTCTACTGTGGGAGTCTTAAATGTTGCCTACTCTAAATTTTTATTCACCTAGGTTAGGGGTCTTTAACGAGACATCGTACAGGCTCGGGACCATAGCTCAAAGTCCCAAAGCATTGGCAACTAAAGCAATTTTACAGGCTCGGGACCATAGCTCAAAGTCCCAAAGCATTGGCAACTAAAGCAATTTTACAGGCTCGGGACCATAGCTCAAAGTCCCAAAGCATTGGCAACTAAAGCAATTTTACAGGCTCGGGACCATAGCTCAAAGTCCCAAAGCATTGGCAACTAAAGCAATTTTACAGGCTCGGGACCATAGCTCAAAGTCCCAAAGCATTGGCAACTAAAGCAATTTTACAGGCTCGGGACCATAGCTCAAAGTCCCAAAGCATTGGCAACTAAAGCAATTTTAGTTTACTATATACAGGTATATAAATACTATATAATATAAATCAGAAATAGATTATGTTTTAAAGTAACGTTAAATACTATACCAAAAATATGTTATATGACCATAACAGGTCTTTCTTATTATCTTTTTTTATATATTTACAACTGTATAAATAATACATTCAGCAATTTCTTAATAGTAAAATATGGCTATGACAAAATGTCAAGAGCGGAGAAATCACGCAGTGGTGATACTCTCTAGGCACTGAGTTGCACTCATTGTCACTGCTGCCACTAAGGAGGTCTCTAGGCCAGTGGCGTCATTGGGGGAGTGTGGATGTATGGAGAGCACGGACTTGAAAATTACTATGGGAACTGAGGGAGGAAAATAACTTTTTGTGGCTACTTCGGTGACGTAGGAAATGCTGTGGTCAGTAAGGAGCATTGGCTAAAAGTAACTTGTATGAAGGATTTTGAATTGAAGGATTGGAGACCCAGAGTTCACATCGGTTTCATCACTGCGTTGTATATAAGTCGTTTTCTTTTCAAAATTAATTTAAATCTTTTGCTTAGTAGTCTTAGTAACAGTTGGCGTCTGTTCATTTCTTGTCTTTTCAGTCTCGTGTGAGGGTTCCATGTTAGTCGCCTGTCAAGTAGAAGGCCTAGATAGCGGATATAGTTTTTTGAGGGATTATTGTTAAGGTATACTGGGGGCAGGAGAGATACTATTTGCGACGGAGAGTAAAGACGATGTGAACTGACTTCTTGTCGATCACTTCACTCCTCACCTTTTGTGTCAGTACTGACGGGATATCAGGTGTCCTTGGAAGTGTCTGGATGAAAGGATTGGATCGGGATGAAGAGAAAGAATATCAGTGTCATCTGTAAAGGTTCGGAGTCGTTTTGATGGATGGGTGGGGATATCAGCTGTTTGTATCGTGTAAAGGATAGGAGCCAGGGTACCTGCTTGAGGAACGCCATCGTTTAGTAGAGACACGGGACACAATTATTATTTTTTTACTCGTATTTTTAATTATTTATTTATTCATTCCATTTTAGTTTTCAGTAATTCTGATGATGATTCTAATCCATGTGTGTCAGACTAAGAGTTAATAGCTGTTTATATATCTAATTTATAAGCTATCTTAAGGTATACTTTCTTATGACGGAAATGAATATTATTATTATACTAACCACATTTTTACAGATAACTTTCTCTTCCCTCTCAAACTGGCAGTCCTGAGTATAAGAAAGTAATGTGTTGGCGTCAGCGGTTTCCTTTGTTTCATCATAAGAAATTCTTGCTATGGTCACTGAAAAGATATATTAAAATATGTTGCTATGCGTTACAATTTAAACATTACTTAGAAATATTTCCTATAGACAATTATTTTACAATATTTTGGGCGCTATAACTTCGGTCGTATTGGTTCTATCTCAAAACTGAGAACATATGGAAATATAAAAAGTAATATTTTTGATGAGAACCTATTTTTTGATAGGACTAATCGTATTCGCGTTAAACATCTAAAAATATTAATTTAAGAACGACCAGAATTACAGTGGGTTAACTTCATTCCAAATTACACGTTCATAGCCATAATCGTTTCTGCGTTAGACCGCTCACAAAGTTTCAATCACGTACACACGCATAGACAGACATCGTCGTGGAAATGGTCAAAACAGGTGTTCAAAATGGTCAGTGGACCTTGAAACGTGAAAATCCGTTGAAAAGTCGATCTCGGATTTTATCACGATTACTATACTTAACGATAATCTATAAAAATGAATTTACAAAAACACAAATCGAACATACTTTAATTAATTAAATATTAAAAAACAAAAAAAATATATATATTCGATGATTCACCGGCTATGTACTTCCCCAGAATAAATTAACACGTTTCTCTCACCCACCAAAGCCAATCGACTGATTGGGCTAAAACATGATATTTGACTTACAGAGTGGCTTCTGAATCCTCATACTAAATTTAGTGTCAATAGATTCATTATTTCAGTTACTGGGATTTTTGAATTGAGCCCCCCACCCCTTTAGCTGATTCCGCTGAAAATTAATAGATGATGTCCTAATAGGGTTTTGAATATACATATCAAATTTTTGTGTCGATACAGTCCTTAGAGATTGACCGATTACACCACTTCCCTTATATTATTTATAGCTGGGAAAGTGAAAATCACTGATTTTAAGGGCTCTTTAATATGCAATTAAAAATTAAAATAAGTACTTAGGAACGGAAATAGTAAAAATAAATTCAATTACATTCAATTTGTATCCTCGTATGGATCGTTCAAAAGTTTAAATTTTTAAGCTGTAATTATTCAAAAGCAATTAGTGAAAAAGCTAGGTTACACTTAGGTTAAAAGGTAGGTTACTTGGGATAGAATAATTAGAGGTGATGGAGCAACTTTAATTGGAGGGGAACTTTCGGCGTATTAAATAACATCGGCCGAAATTAGCAACCTAGGTTACGTACCTGTCTGCTTCAGATATAAGGCGGCAGGGATGGTAAGGCACAACTCATGATAATCCATGTCTGAATACATTTCTGCCATCTATGTCGATAGTAAAGCTAAGAAAATAAAGCCGATGAATCTCCTTCTATGTACTTCGCTCTTCTTCCAAAGACAATCGACCGTTTGGCCTAAAACTCAATATTTTTGTTACATAGTGGCTTACGAATTCTTATAATAAATTGCGTGTCGATACATTCATTCTATCGGGAGTTATTCTGTTTACAGACAGTTTTTTTTTCTCATTTTTGAAATCAGGAGCTCGAAAAACATGAAATTCCGTTAAAAACTCCGCATCGGATTTCTGACCAATTAGATAACTTCCCCTATACTTTGTATACCTGGGGAAGTAACAAAGAACCTAAACAAGTTCTTCATAATGTCTAATTCCATAAAAATATATACATGAAGTGTACCGGGTCCGGCTTACACCATGGCGAATGTATATATTTTTTTGTAGAAGACAATATAACAAGTTTTTTGTTTTTATTTATCATACTAATCTGGTGCAGGTTGTTTCAGTTCTGTCGAATAAAACTTTCAGGGCCTTGTAAGAGATGGATTTAGGAGCAAAAAAAATATCAACAAACTATGATTTTTGCTTATGATCACATTAATTAGTAATAATTCAAAACAAACTACACATATTTAGGTATGAAACATAAAGGGTACACTATTTTTCTTATATTGAATTTATCCTGCGAAGATATCAATGTTTGAGTACCATCAAAAACAAGGCTTATTTAAAAACATACAATAATGATTTTTTTTTTAATCAACTTTCAAACTTTTCATAATAAAAAAAAGAAAGGAAAATTAATTACCTTTCTTATAGATGACTACAGAAGTTCCAGACAATTTTGGAGAACAAGTGTAAAGAGAAGGAAAACCATCATCCAAATTTCATAGAAATGGGCCTTTATAATTTCATTACAGCTATTCATGGACACTTCAAACTTTGGGAGAAAATTACAGGATTCCTAATAAACATGAAAACAAAGAAATTGTAGGCTCCAGACAAAATTAATATACTCACCTTCATTGCAGTAAGACAACAAACTATTGAATTGTGTCAAGAAGCATTAGATAACTTTGAATGTGGCATCGGCAAGATGGCGTCAATCTTACCAAAGAGGTAGGTAGCTAAAAGTCGATCAAGTAAAACTAAAAAAAAAGACATGCATAATTATTGACGAATTATAATTGCCTTTCTGATACAAATCATTCAGAAATTTAAATAAAATAATGTAAGAATCACCAAAATGTTTTTCAAATGTTTTCTAAACAGAAAGAGTAGTCCACTTAAAAACGTCTCATAAAAATACTCATTTACAAATACATATCAGTATTTTTTTTTCAAAATATTTTCACAGCTCAGAAGTAGCCTGCTTGCTATTGCTCTCAAGTTCGCGGGTTCAAAACCCGGCCAAGAACCTTAATTTTTTTACCTGGGAGGTAAAAAAAACCTTGAGCATGCCGTCCTTCGGATCGGACGTTCAGCTATTGTCTCGAGCCTGTACGATGTCAGGTACCCGTTAAAGACCCCCTTCACTAGATGAATAAAAATTTAGGACGCCCATAGTAGAATCGGGCTCCTGTCCACCAGAGTGTTGATGAAATAACGTTCTGGTAGTCGGTGATGTGACCTAGCAGTGAAAGCCCGGGCATGAGTCACAATAACTAACTATAATAATTATTTGAAAATTGATCCCCATCCCAATTTTTTAGGAAGTTGACGGACTACAAACGAGCTCTATATCTGACAGAAGGTTGCGCTTAAAAATAATCAAATGTTTTTTTTGGTCCAGTCGAAACCGATATCCGATAGTTGTTTTGATATTTTAATTTTAGTCTTATAAACATTGTTATTAATGTTTATTTTTAAACATTGAAGTTAAGCGTTAAAAGTAAAGTATAAAGTGCAACTCACCCCCTGAAGCGCTCTTTTTACCTTTCTTGACTCGTGACTGAATATCCTATCATAAAATAGCCACAACTGAAAGAAGCAAATGAATTAAAACTTTCAAATTAATATAATTAACATATATAAAGAACATAACTGAATTACAATATTTTGGGGTTCCAGCAATGAACACCATATTTCTTTTTGTTTTTACTTATTACATTCTTACAGATAGTCTAAAAACTGCTCGAGAATAACCTTCCCAGTGGTTATCTTAACCGTTATGAATAGGGTTCAATCGATACCACAATATATCGATACTTGCACTCAGAGTAGTATCGAATAAAACTTTCGATACTAAACAAGTAACGATACCCACTCATATCGATTGAATCGAGTAGTTCGTTATAATTAATTTTAAAAAATGTATAAATCTATATAGATATTGATAAAAATTGTATCGATTGAATGGAGAACTTATTTATAATTAATTTTAAACCATGTATAATATATATACCTATATAATAATAATAAAACACAATAAGATTTGAAAGGTATAAATGAGATATTGTAGTGGTAATAACAGATTTTAATGGTGTTTTGTTACTAAACGAAACCGAACTGTTTTTCTGCTACTTGATATTTTTACTCTGTTTCCAAAATCCAAACGAAATAGTTTTTTTTGTTTCCTCCCACTTTTGCTTCTTAAACTATATATGTTTTTGTCAGCAAGGTTGATTGCCGTTTTACTCCTCAAAACACACACAAATATTAAAATATAATTGTAATTTGAATTTAACTGTATATCAATTATCAAAATGTTTATCATATAAAATCATGAGAAACATTATATCACAAGAAATGTTTAGCAATTTTAAATTTTGAGAACTTAAATTTCTCATATAATTGTTTGAAACAATAAAACCGACATAGAAAGTCAATTATAGGTGCTTGCCTTCTATAAATTAATTATTAATTCTATCTACTTAAATATGTAAATAGCAAATGGTTCAATCTTTGGAACAAAGACAATAATAATTGTTATTTTTATGAAATATTTTTTTAGGAATATTAAAACATATAAAACTAGAGAGGAATCTGAAGGAAAACATGCTTGAAAGAATACAAAGTAAAATAAAACAAATAGGTATTGTTTAAATAAAAATATTATTATTTCAAGAATATATCAATATTGACCGGACTAGAGCCCAATATACAATAATTGTATATTATTGACTAATAATAACTAATTATTAGTTAAGTATACTTATTTAAATAAATTTAATAATAAATGCGAATAAGATATATTTACATTATCAATTTAAACAACATATATTTATAAATTGACACAATACCTACAATAATAAAGGAATGAGTAACACACATTTTAGGAGAGTATATATATATTTTAAATAGATAATAATAAGCAAGTCGTAATAATAAATAAAGAGAAAATAAAATGTTATAATTAACAACAATAATTATAATATAAAATAATAATAGAATAGAATTAAATAAAAGGAAAGGGGAAAAAATAAATAGTAATAATAAAAATAATATAATAATTCTAAAATAGAGGTAATACTTATACAATTAATAATTGGAAAATGAAAACTGTAAGTAATAAAAACAAAGATACTAACATTTTAATTTAATTTAGACTAAGAAGAGTCTATCAAATGGAGGACTATTTCATGACTAGAGACATTAAATAGTCAAAATTTAATAATCCTTATAATAACATAAGTATTTTGGAAACGCTAATGCCCACAACAGCCGATGCGTTGAAAAAAATAAAATAAAATAAAATAGTAAGTAGATACTAGATATAATCTTTAAAAAAATAATAATGAATAAATAAAATATTGATATAAATATAAAATAAAAAAATAAAGAAAGTTTGAGTAAAATTCTCATTTTAATTTTGGAATGCTAATATTGAAAATGTGTTTAGGGAATTTGCAATCCGTATCATTCGTTGGACAGGGGCTTCGAAGGAATAGTTTGTGGTGAAGCAAGGAAACTGGATACCTGAGCTTCCGGAACGGAACATTTAAGTTAATCTGTTGAATCAAAATGATTTTATCCTTTCTTATTCATTTAAATTGACTTTGTATTTTTTACATCAATTTTGTGTGCTTCTTTAAACTATATATATAATTGTTTAAATAATTGCTTCTTTTTACGTGGCAATTAACTTATATAGTTTTTTACAGTTTTGCTCATAACTTAAATAATTGACATGAAACATGCTTTGAGTTAGCTGCCTATTCGCTGTCCTCCATAATTGATAGGTTTTGAATTTATTTAAACAAAATATAATTAGTTATTATGACTCATGCCCGGGCTTTATCTACGAGGTCATATCGCCTACTACCAGAGCGCTTTTTCGTCACTCTGGTGACATGAGCCCGACTCTACTATGGGAGTCCTAAATGTTGCGTACCCTAAATTTTTATTCACCTAAGGCAGGGGTCTTTAACGAGTACCTGACATCGTACAGGCTCGGGACCGTCGCTTAACGTCCCATCCGAAGGACGGCATGCTTACGTTTATTTTACCTTTTGGGTTAATGATAAAATATGTTGGATACTTATGATAATATCATAATTAGCTTGTAGTATAATTGATTTATTAACATCATAATTTATCAATAACATATTGGAAGTTAAGTTTTTAGTTATTGTAGTGATTCGGGTCATGTAAAAGGTTGTTTTACAACATTTCCATCTTTATATATCCGCGGGTAACATTTGAGGTCGTTTTAATAAGTAAAAAAATCAGAGAAGATTATATATGTTAAGAGTTAATCAGCTGTTCTGAGTTAGTTATGCTCTAAAAATCGTAGTTGCCTTCTGTGTTGACTTGAACCAGGTACTGTTTGTCGCGAATTACATTCCAAATTGTGAGTACTGTTGTTTCTTTTCGTCTAAAAGTGATTTGTTTGTTTTTGTTAATTACGTTTGTGTGTTTTCTCCTCTCTTTGTTTTGATAAATTTTCTCTTGGACTGGCCGGGTCATAAAGCGTATAATATTGGAAAACACTGTATGAAGAGTTACTAACTGTAGTGTGTATTATTTGTTTAAGTCACAAATAGACTCACCCATACAGAACTTTGTGACATTATTGACAGAAAAACTGTTTATCTATTATACTAATTGATTTGTTCATTATTATAATAGAATTTACGTTCTTGATGAATTACACAGAAAGGTTATAGTTTCTATTGTACTTCAGGTGACGTAATAAAATGTAGGATCTTTGAATTTTATTCTTTCACGATTTATTTATTCAATTTATTAATATATTGTTGAAGAATCCTACTCACTCCTTCATTAAGATTTCAGGATAGCATGATATTTCGCATCGGATGACTTCATTTTTTGATTATATTGTACTTACTTTAAGTCACGCCAAGTCTGTAATGAGCCTAATTCTAATGACGGTGTTTTTCGCAGGTGGTATGGTACCGTGACACACTCCGACTGGACACGACAGAGAGGCGAATCATGGAGGTACGAGGTAGCCGACATACTCTCATCATCAGGAAGGTCCAGTCCTCCGACTTTGGTAACTACTCCTGTCTGGCAGACAACCAGATCGGCAAGACTCGACAATATCTCGAGCTCTCTGGTAACTTATCAGCCCTTATTACTTAGTAGAATGTAAGAAACTATCAGAAACTCTTGTGTGGAGATAGGTACATAAATTGAACATTTTTTTTTTCAAAAAATTTCGGTCCTTCTTTGGGCTTTACTCACATTGTTGTGTTCTTGGAGGGTGCTGTTGTGTCGTTCTTTTGTAGACGCAATATGCCTCAAAAAGCAAATTGATACGCAGACAGACCAGACCAGAGCATTACAAAGACATTGTCTAGGAACTGATATTAGGGCAATGGTAGGTAACAACGTTGAGCACGAAGTTCAGATGGTCGAACGACGTAAAAATTTTTTCCGGACGACCGGGTTCGCCTCGACTTATATGGTTACAGCCAGACCAATAGACGTCCCAGATATTATTATTTGAGTGGGCGCCGGTAGCTCAGTGGTATGCGTGCTTGCCCTCTGAGCTCAAGATCGTAGGTTCGAAACCCGACCGAGGCCCTTAATTTATTTTATCTGGGAGGTAAAATAAACTTAGCACGCCGTCCTTCGGATGGGACGTTAAGCGATGGTCCCGAGCCTGTACGATGTCAGGTACTAGTTAAAGACCCCTGCCCTAGGTGAATAAAAATTTAGGGTAGGCAAAATTTAGGCCTCCCTCAGTAGAGTCGGGCTCATGTACACCAGAGTGACGAAAGAGCGCTCTGGTAGTAGGCGATATGACCTCGCAGTTAAAGCCCGGGCATGAGTCATAAAACCTAACCTATTATTATTAGATAGCAGTGGAAACGTATTGATCGCCACAAATTAATGGAAATTATAAAGAAAAACGTATGTCTAAAAAAGACAATATTTTTTAAAAACATATGTTTTTTTTCTTTATACTTTTTATTAAGTGTTTCAGAATAACACATAAATTAATCGGCCGGTGGTCGCCCCATATCCGCCAAGCCCTATTCTGATCCTGAGCTAGTATGACGTATAATGTGCACACTAAAAAATTGATAATATATGTAGTTTTAAATAAAAAGTTTTTTAAAATTTTAAACTATTCTTAAATATGCATGAATTTATTTCAATTCCATGATTGTTAGGGGTTGAAATTTCTTCGCTTTTAGGAATGTAATAAGCATTTCATCTACTAACTAATAGACTATGAATTAATTAGATGCTCCGCGAGTTCTGATTGTTTAGTTGATTCCATAAATGATTTCTGTGACACAATTCGCGGTTTTTAAACTCAACTTGATTTCCTTTACTGATTACCTTTAATATTATCTTAAACACAGTTATTCGACTAAAAGTAGCTTTAAGGAGGAGAGAAGGGTTGGTGAATGGGTGAGGTGGAACAAGAAGAGGCAGGAGGGCCCTCGAGCTTGTGGCAAGATCTATTAGAACTCTCTAGAGACTCTTCCCAACCAACTAGAATATATTTGAGGGTCGATGAAAAGGATCCATTTTATTTGAATACAGACCCACTTCCAATTGAAACTTTCAAAAGGTTCCTTCCTTCCTTACCCTTATGAATTATTTAGTCGTGTTTTACCTCGGAGGGGTTGAGAAGGGTTGTTTCGATACACAACAAATAGTCTTATCTCAAAAAAAAAAATGTTCTTCTCTTAATACCTGTTTTTTATCAGTTACCGTACATACACTGCATGACACGAGATGTATGCACTTTTCTGGAATATATTTGGCCGGCCAAATTAAAGCAAAATCTTTTCATAAATATGGTTCCGGAAACGCTTACTTCAGTTGGTCTGCAGAATGAAGGGGATCGTGAGGAGGACGCTCCGGAACAGCGAGAGGGTGGACCAAGAGACCGGCAACACTGTCGGTCTATCCTGGCTTAGTAGTCGGTCCAGGATCCTGCGGACTCAGGCTACCTATCGGGAAACTTCAACATTCGGGGACCAAACTGGGCTCTTCAATAAAGGGTCCTTTGTGCGGAATACCACTATGGGAGGGTACCAAACTGGGCTCATCAATAAAGGGTCCTTTGTGCGGAATACCACTATGGGAGGGTACCAAACTGGGCTCTTCAATAAAGGGTCCTTTGTGCAGAATACCACTATGGGAGGGTACCAAACTGGGCTCTTCAATAAAGGGTCCTTTGTGCGGAATACCACTATGGGAGGGTACCAAACTGGGCTCATCAATAAAGGGTCCTTTGTGCGGAATACCACTATGGGAGGGTACCAAACTGGGCTCATCAATAAAGGGTCCTTTGTGCGGAATATCACTAACAATAAGACGTTTTCTGCACAAATCGATGGGAGGGTACCAAAGTTACAAAATATTCGATGTGAAACTGCACTAAGGCCTCATTAGTACCTTAATATTTAGGAAGGAGCGTTTGTTTTCGAATTTTTTGAGACTATATTGAAAATTTTCCGAGTATCCCGATCAGATTGCACGGTTGCGTGGGGTATTTTAGATGGAAACCAATTTTTCCATATCTTAATTTTTGCGGAAATAGAAAACAGTTTGACTTCTGACATCAAGAGACTAGGAATGGGTATCGACCATCAAAACATGGATTAATGACATAGATTCTTATTTTAACTAATTAATCGATACATTTTTAAGTTGGTTAAATAATCGATTAATCGATTCCCGAGGCACTGTGTTGTATCGATAGTTGATATGATAGTCTCCTCCCACTTTTTTAGGCGAGTTACACTTCGGATGAATTATAATTAATTCTTTTTTTTTTCTCCTGTTTTTCGGATGAGTGGTAATTTTAATTAAAAATTTAAAATATTAATTTAAAAAATTAATCGTTAAATAATCATCGATAATCCGATTAATCAAACCCAGCTGACATCGATTAAAAAACACAGATTATTATATTAATCGGTTAATCGATACCCATCCTTACAAGAGACCATTCTTTTCTATGGAGCATCAACTGAATAATTATTATAAGTGTTACTGATTCGTCAGACACAAAAGGTCATACATGCTTCCAGTTTGCAGAGTGCCATTACATGCATGATTTTTTTATTTATTATAATTATTTTATAATTTGTATAATAGGCAGATGTATATATACAATATAAATTAAGAATACATGAGATGACAGTCAGTGCTGACACTCCCTAGGAATGTTCATTAAAATTGTCAGGGTGACTTAGTGAGGATAGGCGTTGTGTGAGGGGATTAGGATGGTTGCTGGCTTTCGGATTAATTCTTGTACGTAAGGGATGTTGAGATCTTAATGAAAGATTTTGATAGGGACATAGAAAGCAGCGTTTGTGGGCTTTGGATTGAAAGGATTGAATTCTATTGAAGTTAAAATTTTTAGTGGAGCCCCAGAATTGAAGTCCGTACGTCCAAATGAATCGTATAAGTGACTGATTATGCATCAACAAACAAGGGCGCCGGTAGCTCAGAGTGGTGCTAGTCTACTGAGCTCAAGATCGCAGGTTCGAAACCCGGCCGAGTTTTTTTTTTATCTGGCAGGTGAAAAAAACCTTGAGCACCTCGTCCTTCGATGGGACGCTAGGCGATGGTCCCGAGCCTGTGCAATGTCAGATACTCGTTAAAGACCCCTATTCTAGGTAACAAAACCTGAGTAGGTAAAAATTAGGACTCCCAGAGTAGAGACGAAATCATGTCCACCACTCTGGTAGTAGGCGATATGACCTCGTAGTTAAAGCCCGGGCATGTGTCACAATAACTAACCATTGTCAATAAACAGTCGTATGAATACTTTTGCGACGAAATATATATTTTTTATTTTTATTCTTTTCATGAGTTGAGTTAGACAAATTTTGTTTGTATACTATTGGTTGTTAACTACAGTATAAACATTTATAAATAACGTTCCATCTATATAACTAAGTAACTAGGGAACAGGAAATGAACAATTACGTTCTTTATGAATACTTTCTTTTAGTCACTGTTGTTGAAAATTACTAATAAGAAAAAAAAAAAAAAAAAAAAAAAAAAAAAGCAGTAACAATAAAGAAAGGAATGAAAGGAAATGAAAATAAAATAATTAATTAATTGGAAATATTTTATACAAGGTTATTTTTCAGATTTATTTCATAAAACAAATCAACTCTCGAAATTGTCCAAATTAATTAATTAATTAAAATTATTTATAAAAATAAGTCCACAAATTCTGCTTTTCCTCTTTTTTTTATTTTTTTTAAACTGAACGATAAAAACAAATAAACTTCAATGATTCAATATTTTTACTTGGTTGAAGTTGACTTAAATATTTTTTCATGCGTGATATTTTCAAAAGGGAGATCTTATATGTAGAAAATTCTTGGAACCTTTCGAGAATTTTAATAAGCTTCGCTTAACTTAAGTCTAAACAAACATGTTATATACAATTTTTTTTTTTCCTGAAATTAAGCTCTACTTTTTCATCATCCTGCTCATATCTTTTTTACTCAGCTTTTTGTGGAACCATTTGCATTTTTGTTTGAGCATTTTGACGCCTATTTAATGCAAAATTATTTATTTCGAATTCAGATTTTTCCTCCCGTATCTAAGCAAAATTATTTTCATTTGGTCATTTTGTTTTTCTTGGAATATCAAAATAAAAATACAATGTATGAGAAGTTACATCTAAATACAGACTAAAAATAGACTTTCTTAAATAATTATTGGGCACTTAAGCCTTATATGAATCTTTTGTGTACAGGAAAATCTGTCTTTTTCATCATATTTTCCTTATAATATTCCAAGTCAAGTAGACTATTAATATATGAAGAAAGAATCAAGATCGGGGGTTTGAAACAGGGCCGAGATTTCTAGGTTTTTTATCTGAGAGATGAAAAAATCTTGAGCTCGCTGTCCTTCGGATGGGATGTTAACCGATGGTCTCGAGCCTGTGCATGTTTGACGTCAGGTACTCGTTAAAGACCCTAAGTGAATAAAAAGCTGGGTTGGCATAATTTCGGACGCCCAGAGTAGAATCATGTCTATCCTAGCGACGAAAGAGGCTATGGTAGTAGGCGATATGACCTCGAAGTTAAAGCCCAGGTATGAGTCAACAAAAAGAGAAAGTTTGTTGTGTATTTGAGGTAATTTCGGAAGCTACTTTTAACCGATTTGGATAATTCTGTCACTACTGGGAAGCTTATTTCTTTTCGTTGGACATATGCTATACATCTTAAAGGGAGCCGAGCAGTGATGGTAAAGGTGAAGCAAGTCGGAGGAGAAACGGCCGTCCTGGCGGGCGTCATTTATTACACAAACTACCTAAACAGTTGAAGATGTATCAAAATGATGTATGGAGGAATGTAGGCAATAAAATGTTCTATAAAAAAATAAGTCTACAACAGCATCTGTAACAGATATTCAATAAAAGTTTTAATTTGAGACTTGCAGTTGGACGGTTCTTGGCTATATTCGCAGAGCGACCTTCGAAAAAAATATTCCATATAAATGTGTCTTTTAGTTTTCTCTTAAATTTCTATTTGAAAATATTTTTATTAGGTGATAAGTCGAAGGATTCGAGCCCGGGATTAGAGATTAAGACACTTTTATCACACGGTCATGAGGACACTTCCATAAAGTTGAATGAACAATGACAGATATCGCGAAAATGGTCAAAACGTCTTCAGGGGAGCTTGAAACGTCAAAATATGTTGACGACTCGATATTGGATTTTCGCACGATTATCATACTTCTCTATTCTATCGATATAAGAAAGTAAAAACATTTTCTCTTGTATTTTTAACTTTCATTTTCTTTATCACGCCTTGCATATAAATTGCTTTTCAATTCTCTATGTAGAATAAATAGATAATTTTATTCCAATTTGAGGCAGCTTGGAATTCAACCTACTGTCCGTCATGTCATCTTAATTCCAATTCCAAGTCCAACTCTCAATTCCGATTCGAAAATCTGAATGGAATTGACATTTGGAATTCCAACATCTACTTCCAAAAAATGACTATTGAACAATGTTTTTTTTTTGTTTTTTTTTGCAGGAAAGCCTAACCCAGCTGTGTTCAGGAGCCAGGAGGTGGGCCGATCTCGGGACACTTACAACATCAGCTGGAGTGTCAACAGCTATACACCCATCGAAGAGTTCAAACTCTCCTTCAGGAAACTGCCAGCCCAGGGAGGTTCTTCAGCAGCCACACATCACAATTCCAACCACCATGGGAAGCGGCCCAGTCGAAGAGTAAATAGCACATTATTTATTTATTTATTTATTATTATACCATGGAGAATTTAGCAGAGACATGGTATACTCCCGGTCACGGGCAATGTCACCAAACAGTTGCATGGTCAACTGGTTTGCAACTTGCGTTGATAATCACTCGAACCGTGTGCGGAGGGCGTAAGGTCGAACTGGAAACTTGAAAATAAAACATTTTCGAAGTGGAGTAGAAAATTTTCTTTGAAATCATTGCTAAGATATTCTAAAAAAAACTCTGAGATACCGCGACTTTATGTTTCTTATTTGCGGATTTATCCAACCATCCATCTCACTTATATAAAAATGCACTGCTCACTCACATCTCTTTGGTTCATTGTATGAATCGTTTTAATTTTCTAAAGATGACATGTACAGATTTATAAATTGTTCACCAGACGTGAAAAATGAATTATTTCCCAAGCATGTGAATATTAAAATAATACAACATTCCTTCAGGAGTCTCCCCACTGCTCACTAGCCTAGTATATCTATCAGCGTCTATGTACTGTATCTGTGTGAAGTGGTCCGGAGGTGCCCACTGCTGTACCCTGGCGGGGACCGCTGCTATTCGCCTCCGGGTTCCTCCTCTGCCGGCTCCCCTCCCGTTTATTTTTCCTTTAGTCGAAATTGTCAAAATGCTGGTGTACGAGTATAAGTCAGTTGAGGTATATCTAGGTTTGACTAGGGCGCCAATGGCCATGCTGTCGACGCCCCCAAAAAAACAATGAAATTCTGGGGGATGTAATATTGTACTAAATAAATACCTTGTATTTTTAAAACTCGCATAGAAAACGATAAAATTTCAAAATTTTATGTTAAACTAAAAGAAAATTTTCCAAACTTTCATAAAATATGTGAAATCATTCTGGAAACATTATAAATGTCAAAGTGCCGCTGTTTGAAGATTAAGCATTGGACGCCTGGCCTCAATAAACCAAAATATTGAATTTTTTCTATTGTTGCTTAGAACAGTTTTTTTCCATTATCCGTTTTCACGACTGTTAAAGAAATGCGAACATTTTGGAAACATGGTCAAACTTGTATGTCTTTGCGAATCTGGCCAACTATAACATCATAACGCCTGCTAGATCTACACAATGTTTTTCGTCGCTCCGTGGGAGTCCTGAATTTGGCCAACTCAAGTTTAGTTAGGGAAGGTTCTTTGACAAATATCTGACATCGCACCGCCATACTCGTTAGAGCTGCATCTCAAAGGATCGCTTTGCAATGATACTGCCATGGGAAACTGTTTTTTGAATGGTTGTTTTTCAGTGATCAACTTTCAACGATCTTAGTTCATTGTTTCACGAAACTTTGTCAATATTTAACCCTTTGAACCCCTAACTAATCTATTCTCCCCTTTAATATCCCTTTCTAAGCCGCTTTTACTAGTACCACTTCTAAAAAGTCTTTATGGAAAAAACAGATTCAGCTTTTTTTCTTTCATTTAATTTAAAAAGAAAAAAAAAATAATGTGCCAAGCTGTTCGTTCATAGAACACACCTGGGTTTGCAGAGGTCTCTCCTGAAATTCACCTTTCACCTTCGGGTTAATGGGACTTATTTTGCTCAAACGTTAAAATATATTTTATTTTTTATTTATTAATTAATATTATAAAAAAAGTCATTAACAGTTAAAATAGCTCTCGAACTGAATTAATAATATATCAAATGTACTATACTCAATGAAAATAATTATAATAATATTAAATTAAATTTCCTTTCTTTTTTTGAGGCATGAATGAATAAACAACTTTATTGCTCATAAAGATCTATTTTACAGCAATGAGTCCGATATAATAAATATTTCATTATTTCTAATTAATAATGACTTAATTAAAGTAAAACAAAGCAGATAACATTAATAAGCAAAACAATAGCAGTGATTTCTTCATACTAAAATAAAATATAATAACCAGTTTCTAAAAATAAATAAAATGAAATGAAATAACCTGTATGAAAATAAAGATTTTCCTGAACTCCAAACTTGCCCGAACAAAAAAAATAAAAGTGAAGTTTCTCAAACTATTAGTAAATTGTGGAGATGTGACTGTTGTTGAGAGACATCTATCGGAACATCTTCAAAATAGCTAGCCAGATGGAGCAGCCGTGGACCAGCTCACAACATAACACAAACCACAACTAATCTTAGAGAGAACTCTTATTACTTCCCCAGCTCTGAATGTAACAACATTGAATTTTATATATGGATCCAGAACCCTCTAATGACGACACATATTGTTTTTCAGCCAAATCGACCAAAGGGAAGGGGGGATTAGGGGGGAGGCCTAACACAAAAACTAATAACTGCCGATAGAATGAAAGTATTGACACAAAATTTCATATGTGTGACCAAAATCTCATATGGACACCACCTACCAATTTTCAGCCAAATCGGCCGAAGGGGGGGGGGGGGGGGGGGAGATTAGGGGAGAGGCTCAACCTAAAACTGCATGGACACAATCAGCCGGTCATTAACCGACGACTTTTCTTTTGTTTGTAGTCGTGTTTTTAGGTAAGTCAACTGTTGAATATTAGCCCAAACGGTCGACTGGTTTTGAAGAGGGAGCGAAACGTTAATTGATTAGTTTGTTCTAGGGAAGTAGATTGGCCGGTGATTTACCGACGACTTTTTTCCTTGTTTTAAATAAATCTGCGCCCTTTTTCCCCATCGAGCCGGAGTTGGACAAGAATTCTGAACTTGTTTACATGTATCTATACATAGGTATATACATGTTTGCCAATTTTAGAATCAGAATCCAGTTGCATATTGTTATTTATTTCGTCCTAAAATCGTTTTAATATTAATTCAAATTCATATCTTTGCCGACCATCCTATGGTATTTTAATTATCTGGCACACTTTTCATTTTGATTTGTGGTTCTATCGTTCCAACTCGTGTGGTTATTAATAATAATATTTATTTCCTTTAAACCATAACATGGTAATTGAATATGTCATGTAATTTTTCAATCAAAATAGCTTACAAATTATAATATAATATATAATATCATGTATGTTATACATCAACCGATATTAAATCTTAGAATACAAACACATATGAGATGATTAACAACATTTTTTTTGTTTTTAAAATAAATAATAGAAGATAAATGAATATCCTATGAAGTCCTAATACTATAGATACTTCTTTAAGGCACCTTCCTCAGGTCACAAAGAGCGAAATGTAGAAAAATAAATATATATATATATATATTAGGGTGGTCCTTAAAGTGAAAAAGTTGAAATTTTAAAACATGCTCCCCTAGGTCGAAAATAGTTCCCAAAAAAAAAATTTTGGCGCCGAAAAAACGAGAAAACATATTAAATAACCCGTCCCCCATCGAGGTTGAATTTTAAATGGGAGTTAACATGGGTTTCAAAGTTTTCTTCAGTCGATCGATTACTGAGCTGTTGATTTCCATCGCATTAAGGTAGAAAATGGTACTCGGGGTTTTCGGGGTCGCTGAAGCAGAATATGATGTTAAAAACTCATTTTAATACATGCCAGCTGTCAAAAAACCTGTCATTATCATTTACTTTTTTCATAATCATGGTTTTTTCAGTATTATCATTGACGACAGCTGTCAAGTGTGAAAATCGTTTTTAGAAATTGATTAAATATCGAAAAATGTTTTCCTTACATTTTTTTAATCGAAACTAGTAGACATTTTTGTTTAGAAACTGATAATACTAAAAAAAACGTGATTATGAAAAAAATAAATGATAATGACAGGTCTTTTTACAGCTGGCATGTATTAAAATGAGTATTTAACATCATATTCTGCTTCAGCGACCCCGAAAACCCCTGAGTACCATTTTCTACCTTAATGCGATGGAAATCAACGGCTTAGTAATCGATCGACTGAAGAAAACTTTGAAACCCATGTTAAATCCCATTTAAAATTCAACCTCGATGGGGGACGGGTTGTTCAATATGTTTCCTCGTTTTTTCGGCGCCAAAAAATTTTTTTTGGGAACTTCTTTCGACCTAGGGGAGCACGTTTTAAAATTTCAACTTTTTCAATTTAAGGACCACCCTAATATATATATATATATATATATATATATATATATATATATATATATATATATATATATATATATATATATATATATATATATTTAAATTAACGAAGTAAATATTATATAACTAAAGTTAGTGGTAATAATATAAATATTTAAAAAAAATCATTACGATAGAAATTGTAGGATATTGGTGGAGGACCTCTGTCAAGAAAATAATTAAATTAAAGCTTTTATATATGATATTTCTATGTTTCTGCAGAGATATTGTGAAACAATAAAAAATAAAGAAAAACTTTTTTTTTTTTTTAATATTGTCTATTTCGCATAATAAATATAGGTTAGGTTTTATGACTCATGCCCGGGATTTAACTACGAGGTCATATCGCCTACTACCAGAGCGCTCTTTCGTCACTCTGGTGGACATGAGCCCGACTCTACTGCGGGAGTCCTAAATTTTGCCTACCCTGAATTTTTATTCACCTAGGGCAGGGGTCTTTAACGAGTACCTGACATCGTACAGGCTCGGGACCATCGCTTAAAGTCCCATCGGAAGGACGGTGTGCTTAAGTTTATTTTACCTCCCAGATAAAATAAACTAAGGGCCTTGGTCGGGTTTCGAACCCACGATCTCAGAAGACAAGCACGCATACCACTGAGCTACCGGCGCCCTCTATATGTGTATATATAAAATCAAAGAAAATGAGCTATAAGAATGTCCTCCTTATTATGTTGCGTCCTCTGCGGGTGTACTTTCGGTATTGCTATCATCTTCAGCTGAATATGATAGCAATACCGAAAGTACTCTCATATATTATATTTATTTTGTGATGTATGCAATATTTTTAAAAACATAGGTTTTTCTTTATTTTTTAGCTTTCATATATGAAACACGACTTTGAAATTATGATATTTTTTTTTTCTTTTAAACAACGAGAAAAAAATCCCGTTTCCGAATTGAGGGTTCCGTCTACCATGGTTGAATTGTAATTAAATTAAACATTTTTTATTGTATTCAAGAAGTGGGGAAGGGCATTAAAGAAGATTTCACTTACTTCAAAAAAATAAGAATAAATAATGATAATAAAATATGAACAATGTTTTGTTATTCGAAATTGTTACTTTCTGGTTTCATAATGGTCACTACTCCGTAGTATTGTTGAGAGGGGAAATATTTATATTATTTCTATTGAGTATTTATGTTTCAAATACAAACAGCGCAGGTAATGACAAGATTTTAAGTTTATTAAATATTTCTCTGCAGCTTGTTGTTTGATTGATATTATTCATTATTCTTAGTGCTTTCTTTTGAAATGTTGAAGTCTAGATTAGCAACGGGCTATCTGCAGGTTGCCCTCCTATTCTAGAAACCCTTGAGTCAGTCTGAAGGAATATTAAATATAAAATCACAACAGTTGATGAACATAAAACTTGTGAGTTGAATTTTATGGAATCTTTATCATTTGCAACAAGTACATTGTATAGTATAATGGCCACTTAGAAAAGTGCTGCACTCTACAACTAAGTTCCATCATCAAAAATGGTAAACAGTGTTGATAAGTTCCTTCTGGACGAGTTTTGCCTTGGTTAACGATCCTGAGGCGTCTTAATCTGACCCTAATCGTCGCTTTCCACAAGGACACTTTTCCTTTAAAACTCAGTTATGAGAGCCCAGGAGGTGGGGGGGGGGGGGGGGGGGGGGGGGACTTTTGGCTCGCTATTTCTGAGCTTTCCTCTTAATCTCTCTCCCTCTTGCTCCTGCTCTCCTGCTCCTCTCGGGACCATTTCCAGAGATAAAAGCGTCCCTCATTCCTGAAACCAGCCAGATAAGAGCAACTCAACTCTCCAGGGAACTACTCTGAAAACAACCAATTTCACTTTTTCATCTTTTAAAAAAAAAAGTTCTCTTGTTTTCTGTCGTTTCTTTACTTTTTTTTCTTCATGTTTTTTCTTTTTTTTTTTTTTTTGTTTACTTTCTATTATTCTCGTTCTTTCAAATTGACATTGCCTTTATATAATTATTATCTTCTAGCTGTGGTACCCGTCGTTCACTTTAGATATCCATTGCTAAAAAGTACCTTAATATTACTTAAAAAATAAGGAAAACGTATGTTTTTAAAAAAATATTGTCTATTTGACAAAATATATATAATACGGGAGTACTTTCGGTATTGCTACCATCTTCAGCCATGGCTTAACAAATACTGAAGTTAAGAAGGTGTTTGTGAAATAGACAATATTTTTTTTTTTAAACCTACGTTTTTCTTTACTTTTTAATTTGATGAAGGTTTCATAAAGGATTATCCTTCCTAATCAATTTCATTACGTTCAATTGTTCGATTAGTTTATGTTGTCAGATTGTTATGAAAAGTTCTACCATATCTCTTGCTTATTTATTTCGGTTATGGAAGTTCAACTAGTTTACAATCCAAATGGTACTCTTTTTTTTTTTTCAGCCCCCACGGGGTTTTTCTTGTAGATAGACAGACAATAAGGAAGTTATCAGACACGTTATTAAGCATCTAAATAGCTTGTTCCTTAGGGATGTTTGTTATACGATGTTAAGAAACCCGGTTGATTGTCCCATCAAATTTTTTTTTTTTTCCCCACTTAGTGTTGGATAGGATTGGTAGCAACCGAACAAAAAATCCCAGTTAAACACATATTTTTGTAAGAGTGTTTGAATATGACAAAAGAGATGTTGACATTTGAAAGATTAGATCTCTCTGGTGTGTGTTTTTACCCGGGTTTTGTCAAAGTAGTTAACATTCATCGTCGTGTCGTTAGTCCGGGGAGACAAAAAAGCCAGTGTCTGACCCTCTCCAGAGAGAGAGAGAGAGAGAGAGGGGGGGGGGGGGGGGGGCTTATGGCCCTAGTAGACACCTGTTCGCCTTCTCCAGCTTTAATGTCATCCCAAGTGGTCCAATATATCACAAGGCGGGAGGGGGTCGAAGAATAACCTACCGACACATTTTTCACGGCCCACTAGGCATCCATCAGAAACCAACCTTCCTCGAAATTGACTATACAAAACCCATCAAAGCTGCCTCTCAACCCAGGCATATTATCCACCCACAATAACCAAATAACTTACTACAATTTAATGAAAATTTCATGAAGGATTATCCTTCCTAATCAATTTCATTACGTTCAAATGTTCGATTAGTTTATGTTGTCAGATTGTTATGAAAAGTCCTATTAATCTCTTTTCTAAAGGGTTGCTTATTTCGGCTAAGGGCCAACAGCAGCCTACATAGCCACTTTCGTACATGTTATTTCAACTAGTGCTATTCGCGAACGTTGAAAAGGTCAACCCGAATAGTTAATAATAAATAGAAAAAAAAAAGGTTGGGGAGTACCGGGAGTACAGTCTTCTATCCTACATCCTATCCTATACGTTGATTTTTGAGGACGTATATTGTGTATTTTCGTATTGTAGTTAGTTATTGTCATCCATGCCCCTTCAACAACGAGGGCATATTGCCTTTCGTTGCTCTGGTGGACATGAGCCCGACTCTACTAAGGGAGTCCTAAATTTTGCCTACTTTTATCTCATCAATATTCATTTTTGTTTTCAAAAAAATCTAGTTTCATAATTGAAAAAAAAAAAAAAAACATTATACCTTTGAGAGGACGCCGATAGCTCAGTGGTATGGGTGCTTGTCTTCTGAGCTCAAGACCGTGGGTTCTGGGAGGTAAAATAAACTTAAGCACGCCGTCCTTCGCAAACGTCGAAGGCAATGAAGAAAACAGTGGTAATATAGAGATCACGGGCAACGTGACAGCGCCAGACGAGTATGTATTGCGGTCACCAAATATCGTCGTGTTGTCAATGTTGGGCATCAATGCGCGTGCGTCGATGGCGTGTGCTACGGTAGACTGTGATGTTATTAAACAAGCCGCCAGAGATCTTCAAATGGGTAATCGTTGGAGAACGGCACGTGCTCATTTCGCCAAGACTCAGCGCAAACGAGTTTGGCTATGCGTGCAGTGTGTGCGATCGCTTATGGTTTCAATGCGATTTGAAATTCTATGTGGAGGAAACTCTGTATAACCATGTTTTCACGGAAAATCTACGGCGTGGACCTTGACTACGCCTTATTATTATTATTATTTTTTTCTTAAACGAATTAATAGACCTTACTGGTCTGTCTGATCAATTCCCTTTCGTCAATTTCTATGTCGTTAGTGGATTTGGGTTGTGAGCTGGTAGAGTCAGTCTTGGCTAATTATCCAGTGGATAGACCTAATTGGGGGAAGGGATTGGAAATGGTCGGGTAATCAAGGGACCCTAGGTTTCTAGGGCTTGACACTGTCTAGCGGAGCTCAGGATGCTCCCCTCTCTGCCTTGGCAACACTCAACAGGCAAATAATGGCCGGCCATGGACTTGTCTCCACTGTTTGTCTGTTTGTTTGGCTTTTGTTTAACTAGGGGCTATTTGTATAATAATGCTGTCTAAATCCCTCCCAAGGGACACACTTCCTCATCTGAATAACTGGCTAATAATGGACCGTTAGCAACTCTTTAGAAATATTTCCAGGCCTTTAGCCTGGAAATATTTCTAAAGAGTTGCTTTACCCGGAGAATGATTCCATTTAATATATTGGACAAATACAATTTCAGCACTTAGTAAGTTGAAAGCAAAGTTGGTGATGTGAAAAGCAACCTTGTGAAAAATCAATATGGGGAAATCTAGGATGTTGAAATGTTGATTTTTTTTCGGCATTTTTTCCAGAGTGACCAGAAGAACGGACGTGAGAGTGTCTTGAAATATTGTCAAAAAATATCAAAAAAGGAGACACCTCTGGAAAAATCACGAAAAATAATAAGTTAAATTGGATAATATATATTTTTCAATCCAACAGGATTATATAAGATCTTGAATGTATAATATATAATATAAAATATAAATCCCAAACGTTTCGGAAGTACTCCCATAATTAGTATCTCATTAATTTGTAGTTCCTGTAATTGTATACTTTTTTTTCACTTCCTGTATGTAATCTGTCAGAAATTCGATGCTATGTTTCCAACGGAATTTTATGTTTTTGGACCTCGAAACCTAGATTATTTGTGTCTATAAACACGATAACTCCCTATAGAATGGATGTATCGAGACAAAATTTTATATGTGTATTCAGAACCGTCTAAGGACAAAACCTATTGATTTTTATCCAAATCAGCCAAAGAGAAGGGGGGAGGATTAATACAAAAACTCTAATAATTGCCGTTGTAATGAATGTATTGGCACGAAATTTTATAATTAGTTATTATGACTCATGCCCGGGCTTTAACTACGAAGTCATATCGCCTACTACCAGAGCTCTTTCGTCACTCTGGTGGACATGAGCCCGACTCTACTATAGGAGTCCTAAATTTTGCATAACCTAAATTTTTATTCACCGAGGGCAGGGGTTTTTAACGGGTACCTGACATCGTACAGGCTCGGGACCATCGCTCAACGTCCCATCCGAAGGACGGCGTGCTTAAGTTTATTTTACCTCCCAGATAACATAAACTAAGGGCTTCGGCTGGGTTTCGAACCCACGACCTTGAACTCAGAAGGCAAGCACGCATACCACTGAGCTACCGGCGCCCTCCGAAATTTTATGTATAGGTATGAAATTTCGTGTTAAATCCCCCCTTTCTCTTTGGCTGATTTGACTGAAAATCAATATGTGTTTCCCTTAGACGGTTCTGAATACATATATATATATTCAAAGCCCTATAAGGTCGACACGTATTACTTTTAAGCGGAATCAGTCGAATGGGAGGGGGATCATAGGGACTCAACTCAAAAATCCCAGTAACTGCCGATGTAATAAATGTATCGACATAAAATTTTTTATTTAAATTAAAAATTCCATAAGAATGCCACCTATATATTTTCCGCGAAATTGGTCGAAGGAAAGGGGGGGCTACACTCAAATGTGTCTGTATCCATACACATTTTAGTATGAATATTGAGTTTTAGCCCACGCTATCGATTGGTTTAGCCCACGCTATCGATTGGTTTCCGAAGAAGCGCGAAAACATAAACACAATTCACCCTTGCTATGCACGATATCAGGAACTATTTGGAACCTGTTCCTTAAACAACTGTTGGAAGTTGACCCACTGAAGCACAGGAACCTGATTTCCCTTTGGTTTCCTCTTTTATCTGTTGCCCTGAACCCTGAACCGGTGTACCCGTGTTTCTTCAGACTCCCCGGTAGCCACCAGGTTGATGGCAGCCCCCTCGAGTCTGGAGCTCCGCCAAACTCTTGGATAATTACAAATGGATCTACCCCTCTCTCTCTCTCTCTCCCTCTGCGTAGAAGACCATTAACATCCGACAACATAATTTATCCTTTCTGCAGTTAGGTAGCACGAAACAGACTGTAAAACGAACAACTCTCTAAGTGCCTTCTCTGAAACTAGTGTGAACATTCCCTTTTAGCGAAATCATTTTCTTAAAAATTTATATTTTCCTACTTCACTACAATTTATCCATGAAATATTTGATATTTTCAATATTAACCTAAATTGTTTTGTAATGAAAATTAATTTATACTGACATGAATTACACTGAATTTAACCTCTCCGGCTGTACGAAATAAATCGGTTAAAAATTCAATGTTAAGTTTTCAACGGAATTTTATAATGTTTTTTGATTCCTCAAAAATATTCTGTCGATGAGCACCATAATGACACGAAATTTTATATGTCGATTCAGAAATTCGTAAAGACACAGAGATTTTCAGCCAAATCGTCCAAAGAGAAGGAGAGGTTTGAAGGAAGTATGAAAACTTCGATTATAAACAATCCTATAGAAAATTACTAAGATTGCCGGTAATTCATCAGGGACATTTCGTTATGTATTTAGTGAAAATAAAAAATGCAAAGGTCTGAATTTTTGCATTTTAAGTGAATGCTAAATGTGATAAAGAAATTATTGTTAAATATAATGTTAAAAATAAATATCTAAATAACAATTGAATTAATACAATTAATAATAATTAAAACAAAAAGAATAAATAATTAAATAAAATTTACCACATTTCCTGTAGAAATTATATCTGTGGTCTTTAGTAGTTTCCGAAAAGGGCCCTAAAAAAATATCAAAAGTTCAAGACGTGCAATTTTTAAGAAAGTGCACGTGATTTAAAAACAATTTCAATTAACAAACTTTTCATTTGGATTTCTAAAGATATGCCATATTGTTCTAAATTTTGCAAAAATATTTAATATAATCTGAAGGTTTTTAATTTATCATACTGGGCCAACAGGGAAACTGAATAGCATAGAATACGAGAACAAATATTTGGGTTTATTTGCTTAAATCTACATTATAAACATAAAAACTGAGATGGAAGTAAAAAAAAATGAAACTATTTTACAAGATTAAATCTTACAAACTAATTACTTGAAACCATATCAAATGGTATCTCACCTCAAACTTAGACTGGTCCACTCTATTAAGAACATCTGATGGTCGTATTTTTTTTTCTTATTTTTTTTCATTGTTGTTTTAAAACAAAATGCAACTTCATATATTTATTTACTAATTAAGTTGCTTCACTGTTTTTATTTTATACCAATAAATATAATTAATTTTATAATATTAATAATTTGAATGTGTCACACTAAATTCAAATTAGTTCTAAAACAATTATCTAACTGAACATATCAGATACATATCTAATGGCTTGAGCTAGTAGTTAGACCTACTTATGTTCATTCCAGTATATGTTTTACGTGAAATTACGGTTAAAAAAATATATGAAAACTGACATTATTGCAGAGATATTGTGAAATAATTCAAATGGACTTGAAAAATAAAATAAAACTTGTTTATTTGATATATTGTCTAATTTCACTAACTATATACATATACATGGGAGTACTTTCGGTATTTCTACCATCCTCAGCCAAAAGCACAGTCTTATCTCTTATGCTTTTGGCTGAGGATGGTAGAAATACCGAAAGTACTCCCATGTATATGTATATAGTTAGTGAAATTAGACAATATATCAAATAAACAAGTTTTATTTTATTTTTCAAGTCCAAAAAAATATATATTTTTAAAAATGTTTATTCCTAATTTGGAGAGTGAAATTTCAATGTATTTTTTGAGAACAATTTGTTGTATTATGCACATTATTTACGTTAGTTTTCAATCTCTTTTTGAAGCAATCTCCAACGGCACAATTAAATTGTGAGAACTTTTTTTTTTTTTATAAATGGTTTTATTCACTTTGGCGGACTGTGGACTGTATACAGTCCAAACTTCTTCTCAACTTTCCCCTCTTTTTTTTCCATCCCTTTCAAGAGATCAACCATTGTGAAAAACTTAGCTCGTCAATTAAGAAGCTGGAAAAACGGATGACTTCCCAGTAGGTCCTTCAGTTAAAAGTGATATGTACGCCAGTCCCTCCATTCATCCTTTCTTCTTGGGCAAAACTACATCCCATATAAATTCTAACATCCTATACTAGTCTAGTAAAAAAGTAAAAACATTATTATTATTTTTTTTACTTTTATTTTTTTTAATTTTGTATTTACAACTATATATATACAATGTATACCTAATAAGCAAATGTGATAAATGTCTTGGATGTTGAAAGAGAAATCATTCAATAATGACACTCCATTATCTTGTTATTACGGATGAGAAACAGAAATTAAAATATAGATTGTGATAATCAAAATTGTGTTTTTAAATAAATATAAATAAATAATAATTAATCATTAATAATTAAATAAAAAAGAATAAATAATTTAATTAAATAAACAATCACCACATTTCCTGTAGAAATTTATCTCTGGAAAGAATCTCTGGTATTTAACTAAATTTTGATTTCTACAGTAATTTCCGAAAAGGGCCCTAAAAAATATCAAAAGTTCAAGAAAGTGCAGGTACCTATATTAAAAAAATTTCATTTTTTTTTTTTTTTTTTTTTTTTTTTTTATCTGGGAGATGATAAAACTTTGAGCCCTCCGTACTTGGGATGGAACATAAAGTGATGGTCCCGAGCCTGTACAATGTCAGCTACTCGTTAAAGACCCCCTCTCTAGGTTGGCACAATTTAGGACTCCCATAGTAGAGTCGGGCTCATATCCACCAGAGCGCTCTGTTAGTAGGCGCTAAGAGTTATTATGACTCATGCCCGGGAGTTATTATGACATTTGCCTACCCTAAATTTTTATTCACCTAGGGTAGGGGTCTTTAACGAGTACCTGACATCGCACAGCCTCGGGACCATCGTTTAACGTCCCATCCAAAAGATGGTGTACTTAAGCTTTATTAACTCCTAGAAAAAATAAATTAAAGACCGGTCTGGTTCAGAACCCGCGATCTTGTGTTCAGTAAGCAAACACTCATATAATATTGAAATCAGATTAAGCAGATTGAACTCATATTATTTACTAACTTTATTAAATAACTCGTAATTACTAATTAATAAAATTGTGTTGAGATAGTTTGTTGATTGTGATAGATTCCGTACATTTTACCACAGATAAATTAATATAGACAGAAGGGAGACTCCAGGCTATAATAGTTGTAGCAAGTTGCAGCGCCCCTAATTACTAGACTGAACTAAATGACGCTATGACGACAACCTGGCAAATTCAAATCCAGTATATCCACATTTCGTTATTCATAACACTTTATTCACTATTAACTGCAATAAGAAGACTGAAAAAGGTGTATTAAAAATAATGAAGTAATTTATTTACCAAATACCTATATTTAATATTAAATATCTATTATTATTAACAATTTTTTTTTAATAGCTAGATTTTACATTGTACAAAATTAGGAATGTTTTAGTATACATATTTTATAATTATTTTTTAATATATAGTAATATAATATTACTATTAACATTAAAAAAAAAAAAAAAAAAAAAAAAAAAATTACATTGTGCCAGATTAAGTACGTTTTACAATACATATTTTATTCATTAATTTTTAAATATATTAATTCAAAATCAAATGAGAATATATATATTTATCTAAAATACTTCCTTTTAAGCCGTTTAAAAGTTAAATGAAATTTTGCACCATCAAAGCGCTAGAAATTTGTAAAATATTGAAAACAACTTATATATTTTTTAATACCAAAATTTATCCAAAGTCTTATAACTTGTGTAAGTCATAATGCCACTACATAACTTTTTTTCCCCTTTTTTTTTTTTATTGAAAACTAAATCACTAAAAGAACACTTGTAGAATAAATGAAGTACCTAACCAATGAAATAGAAAAAATATTGCTCCACAGATAATGTATGGCCGTTATTTAAATATCTAGGAGGTCTTACTTGTACACATTGGGGTCGACCAACTAAAGCCACCCTTACCATAACTACAAACTAGTGCCACGATTCTAGCCTTGAGATTCACCCTCCTTGATATGAAAATAAATTTTATTCTGGGACCGAGGTCCCCTAAGAATAAATACATGAAAGTCACTGAACAGAGCAACAAATAGAAATAAAATAAAATATCAGTAATGAGATAAAAGTGCTAAAGTGGATAGAAACAAGAACAAAATGAATATAACTAAATAAGAAAATACAATAAAATAAATAATGATGAGATAAGTAAAAAAAAAAAAATTAATACAAAAGTAATTAAATTAACAGCTTCTTTATGAAGAAAACATACGAAAATAAATGTATCTAAATAAATATATAGAGGAAGATAAAATAAGTTTAAAAAAAATATAAAAATCAAGATTATGGAGGAGGAGGAAATCTCCTTGGTACATAACCTGATTTCTATATAAACCCGCTGTAAAGAAATCTACAACAATGAGAAGGCTACATACACTCCGACTCCACGAACTTTTATGATAAGGTTATGCGAAGAGAAATTGAAACACAGTCGGATACATGATAAAAACACAAACACAAAAGTAATTAATAATAAATCAATCTGTAACAAAATTGATATGAAAAAGGAGGTAGAAGGTAACTGAAGCAATTGATTGTCGGCATTGAGCAGCCATGCGGCAACTGAGTCTCGCCTCTTTTCGAAAAATAAACGACTTTCATTATAACCAAACCTCTCCCCCATGAACAGTTTTACAAACTTTATACAGTACAACTTTGGTAAAACAAACTTTTAAAAATACACCTTTTAATAAAGAGCCACTAAACTTCTAGATAAACTTCAAAATTACTGCTCTTTTTCAAAGTGAATCTCATAACTAATAAAATTAAATTCCAATTCAAGAAAATAAGCAAAAACTCATTAACAATTTAAGTAAAGTATTATCAAAATTATGTAAGACAAAATGTAGTTATATTTACCTTGTTTTATTATTCAAACTGGTTTTTTATCTTCACAAAAAAGTATAAGCTGGTTGGAGTAAGTGAGCAGACGTCCCCACGGTTGTTTTTTTTTTCTATAATACATTTTTGGGGGCATCTTGCATGTGTGCAACATCACTCGCCCGTCCGTCGGGTTAAAGGGTCCCCAGCCCTTCACACTGCTGTCTTCCTCTCCCGCCAAGAGACGACTGGCGGAACACTGGATCACTAGCTGCCGCAGGTCCAGGCCCAGGTGTGACCCAGTCCCGCGCATCAACTCCACCCTTGTCTTGTCATAAAGCGGTCATTCAAGGACTGGCGGAACACTGGATCACTAGCTGCCGCAGGTCCAGGCCCAGGTGTGACCCAGTTCCGCGCATCAACTCCACCCTTGCCTGGTCATAAAGCGGACATTCAAGGACTGGCGGAACACTGGATCACTAGCTGCCGCAGGTCCAGGCCCAGGTGTGACCCAGTCCCGCGCATCAACTCCACCCTTGCCTGGTCATAAAGCGGACATTCAAGGACTGGCGGAACACTGGATCACTAGCTGCCGCAGGTCCAGGCCCAGGTGTGACCCAGTCCCGCGCATCAACTCCACCCTTGCCTGGTCATAAAGCGGACATTCAAGGACTGGCGGAACACTGGATCACTAGTTGCCGCAGGTCCAGGCCCAGGTGTGACCTAGTCCCGCGCATCAACTCCACCCTTGTCTTGTCATAAAGCGGACATTCAAGGACTGGCGGAACACTGGATCACTAGCTGCCGCAGGTCCAGGCCCAGGTGTGACCTAGTCCCGCGCATCAACTCCACCCTTGCCTGGTCATAAAGCGGTCATTCAAGGACTGGCGGAACACTGGATCACTAGCTGCCGCAGGTCCAGGCCCAGGTGTGACCTAGTCCCGCGCATCAACTCCACCCTTGTCTGGTCATACAGCGGTCATTCAAGGACTGGCGGAACACTGGATCACTAGCTGCCGCAGGTCCAGGCCCAGGTGTGACCTAGTCCCGCGCATCAACTCCACCCTTGCCTGGTCATACAGCGGTCATTCAAGGACTGGCGGAACACTGGATCACTAGCTGCCGCAGGTCCAGGCCCAGGTGTGACCCAGTCCCGCGCATCAACTCCACCCTTGTCTGGTCATACAGCGGTCATTCAAGGACTGGCGGAACACTGGATCACTAGCTGCCGCAGGTCCAGGCCCAGGTGTGACCCAGTCCCGCGCATCAACTCCACCCTTGTCTTGTCATAAAGCGGTCATTCAAGGACTGGCGGAACACTGGATCACTAGCTGCCGCAGGTCCAGGCCCAGGTGTGACCCAGTCCCGCGCATCAACTCCACCCTTGTCTGGTCATACAGCGGTCATTCAAGGACTGGCGGAACACTGGATCACTAGCTGCCGCAGGTCCAGGCCCAGGTGTGACCCAGTCCCGCGCATCAACTCCACCCTTGTCTGGTCATACAGCGGTCATTCAAGGACTGGCGGAACACTGGATCACTAGCTGCCGCAGGTCCAGGCCCAGGTGTGACCTAGTCCCGCGCATCAACTCCACCCTTGTCTGGTCATAAAGCGGACATTCAAGGACTGGCGGAACACTGGATCACTAGCTGCCGCAGGTCCAGGCCCAGGTGTGACCCAGTCCCGCGCATCAACTCCACCCTTGCCTGGTCATAAAGCGGACATTCAAGGACTGGCGGAACACTGGATCACTAGCTGCCGCAGGTCCAGGCCCAGGTGTGACCTAGTCCCGCGCATCAACTCCACCCTTGTCTTGTCATAAAGCGGTCATTCAAGGACTACATGTTCTGCAGTCTCGATGCTAACTTTTCTAGAGGGCGTAGCTCAGTGGTATGCGTGCTTGCTTTCTGAGCTCAAGATCGTGGGTTGGATACCCGACCCAGGCCCTTATTAGTTTGTTTTATCTGGGAGGTAAAATAAACTTAAGTACGCCGTCCTTCGGATGGGACGTTAAGCGATGGTCCCGAGCCTGTACGATGTCAGGTACTCGTTAAAGTCCCTTGCCCTAGGGTAATAAAAATTTAGGGAAGGCAAAATTTAGGACTCCTATAGTAGAGTCGAGCTTATGTCCACCAGTGTGACGAAAGAGTACTCTGGTAGTAGGCGATATGACCCGGGCATGAGTCATAATAACTAACTAACTTTAACTTTTCTAATATCTTGACTTATATATATTTTTTTTTTTCAGGAAAATGAAACGCAAATGTTCGGGTCACAAAGGGGCGATTGGAACGATGTTATCCTGCCTGCGATCCCCAGCGAACTGTTCACCCAGTACATGTCCTACATGATTCGAGGTCTGGAGCCTGCCGTTCAATACGAGGCCAAGGTTCAAGCCAGGAATAGGTTCGGATGGAACGACATGTCAGAAAGTTTTATTTTCACCACGAGGAGCGTTGGTGAGTCACCTGACCGTCTATATATTATATATTATTTCATCTTCTTTCTTTTCGTTTATTATAAATTATACTTATTTTCAATTATCTATAATTTTTTCTACAAAAGCATCTTGTTTCAACTGTATTTTCTGTACACCATCTAACGCTTTAAGATAAGGTCAGAAAAACAATTTATTCCAAGACTGAGAGAAGGCTTTTCCTCCAATAAGTCAACATAATTTATCCAAAACATTCAGTAATATTTCATAGGAGACTCCGTAAATTGAGACACAACTTACCTCAGCAGTCTCCACGAAATTAGAGATAAGAACCTCAATACCTCTGGGGCTTTGCTTCCTTCACATACGACCTAATCTTCTAGTTTCCTTCCATAATCCATTTGAAGTCTTCTTCCCTGATCATACCTCTACCAAAGATTCACAATTTCATCCGACCTATATCTTGGAAATTTATCTAGGAAGTTATCTGCTGTCTTCGTATCTGTCGCTGGTAGGTTCATTCCTAAAATTTCAACAAAATTGTCGATGTTTTCTTCCTATGACTCTTTCAGAATGCGCGAAATTTTTTTAAATATTTTAAATACACATATTTCCATGGTTTTACTTTCTGAGCTAAGGAGAAATTGTGTATTCGGTCAAAACTTGGATGCGAAATTTCATGTTTTCCGACATCCTGATTCCAAAACTTAGCCGATTCACGAAGAGACAAAAATGTATTATTTGAGTCGAACCCTCCTTCTCTGGTCTCCCTTACCCTTCTTCTAATTCCGCTGAAAGTTGATAGATGTCGTCTTTATAAGGCTATGAGTTCACATATGAGATTTCGTGTCTCATATGATAGTCCAAAGTGACGAAAGAGCGCTTTGGTAGTAGGCGATATGTCTTCATGGTACCACATTGATGCCACAAGGTCTACGATCCAATAACGTTTTTATGTCACTTTCCGTCACACTATTCATAATGTAATTTCACCACGACCTCACTAAATTTGTAGTCATATATTCTTCAGAGATGCATCAAATTGCCTACGATCAATCAAGCCTTTTAAAATTTAGCAAAAATAAATAAATGGGAAATACTAATGCTAAACTTTCCAACGTTTAAAAGGAAATTCATGCAATTTCCATTGATCCCTCTCACAAACGATTCAGACAGATAAGGTATATTTTACAATTTCCCTGTATAGGCAATTTAAACGGGATGAAATGAAAAAAAAAAATACTATTCTATCACTTCCGAAAGAATGAATGTATCGACACGAAATTGTATATGTTTATTCAGGACTCTCTAAGGATGAAACCCAGTGATTTCCACCCAAATCGGCCAAAGAAACAGGGGGATTAGAGAAAGGCTTAACACAAAAACTCTAATAACTGCCGTTATGTATTGACACGAAATTTCATATGTAAAGACAAAGCCATATAAAGACGACCTCATCGACATGAAATTTTATATTTAATTTCAAAACTCCATACGAATCGCTCCTATCAATTGTCTTTAACATCAGTCGAAGGGAAGGGGGCTCGACTCAAATGCCCTAATAACTGCTGATGTAATTAATGTATTGACATAAAATTTAGTACTTCATGATTCAGAAACCACTATGTGAGTTTTGGCCCAAACAATCCATTGGCTTTTGAGGGAGACCGAAAATATAATTGATTAATTCCTACCGGTGATTCACTGACGACTTTCCCATTTAATAATAACTACCATTTTCCCATTTAATAATACCTCCCATTTTCCCATTTAATAATACCTCCCATTTTCCCATTTAATAATAACTCCCATTTTCCCATTTAATAATAACTCCCATTTTCCCATTTAACAATAACTACCAGTTTCCAATATAATAATAACATTGAAGTATTTTTGTATATTCTGACCTTCTCTTTAGCTTTACTTAACCTTTGATTAAATATAATTATAACAAACTTTTTTTTTGTATAACGATTTCATTTTCAAATCCCTATTTATGGTTAAGAGATGAAGAGGTTAGGACATAATATGGGATATCTCCATACTCCTCAAGTGCCATTAACTACTAGTAAATTTAATAGACTCAACTCTTCAATTGAGATTCATAGTTGTGAGTTTCTGCATCTCAGACGTTAATTGAGGCATTGCTGCCGGCTAGCAGATACATATCTCCAGTGAGTTCAGCAGACTCACTGAGCCAAAATATTTGGCTAGTTATCTCTTCCCCTACCCCTGAAAAGGAGGGGGTCCTCACAACTCCCATTCCTCTTGACCTCTACTACAGACTCATGTTTGTCTAACTACAGTTCCACCGAACATATAAATTCTAAATTTCCAACTTCTTCAACTAAATTTTATAAAACATTACAAAAAATAAATATTTCTATTTTATTAATTTATATTGTTAATTCTGTGCTCATTTAAAAACAAATAATGCTTTGAATGTTGTTAATTTGCATAATATTATTCTATGTCATTATCTCTATTTTATTTATTTTTATTGTCCATTCTTTTGGTAAATGCTGTCCATGAAACATTTGTTTGTCATTTAGAAGCATGTTGCATATTTTAGTAAACACCCTGCAACATGGAGCATGTTTTTGCTTATTTATCAACGATCAAAATTTAATGAGTTGAAAACATTATTAGGCGAATGCATCATTGCTTGTTTGCTCCATTCTGCTTTTTGTAAACCCAAAGAAATCCTGTGATCAAACATTGGCTATACATGTTTTGTCCGCACATCGAAAAATTTTAGTTTATTCTTCACAAAATTATGCAGTTTTTAATGTGTGTCATGAATACCACCAGGCTTAACACAAAAACTCTAATAACTGCCGTTGTAATGAATGTGTTGACAAGAAATTTCATTTGTTAATTCAAAGCAATATAAGGAAGACACCTATTAATTTTAAGCGGAATCAGCCAAGAGGAGGGGGCAGGCTCAACTCAAAAATCTCAATAATTGCTGACGTAATAACTATATCGACTTGCAATTTTATATTTAAATTCAAAACTCTATAAGAATGTTACCTATTAAATTTCTGCGAAATCGTTGGATGGGAAGGGGGAGACCAGAGACTCTCAGAAACTCGAAATTGCCGATGTAATGAATGTATCGATACAAACTTTATTATGAGGATTCAGAAGCCACTTTGTAAGTCAAATATTGATTTGTAGCCCAAAAGGTCGATTGGGTTTGGAGAGAGAGCGAAAACTTAATTGATATTTTTCATATTTGACTATAGTTCTTCACTAGTGTATAGACCGGTGGTGGTATCCAAGTAGGAATTTCCAATTAACCGGGCTACGATTCTTCTGGCGGTTCATTAGAGGACCACTCCCAAATATTGGAGAACAGATCAGGGTAAGAATAATAAAATTGATGAAGTTTTAAAAAATATAAAAAATATAATAAACAAAAGAAAACCTTGTGAGATGCAGGTTGGCCAACTGAAAATAATAAACAAAAAATAACATAAACTAAATAAAAATAAAAATAAACTTAATATTATGGGTAAAATAATTCTTATCGGATATGATGGGATGACGTGATAGGATGCACCGACTGGTGATAGGACGATGTGGTGATGGCCGTGCTGACCAATTAGATAAGCACAATGCACTATCGGTGGCTCCTAGTAGGCTACTGGCCGACTTAGCTAGAGCCTGCTTTAGTAAATATTAGAAGTAGGCTTAGTAGGGAGGAGTCTGTAAACAAGTCCGACTCCCAACCAAAATAACAAATACTAGAATTAAAAAGTCAAAATTTCAAAATAATGTCGAAACAACTAGATATTTTTTAAAATACCTGTTTTTGTTCAGCACTAGTATATCCAAAAAAAACGTTTGCTTTTCAATACGCTTTCTCCTATAAATTTTTAGTTTGCAAACCACTCCAGCGTTTTGCTTGTGAACAGCTGGATAGTACACCAAATTTGGTCCAAAACTATCCCTTAATATTCTAAACTGATCTCATTTTGGTCTAAAAATTCGAATTTTTTTTCATTGTTACATAAAATTCCCTATGGCAATGTGATCAAAAGTGATAAATAAAATAGTTCTCAAATTAATTTCAAGTTAGATCATATTTTTTAAGACCCTTTGAATGGAGAAACTTCTCGTATAAACATTTTATTAAAGAATTTAATTAAAATCTCAATTAGAGTTTTTAATTAAAACTGTTAATTACTTTTTTCTTTTAATTTAAAAAAAATAGGAATATGCTGTACATGCATGAGTATGTTGATATATTGACATTTAGTCCTTGGTTTATTTTCAAATTTCATTTTTATTTTTTTTGCTTTTTTATTCTTTTCTCTTCTAATATTTTGTATATAATTAGAAAATCTTAATTTTTTTGATAGTATTCTCCAAGTTAATTTGATTAATATAGAAAATTATCAGTGCGACTCTCGAACTTCTGTAACTTATATAAACTTGAAACTATTCTCTCGGTATAAAACTTTGTGTTATGTCTTACACAGAATTTATTCAGTCGTCTTTGAAGCCTCTTACGTCTATAACAACAAAAATATTAACAAGAAATTTTCCAAGACGACTGCCGAATTTCCATGTGGAAATTCCTCTTGGAAAACTCACTTCAAGATCTTTTGGGAGTAGGAATAATTTTAATGGGTGAATGTGAAAGATGATTTTAAGAGTGTTATTTCATTTCAATAGTTCACCATTTTGAAACAAAGCGAGGCTTGAGTCAGAATAATTAACTATAGTTCGTGATAATTGTTAGCGCAACATTTAATTAATTTTTGATTTTTGTAGAGGTATTTTTTCTTAAGTTTTCTTTCATTAATTATTCTAATAATTATTAATATTATTATCATAATAACTATGGTCAATATTACTCATGTAATTTATTCTTATGTTTATATTACATCATATTAACAATTTGTGGGAGGAGCCTATGTATGTGGGGGAGTGGGGAATAGTTCGTGTTATGACCGCTGGTCAGTGTTGGACAGATAGTCTTCCATGGTCCTTCAGCCTGTTGACATTAGGGTTCTCCTCAAGGCCACCAACTTCTCTCGTCAATCCGGATCGCCTTTCCGTGGACCTCTGAAGTCTGGTACTTGGCTCATCTGGTGTGACGGCGTCCTCAGCCTACTCCCAGATCTTCTCGGCCTTGTTTGGAGATCAGTTCATCAGCCCATCTTCCACATTCACCCCTCCACATCAGGAGAGTTAACTTTGTTTATTTTTGTTTTTCCTTTTAACTACGCCGACTGGCCCTTGTATTTGAAATGAAATATAATTATATCATTTTTCAAAATCTAGTCTATGTTATTTATTAACATAGAATTTGGTGATTCCGGCCAGGAACATATATATTTGTTAAAATATGTATTTGAATTTTGTTCAAAGATGTATTCTAATCCTACTTTGGATTTAATCCTATTTTTGTACATCTAGCTATTTTCTTGTTATTGCGCACCTCATACCTGCCTATAACCTTCGTGTTATCATTTATGACAGTAATCAGATGTTATTATTATGATCTGGAAATAGGTCATATCAAGGTAAATAACATTCTTCTATCCATTAATCAGTGGATTTCTATTTTTATTTTTATGTTGATAGACTCTTCTTATATTATAATCTATTTTTTAAATAGTTTATAGTCTATCATTTTCTTGTGTTAAAATACATAAATATATATTTTTTCAACCTAATATTTTCAGTGGCACTCATTTAGGTTCTTGTATTTGTTTTGATTCTACTAGAAGGTTCAATGTTTGTTTATATTCACTCTAACTTCTTTTGTTAATTTCAACTTCAGATATATTTATTATTTTAATTTCATTTTCTTAGAAATACTTCGTTTCATTTTCAATTTTCATTTTTTTTAATCATGGCAAGTGAGGAAGCGGATGTTAATGTTGCTGCTTTCTCCGATTCTCGGACAATAATATTAAGACGCAAACTTTATTCTTTATGTCAAGATATTAAATCTATTCGAGAACAAGGCCGTGCAGCTAAAGTAGATAACAGTCAAACGAATCTATTTCAAGCGATGTTCTCCGATCTTTCAAATCTTCGAAGTGAATTAAACTTTACAAATGAAGCGTTGGAAACATACTTTGTAAATGCTCAGAAAGGCGAGGATTATCCTACGGATAGAGATTCTTTGATTTTATCGAACTCGAAACGTTATATCTATGAGATCCTTATGATTCATATGGAGCTTTGTCCGCCTCCCAGGCCAGCTCGAGAACGAGCAGCTACTCCAATTCAAAATATTTCTGTTATCAACGACACCAGGTCGCGCCTCCCAAAAATTAATATTCCAAATTTTTCAGGCGAATTGACAGATTGGCCGCATTTCAAAGATGTTTTCATTTCTTTAATTCACGATGAACCGACACTGTCTAAAACTGATAAATTTTATTATTTAATTTCTAGTCTGAATGGTGAGGCTCGATCCCTTTTAAAGTCCATACCTGTGACGGAGGCTAATTATGACCTAGCCTGGAAGACTTTGATGGCTCGCTACGATAAGAAGCGTTTCTTAGCTACATCCTTCTTGGACAAACTTCTCTCATTTAAATCTCACCCAGAGGTTTCCGAAAATTATAAATTATTTTTATCTCATGTGGGTGACAGTATGGAAGCTTTTCAACTTCTAAAAATTCCTCATGAAGCGGAATTTATCTTGTTTCATCTTGCTATTCAATGTCTGGACCAGAGAACAAGGGAAATGTTCGAATCCAAGCATATTAAGGAAGAATTTCCGCGATGCAACGATCTTCTGGAGTTTGTCAGAGACAGACAGCAAATTCTGAAGCTGTCTTCCAGCAAACCCGGTAAGTCGTCTTGCCCGAAGGCAACGAAGACCCATAATAAATCTTCTTCTGTGTTTTTGACGACCAAGAGAGCTTCGAAACCATCGGATGTGCGCACTTCAAAGTGTCCATACTGTAAATTGTCTGGTCATGATTTGACCAAATGTCCAAATTTTTTGAATCTGTCGCCGTCGCAACGCTTCCACTTTGTAAAAACCTTCAAGGGATGTAAATATCATTTAACTTCTGGTCATACTACCGACGAATGCAAATTTAAAATTAGATGTCTCATTTGCCAATCTCTTCACCATTCCTTACTTCATTTTTCAACAAACACCCTCGTTGAAGATACTAGGCCTCCATCTTTGGGGACGCCTTCAGGAACTTCGAAATCGATTCTTACCTTTCGTGGTAATTCTTTTGATGTTCCAGCTCAACAAATACTTCTTAGTACTGCTACTGTTTTCATAACAGATGTTCGAGGATGTTTTCATCCCATTCGTGCTCTCATTGATTCGGGAGCTCAATCCTCATTGGTGACTTCAGACTGTGCTCGGCGACTCCGCTTGACGGTGGCGAATGATTCCCATCAGATAAGTTCTGTCGGGGACCTTAGTGTTCCGTCCTTAGGAACTACATTTTTTGAGATGAAATCTATTCATCGTAAAGCCCCTCTACTAGGTGTCCGCGCCACAGTTGTCACCAAAATAACGTCGGATCTTCCATCTATTGCAGTTCCGGAAATTATAATCAGAAAAATTAACCCTTCGATCAAATTAGCCGATTTGAATTTTGGACTGCCTCGTCCTATCGACTGCCTTTTAGGTGCCGATATTTACTATAAAATATTGGAAGGTAGACCCATCCCTATTATCGGTACAGATTTAGCCACCATTAAAACATCTCTTGGCTGGATTGTTACTGGTGCCTATTCAGTTGATTTTGAGTCCTTCCCCAGGCCATCGGTTTTGACCCTCACGACGATTCCCTTTATTCACCGTCAACTTGAACGATTCTGGGAATTGGAGGAACCTAGCATTGGAGTTGTGACCGATCCGGAAGAGGAACTTTGCGAAGAACATTTTGGCCGGACTCATCGTCGTTTGACTTCAGGGAGGTACGTTGTTGCTCTTCCATTTAAATCTCCTTCACCATTATTAAGTGATTCAAGATCGCAAGCGTTGAAGCGGTTCTACAACTTGGAAAAGAAATTGTTGAGAAATCCCACATTGAGACGGGAATATATCACTTTTATGGAAGAGTATCTCTCTCTGGGACACATGGAAATCGCTTCCTTTCCTGGGAAATACATAATTCCCCATCATGGCATTTTAAAAGAGACTAGCTCAACAACTAAGTTGAGAGCGGTCTTTGATGCGTCCATGTCGTCGTCGATTTCTACCGGCTCTCTAAATCAACATCTTTTTGTTGGACCGAAACTTCAACTTGATATTGCGGACATCATGCTTAATTTTAGACTTCATCGTATTGTGTTTGTGACGGATATCTGTAAGATGTACCGCCAAATCCTTATCAATGAACCGGATCGTCTTTATCAACATATTTACTGGAGATCGGATCCTGCTGATGACGTTAAAGAATATGAATTGTGCACCTTGACTTACGGGATGTCCTGCTCTCCCTACTTGGCTCTTCGCGTTCTTAAACAACTCACTCTGGATGAAGGTCATCATTTCATCCATGCGTCCAAAGTGTTACGCGAGGACGTATATATGGATGATATCATAACTGGGGCATCAAGTATCGATGAAGCCCTCAGCCTTCAACAACAACTAATTGATTTACTCATGAAGGGTAATTTCGAGCTTCGTAAGTGGGCCAGCAATTCAGAGAGTGTGCTCAAGGCAGTTCCAGAGAAGTTTCATGAAAGGTCTATTTCACTTTCGAAGGGAGAAGATTGTGTTTTTAAGGTGTTAGGGGTCCAGTGGAATGCTCAGTCAGATGAGTTCTCATATAATATCACCACCCCACGTCCTCAGTGCACTAAACGTGGTGTTCTATCTGCAATTGCGCGTATCTTCGATCCTCTAGGTTATTTAACACCGGTGATATTTTTGGCCAAGCTTATGTTGCAAAATATTTGGAAATTAGGCCTCGGCTGGGACGATCCTCTGCCAACTGAGGTCAAACTTGACTGGGAAAATTTCATGATGGAAGTTCCCCAATTGTTGTCCATCCGTTTATCACGTTTCATCCCGGTGAAACACAGTAACGATTGCCAGTTCGTCGGTTTCTGTGACGCTTCAGAGAAGGGATTCTCGGCCATCATTTATATTAGAACGGTAACGGATGACAATGTTCAAATTTTTCTCTTGAAAGCAAAATCTAAGCTGGCTCCTATAAAACCGCTCTCTATCCCAAGGCTTGAGCTTTGTGGTGCTCTTCTTCTTGCAAAATTATTCAGCTCTCGGAAAAAATTTCGAGACAGAATTTCGATAAATCAAATATTCTTCTTTACGGATTCCGCTATTGCGTTAGGTTGGCTACATACTCCACCTCATTTATTGAAAACCTTTGTGGCCAACCGTATTGTAGAAATTTTACAGTTAATTCCTGAGGTGTCCTGGCGTCACGTGGGCACATTGGATAATCCAGCTGACGCTGCCTCACGGGGTCTCCGCCCATCTCAGATTTTACGTAATGATCTATGGTGGAACGGACCGTCTTGGCTACAACTTCCCGTCCATGACTGGCCAAAGATCGAAAGATTTTGTAGCCGGACAACAGTTTTGCCCGAGCTTAGGGGCGGTATAATTGCTACTCTTAGTTCAAAGGCCGTCCCTGACCTTGTGTCATGGATCGAAAACTTCTCATCATTTATGAAGCTTCTCAGGACGGTATCGTATGTGCGGCGATTCATCCAGAATACCCGCAACTCCAATCTGTGTGGGCCTTTGACATTAAGAGAATTGAACGCGGCGGAGACAACCTGTATCCGTCTTATCCAAAATTGTTATTTACCTAACGCTATACACAGTGGCGACGAGGACTATGCCTCCACTAATCTCCGAGGTCTGACTCCATTCTTGGATCCCTTGGGACTTTTGAGGGTGGGCGGTCGTCTTCAACAATCACCTCTTCCTGAAGGTATGAAGCACCCTATCATCCTACCTCATCATTCCCACCTCTCTAGACTTATAGTACGTCACTATCACCACTTGTATTTGCATGCTGGTCTAAATCAACTCCATGCCTTGATACGTCAACGTTTCTGGATCCTCTCAGCAAGGCGTTTAATCAGACAAGAGTTATTTAGATGTGACATTTGTTATAAGTTTTCAGCAAAGCCAGCTGAGGCTCTGATGGGCAGTTTGCCTACATGTCGTTTTGAAGCTGGCCGAACTTTTATTAATGTTGGCGTCGATTTTGCCGGCCCATTTTCTATCAGGGAGTCTCGGAGAAGAAATGCGCCTGTTAGCAAATCATATTTATGTCTGTTTGTATGTATGACTACTAAGGCTCTTCATTTGGAACTGGTATCTGATCTTTCGACAGCGTCCTTCATGGCCACGCTCGATAGATTCATTTCACGTAGAGGGCTCCCTACTAAAATTCTGTCAGATTGTGGCAGCAACTTTGTCGGAGCGGCAAGGCATCTCTCTGACATGCAGAAATGGTTACATAAAACATCTGTCCAAGAGGATTTGTCTTCCCATCTACTGACGAGAGGTGTGGAATGGGTTTTTAACCCTCCTTACTCACCCAATTTCGGAGGTATCTGGGAAGCCGGCGTCAAGTGCGTGAAGAATCATTTTAAACGCGTTCTCAATGATACAGCTTTCACTTTCGAAGAGCTCACCACCTTGTTCGCAAGGATTGAAGCGATTCTAAACTCAAGACCTCTTTGTGCCTTAACATCAGATCCTACTGATCTAGACATTCTTACTCCAGGTCATTTCTTGATTGGGACAGCTCTAACAACGAGACCAGAAGTCGACTTTACGGACAGTCCTGAGAATCGACTCACCAGATGGCAACTCGTACAACAAAGAGTTCAACACTATTGGCAACGATGGAGGAATGAATATCTTACAACTCTCCAACAACGACCAAAATGGTTTAGAACTACTTACCATCCTCATGTCGGTGATTTGGTTCTTCTTTGGGACAAACATTCCTCACCTGCTCAATGGCCTCGCGGAAGAATAACTGACGTCTTCCCAGGTCCCGACGGAATTGTTAGGGTTGTAAGTGTTCATACTCTTAAGGGTATTTTTAAACGTCCCCTATCTAAGTGTGTGCCACTGATTCCCCAATCGGGTGACTCAGAGAAGTAATTTCTTTAAATTTTTTTTCATATAAAATTTGGTGGGCGGTTATGTTAGCGCAACATTTAATTAATTTTTGATTTTTGTAGAGGTATTTTTTCTTAAGTTTTCTTTCATTAATTATTCTAATAATTATTAATATTATTATCATAATAACTATGGTCAATATTACTCATGTAATTTATTCTTATGTTTATATTACATCATATTAACAATTTGTGGGAGGAGCCTATGTATGTGGGGGAGTGGGGAATAGTTCGTGTTATGACCGCTGGTCAGTGTTGGACAGATAGTCTTCCATGGTCCTTCAGCCTGTTGACATTAGGGTTCTCCTCAAGGCCACCAACTTCTCTCGTCAATCCGGATCGCCTTTCCGTGGACCTCTGAAGTCTGGTACTTGGCTCATCTGGTGTGACGGCGTCCTCAGCCTACTCCCAGATCTTCTCGGCCTTGTTTGGAGATCAGTTCATCAGCCCATCTTCCACATTCACCCCTCCACATCAGGAGAGTTAACTTTGTTTATTTTTGTTTTTCCTTTTAACTACGCCGACTGGCCCTTGTATTTGAAATGAAATATAATTATATCATTTTTCAAAATCTAGTCTATGTTATTTATTAACAATAATAAAAAATAATAATATTACATTTCCTGTAGACATTGATTAGCTGCTCTTTTATTGTATTCTACAATAGTTTCCAATAAGTACCTTCGAAAAAAAATATAAACTTTATGACGTGCAATTTTGAAGAAAGTATGTATAAAAAAAATTGAATTTGTTATTACTTTATTTGGATTCTTCTAAAATATAATTCGGGGATGCCAGCAAGTTTTCTTAATTTGCAAAATTTTCAATTAACTAACCAAAGATATTTTTATTTGGTTGATAGGGAAAATGTATATCATATAATTGAGAACAAAATATTTGATTTATTACACTTGACCTTCATTAAAGGATAAAAAAAAGTTGAAAAATAAAAATAAATCATATTTTATCATTTATAATGTGTGTACTTTTTGTACATCACTAGTTACTCAACGTTACCTCAAAGTATGATACTTCTATTGCTTAATATCCCTTCTTTCCAGTTATTTTTTTGTTTGTTTTTTTATTTTTGCTGGGTCTGCATATCACGTAAGTAATTTCACGCGAAATTCCCATCTCGGAAAGTTATGAAGCTATTCTAGACGAATTGACGTCAAACACCTGTTAACTAGAGCGTCATGTAAGGTCTTCGACCTGTTCCAGAGCTTCAACTTTCAATATTTTTTTCATCTTTGAGCGAGATATCATTCTGGAGTTCTCTCATCCAAAAGTAACCTAGCATTATAAAAACCACGAAAACTTGTTCATACTTATATTTTCTATGTCGGAATACATTTCTGCAATCTATGTCGATATAGTGGAAAACTAATAAAATAAAAGAAAACAAAAAACTTTTATAATTTTTATATTTCAAATTCCTCAAAAATATATACAAGTTAACTTTTGTAACGCCGAAGATTGCTTTTTAAAAAAAGTCTTTATTACACTGAACTCACAATGATACAATACAGGGAGTACAGCAACTTCGGGAGCCTGGGATGGACTGGTGGTCTATCTGACTAGAGCTATACAGGAAGAGATAAGAAACAATAGCGATTGATACACAGGTGGTGAGAGGGGATGAGATTGTGATGAGGTTTACAATAATAGGTAACATAACTCCTCCACCCCTAAATTGAAACATCACCTGAAAGGTGGTGGTGAATAGGTATAGAGTCTACAGGAATGGTTACATGGGTTACAGAAGTTTTTCCAATAGACTTTTTACATTTGAATTTGACAATAAAAATAACAATAATAATTAGGATCGTTAAATATAATATTAATGTCCATAAACTGGGGATAATAAAATAATTAGATTTAGTCGCTATAGGTACAAAAGAGTTGGTAGTGATCTTTTTAAGAGTTACAGGTTTTAATACGAGTGTGAAATTTGAATGTTGGTGAGGGTTAAGATTTAAATTAAAATTATTGACAATATGAGGTTTTCCTGATGTATTCGATGTGTGATGAAATGGGATATTATTGAAGACAAAGTGTTCGCCAGGGCTGAGCGAGATAAGGTGAATACCGTAAAGTTTTTTCGTCTCAGTCAATGAGTCTTTAATGATTGTAATATCTTCGGTAGCAGGAAATACTGCAATGAATTGGTTGGTGTCAGGAACGGGCTCTATGAAGTTCTGCTTGATGCTTACGTCGGTATATTGGCAGGAGGATGGTGTCCCGTTGGAGATGATTTCCTTTTCACATGGAGGTTGATAATGGGAGACCATGAGATTTGAGCATTGGTAGTACTGAATTTTAATACAAGTATTTTTCATAAATTTAAGATTTAACAATTTATTTCTAGGGTTTAGTATATAGTTAATATCTGGTATAATAGTAGTGAATTTGTTATTGTACAAAGTCGGGATAGAAAATAAGTTAATTAGCTCATATTCATCTTTTGAATTGATGGGAAGAGTCAAAAAATAAATTATTTTATTCACTTCTATTTTACAATTTACCTGGATTAAGGTTTCAAAATCTAGTATATTCTTAAAGTCTACGGTGAATGGCAATTGATTTTTATAATAACTTTTTACCTTTTTAATTTCATGGAATAATTGGTGTGTGGTAATTATACTGGGATGCATCGTTTTGAGTTTGCAAAACGTGAGAGAATTTTCAATATCTTGTAGGATGTGTAGCATTGAAAACAAATGAATTTGTATTTGATAAAATAAAGTTTTAGTCTTTCTGATGAGGACTTCGTGTGTTAGTTCCGAGTTTAATTGTAAGATTTTATTTTTAATTTCTACGTTATTACTTTGAATTAGGGATAAAGTTTCATTATATGATTGAATCAAGTCATTGTTTATAGAGTACTGTGAATTCAATTGATCTTGCAAATTGTGTTCGTTATTAGAAATATGGTGAAGTAAGGTGTCATAACGATTACCGTCTTCGGAATCTAAATTTCCTGTAATTAATTTCATTATTGAGCCTAAGCCATTAATTAATCCTCGTCTGGATCTTTTAGTTTCTGAATGAATGCGTATGTTAGCAATTTTTTCTTTGGCATTATCCTTTGTTACGTTAAGTAATTTTTGATAATTTCTAAACTCTTCGAGTGTTAGTTTATTATAAAATAAATAATTAATAGTGCCTAATAATTTGTTATATTGGGTATTTATATTATTAAATTCTAGGTATAATTCTTCTAAGTTAAAATAATGGATAAATGTGTGTTCAGAGGTTTGTAATCTAGCGGGTCCTAGATGGATGAGTAATATTCCTGAATTTTTAGTGATATCTTGTATATTAGCAGCATAGGAAGGTGCTGGGAAGGTTAAGTAGGTGGCTAATCTATAATAATAGAATTTGAATATAATGGTTAGTATAATGTAAAGTGTAATATAGTGTTAGAGTGTATAAATTGAATATATAGGGTTATCTAATTAATTAATATTAATATTAGTAATAATTATCTAAAATAAAATAGTCTATTCTATAGTATATAAAAACAATATAAAATTTATCTTTAAAACATGCTAGTTCTTAACATTCTACATTATTATCTACTTATTTTACTTTTCTTATGATTTAATTTTCTTACAGCTAGGTAACTTAATTTTTTCTTCTTATAAAATACTTCTAGTAAATATAATTCTTAAAAGTATATTCTTTCCTATAATATTTTTCAATTTCTCCTTAATAAATATGCTTTCTTTCCTTGGAGTATAATTCTTTCTTTCATTGTGAAACCATTGACCTAGATATTCGCTCTGTGTCGAAGGTTCACTACTAATTCATTTTTCTAAATTCTTTGTAATATAATATTTCTTTTTCTTTAATTGTATTTCTTTCTTAATATGCTTATAATATATTCCATTAATTATAATATTTGTTTATTGCAACATTTGACCTTGATATTCCCTCAGTGTCGGCTGCCTACTCTACTAAATTAATGTATTATTTTTATTTATAATATTTCTTTCTTTTTGCATATTTGTCAATAATATTTCTTATAATATACTTTTTCATTTTTCTTAATATAATATTCTCATAATATGATTGCTTATCTATTCGCATAATGTAATAATATTTTCCTTCATATAGGATTTCTTGATAATAATAATAATAATAATAATAATAATAATAATCTTATTTCTTTCTTTCTCAGAATTTTATGAACATTTACATTCATACTTACTTTCTAACTTACAAACTAAGTTGACGGTTGTAGTTTTGCCTCTTACCCAGGAGGTAAAATTGTATATTAAATTGAATGTTATTAAATTTGTTATAAAATTTGGAACTATTGCCTACCCTTGGTTGCAGTTTATCCTCTTACCCAGGAGGTAAAATTTGAATTTTAATTTTAGTGTGATTTAATTTTATGAAATTTTGAACACGATTTAATTGTGATTAATTAATTATTAATTTTTCCTATTAATTTTTAAGCTTTAACTATACTAAATTGCTTTTAGTCCGTTCGCGTGCGTGAGGTCATTACCGTTGAGTTTTAGTCTTTTGAGCCGCCAGGGCGTGGCTCATCGTTAGTGTGTTTGTCTGTCGGTCTTTCGGACGGAACTTGCCGCTCAACGTCCAACTGTTTCCTGTTCTGTTTGTGTCGGGGACGTTTGATGTTGGAGAGGTGTATGTTTTTGCGTGTGTTAGGGTGTCGCGGGTGTATTGTGGCTGTTTTTAATTGTTTGTTTATTGTTGTAATTGTTTCCCGATTGTATCTGTTTTTTGTTTTGCTTTGTTTTTGCCTATTGCGAACGTAAACGGTTTGTGGGATATCTGGTAGTGATTCGCGGTCCTGATTACGTCTACTGATAATTTTGTCTTTGGTTTGCGCGCTTCTCTCATTAATTTTGTTATAAACTAATTTTAATTTTTCCTTATGATTAGTAATGTAATTGTTGACTATCTGTTTTTCTAAATCGATCGCGAATGGGGAATTATTGTCAAAGTGTCCGTAAATTATGTCGAGGGGTTTAAGTTTCGTAACTGAATGTAACGAGTTGTTATAGGCCAGAAGAGCATAATTAACTTTACTTTCGATGGTGTCTGTCTTAAATTCGTTGCGATTATTTAAAAGTCTGATATGTTCGATTAGCGTGGAGTGGAATCGTTCTATGGGTCCGTTTGATTCTGGGTGTTGCGATGATATAAAATGCACGTCTATTTTATGTAACGCTAAGAGCTCCTTTACGAGTGCGTTGTTAAATTCGAGTCCGTTGTCCGAAGTTATCGTGTCGGGTATGTTGTGGTGTGTAAAATATGTAATTAATTTATTTACGACTTCTAAGCCTTGTCCCGAGGTTAATCTGTATGCTTGAGCGTATTTTGAAAATGTGTCAAAAATAGTGAGAAACTTTGTGCTTTCGAGTGTAATGGAATCTATGTGTACAATTTGAAAAGGTTTCGAGGCTGAAGGCGTGATGTTGTACTGGATTTTGAGGGGTCGTCTATCGTATTTAGTCACTTGGCAAATTTCGCAGTTGTTGATGTAAGTCTGTATGGTTTTCCGTAAATTGGGCCAGTAATATATCCGTTTAATTTTGTTGTCGGTCTCGTCAAGTCCTCTGTGGTTAGTCTTGCCTATATGATAATTGTCGATCACGTCTTTTATTTCCGAGTTGTCAAGTACGTCAATTAATTTCGTTGTGTATCGCGTGAAGTTAATTTCCGAGGTTTTGAAATGTTGAATCATTGAGGCTGCGAATTTTTCATAGATATCTGATTCAAAATATATCCAATATTTTACTCGCGGGACGACATGTTCTTTTACGAAGTTTATTAAATCCTGGTCGAAATTATTTTTGGAGAGTTGGAGAGTTATTCTTTGTTTTTGATCAAAAAGAGTCGTGATTTTGGGTTTCGCGGGGCTATGTTCTACTTCCGAAATAATAATTTGGTGATTACCGTAGTTAACGGGTCCGTCAATAATCGGTATTTCGAGGGTTGTATTTCCTTCTGCGTTGGAATGTATAGTGTGTCCGTCACTTGAGTCGTTTTCCTCGTCTAAATTTACTATTAGGGATTCGGTCGGTCTGTTCGGTGGGTCGTTCGGTCTTTTCTCGGGGTTCTTCGCGTAATAATCGTCGATGATCTCCTGAATAATATCATCCGTGGTTTGTGTCTCGCCTAAATTTAGTTCGATTCGCGAAAGTGCATCAGCAACGGTGTTTTGCACTCCTTTTTTATAAATGACCTCGTAGTCATATTCTTCTAATTTTAGACGCATTCTAACTAATTTTGAGTTGGGTTCTTTAAGGGAAAAGAGCCATTGAAGGGGTCGATGATCACTAAATATTTTGAATTTTCTTCCGAATAAATAGGGACGAAAATATTTGGTTGCCCAAACAATTGCTAAAAGTTCTTTTTCGATGGTTGATAAATGTGTTTCCGATTCATTAAGGGTTCTACTTGCAAAGCATACCGGTAAATCTGCACCGTCAAAATTTTGACTGAGCACTGCTCCGAGGGCTACGTTACTCGCATCGGTCGTTAAATGGAAGGTTTTCGAAAAATCTGGGTATTTTAAAATTGGCTCGTTAATTAAGAGATTTTTACAAATATTAAAACAATTTATATATTCCGGGTCGTTACTGTTTATTGTCGCGTCTTTCTTTAAACATTTGGTAAACGGTTTAGTTATATCGGCGAAGTTTTTTATAAATTTTCTGTAATAACCTAAGAGTCCGAGAAATCCTTTTATTTGTTTCGCTGTTTTCGGAATGGGGAAGTTTTGAATAGCATTTATTTTATCCGGGTTTGGTTTAATTCCGTCGGGTGTCACGATGTGTCCTAAGTAGGCTACTTCTCGTTTTACGAATTCCGTTTTGTCTAATTGAATTTTAAAGTTGGATTCGCGAAGTCTGTCAAATACGTTTCGTAAGGTTCCTACGTGTTCCTGAAGGCTTGTTGAGTAAATTAAAACGTCATCCAAGTAAACAATACATCCTTTTATTCCGTTTAATACGTTGTTCATTACGCGTTGGAAAGTCGCGGGGGAATTTTTTAATCCAAAGGGCATACGTAAAAATTCGTAGTGTCCATCATCGGTTGAGAAGGCGGTTTTTGGTATACTATCTTTTTCCATTTGTACTTGGTGGAAACCGGAGGCTAAATCAATTGAAGAGAAATATTGGCATTTTTCGAGTTTATCGAGGAGGTCGGTAATATTCGGGATCGGGAATTTATCGTCAACAGTCTGGTCGTTTAGTTTTCTGTAATCGATCACGAGTCGCCATTTCTTTTGTCCGGAGGCATCCAATTTTTTTGGGACTATCCAGATGGGAGAGCTCCAAGGGGAATTCGAAGGTTGAATTATATTTGTCCGTAACATATCGTTAATTTGTTTTTTCACTTCGCTTTTATGAATTTCTGGGTATCTGTACGTTTTAGTATAAATCGGAATTTCATCGCGTGTCCTAATGTGATGTTTAATTTGGTTAGTCGAAGTTAGAGGTTTGTCTTCTGTATGAAAGAGATCGGGGTAATTTTTCAGTAGCTCGACAATATGATATTTTTCTTCGGGGTTCATATGATCAGTTCGGAATTTTAAAATGTCGAATTTTTGTTTCTCATGATTAATAAAATTCAAATTAGGTTGAATTTCTTTTTCCGTTAATTTACAAATTTTCTCTACGGTGAGTGGTCTTTTCAACGTGAGTTTCAAGTCTATGTCTGTCGGGTTGCTAATTAAGCAGTTGGTTTCAGAATTTTTTACGGTAACTAATCCTCCGTGGATTTTTAGATTTTTAAATTTTATATCGGGTAAAATAGCAATGCCGTTTTTTAAGTTTGTCACCGGGATTTTAATTACTTTCTGTGTACAGCTTTGTATTAAGTAGGTATGTTCTCTTTTATTTTTCTCGTATAAAATTTTGATATTTGCCGTGGGGGTAGTTAATGAATGGTTTGTCATGTCAACGTTGGCTTTAAGAAATTTTAAACAGTCTGTTCCAAGTAACATATCGAAACGGTCGTGGAATTTAAATAAATAGAATTTTAAATTTAAATTTGGAATATTAAAAAGTTTTCCGCAGGGGATTAATGTACTAAATTTTTCGTTGCTTGTTCCATGAGCAGTTACAATTTTGAAACGGTCTTCTTTAATATTATTTTTGAAAAACTTATTTGCGATAGCAGGGTTTATGAACGATTTTGTGCTACCGGTATCGATGAGGATTTTAAATTTTAAAGTCGGGGAAATAATATACGGGAGTTCGCTAGTGTTTTCTGTCAAGTTAGCTAGATTGAAGCAGGGTTGTTCTCCGAGGCTCTGTCTTCTAAAAAATGGTTATGGTCCGATGGGTTATTTTGGTATTCATCTGGAAATTGGAATTGCGGGTTATTGTATTCTGGTGGGTGTTGTCCGTCTGGTTCTATTGGGTAATTATCATCGGATTGATAGTCCATTGGTTCTTGTTCTTGTATCTGTTCGCGATTTGGGTCTATTAAATTTGAGACTATGTTGTTCAATTCTTCGATGGTAGAATTGAGTCTCGTGTTAGGTCTACGTTGAATTTGAGTTGGTCTAGCGTACCGTGTAGAAATACTCATAGGCGTTGGCTGGTAAGGGGGTTGTCCTATATTTGATGTGTGGATTTGTCTACTAGGTTGTGGAATTTGAAAATTGTGCGGCCTTGGTTGTGAATAGCTTGAGTTTTGTTGGTAAGAAAATGGTTTAATTGTACTAGTTGGTCGGGGGAAATTTATCTGTGGTCTCTGATAGCTAATGAATGGCTTTTGTTGAGATTGATACGATTGATGAAAGGGTCTTTGTAATTGCGGTTGATAAAACTGAGGTGCTTGATAAGAATGATATTGTGGACGCGGGGCAACTGTTTGTCGGTATCTAGTGTCTATGAACGGGCTTTGTTTAGGACGTGTGTGGGTGTGTGTATACTGTCTTTCATTGTATTGCAAGTCGTTTGTCAACATATTTAATGCGGATTCTAGGGTTTCTGGATTTCGAGCGCGAAGGTGTGAACCTATAGGTTCTTTTAAACCTCTCAAAAGAACTCGCAACGCAAGTTTTCTTGCGAATTCGGTTAATAAAACATGTTCCTGAAAATAATTCCTAAAATATGAGATTAATAAATTTAAAGTTTTTTGTATTTTTTGATAAAACTCAAATGGGGATTCATTATTTTGGCGTTTTTCGGCTAATTCTATTTGTAACGTGAAACAATCACGGCGATCGGAATATCCGTTTAGTAAGGCTTGTTTTAATTCGGCCCAAGTACCGATTGTATTTGTTGCAATAATTTCCGCTGCTGGTCCTTTTATTTTAGCAACTAGTGACGACATTAAAAATTCATTTTGAAAATCTAGCGTATTTTGAAAATTATAAAATTTATTTACGAGCTTTTCACTTATGGTTAAAAATCTACTAAGGTGTTCGGGTTCACCAAAAAATTCCGGCACCATGCCCAAATATTCCTTTTTAAGAACGGGGACGGGCATCGTGAGTTGCGCGGGTTGCAGGATGTCTTTGCTAGTCATTTTGGTATATGTGTGTTATAAAAATAAAAACCTTAAAATAATAATAATACTTAATACTAACTTAAAAATTACGCACTTAAACAATAATATAAAACTTATAAAATTAAATGTTCATATGACTGTTTGAATTTGCTGTTCATAAAATTCTTTTAATTGGAACTTGAAATGTTCGTTTCAATCTTATCTTATGAGGATTTGTTAATAAAATCTGAATTTTTTTTTTTTTTTTTTTTTTTTTCAATGAGAATATTTTCTTGTAATGTTAATAATAAATTTTTCTTATACTTATAATGTAACTTAAATCTACTTACAGCGCGACCAGTACTACCATGCTCATGTCCATTGAATCTGGATTCCTGTAGTCTGCTGCGGGCCCCAAAACGTTCGTCTTCTCGATGAAGGCGGTGTTGGATGTCGTGTGGGGTGCAGTGGTTCCCAACGTCACTGCGATGTTCGGCCTAGAAATTAACTCTAAAGAGAGAGACTCCGTGTTCATATGCTCTGAACGTCGCTTTCTAGGTCCTACCGACTGCGCCAGTTAACTTTTGTAACGCCGAAGATTGCTTTTTAAAAAAAGTCTTTATTACACTGAACTCACAATGATACAATACAGGGAGTACAGCAACTTCGGGAGCCTGGGATGGACTGGTGGTCTATCTGACTAGAGCTATACAGGAAGAGATAAGAAACAATAGCGATTGATACACAGGTGGTGAGAGGGGATGAGATTGTGATGAGGTTTACAATAATAGGTAACATAACTTACATGAAGTGGGTACCTATCGACTTCAGTCTACGCCATAGTCAGCACAAAGTTCCTACCTCAACGTAATATTTACAAATATTTGAATTGTCAATAATATAATAAAATAAAGAAAATATAATATAATATTAAGAAATTTAAAAAAAAAAAACGGGTTTATAGTAGTTTATATATTATATATAAGAAATAAGGACTATATGACATAATATTAAAGTACAAGAAGAAAAATAAAATAAGCATGATCCAAATACATCATAATCTTATAATGCAAATACACAGTATATTATTTTATCTTAGTAGCCTCAGCAGGGGTGAGAATTTGAAGTGAGTATGGTCGTTTTTAAAACCTTTTTCAAAAAGATGAAGGTACCTACTTTCTAAGGGGAATAAAATACCTCCATCTTCGTAAAAAAGGTCGAATAAGAAAAAATGGGAATTGTTTGAACGAACAAACTCACTTCAAATTCTCGCCCCTAAGTAATATAATATATTGTTTATTTTTAATATAATGAGTATGTATGTAAACCGATACACTTCATATACAGGGTGGCCCAGATAAGCGGGCCACAAGTGAAATAACTCCTAAACGGTTAGAGATATCAAAATTATGCATAGGACTATAGTAAGGCGTCCTCGAAAAGGCATAAATGATCCTTTTAATGGCTCAAACAGCCTTTCGAAGGGTGGGGTTCCCTTTTGACCCTTAAGTTTCATTATATTTTATTAAAGTACTTAAGAAACAAGGAAGAACTGTGCAAACAGATTTTTGATACGTCAAGTAGTTCTTGGAAAAAAAAATGTTTAAAGTTGCACGTTTTTCTTATTCTCAAGTTATTAAATTCCAACAAACTTTGCACATTATTTCAATATGTATATGACGAGGCCCTACCACCGCTTATTACTCATGTATTTTATGCAAAGGAATTAGAAAGGTGTTAGAGACGTACAGTGATAAGGAATTACTTATTTACAGCATTTGCATTGTACTCCTGTAGCGAAATTGTGGATATGGTGCTGGTGATTGGTGAGAGCGCGGAAAATAACTTCAGAGTAAGTAAAACGTGCAACTTTAAACGTTTTTTTTTTCCGAGAACTACTTGACGTATCAAAAATCTGTTTGCACAGTTTTTCCTTGTTTCTTTAGTACTTTAATAAAATGTAATGAAACTTAAGGGTCAAAAGGGAACTCCGCCCTACGAAGGGCTATTTGAGCCATTAAAAGGGTCATTTTTGTCTTTTCGATGACGCCATACTGTAGCTCTCGGCGAGTGCTACAACTTTAGTCCTATACACAATTTAGATATCTCTAACTGTTTAGGAGTTATTTCACTTGTGGCCCGCTTATCTGGGCCACCCTGTATGTATATGTATATATTTCTGTGGAATTAGACATTATAAAAGTTGGAAAGTTCTTTGTTTTATTTCATTTATATTGTCTAATATCGTTTTCGTCTTGCGTACAAAACTCAACGGTTGAACTTTCTTAAAAACTATAGTTTAAAACGTAAATATTGTTTAAAATTACGAAACCAACTTGAGAACACACTTGACTGCTACATTTGTTTTGTTTTTTTCTGTATTATTTGTATTTAGTGAAAGTTAATGTTTGCTTGGACAGAGTTTACCCGAATGGCATGAAACCCTGAGCTTTACAATGTTATGTAACCCTTGGTATTGTTTAGGTGGCCTTGAATCTCCCTCTCAACCTGCCGTCTTATCAGGTTAGTTCCCTTTCATCTTATCATCAGCATTCATTCACTCATCATTATCATTTATAGAACATATTCTGTTTGGCATGCTTTTGTTGCCTGTTCATCTAGCTAGCATGTCATTCATTAAGTAATGGATGTTACTAAAATAATTATTATTTACATTTATTAGTTGTTATTACTAGTGCTTTTAGTAGCTACATTAATATAGTAATCATGAACAATCTGTTCTTTCAATTTCTTTTTTTTTTTTTTGCTCTGAAAAATAAAGAAAAATTTTAATTTACAAAACAAAGAAATGTTAAAATATTTATGTATAGTCGGTTTGATGAGAGTTTGTCCCTGGGCTGTGGCGTACCCAAAATTAAACACAAATAAAGAAATTATATATATTTAAGTAGTCTTCTACTGAGTTCAAAGGATCAAATTGAACCTCCTCTTTGTATTTCAAAATGAGGGGTGCCGGTCAAGATCGAGGGTTTGAAACGGGAGACCCTTACGTTTTTTATCTGGGAGGAAAGAAAAACTTGATCACGCCGTCCTTTGGAAGGGACATTAAGTCTTGAGACAGTAAAATGTCATGAACTCGTTAAAGTCGAGCTCATGTCCACCAGAGCGACAAAAGAACGCGAAAATGGTCCAAGATATATATTTTTTTTCATCGGAAACGAGAGGGATGAGACCTCTGTGAATGTACATTAACGTCAAACTTGTAAGTTGATATTCCGACGTTGTGGACCTTGGGTACGTTTTCAACATTCTAAGTGTAGACAACTTCTCTCTACACTCGCCTTAGGAACAGGTAAAGTGGCGAGTATTTTCAATAAATATTTTGGAATGGAGGATTATTATTTCTTATTTGAGACCCGTTCTAATTTGGCTAATATGGTACCCTGTCCTTTCAATTCCACAACTTTTATAAATAATTGTTTATAACTGATTTAAGTTATTTCGCATATTGGGTACGCCACTGTCCATGGAGTAGGTCAGTTGCCGACAAGCATAAGTGCCATTTTATGTGTGACTGGCTTCAAGAAATAATAAATTCTGCTAGGATAATGAAATAATTGCAGTAACACTCCAGTCTGCTAGATAAAAGTGTTGACTCAAAATTTGAATATTAGGGGAATAATGACATAGTTGCGAAATTAGGAGAACATATTAACAGCACCTCTTTGTGACTAGCATTTCTTTCAATGTAGCCAAAATATGATAATAATTTACTTCAATTGAAAATGATGGTTATTATAACACACATTTATGGCATTTCGGTCTCTGAAATATATTTTTTTACAAGTTTGTTCACGTTCCGCCCGTTTGGGCATTTTCAAAACTTACACAGTTCAATATCCATAGTAATTCTTATTCATACAGTTTTAAGCCACGTCATTTAATATATACATATATATATATATATATATTTTTTTTTTTAAATAATAAGTTTCTTGGCATGTTTTGTATCCACTTGATAAATTAAAAATTCACTATTGTTTAGTTTTATCTTACGTTAAAGAGGTTTGCGAGACTGAAAAATGTGGAGGCACCTTATAATATATGGGAGTACTTTCGGTATTGCTACCATCTTCAGCCACGACTTAACAAATGTATTCGTTAAGTGGTGGCTGAAGATGGTAGCAATATCGGAAGTACTCCCATATATTATATATCTTATGAGAGGGCGCCGGTAGCTCAGTGGTATGCGTGCTTGTCTTCTGAGCTCAAGATCGTGGGTTCGAAACCCAACCGAGGCCCTTACTTTATTTTATCTGGGAGGTAAAATAAACTTAAGCACGCCGTCCTTCGGATGGGACTTTAAGCGATGGTCCCGAGCCTGTACGATGTCAGGTACTCGTTAGAGACCTCTACCCTAGGTGAATAAAAATTCAGGGTAGGCAAAATTTAGGACTCTCACAGTAGAGTCGGGCTCATGTCCACCAGAGTGACGAAAGAGCGCTCTGGTAGTAGGCGATATAATCTCGTAGTTAAAGCCCGGGCATGAGTCATAAAACCTAACCAAGCCTAACCTATATTTTATGAAATAGACAATATTTTAATAAGCATACGTTTTTACTTCCCAAGGGGAAGTTATGTAATAGATCAAAAATTCGATGCGCAGTTTTCAACGGAATTTCATGTTTTCCGAACTATAGATTCCTAATATGAAAAAAAAAAAACTGTCTGTCTGTGAACACGATAACGACCAATAGAATGAATGAATAGATACGAAATTATATTTGTAGGACGAAAACTCCATAAGGACAACACCTATCGATTTTCAGCTAAATTGGCTAAAGAGAAGGGGGGGGATTCGGGACTCAAAAACTTTAATCATTGTCCATGTAATGAATATATCAACACAAAATTTAATATCCAGATTTAAGAGCTCCTATATAAGTCAACCGTTGAATATTAGCGCAAACGGTCGACTGCTTTTGAAGGAGGAGCGAAAATTTAATTGATTAATTCGTTCTGGAGAAGTTCATTACCGGTGACTCACCGACGACTTTTTTAAGTGATTCACAATATCTGTGCAGCCAATGTTAAGTTTCATTATCAGATTACCTTAAGGCTTGATAACTCAACACTGAAAAATAGACTATTGTCAACAGGTGGATACAAGGCAAGTCGAGAAACGATGCTTTATTCAAAATACAAAAATATAATATATTTGATTTTTGACATGGCTTAAAACTGTACAAATAAGAATTACTATAGATACTGGATTGTAAATTTTGAAAATGCCTCAATAGGCGGAATACTTGTTAAAAATAAACATAAAAGAGAGACCGAAAGGCCACTATAGTGTCTCATTATACCCACCTTTTTCAATTAAGTTTCATCTGGTCTCAAACAAGGATCTTCTCCTCTTTTCATAACATTTATTATTTACTCTGTTCTTATTGTCATAAAACATTTTTTTTTTTGTTTTCATTTTTTAATTACAATTATGAATAATAATTATAATTTTTTTTTTCATCTGTTGAAATAATGATTTTTTCAATTGTGTCATTGTTCTTCAGAAACGTAGGCAGCTTTATTATTATAACGAAAAATGTCTGACCATTTATAGTGTATAGTTAATCAACTTACGGACTGTTCATATAGGTAGTTTAATGCACAAGAGCATATTTTATTTATTCATTTTTTTACTGACTGCTAAAGCTGTAGCTAAATATTTTTTTCTATTATGTCACGAACTTTAGGTTACAATTCAAATTTCTAGATCTTGGATTATTATTAAAATTATATTACTATAGTGGCTGATGGTGGCTACCATAGCTTCATTTTAATAAACTATAAACTAATAGGTTTTTTTGTTTTGCTTTTTTCAGACCCTGAAATGCGCGACCTCGGAGTGAAATCGTTCAGTGGCAGTCTGAGAACGTCCTATTCCCTCCTTCTTACGTTCGTACTGGTCACTTTACTTATGAGAGCATCTTAAATTACAGTAAGTTCGCATTTTGGTTTTCATATAATATAATCCTAGTATAAATTTGATGCTGGTATATCATCCAGGATGTATGTAAGATGATGATAAGGTCAGGGATGTGTCTGTAGACTCGGCGGTGCTCTCTCTGGGAGCTTCAGTCTCAGAAGGCCGCGTGACTGTTGGCCGAAAAGTAGGCCTGCACCAACAATATCCATACCACAATAAAATCTAGGGAAAATATATATATATATATATATATATATATATGTATATATCGTTGAAAGTTATTGTCACATGGCGTTGGTCTCTAGTGCTTGGCCGGCAGTGAGTTGGTGAAAACGACACGAAACGGAAGTAGGCAACGAAAGTTCCACTCTCCCCTCCCCGGCTCCGGGGGCCGAAGGGGAGAGGATGAATGTACCTTGGCAAAACTGTAGTATATTCAACAGTGTACAGCTACTATGCGTCTTGTTAAACGTCTGCTTTAGCGTGCATGATCATAGTGGAGACAATTATAACATTTATTCGTTTTTCAATTGCGGAATACTCTGAAGAAATTTGGAAGATTTTGGCTGGAGATTTCAATTGTAATTTTGCAGAAGAGAGGGCTAAGCCATTGATTAAGTTTCTTTTTGACACATTTAAACTGAGAATGGTTAATTCGAAAGCTAACTAAAACAAGAGATTATCAACATAAACGTGGCACAACTACAGACGCTGTTTTTGCAAGATTCATAGAAAAGATTGAATCTAAAATTTATGTTCCTTACTTTAGTGACCATAAACCAATCATTCATTTATAGATTTTGAAGAAAATAATGTACATGATACTGACTGCATGTTTATGATACTGAATGTGACGAGTCTAGTCCAATATAATAAATTTACATGGACAATGTTATAATTTGATAATTTCAATTTGAAATTATTTCAATTTAAAATTACTTTCAGGCAAAAATTAATTAAAAACATTACGAAGGAGCTCCGCTCCTGCCGCGCGTCCCGCGACGCACACCGGTTTTCCTTATTTTAATTCTAAAAGTATTGTTTATTAACAATAATAATATTTTAATAAGAAAATATTATTATTTTATTAAATAAATATAACAAAAGTCTAAAAGTGTAAACAAAGAAAATAATATATTTCTATAGAATTTTCGAAGGTCCTACTTTTCCCTTTAATAAATATCCATTATTTTCCCAAGTTTATAGAGAAATATTTCAAAGAAAACGATCTCTTTTTGTTTGTCGACAATTGTTTTTTTGTATCGTGTTATTTATTCGATTGTTTTACTTATTACATTTTCTTGGAATTGAAAATGTAGGTAAATACATTCAAAGGGAAATTATTTCTTTGAAATTAAAAGTCTGTCGCCTCTGCAATATAATTGTTTGGTTCAAGAAGGGAGAGACACCTTTATTTCTATTTTCGAGAATTTGAAGGTAGACTTGTATTTTGATTGGTGGGAGGGAGAATGGAGATGTTTTTCATTGGCTCTTTTCAAGGCTTCATGATGAGTGACAGACAGTTTCCACTTATTAACGAACCCTTAAAAAAATATATGGAAAAACAATTATTTTTTTTCAATACTTTGTACTTTTCTACATTCTTTGTTCTCATATTTTATATATATTTTTTTATTTTCAGATTAAAGTGGAGCAGGAAAATGTTATTTTCCCTTGACGTGGATGGTGCTCCATTCCAAAGACTGAAGCTCAGAAAAAGTTTTATTGAGAAGGAAAAAAAATAAATAAAAAACATGAAAAGAATTCTGAAGACTTGAAAAATTCAGTGTTGTGCCATTAAATTCACAGGAAAAACTAAAGAAGAAATTTTGGATTATATGTCATTTACGAAATGTACTCTATTGTGTTTACATAACAACATTTATAATCATTTATTATATATGTTATTATGACAAATGAAAGATAGACTTTGATGCGACACCATGGACACTTATACAATGTGTAAAATTTGTACAGTTCAATAAGAAGAAATTTGCTTTCTCTGAGATATTTAATAATAATAGGGCATTTAGCATTGTGTAGGTTAAATGTAAGTTCATAAATGTTGAATAAATGGGGCCTTGAACCATTTAAAAGGTCCTTTATTTTTGTTAGTTCCCTCTAATTAAGTATTATATCTATTTTCAATTAGTTTATGTTTTCTTGCACCTTCCTTTAAGTCAACTGTGTGATGCTCTATATAACATATACAAGATGTTTTATTAACTATGGTTTAGATACTTTCCTAGAAAAAAAATAATAAAAAAAGATTTGTTCTATAACACGTTATATGACTATTTCACACTGTTCTTTATTTGCGCATCTAATGTTTGATGTATATATTTTTTTAAACTGATATTATGGCTATATTTTGTTTTTCATTTATGTTTATTTTTACATATCAAAACATGCGTTGATATAATGTTAAAGGAAATCGAGGTTCAGTCGTGTAAATAAAAAAAAAACTTAGTTTTTTACTTTTGATAACTATTTGTTTCCGTCTTCACGGCCTAACATAATATAACAAACAAATTAATTGGATTTTTGTTTGTTATATTCTGTTAGGCCCTGAAGGAGGAAATAAATAGTTTCCGAAACGTTGGCAAATACTGAGTTTTTTTTTATTCATACAAGTGAGGATCGACTTCCCTTAACATTGTAAAGATACTGTCGACTGTATCAATTATTATGCGTTGAAATATATGTAGTTATTTAACCAATCAGCTAGTTCAAAGATATTCAGAGACAAAATGAAAGGAGTGTGATTCTCAAAAAACATAACTTAAAACCGTCTTTTTACATATTTAAGGATAATCTTGTTACCATTGTTATTTTTAAGCAAAGGAATAAAATGTTTCGAAACAATAAATATAATATTATATATATATATTTTTTTAAACGGTTATATTAAACTGGAATTGCTTTCTTTTACTTATCCAAAGTTTTAATTTGACTTCCTTTATATACAAGACAAATTATTAACAGTTAGTTAATAAATGTTATATTTTAGTTAAACGTGCTTGCTATAAACCAATCATTAATCTCAGTTACGTCTCTTCAAGTTTTTACAGACAACTGTGAAAATATGCTTGAAATTGTATACAGTTTTCTAATTTCAATTGAAGTTAACCTATAAGAAAAACGAAAGCTATTTTCAATATCTGTAAAAAAAAAAAAAAATTATGAATTCGTCATATAATGTTTTTTTAATAGAACCATCTTAGAGAAAAGTGGAAGAACATAGTTAATGGAATATCCTGTACATATTTATCGTTGTACATAGATTTTTTCCTATCATGGTGAACCCATTAGTCGGGTTTACTTTAATTAATTGTAATTATAAATATATTTTTATTATATTTTAAATTATTTTGCTGAATCTACATGTTCTCTTGGGTCCAAATCCCTGCATTTTTTATTACATCATTCCTTGTATATATAGTTAGTATGTATTTTCTATATATTATTCACTTTTATTGTTCTATATATTTACCAGTTATTATTTTTATTTTATTTTTTGTTTATATAATATTAATTATAATAATATTATGCACCTTATTTAAAATATACGTAAATTATTTATCACTTTATATTTTTTCTTTTTAAAATTTAATTTGTAACATAAAGGATTTAATGGCCAAGATTTTGAACATGTATTTAGCATTAAAATATGGTCAGTTATTGATGTAATTTATATGCTGTCTTACAAATATGAGCCGTTGAAAAACTAAGCGGACTTAGTCACAAAAACCTCATTTCGAAAAAGTAATGATGGTTGTGCGTTAGATTTTATATTATAACATTATGTACATAAAGTGATGATGAGCTGATGAGGAATGTTTGATGATTTCTGAAAATATTTGTGTTAGTAGAGCGCATTGTACTGGTTCTGTTGGGTGTTTGTCCAAACATCTGTTATCATTCCTACCTATAATAAAGTTCAAATGTGGAAGTAATGCAGAAACATTGGTCAAAATAAATTCTTTAGTTGCATTCCTCAGACTGTTTGCAGATTTTAATTATTCACTGGACTAGCAAACATATGAAATACTGCTCTCTTGTGCTCTATAATGTAATAAAAATAATTGTAAAATCGTCCTGTAAAAGTTTAGTTTTGGATGTATAGGTGTTGCTAATATACATTATAAAAATTAACTATAAATGAACGTAGTCCACTTTGCATTTCAGCAGCTCATGTATTGTATCATAAACAAGATATTTTTCCTGAAAAAAATGTCACAAATCATATAAAGATCACTGAAAATATTTTGGGTAAGTTATTTAGTTATTATGACCCATGCCCGGGCTTTAACTACAAGGTCATATCGTCTGTTACCAGAGCGCTCTTTCGTCACGCTGGTGGTTATGAGCCCGAATCTACTATGAGAGTCCTACCCTAAATTTTTATTCACTTACTCTTCAACGAGTACCTTATCGGGGGATCATCGCTTAACGTTCCATCCGAAGGACGGCGCGCTTAAGTTTAAACTACCAGATAAAATAAACTAAGGGCCTCAGCCGGGTCTTGAACCTATCTTGAGCTCAGTAAGCAAGGACGCATACCAATAAACATTTTATATGCTTAAAAGCATTCGTTCATCTTCAAATTGATTGTATATTTTGAAAAATAATAATTTTTTTAACATTTAGTGTCAGTTGCAAGATGCTGCTTTTAGTAATTATTTTTTGTGCTTGTTAAGCTTCTCTGGGATACCTGATGTTCCATATTTTCTGTAAATCTTCTACTTTCTCCCCGACAATATTCCGGGGGTATGACTTTATGTCCCTCCATCAGGTCATAATGGACTGGTCTAAACTATTGTGACCTGCAGAAAGGACATCAAACCAGAAATATCTTCGAGAAAAAGTGGCCACAGATTTTTCTTTTATTTATTTGAATTAGTATTGCTGAAATTGGTTATATTTTAGACAGCCTTTGGATGGAAAAGCCTGAAATAACTAAAAATAAATTTTCTGGGAACTATAGTTAGGTATGATTTATGAGGTTTTGAGCCTCGATATAAAATAATTTTCAGCTAGTTTGGTTCCATATAAAAAAAAATCTTCGGTGAATCACCAGTAATGTACTTCCCCAGAACGAATTAATTAACTTTTAGCTCCTTCTCCAAAACCAGTCGACCGTTTGCGCTAATAATCAATAGTTTACTTACATAGGGGCTCCTAATTCATACTAAATTTTGTGTCAATGAAGTCATTTACATCAGAAGCTATCAGGGTTTTTGAATTGAGCCCCCTTCCCTTCGGCGGATAACGCTAATATTTGTGTTATTTTTCCTCATTGGATTTTGATATTTCAAATATGAAATGTAAAGTCGATACATTTCTTCTATCGGCAGATATTGGGATTTTCGATTTGAGCCCCCTCTGATCCCCCCCCCCCTTCCCTTTGGGCCGATTTGCTTGAAAATCAATAGGTGTCGTTAGAGGGTTCTGGATTCACATATAAAATTTCGTATCGATATATTCATTCTATCGGGAGTTATCGCGTTCACTCACTCCCTCCCCATCGATTTTTTGCCGATTATATAATTTTCCCTATATCTCGTACAGTTCGGGATATAAAAAAAAAAATATATATCCAAACAAAACGATTTCCTAATAATTTAAATTAAAAAAATCCATTATGGTGAACAAGTTTTCTTCCCTCTTCTTCATTTGCTTCTCATTCTCTTCAATTATCAGATTATTAGAAATCTTTGTTCAATGATCTTATATGTTTGTAGAATATTTTAAGACAATTTTCAACATTATTGTTATATTTAAAGGTGTAATTCTCCACATTTTACTTCAACAATTCTGAAAACAAAATATAACCTATTCAATGGATCATTTAAAAGTAAAGTTAAAAATTGTACGTTTAAGGTAACAACAAAATGGACTGATATGTAACAGTTACATCTTTATTAAGAAATCCCTGATTATATTTTTTCTTTTTTGTTCTTAATTTTATTTGTAAGTATAGAAATAATATCAATTATATTTATATGTAAATAAATAATTTTATATCTGTCATTATACTTTTAAGAGTTATTATACAGAATAATATTGAGAGAAAAAAAAACCAAAAACTATATTTGTAAGAGGACAAAATAATTTAAATTTTTGTGTTGTTTAAAATATGTATAAATATATTTGCTAATTGTATTTTCTTTTTGTAAAGATTTGCATTTTATTTTATAGTTTAAAAGGTAAAATAGTCGTCACTTCCTGTAAAAATGTAATGCTTTATGTGTGTTTTCCCTTCAAAGAAAAAAAAAAAAAAAAAAATCCGAGCTTCAGCTGTTTTTAATGTCTAACTTTAATGTGTGTAATTATTGTACTATCTATGACTAAAAAATAACTGAAATTAGTGGTAAATAGTTTTTCATCTGCGACCTTTTATGGTACACTTTTATGTGATTTATTTTGTAAATGTACGATATAAAAAAAATATATTATTCATAAAGTATATAACTTGTAATTCATTTATTGTAATAATTTATATTTTTCATGAATTGGGATATTGGGTAGCCAGCCCAGTGCGTAGACCTAGGGGACCTAAGCACCCAATGCTCTTATCCCTTAACTGTTAGCTCTACTGTGGGAGTCATACATTTTGCATAACCAGGTTGGTTCAGTATACGATTATCTGCCATCACACCGCTATTTAAAATCACCTCTGAAAGATGGCCTGCTAAAGGAGTAGGTATAAAACTGTAGTATAAGCAAGTATTGTAATCGTGCGAAAATCCGAATTCGAGGTTTCAACGGATTTTCACGATGCACACTCCCCTGAGTACTTTTTGGTCATGTCATTTTGGCAACGATGTACTCGTATGTGTGTGTCGTTGTGTATGTGATTGGAAAATTGTGAGCGTTCTACATCAAAAAACGATTGTAGCTATGAACTTGAAATTTGAAATAAAGGAGTCATATGTGCTTACTTAGATCAGTTTAGATTTTGGCCGAAATCGAAAGAAAATTAAGACCACTTTACTCTGGAGCCTAAGTACATTTTACAAAATACTTCCTACACTTATGACCTAATCAAAAATCTTTTCAAATAATTTTTGTAGAGAAAACTCAAATACTTACATATTTTATTGTATTATATAATATTATATTACATGGCGAAAACCGTCTTAATGTAGTTTTGAAACACATATTTTCATCTTTGAACTTCTCATATTGTTTTGACCGATTGAAAAGCGCTGAAAAATTGGTTCTTACCAAAAATGTTTCTTATACAATTTTCAATCACTGATTCAGATTTGATGTAGGATCAATATGATAAAAATTATAGCGCCTCAAACAATGAAAAATAAATTTCTGTAGTTTTTATGCAAAATTATAAAAATTAAGAAAAAATAAAAAAATATGTGTAATGTAAATTGTACCAACCACAATTACAGATCATTGTCTCTCCCCCTCCTTCTTCTCAAAATTAGTTCATACTGGCATTACTAGGTATAAGAAAGTCACTCTCAGAACTATGCTGTACAATGAAACAAAACAATACTGTTGACGCCCTCTCATTACTTTCATATACCGAGTAATGCCAGTATGAAATGAATTTGAGAGGGGAAGAGAGAGAGAGAGTGATCTGTAAAAGCGTGGTTGGTATAAGAAAGTCCTGCAATGGCAACATGACATATATTTTATTTCCAGATAGACAGTGTTTTAGAATTCCATATTTAAGGGAATACATTTTTTTAATATATTTCTTTGCCAAATGTTCCTGGTCTGTACCAACATCCCTCGCGGCTGACGTACCTACGTATTGAGCGGGGAACCGTTCTTGACATGTGATAAACAGAGTTGCTTTGATCAGCCGTCTGTCTGCCTAACTTTGTGGAGGAGTCTGTCTCAGACAGCCAATGTTCCCTAAACCGCCCGTCCATCCACTTGGTTGAAGGCAACTGTCTACACTCCAGACTCCAGGCCCCGCTGTTTCTAGTTGGCTTTGCTCATCCTCGGGATTCCAGCCAGTCAAGCTAATCACAACACCCCTCTGGTGTCGCGGCTAATATCGTTGGGGTCGGCTACCCGCCACCTGCAATATAAGGAAGTATTGTAATGCTGCAAAAATCCGAGATCAAGTTCTCAATTTTTCAAGGTCTCTTGAACACGTTTTCATAATTTTCATGTGTATGTGATTGGAACTTGAGCGCTCAAAAGCAATGATTTTGATGAAATTAAAAAAAGAGATTTATTTTTAAAATAACATTGGGCCTAAGTACATTTTACAAAATACTGCTTATATTTATGCCCTAGTCGAAAACTCTTCAAATAAAATTTGTAGAGAAAATTGAAAAGCATTTATTTATAAGAAAAACCATTTTTCAAATACGTCTTAAAATATCTCAAAACACATTTTTGTAGGCTGCTTGATTTACGATCAAAATTGATCCTTATTAAATTTCTAATCGTCAGTATGTCCTCAGATTTGAGATAGGACCGATATGAACAAAGTTGTAGTGCCCCAAAAAATTTCCAATAAATTTCCATAATAACGTTCAAGATGTGTTCGGAGCGCAACTCTAACTTAATGATATTTAACATTTTTTTTTTTTTTTTTTTCCTTTTATTGGCCTTAGCTTTTCACCATAGCCAGTCTATGTAATATTAAATTTAGACTTGCATTCACCGACCCTAAAAACTGCACAATCTATATAAATAAAGCTGAAACGGGGTTTGTTTGTATGTTTGTTCCAGCATCACGCCCAAACGGCTGGACGGATCTTCATGAAACTTCACATATAGCATTCTTTTGAGCCCGATTGAATAATAGGCTATGTGGCGTCCCAAAATTTTGAACGTTAGGGGGGGTTGTAAGGGGGGCCTAAGTATATAAATAGTGCTAACACATTAACGGTTGGTCGGATTGTCACGAAATTTCACATGTAGTATTCTTAAAGGCCAATATGAAAAATATTGTGTGTGGCGTCCCAAAATTTTAAATGGAAGGGGGGGTTGTGGGCGTAGGCCTAAATATAAATATAGTGATAGATCTTTAACGGATGATCAGATTGTAATGAAATTTCACATGTAGTATTCTTAAAGGCCAAATTGAAAAATATTGTGTGTGGCGTCCCAAAATTTAAAATGGGAGGGGGGGTTGAGGGGGGGGGGGGGGGCTAAGTATAAATATAGAGCTAGCTCATTAACGGTTGATCGTATTGTCACGAAATTTCCCATGTAGTATTCCTGAAGGCCAAATATAAAAATATGGTGTGTGGCCTCCCAAAGTTTTGAACGGGTGGGGGGTTTGGGGGGGGGGGGGGGGGGGGGGGCTAAATATAAATATAGAGCTAGCTCATTAACGGTTGGTCGTATTGTCACGAAATTTCCCATGTAGTATTCCTGAAGGCCAAATATAAAAATATGGTGTGTGGCCTCCCAAAGTTTTGAACGGGTGGGGGGTTTGGGGGGGGGGGGGGGGGGGCTAAATATAAATATAGAGCTAGCTCATTAACGGTTGGTCGTATTGTCACGAAATTTCCCATGTAGTATTCCTGAAGGCCAAATATAAAAATATGGTGTGTGGCCTCCCAAAGTTTTGAACGGGTGGGGGGTTTGGGGGGGGGGGGGGGCTAAATATAAATATAGAGCTAGCTCATTAACGGTTGGTCGTATTGTCACGAAATTTCCCATGTAGTATTCCTGAAGGCCAAATATAAAAATATGGTGTGTGGCCTCCCAAAGTTTTGAACGGGTGGGGGGTTTGGGGGGGGGGGGGGGGCTAAATATAAATATAGAGCTAGCTCATTAACGGTTGGTCGTATTGTCACGAAATTTCCCATGTAGTATTCCTGAAGGCCAAATAGAAAAATAAGATGTGTGGTGTCCCAAAGTTTTGAACGGGTGGGGGGGTTGAGGGGGGGGGGGGGGGGCTAAGTATAAATATAGAGCTAGCTCATTAACGGTTGATCGTATTGTCACGAAATTTCCCATGTAGTATTCCTGAAGGCCAAATAAAAAAATAAGGTGTGTGGCGTCCCAAAGTTTTGAACGGGAGGGGGGGTTGTGGGGGGGCCTAAGTATAAATATAGAGCTAGCTCATTAACGGGTGGTCGCATTTTCACGAAATTTCCCATGTAGTATTCCTGAAGGCCAAATAAAAAAATAAGGTGTGTGGCGTCCCAAAGTTTTGAACGGGAGGGGGGGTTGTGGTGGGGCCTAAGTATAAATATAGAGCTAGCTCATTAACGGGTGGTCGCATTGTCACGAAATTTCCCATGTAGTATTCCTGAAGGCCAAATAAAAAAATAAGGTGTGTGGCGTCCCAAAGTTTCGAACGGGAGGGGGGGTTGTGGGGGGGCCTAAGTATAAATATAGAGCTAGCTCATTAACGGGTGGTCGCATTGTCACGAAGTTTCACATGTAGTAAAAAAAAAAGGTGTGTGGCGACCCAAAGTTTTGAACGGGAGGGGGGGTTGTGGGGGGAGGGGGGGGGGGCTAAGTATAAATATAGTGGTAGCTCATTAACGGGTGGTCGTATTGTCATGGAATTTCACATGTAGTATTCTTAAAAGCCAATATAGGGTGTATAAGTCACAAAATTTTGAACGGGAGGATGGATTGATGGGGGCCTAAGTATAAGTATAGTGATGAGTCATTAACGGATGATCGGATTGTCACGAAATTTCACATGTAGTATTCATAAAGGCCAAATAGAAAAATAGGGTGTTTGACCTCAAAAAATTGTGAACGGGAGGGGGGTTATGGGGGTAGGCCTAAATTTGAAGATAGTGATAGGTCATTAACGGATGATTGGATTGTCATGGAATTTCACATGTAGTATTCTTGATGGCCAAATAGAAAAATACACTATGTGACATCTTAAAAATTTGGAGGGGGGGGGGGGGGGCTAAGCATAAAAATAATGCTGAATGATTAAAGGGCAATCGGATTGTCATGAATTTCACATGTAGTAGTAGTAACTATGTATTCGCTGTGGGGTTCACTGATGCAAGACATTTACTAGCTGTGATGCCCAGCGTTCCTAACTATGTAGTATCTATGGGGTCCGCTGTTACAAAACACTTACTAGCTGTGTTGCCCAGCGTTCCGAACTTCGTACTAGCTGTGGGGTCCGCTGTTGCAAGGCACATACTAGATGTGGTGCCTAGGGTTCCCAACTTCGTACTAGCTGTGGTGTCCGCTGTTGCAAGGCACAAACTAGATGTGGTGCTCAGCGTTCCTAACTTCTTACTAGCTGTGGGGTCCGCTGTTGCAAGGCACATACTAGATGTGGTGCTCAGCGTTCCTAACTTCATACTAGCTGTGGGGTCCGCTGTTGCAAGGCACTTACTAGCTGTGTTGCCCAGCGTTCCTAACTTCGTACTAGCTGTGGTGTCCGCTGTTGCAAGGCACATACTAGATGTGGTGCCCAGGGTTCCTAACTTCGTACTAGCTGTGGGGTCCGCTGTTACAAAACACTTACTAGCTGTGTTGCCCAGCGTTCCTAACTTCGTACTAGCTGTGGTGTCCGCTGTTGCAAGGCACAAACTAGATGTGGTGCTCAGCGTTCCTAACTTCATACTAGCTGTGGGGTCCGCTGTTGCAAGGCACATACTAGATGTGGTGCTCAGCGTTCCTAACTTCGTACTAGCTGTGGTGTCCGCTGTTGCAAGGCACATACTAGATGTGGTGCCCAGGGTTCCTAACTTCGTACTAGCTGTGGTGACCGCTGTTGCAAGGCACAAACTAGAATGTGGTGCTCAGCGTTCCTAACTTCGTACTACCTGTGAGGTCCGCTGTTGCAAGGCTCATACTCGCTGTGTTGCCCAGCGTTCCGAACTTCGTACTAGCTGTGGGGTCCGCTGTTGCAAGGCACATACTAGATGTGGTGCCCAGGGTTCCTAACTTCGTACTAGCTGTGGTGTCCGCTGTTGCAAGGCACAAACTAGATGTGGTGCTCAGCGTTCCTAACTTCGTACTAGCTGTGGGGTCCGCTGTTGCAAGGCACATACTAGATGTGGTGCTCAGCGTTCCTAACTTCATTCTAGCTGTGGGGTCCGCTGTTGCAAGGCACTTACTAGCTGTGTTGCCCAGCGTTCCTAACTTCGTACTAGCTGTGGTGTCCGCTGTTGCAAGGCACATACTAGATGTGGTGCCCAGGGTTCCTAACTTCGTACTAGCTGTGGGGTCCGCTGTTACAAAACACTTACTAGCTGTGTTGCCCAGCGTTCCTAACTTCGTACTAGCTGTGGGGTCCGCTGTTGCAAGGCACAAACTAGATGTGGTGCTCAGCGTTCCTAACTTCATACTAGCTGTGGGGTCTGCTGTTGCAAGGCACAAACTAGATGTGGTGCCCAGGGTTCCTAACTTCGTACTAGCTGTGGTGTCCGCTGTTGCAAGGCACATACTAGATGTGGTGCTCAGCGTTCCTAACTTCGTACTAGCTGTGGGGTCCGCTGTTGCAAGGCAAATACTAGATGTGGTGCTCACCGTTCCTAACTTCGTACTAGCTGTGGTGTCCGCTGTTGCAAGGCACATACTAGATGTGGTGCCCAGGGTTCCTAACTTCGTACTAGCTGTGGTGACCGCTGTTGCAAGGCACAAACTAGAATGTGGTGCTCAGCGTTCCTAACTTCGTACTACCTGTGAGGTCCGCTGTTGCAAGGCCCATACTCGCTGTGTTGCCCAGCGTTCCGAACTTCGTACTAGCTGTGGGGTCCGCTGTTGCAAGGCACATACTAGATGTGGTGCCCAGGGTTCCTAACTTCGTACTAGCTGTGGTGTCCGCTGTTGCAAGGCACAAACTAGATGTGGTGCTCAGCGTTCCTAACTTCGTACTAGCTGTGGGGTCCGCTGTTGCAAGGCACATACTAGATGTGGTGCTCAGCGTTCCTAACTTCATACTAGCTGTGGGGTCCGCTGTTGCAAGGCACTTACTAGCTGTGTTGCCCAGCGTTCCTAACTTCGTACTAGCTGTGGTGTCCGCTGTTGCAAGGCACATACTAGATGTGGTGCCCAGGGTTCCTAACTTCGTACTAGCTGTGGGGTCCGCTGTTACAAAACACTTACTAGCTGTGTTGCCCAGCGTTCCTAACTTCGTACTAGCTGTGGGGTCCGCTGTTGCAAGGCACAAACTAGATGTGGTGCTCAGCGTTCCTAACTTCATACTAGCTGTGGGGTCCGCTGTTGCAAGGCACAAACTAGATGTGGTGCCCAGGGTTCCTAACTTCGTACTAGCTGTGGTGTCCGCTGTTGCAAGGCACATACTAGATGTGGTGCTCAGCGTTCCTAACTTCGTACTCGCTGTGGGGTCCGCTGTTGCAAGGCACATACTAGATGTGGTGCTCACCGTTCCTAACTTCGTACTAGCTGTGGTGTCCGCTGTTGCAAGGCACATACTAGATGTGGTGCCCAGGGTTCCTAACTTCGTACTAGCTGTGGTGACCGCTGTTGCAAGGCACAAACTAGAATGTGGTGCTCAGCGTTCCTAACTTCGTACTAGCTGTGAGGTCCGCTGTTGCAAGGCACATACTAGATGTGGTGCCCAGGGTTCCTAACTTCGTACTAGCTGTGGTGTCCGCTGTTGCAAGGCACATACTAGATGTGGTGCTCAACGTTCCGAACTTCGTACTAGCTGTGGTGTCCGCTGTTGCAAGGCACATACTAGATGTGGTGCTCAGCGTTCCGAACTTCGTACTAGCTGTGGGGTCCGCTGTTGCAAGGCACAAACTAGATGTGGTGCTCAGCGTTCCGAACTTCGTACTACCTGTGGGGTCCGCTGTTGCAAGGCACAAACTAGATGTGGTGCTCAGCGTTCCGAACTTCGTACTAGCTGTGGGGTCCGCTGTTGCAAGGCACATACTAGATGTGGTGCCCAGGGTTCCTAACTTCGTACTAGCTGTGGTGTCCGCTGTTGCAAATTAATACAGCTATGTTGGTAGCAAGGCAGCATCCAGAAACGAAGATGGTCAACCAAAGAAAGATTCAGATGTATCGGGAAAGTCCCATCCGAAGGACGACGTGCTCAAAATTATTTTTATCTTCCCGATTAAAACATCTGACCTAAGTGACTTGGCTAGATTTCTAAATGGCGATCCTGAGCTCGGTAAACTCCATTCTTCAAATTTCTCGCTTTTAAACGGTTTTTAGTATTAATATTTGTTAAAACTGATATACAGATTCAGATATATCGGGGAAGTCCCATCCGAAGGACGACGTGCTCAAATTTATTTTTAACCTAAGTGAAATTTCAGCTACCCAGGTTTAGATACGTGACATACGACTCATTATCGAGTACCTGACATACGAAAAAGCCCTCGATCATAGCTTAGAGTCCAAACCGAAGGACGACGTGCTCAAGTTATTTTTAACGTAAATGAAATTTCAACTACCCAGGTTTAGATACGTAACATACGACTCATTATCGAGTACCCGACATACGAAAAGGCCCTCGATCATAGCTTAAAGTCCAAACCGAAGGACGACGTGCTCAAATTTATTTTTATCTTCCCGATTAAAACATCTGACCTAAGTGACCTGGCTAGATTTCGAAATGGCGATCCTGAGCTCGGTAAACTCCATTCTTCAAATTTCTCGCTTTTAAACGGTTTTTAGTTTTAATATTTGTTAAAACTGATGAACAACCGGGATATCTGAATCCTACACAAAAATTGAAATAAAAATGTTTTTCGAAAAACGTCGGGCTAAATACCATTCTTCATATTCCTGCTGTTTAACGGTTTATAGATTTAATATTTGTTAAAAGTGATAGACAGATTTAGATATATCGGGAAAGTCCTATCCGAAGGACGACGTGCTCAAGGTTTTTTGAACCTAAGTGAAATTTTAGCTACCTAGGTTTAGTTACATAACATAGGACTCATTATCGAGCACCTGACATACAAAAAGGCCCTCGATCATAGCCTAAAGTCTAATCCGAAGGACGACGTGCTCAAATTTATTTTTATCTTCCCGAATAAAATATCTGACCTAAGTGCCTTGGCTAGATTTCTAAGTGGCGATCCTGAGCTCGATAGACTCCATATGTATGATAAAATAAGTTACCGTTTGGTTTCTACTAACATTATCAAGGAAGAAATGAGGAATATAAGTGGGCTTTGGAGATGGTAGTAGGAAGTTGGCAGGAGTGTTGGGTGATGTCACGTACCCTATGTTGAGCGGAACGTTTAAGTCTATATTAATAAAGCTGAAACGGGGTTTGTGTGTTTGTATGTTTGTTCCAGCATCACGCCCATACGGCTGGACGGATTTTTATGAAACTTCACATGAAGCATTCTTTTGAGCCCGATTGAATAATAGGCTATGTCGCGTCCCAAAATTTTGATCGGGGGGGGGGGGGGTAGTAGGGGGGGCCTAAGTATATAAATAGTGCTAACTCATTAACTAATGGTCGAATTGTCATGAAATTTCACATGTAGTATTTTTAAAAGCCAAAAAGGAAAAAAAGGTGTGTGGCGTCCCAAAGTTTTGAACGGGAGGGGGGTTGTGGGGTAGGCGTAAATTTGAAGATAGTGATAGATCATTTACGGATGATCGGATTGTCATGGAATTTTTTATGTAGTATTCTTGATGGCCAAATAGAAAAATACACTATGTGACATCTTCAAAAATTTAACAGGGGGGGGGGGGGGGGGAGCAAAGCATAAAAAAATGCTGATTGATTAAAGGGTAATCGGATTGTCATGAATTTCACATGTAGTAGTAACTATGTATTCGCTGTGGGGTCCGCTGTTGCAAGGAACATACTAGCCGTGGTGCCCAGCGTTCCTAACTACGTACTAAATGTGGTGTTCGCCGTCGCAAGGCACATACTAGCTGTGGTGCCCAGCGTTCCTAACTACGTACTAGATGTGGGGTCCGCCGTCAGCGTTCCTAACTTCTTACTAGCTGTGGTGCCCAGCGATGCCAAGTATTCACTAGCTGGGGTTTCCGCCGTTGAAAGGCGCATACTAGCTGTGGTGCCTAGGGGTCTTAAAAACTTACTAGCGTTACTATAGTTGAAGGACTATAAGCCTTATTCCGTATGAATAATCGAAAATTATAACATCATGAATGTGGTGTCGAAGGATTGAATAGACTTACAGGAGATATTGAGAGAAAATTCAAAGTTCCCCGGGCAACGCCGGGTATTACTGCTAGTCTATATTAATAAAGCTGAAACGGGGTTTGTTTGTTTGTATGTATGTATGTTTGTTCCAGCATCACGCCCAAACCGCTGGACGGATTTTTATGAAACTGCCCATGTAGCATTCTTTTGAGCCCGATTGAATAATAGGCTATGTGGCGTCCCAAAATTTTGATCGGGAGGGGGGGTTGTAAGGGGGGCCTAAGTATATAAATAGTGCTAACTCATTAACTAATGGTCAAATTGTCATGAAATTTCACACGTAGTCTTTTTAAAAGTCAAACAGGAAAAAAAGGTGTGTGGCGTCCCAAAGTTTTGAACGGGAGGGGGGGTTGTGGGGGGGCCTAAGTATAAATATAGAGCTAACTCATTAACTAATGGGCGAATCGTCATGAAATTTCACATGTAGTATTTTTAAAAGCCAAATAGGAAAAAAAGGTGTGTGGCGTCCCAAAGTTTTGAATGGGAGGGGGGGTTGTGGGGGGGCCTAAGTATAAATATAGAGCTAACTCTTTAACGGTTGGTCGGATTGTCACGAAATTTCACATGGAGTAATCCTGAAGGCCAAATAGAAAAATAAGGTGTGTGGCGTTCCAAAGTTTTGATCGGGAGGGGGGGTTGTAAGGGGGGCCTACGTATATAAATAGTGCTAACTCATTAACTAATGGTCGAATTGTCATGAAATTTCACATGTAGTATTCCTAAAGGTCAAATAGAAATATTAGGTGTGTGACGGCCCAAAATTTTGAACAGGAAGGAGGGTTGTGGGGGGGCTAAATATACATATAGAGCTAGCTCATTAACAGTTGGTCGTATTGTCACGAAATTTCGCTTATATTATTCCTGAAGGCCAAATAGAAAAATAAGGAGTGTGGCGTCCCGAAGTTTTGAACGGGTGGCGGGGTTGAGGGGGGGGGGACTAAGTATAAATATAGAGCTAGCTCATTAACGGTTGATCGTATTGTCATGAATCGGATTGTCATGAATTTCACATGTAGTAGTAGTAACTATGTATTCGCTGTGGGGTTCACTGTTGCAAGACATTTACTAGCTGTGATGTCCAGCGTTTCTAATATCGTACTAGCTGTGGGGTCCGCTGTTGCATGGTACTTACTAGCTGTAGTGCTCAGCCCCAGCGTTCCTAACTATGTACTGGCTGTGGGGTTCGCTGTTGCAAGGCACCTATAAGACATTTACTAGCTGTAATGCCCAGCGTTTCTAATTACGTACTAGCTGTGGGGTCTGCTGTTGCAAGGCGCTAGCAGTGTGGCCCAGCGTATTTCACTCGTAGGTACTAGCTGTGGGGTCCGCCGTTGCAAAACTCATACTAGCTGTGATGCCCTGTGGTTCTAACTACATACTATCTGTGGGGTTCGCAGTTGCAAGGCACCTACTACCTGTAGGGCCCAGCGTTCCTAAAAACGTACTAGCTGTGGGGTCCGTCGTTGCAAAAGCATACTAGCTGTGATGCCCAGGGTTCCTAATATCGTACTAGCTGTGGGGTCCGTTGTTGCAAGGCATTTACTAGCTGTAGTGCCCAGCGTTCCTAACTTCGTACTAGCTGTGGGGTCCGTTGTTGCAAGGCATTTACTAGCTGTAGTGCCCAGCGTTCCTAACTATGTACTAGCTGTGAAGTTCGCTGTTGCAAAGCACTTACTAACTGTAATGCCCAGCGTATTTAACTACATACTAGCTGTGGGGTCCGCTGTTGCAAGGCACTTAATAGCTGTGATGCCCAGCGTTCCTAACTTCGTACTAGCTGTGGGGTCCGCTGTTGCGAGGCACATACTAGCTGTGGTGACCAGCGTTCCTAACTACGTACTAGCTGTTGGGTCCGCCGTCGCAAGGCACATACTAGCTATGATGCCCAGCATTCCCAACTACGTACTAGCTGTGGTGCTCAGCGTTGCAAGCCACATACTAGCTGTGGTCACAAACGTTCTTAACTACGCACTGACTAGGACGTCCAGCGATGCTAAGTATTCACTAGGTGTGGCTTCCGCCGTTGAAAGGCGCATACTAGCTGTGGTGCCCAGGGGTCCTAAAAACTTACTAGCGTTACAACAGCTGAAGGACTATAAGCCTTATTCCGTATGAATAATTGAAAATTATAACATCATGAATGTACTGTCGAGGAACTGAATAGCGTTATAGAAGATATTGGGAGAAAAATCAAAGTTCCCCGGGCAACGCCGGGTATAACTGCTATAGATTTAATATTTGTTAAAACTGATAGAGAACGACCGGATTATCTGAATCCTACACAAAAATCAAAATAAAAATGTTTTTCAAAAAATTTGCGCTATTTAACGGTTTATAGGCTTAATAATTGTTAAAACTGATACGAGAGATTCAGATTTATCCGGAAAGTCCCATCCGAAGGACGACGTGCTCAAGGCTATTTTCAACGTAAGTAGAAATTGACCTACCCAGGTTTATTTACATAACATACGTCTCATTATCGAGTACCTCACATTCGAAAAAGCCCTGGATCATCGCTTAAAGTCTCATCCGAAGGACGACGTGCTCAAAGTGTTTTTTAACTTCCCGATTGAAACATCTGACCTAAGTGCCTCAGCTAGATTTCTAAGTGGCGATCCTGAGCTCGGTAGACTCCATTCTTCAAATTTCTCGCTTTTTAACGGTTTATAGATTTAATATTTGTTAAAATTGATAGAGAACGACCGGATTATCTGAATCCTACACAAAAATCAAAATAAAAATGTTTTTCAAAACATTTGCGCTATTTAACGGTTTATAGGCTTAATAATTGTTAAAACTGATACGAGAGATTCAGATTTATCCGGAAAGTCCCATCCGAAGGACGACGTGCTCAAGGCTATTTTCAACCTAAGTGATATTTCACCTACCCAGGTTTATTTACATAACATACGTCTCATTATCGAGTACCTCACATTCGAAAAAGCCCTGGATCATCGCTTAAAGTCCCATCCGAAGGACGACGTGCTCAAAGTGTTTTTTAACTTCCCGATTGAAACATCTGACCTAAGTGCCTCAACTAGATTTCTAAGTGGCGATCCTGAGCTCGGTAGACTCCATTCTTGAAATTTCTCGCTTTTTAACGGTTTATAGATTTAATATTTGTTAAAACTGATAGAGAACGACCGGATTATCTGAATCCTACACAAAAATCAAAATAAAAATGTTTTTCAAAAAATTTGCGCTATTTAACGGTTTATAGGCTTAATAATTGTTAAAACTGATACGACAGATTCAGATTTATCCGGAAAGTCCCATCCGAAGGACGACGTGCTCAAGGCTATATTCAACCTAAGTGAAATTTCACCTACCCAGGTTTATTTACATAACATACGTCTCATTATCGAGTACCTCACATTCGAAAAAGTCCTGGAACATCGCTTAAAGTCCTATCCGAAGGACGACGTGCTCATAGTTATTTTTCACTTCCCGATTAAAACATCTGACCTAAGTGCCTCAGCTAGATTTGTAAGTGGCGATCCTGAGCTCGGTAGACTCCATTCTTCAAATTTCTCGCTTTTTAACGGTTTATAGATTTAATATTTGTTAAAATTGATAGAGAACGACCGGATTATCTGAATCCTACACAAAAATCAAAATAAAAATGTTTTTCAAAACATTTGCGCTATTTAACGGGTTATAGGCTTAATAATTGTTAAAACTGATACGAGAGATTCAGATTTATCCGGAAAGTCCCATCCGAAGGACGACGTGCTCAAGGCTATTTTCAACCTAAGTGATATTTCACCTACCCAGGTTTATTTACATAACATACGTCTCATTATCGAGTACCTCACATTCGAAAAAGCCCTGGATCATCGCTTAAAGTCCCATCCGAAGGACGACGTGCTCAAAGTGTTTTTTAACTTCCCGATTGAAACATCTGACCTAAGTGCCTCAGCTAGATTTCTAAGTGGCGATCCTGAGCTCGGTAGACTCCATTCTTCAAATTTCTTGCTTTTTAACGGTTTATAGATTTAATATTTGTTAACTGATAGAGCCATAGAGTGTGCTGGTTTCGGATTATGCCAACGTCAGCACAACGTTCAGACTGACTTTAAATATGGTGACACCGATCCACTATGGAAGAAAAATGCCCAAAAAAAAAAGATGTATGTATAGATATGAACACAAATTAAAACTTGTGTACATTGTGATATAATCTATATAAATAAAGCTGAAACGTGGTTTGTGTGTGTGTTTGTTTGTATGTTTGTTCCAGCATCACGCCCAAACGGCTGGACGGATCTTCATGAAACTTCACATGTAGCATTCTTTTGAGCCCGATTGAATAATAGGCTATGTGGCGTCCCAGAATTTTGAACGGTAGGGAGGGTTGTAAGGGGGGCCTAAGTATATAAATAGTCCTACCTCATTACGGTTGGTCGGATTGTCACGAAATTTCACATGTAGTATTCTTAAAGACCAAATAGAAATATGAGGTGTGTGGCGTACCAAAATTTTGAACGGGAGGGGGGGTTGTGGGGGGGCCTAAGTATAAATATAGAGCAAACTCTTTAACGGTTGGTCGGATTGTCACGAAATTTCACATGTAGTATTTTTAAAAGCCAAATAGGAAAAAAAGGTGTGTGGCGTCCCAAAGTTTTGAACGGGAGGGGGGGTTGTGGGGGGGCCTAAGTATAAATATAGAGCTAACTCTTTAAAGGTTGGTCGGATTGTCACGAAATTTCACATGGAGTATTCCTGAAGACCAAATAGAAAAATAGGCGGTGTGACGGCTCAAAATTTTTTACGGGAGGGGGGAGGGTAGTGGGGGGGCCTAAGTATAAATATAGAGCTAACTCATTAACTAATGGGCGAATCGTCATGAAATTTCACATGTAGTATTTTTAAAAGCCAAATAGGAAAAAAAGGTGTGTGGCGTCCCAAAGTTTTGAACGGGAGGGGGGGTTGTAAGGGGGGCCTAAGTATATAAATAGTGCTAACTCATGAACTATTGGGCGAAATGTCATGAAATTTCACATGTAGTATTTTTTAAAGGCAAATAGGAAAAAAATGTGTGTGGCGTTCTAAAGTTTTGAACGGGAGGGGGGGTTGAGGGGGGCCTAAGTATAAATATAGAGCTAGCTCATTAACGGTTGGTCGCATTGTCACGAAGTTTCACATGTAGTATTCCTGAAGACCAAATAAAAAAAAAGGTGTGTGGCGTCCCAAAAATTTGAACGGGGGGAGGGGGGGGGGGTAGGCAAAGTATAAATATAGTGCTAACTCTTCAAAGATTGGTCGGATTGTCACAAAATTTCACATGTAGTATTTTTAAAATCCAAATAGAAATATAAGATGTGTGGCGACCCAAAGTTTTGAACGGGAGGGGAGGTTGTGGGGATAGGCCCAAGTATAAATATAGTGCTGGCTCATTAACGGTTGGTCAGATTGTCACGAAATTTCACAGGTAGTATTTCTGAAAGTCAAATAGAAAAATAGGCGGTGTGACGGATCAAAATTTTGTACGGGAGGGGGGGTAGTGGCGGGGGGGCCTAAGTATAATTATAGTGCTAGCTCAATAACGGTTGGTCGTATTGTCATGGAATTTCACATGTAGCATTCTTAAAAGCCAAATAGAAATATAGGGTGTATATGTCACAAAATTTTGAACGGGAGGGTGGGTTGATGGGGGCCTAAGTATAAGTATAGTGATGTCATTAACGGATGATCGGATTGTCACGAAATTCCACAAATACCGTGGTTAGCTCGCAGTCGGCAAATTGACCTACAAAAGTCCTTTGTTAGATTTTTTACATGCAACCATGGTTGGAGCTGAACTTGTGGATTAATTTTCTTATAAAATGATTCTTTCTCCGAAGAAGCGTACTCCTGCTGCCAATCGAACCACAGTCTCTTCCTCACCTCTCCAAATAAGTCTATATAGGGAAGACAGGACTTGCCCAGGGCTGTCCCCTCAGAGACTGCTCTCCTCGCCAAACTGTTGTAAGTCTCTTAAACTGAATTAATAACAACAACTACAACAACTTGAATAATACACTTTTAATTATAAATACTAATAATCAATGACATAACATTTTGACGCCACTTTGTAAGTCTCTTGAATATCGACAACACCTTGAGTAATAGTACACTTTTACACGCGGGTCAGTTTATTTGTTTTTCAATATATCGATCACTATAATGGGGAGCTCAGAGGGAGGTCTCCACACTGTCCGCCATCAATATATTTAACATTTTTGCAGAGATATTGTGAAACACTTGATAAAAATAATGAAAACGTATGTTTTTTAAAAAGTATTGTCTATTTCACAAATAATATATAATATGCGAGTACTCTCGGTATTGCTACCATCTTCAGCCACGACTTAACAAATACTAAATTGAGTATTATATACTTTACTGTATATAATATGCGAGTACTCTCGGTATTGCTACCATCTTCAGCCACGACTTAACAAATACTAAATTGAGTATTATATACTTTACTGTATATAATATGCGAGTACTCTCGGTATTGCTACCATCCTCAGCCACGACTTAACAAATACTAAATTGAGTATTATATACTTTACTGTATATAATATGCGAGTACTCTCGGTATTGCTACCATCCTCAGTCACGACTTAACAAATACTAAATTGAGTATTATATACTTTACTGTATATAATATGCGAGTACTCTCGGTATTGCTACCATCCTCAGCCACGACTTAACAAATACTAAATTGAGTATTATATACTTTACTGTATATAATATGCGAGTACTCTCGGTATTGCTACCATCCTCAGCCACGACTTAACAAATACTAAATTGAGTATTATATACTTTACTGTATATAATATGCGAGTACTCTCGGTATTGCTACCATCTTCAGCCACGACTTAACAAATACTAAATTGAGTATTATATACTTTACTGTATATAATATGCGAGTACTCTCGGTATTGCTACCATCTTCAGCCACGACTTAACAAATACTAAATTGAGTATTATATACTTTACTGTATATAATATGCGAGTACTCTCGGTATTGCTACCATCCTCAGCCACGACTTAACAAATACTAAATTGAGTATTATATACTTTACTGTATATAATATGCGAGTACTTTCGGTATTGCTACCATCTTCAGCCACGACTTAACAAATACTAAATTGAGTATTATATACTTTACTGTATATAATATGCGAGTACTCTCGGTATTGCTACCATCCTCAGCCACGACTTAACAAATACTAAATTGAGTATTATATACTTTACTGTATATAATATGCGAGTACTTTCGGTATTGCTACCATCTTCAGCCACGACTTAACAAATACTAAATTGAGTATTATATACTTTACTGTATATAATATGCGAGTACTCTCGGTATTGCTACCATCCTCAGCCACGACTTAACAAATACTAAATTGAGTATTATATACTTTACTGTATATAATATGCGAGTACTCTCGGTATTGCTACCATCTTCAGCCACGACTTAACAAATACTAAATTGAGTATTATATACTTTACTGTATATAATATGCGAGTACTCTCGGTATTGCTACCATCCTCAGCCACGACTTAACAAATACTAAATTGAGTATTATATACTTTACTGTATATAATATGCGAGTACTTTCGGTATTGCTACCATCTTCAGCCACGACTTAACAAATACTAAATTGAGTATTATATACTTTACTGTATATAATATGCGAGTACTCTCGGTATTGCTACCATCCTCAGCCACGACTTAACAAATACTAAATTGAGTATTATATACTTTACTGTATATAATATGCGAGTACTTTCGGTATTGCTACCATCTTCAGCCACGACTTAACAAATACTAAATTGAGTATTATATACTTTACTGTATATAATATGCGAGTACTCTCGGTATTGCTACCATCCTCAGCCACGACTTAACAAATACTAAATTGAGTATTATATACTTTACTGTATATAATATGCGAGTACTCTCGGTATTGCTACCATCCTCAGCCACGACTTAACAAATACTAAATTGAGTATTATATACTTTACTGTATATAATATGCGAGTACTCTCGGTATTGCTACCATCTTCAGCCACGACTTAACAAATACTAAATTGAGTATTATATACTTTACTGTATATAATATGCGAGTACTCTCGGTATTGCTACCATCTTCAGCCACGACTTAACAAATACTAAATTGAGTATTATATACTTTACTGTATATAATATGCGAGTACTCTCGGTATTGCTACCATCCTCAGCCACGACTTAACAAATACTAAATTGAGTATTATATACTTTACTGTATATACTATATTGAACTTCAATTTAGTATTTGTTAAGTCGTGGCTGAAGATGGTAGCAATACCGAGAGTACTCCCATATTATATATTATTGGTGAAATAGACAATATTTTTAAGAAAACATTCGTTTTCTTTATTTTTAACTCTTAGTTCGGTTCCTACTCCGACATCTTGATTTCGTTTATACGTCTGCTTACAATAACAATCAACAATTTTTCTCGGAATCTATATAGATCTATAACAGCTGTCGGTGAATCACCTACAATTTACTTCTCCGACGAAGCGATTTTATTAAGTAGTTTCCGCTCTCTCTAAAACCAATCAACAGCTTCGCCTGAAAATCGATAGTTGTCTTACTTAGGGATTTCTGGATCCTGATACAATATTTCGTATATAATATTCATTACATAGACTGTTATTATAGTCTTTGTGTTGAACCTCTCCCTCTAATCCCCCTTCCCTTTGACGGATTTGGCTGAAATTCAATAGGTGTCATCCTTAAGAGTTTCTGGATAGACATATAAAACTTTGTATCGTTAGTGTTCACAGACACACAGGATATTTATTTTGCATTTTTTGAATCAGGGGATGGTTGGAAAAAATGAAATTCCGGTCAAAACTCATCATTGAAGGTTGACAAATGCATGGAGAACATAACGACTTGCAGTGGGTTCAGCTCTTCGTCATATATTTCGTTTTATGTGCTCTTTGAGCTTCTCATACGGTTCATTGTTTTGATGAAATATGAAGGATCGGTGCTACAAGGACAACCTAAATTCAATATTTCTCGTCAAACATCAACGTGACAGATAGAAACCCAAGAACGCATTTTTGATAATTTTACTTCTTCTGAGGTAATCTAACGTATTCGTGTTAGAACCTGTAGCGGACTTTAGGACTAGCTGCACGCTTCTTAAAATTTTGATGAAAATTGAGTTTTCCAAGAAAAACTCAATGAAACTGATTTAAATTAGCAAAATAATTTATTCATTAGCAAATGAATGTATTTGGTTTCATACTATAGGTCATATCGCCTACTACCAGAGCGCTCTTTCGTCACTCTGGTGGACATGAGCCCGACTCTACTGTGGGAGTCCTAAATTTTGCCTACCCTAAATTTTTATTCACTTAGGGCAGGGGTCTTTAACGAGTACCTGACATTGGGACCATCGCTTAACGTCCCATCCGAAGGAAGGCGTGCTTAAGTTTATTTTACCTCCCACATAAAATAAACTATGGGCCTCGGTCGGGTTTCGAACCCATGATCTTGAGCTCAGAAGACAAGCACGCTGACCACTGAGCTACCGGCGACCTCTTTTCATACTATATATTTTGTTTACACTAAATTTCACTCTATTCAGTATTCGTAACTTATTTCTTTTTTCATGAAATTATCTTTAAAGAATTCTAGGTTTTAATTATGGTTCGAATAGTACATGCAATATATCTACTCAATAAGGCAAATTTTAATGTTTTTTGAAAACATGAAAATTCTTTTCAGAATGAAAGATTCCGAAAATATAAAATGAAAAATTCAAATTAACTCCTATCGCTAATTGAACGCAAGATAGTTTGATGACATCATCCACCGAAAGAAAAGATTTTTTTCGAAACCGAGACAAACTGTTTAAATAAACATTATTTAATTTATCGCAGCATGTTTGTTATTATTTTTTGATTGCTATTAATTTTATTTTGAATTAGTTTCAATTACTTCATATAATTGTTTTCTGTAGTTGCTTTATTCTTAAACCAATGTGCCTGTGAAAAAGTGGTAGTTGGCCTCAGCATATGGTCATAACTCGAAAAAATATATATATATATATATTTATGATGAATATATTATACATATATGATTGACGAAAAATATTACTTTCTACTCAATCTTTATATAAACTTGTTCATAGATGCTCCAAATGTCCAGTGCTAAGTCCAGAACATGATCTGGATCTGATCCGATGCTAAGAATCAGAGGATGTCTATCTTCAATATCCCCTTTGCTGGATTTGGGAAGGAAATGGACCGTCGGATGCTGTAAGGTTGGTAAATCGGTCGTCGGATGTCCCAGGATAATCCTGGGAGGGGGGGACGTGATGTGCTTGGAATGTGAGTAGTAGGGGATCCTTGGACCAGTCAATAAGTGAGTGAGCGAAAATGTGATCATTTGTAAGCACATTATGGCCTAATACGAGGCGAGGGGGAGTTGGCACAAATGAATACAAAGTGTTGGCCATTCTTGAACAAATCCTCTTTTAACTTTGGGCCAAAATCAGTCCCCCCCCCCCCCCCCCCCTTCTGCCCACGTAGTCCATAAATGAAATGAACTGCCTTACGCCCTCCATCCAATATGTTTCATTCATTCCTAATAAAAGTTTTATTTTTTTTTAACAAGAAATGTACTTCTTTTCATTATGGTAAAATATTTATCATTGTTTACACATTTTTATAGAAATCTAAGACGATTTAAGAGGGCGCCGGTAGCTCAGTGGTATGCGTGCTTGGCTTCTGAGGAACGTAGGTTCGAAACCCAACCGAGACCCTTAGTTTATTTTATCTGGGAGGTAAAATAAACATAATCACGCCGTCCTTCGGATGGGACGTTAAGCGATGGTCCCGAGCATGTACGATTGCAGGTACTCGTTAAAGACCCCGGCCCTACGTGAATAAAAATTTAGGGTAGGCAACATTTAGGACTTCCATGGTAGAGTTGGGCTTATGTCCACCAGAGTGAGAGCGCTCTGGTAGTAGGCGATATGACCTCGTAGTTGGAGCCAGGGCATGAGTCATAAAACCTAACCTAACCTAATCTAAGACGATTTATCAAATCTACTCGAAGGCGCTGGTAGCTCAGTGGTAGCCATGCTTGCGTACTGAGCTCAAAATCGCGGGTTCGAAACCCGACCGAGATCCTTAGGTTTTTTTATCTGGAATGTGAAAAACCTTGAGCACTCCGTCCTTCGGATGATACGATGATTCTGAGCATGTGCAATGTCAGGTACTCGTTAAAGTTCCCTACTCATCAAAAATTTAGGGTAGGCAAAATTTAGGAGTGAAGAAAGAGCGCTTTGGTAGTAGGCGATATGACCTTGTAGTTAAAGCCCATTAACTCAAATCTACTAGACATTTGCAATTAATATATAATATTTAGTAAAACTCTCTTTATTGTATGTTTTAAGACTTTCTCGAAATTTTCATTATTTTAATAATCAATAATAAAATAAATGATTAACAATAACGGTCCATTTAAATGCGTGTCACAGTACGATTGCAAGAACTACATGGTTAACTTAAGAGGATGAAGCACAATCATGGTAGCTTGCAGAAATACTGTACGACCCTAATTTCATAATTTCGTATTTTTATCTTTTAATTTTGTCAGTATAATCTGAAGCCCTTCAAACTCATCTTTTAAGGAGGCATAACAATATTGAGTGGTGTCTTCAAACTGCCTCAACACGTTAAACACTATGTATGGTAATGCCAGACCTACTTTCAAATCTTTTTTTTTTTTTATAAATCTTGCTCAATGGAAAAAGTTAACTTACTTGAAAATTTTTCTTGACAAAGTTTAGATTATATTTTGGTTTGTATATATTGTTGAATAGCTTGTGGTTGCCCGGCGTTGCTCGGTTAGAGACTGTAACAGGCATTATAAAGATGAAATTTTATGAACATCTAATCAAGCGTTAAAAGTGGTATCAGTAATTTTATGTTTAGGGCCCCGCACAATCCCCTCTATCGTTCAACAATTTGAGATGCAATATAGCATATATTGTAAGGTGGACGATCTATGGAAAGGCTCTGAAAGCCCTCGAACAAACAAACATATGAACTGAATTGTATGACATGAAACGGATTTCTGATCGAACAAAACATTCACTCCAACAACGTATAGACAACACTTTAATTTGATATATAGATTTAGTTTGCACTTCGTAACTCATTATAACTAACAATGATTAATTAAATCCACATAAATGTTAATAAAAGTCGAAGTTTAACGGTAATTTCGGAACTTGTTAAGGCACTTATATGTAGTACTTTATTAGGGCGAAGTGCGAATAAAACTGACAGGAAATTTGTATATTTATAACTTCCGCTGCAATATCCAAAATTATGGATATTAATTGTTCTAACATATTTAAATAAATAAAATAATGAAAATGGAAATATAAGAATTGGAGGCCAACCAAGAACTTGGCGGATGTAGGGAGAAAATGTCAGCAATACAATATAAGGAAGAGATGAACTGGGCAACCAATAGGGGCTCAGAAAAGTCCCGGCGCGAAAAATGGAGGAAGCTAGTCACACCCAGCTAGGGTTCACTTCAATCACCACCGAAGAGGGAAGATCACACTTCTACAGTTGCCTTTGCAGCGGGAGGAGCCCAGTCTGGAACCAGCGTTTGGTCCTTCAACATCCCAGAGCTAGGACTCAGTCGGTCACCTTACTAGAGAAGAAGATGCTCCCTATTATTTTGAGACAGACAGCAGAGGTTGAACAGTGAAGAAATCCGAAGACCAGGAGAAATCTGTGCATATTAAAGCTGTGCTTACTGAGCGCAAGATCGGACTGCCATAGTAGAGTCGGGCACATGTCCACCACAGTGACGAAAGAGCGCTCTGGTAGTAGGCGATATGACCTCGTAGTTAAAGCTCGGTCATGAATCATAATAACTAACTAACTTTAAAGCCAGCAGCAACATGCAAGGAGATTCTAGAGTATCAAGTTGCCCTTAGGAATAAGGATGATCCTTTACCCTGCCCTCTGGGTCCGCGACTTGGATAAGTGACGCTCGTTTATCAAAGGTATTAATAAAATTTACAAAATTTCTTTAGAATTATTTAACCTGGCCCCTGCTAAATCATTTAGTCGTATTCGGAAAACTACATAGTTTTCAAAGCAGAGTCGCCCTACTCATATTTTACTTTCCGCTGTATAGGGGAAGTTAGGTAATCGGTCAAAAATTCGATGTGGAGTTTTTAACGGAATTTCATGTTTTCCGATCTCTAGATCCCAAATATGAATAAACGAATTTCTGTCTGTTTCTGTGAACTCGATAACTCCCGATAGGATGAATGTATCGATACGAAATTTTATATGTGAATCCATAACCCTGTAACGACCTCAACTAAAGATTTTCAGCTAAATCGATTAAAGGGAGAGAGGGGGAATAGAGGGGCATCTTAACACAAAAACTCATGTATCGACACGAAATTTTCTATATGTTACCTGAACCCCATAAGTACAGCACCTATCAATTTTCGAGCGAAACGTTAATGATTAATTCGTTTTGGGTAAGTACATTGGAGATGATTCACCGACAACTTTTTGTTCTTAATTTTCATTGTAAAGGTTGATTCATTTAATTATAATTTTCTAACTACATTTGCACATAATCATAAATGAATCCGCCATTAGTAAGGATATGTAAGTAAGCTCCAATGTTCTTCATCTTGATGCACTTTGGCCAGCTGGGTCAAGTAGCTGCCCCAGGTCTGTGGAGCTAGCAAGCTAAGGGATGTACAATATTTGGCCAAGAGTCTGCCCTAGGATGCAGATTAGTTAATCAGAGAGGCCCTTGGAGGAGGAGCAGAGAAACTAATTTGGATGCAATTAGACGAGAGGTGAGGGAGGGTCGCCATTGCGACTGAGCTTGTCTGCCAGTCTGTAGGCTCATTGCTTCACTCACACCTGTCTCACTTAGAGGCCATTCATAAATTACGTAAGGCTTTTTTAAAGCTAATTTGACCGGATTTTTCGGAATATTTCTAAAAGAAAACAGAGAAAACTTGAAATATTTGGTTTTACTAGGAAGGAATTTAAAATGATGGCCTGGTAACACTGGTATTGATATCGTTTCACTTACGTTTTCTTCATTCTGGGGAAATACATTGCTGGTGACTCAACAGTTTTTTTTTGCATTGAGTCAGCGGTCACCAACATTTTCCATCTAGTTTTCTATTTGTAATTGGTTCAAATTAAATTCAAAATCAAGATATTTTCTGATTAGGCGAGTTTTTGTTCCCCCTTAAAAGTAAAAATAAAATGGAACAAATTTAATTTTTTTTGCTTTTTATATAATATATAGAAGTAATCGGCCAGAAAATCTATGTTGAGATTTCATCGGAATTTCATGTTTTCCGACAACATGATTCCAATAATGAAAAAAACAACAAAAAAAGAAAACTAATCTGTATGACTGAACACAATAGATTGAATAAACTTATCGACACGATTTTTGATATTGATTTCAGCCAAATCGGCCACAGGGCAGGAGAGGCTTAACACAACTCTAATAACTGCCCTTGTAATGAAAGTATCGATCCAAAAGTTCATATGTAAATTCAAAACCCCCTTATGGACATCTTTTAATTTTCAGAGGAGATAACAGGAGGAGACTCGACTCAAACTGCCGATATAATGAACGTATCGACACAAAGTATAGTATGAGAATTCAGAAACCCCTTTTTCTTCCATTTTTTTATATTATAACAAACAAAAAATCTGATTTCCGAAATGCCTCTCCAAGCAACTACTTGCATTATTTGATCTGACCCAGAAATCTATGAAATATCAAAGAGAAAAAAGATGTCTGTCAATTTCTAATTTAACCAGGAAATTTCACCAACTCATTCAAGTACAAAACAACAAATTTCCAGGAGTTGGATAAAGTTGGTTCTCATATGGAGTTTGAAATTAGCTCTCCTAAAATTGTATCAACTAATACCAGCCCCCGCAGGCTCTGTTTAACAAGAAAACCACTAAAATTTTCGAGCACAGTAATTCATATTATGTTGTTTGAGTTGTGTAGAGGGGAGGGGGGAGGAAAGGGGTGGGGGGGGGGAGTATTTACTCAACCTTTAATTTATAACCCCCCTTTTGGCAATTGAAAGGTTCTACCTTACGGGGAATTTCACGCATACATCTACTGAAGTTTTTGAAACTTTATCAAAACTAACAAATTGTTAGTCCTAAATTTTACCTACTCAGTTTTAGTTACTTAGTGAGCCAATACTAGGAATATCCTGGGAGAGGAGTCCAAGGTGTTGAAGGATGGGATCCTGAACCTCAAAAGGAACGAGCTTCGGCAACTAACTGGAGTCCTCTCAGGACACGGTCCGTTCAATAGACACAATGTGGAAGTCAAGGACAGTCCAACCTGTGACAGATGTGGAGAAGAAGGCAAGGCATATATGTGATTGATGAGATTCCACTCTTTTGGTAAAGATGTAACCAGGAGGACTTCAGAAGACTGAACCACGGGAGCATTCTCAGACTCATTAAGGAAACTGGGACCTTCATGAAGGACTTCGTTTAGGTAGTATAGACAACTAGGTAACAAAGTAAGCTAGAACTGGAAGCCCATCGCTTCCAGGGAAGGGATAAGAACAATGGATACCTAGGTCCCTAGGGTAGGGGTCTTTAACAGGTACCTGACGTCGCACCGACTCGGGGCAAACTCTTAACGCCCCATAAAGGACAACGTGCTTAATGTATTCTTTTATTTACATTGATATATTCGAAGTATATATATTTTTGTTGTGTAACCATTTTAGCTCGCACCCTCCCAAAAAAAATTCTACTGTTGTTACCTCATGAAACGGTGACGAAAAAGCGAACGGATATGCATCATGCGCAGCAAAGCTAGTGCGCACCCGAGCTAAGTAGTGAAGGTGAGTTTCTCCGTAGAGTGATCGTGACTGGCTCTAGCTCTAGATCTGACAGTGTTTTTACTTCGTTGTCGCATTATTTTACTGATGATGGCATGAACGAAGTTATAAGCTATTATAGCAAGTGTCATGAAAATTAATACTAAATTAATGTTTGAAACTTTTAGGTAGTGGTTAACTCAAGGCTCCCTTCAATCCTCAAAAAAAATTTAATTTCGCCGGAGCTTCCTAATTATGAACAAGCACATGATAGGGAAACGGAGAACAAAAATAAAGGGGAACATAATAATAATAATACTGAAAACAATTATAAGAAAAAAAAATATATATGTATATATGTATATTCAATGACGCAAAAAAGAATAAATCTTGTTAATCAAAATAAAAGTAAAAATTAAACTTGAAGTTTAAAAAGAAATTCTTATCAAACTATGTCAAAAAGATTGGGTAAATAATTATTATATATTATCGGACATATCGGATCTATAATAAAAACAAACAGAATATCAATTCTTAAAACAAAAAAAAGGTGTATATATATAAAATATATATCGTTAAAAAATAATCACTGATAGTAATATAATAAAAAATATAATCGACTATGGACTACGTACAACGAAAGTAGTTCCGTAAGAAACAATGTTTGAATACCCCATATGTAATTAAAACTGAAAATATTAACAACAAGAACTAATAATATGTCCACGCACGGACAACTATAGCATGGGACTGACTGGCACTGAGTATCAGACTCAGAGAGGGATTAGCCGTGTGTTTACATTACGAACCTTGTTGACTAAACAGGTAGTGAGCCGTAAAAATACAAAATATAAATTTAGCTCGATCCGCCGACATACCACCGCGATGAGGCCTTCCTCTTTTCTCCAATCTAATCAAGGTAGAGGCCACGTTAGCCCGGGTGATTTCCCGTATCATCCCGCAGTGGTGGCAGACCAAGAAGAATGGGAAACGCTGAATGATGAATCCATGAGGGGAGAAACTGACCAGTGTCAGCAGTCCATAAATAATAGGTATTTTAATGTAATAGGTCTCTAGGCCAGCACCACCTCAGTCTTCAGGGGAGGATTTTCAGGATGAAAATGGGATAAAAAATTAACGATATTTACAAAAAATTAATTAATTTCACAAATTTAAACCATAAAATTTAAATCAAAATAGACTCTAAAATGTTGTTAGATGGATGTGGTAACAGGTAAAATTGGGATGATTGACTCTAAGGAGAACTAATATCCGAAGCAGAGATGGGAGGCGGACCAACTACCGGGGAATGGAACATAATTCACTTATCTTTGATGTAACTTGTGAACCTGCTTCGGTCCTCTCTCATGTTCTTCTCTCCACTCAGCTTAGATTTCAATTATCATTATATAAACATTATTATTATATCAAATTAATTATTTTAAAATAAACAAAAAGTCGACTACGAAAATAAGTCAGTTATTCCCAGCAGTAAAAAGTGAAAAAAGGCTATAATGAAGGGTAACAAAACAAGAAATTCGAAAGAAGGCCGGTGCAACAATTATTATCTTCATTTATATTAAAATAATATTTGAAAAAATAAATAAAGGAATATAGTTAAAAGTTTTATTCGCTGCAAATTTCATTTGAGCAATGTTCGGGTATCTTGAATATTTACAGAGGGCGCCGGTAGGTCGGATGTAGCTTGCTTGCTTCCTGAGCTCGAGATAGTGGGTTCGAAACCCGGCCGAGGCCATAAGGTTTTTTTTTCGCTTTTTTCTGTTAAGTTTTTTAGCGCTCACGTATAAGTTTTCGCTCTACCTCTAAATCTTTGAACTTTTTGTGGACCTTTCCTTCCTTTTTTGCTCCTTTAGGGTCCTTCGACTTCCGAATTTGGGGCTACAATCCTACCCACACATATATTTTTGCGCGCTCTCTAAACAGTCGTTCCTTTCATTTGGTAGACCTTCCTTTTTTTTTAAGGTCCTTTGATCTCCAAATTTTGGGTTACATCCCAGTTAAAGCCAGAGCTGAGTAACAATACCTAACTAATAACTTTTTTTTCTAATTCAATAAGAAGAAATGTTTCCTTAGTAAGACATATATTAATTTTTGAACAAATAAAACAACCCCAAAGAGTCTTTACCACAATACTAAAAACACTGTCTTACAAATGTGTTATACATATAATAAAAAATATGTGATGTGGCCATTACAGGACTTTCTTATACTAACCAGGACTACAGATCACTCTCCCCCCCTCCCCCTTCTAAAAATTATTTCATACTGGCATTATTGGGTATAAGAATGTCACTCACAGAATTAAGCTAAAAAAAAACCTCTGACGCCAACTCATTTCTTTCATATACCATGTATGAAATTATTTTGAGAAGGGGGATAAAGGTAGTATTCACGTATAAGTGTGGTTGGTACAAGAAAGGCCACATCAAATATTTTTCATAAGACATTTGTAAGACGGAGTTCTTAGTATTGTGGTAAAGATTCTTTGAGGATGTACGTTCTTGAAAAGTTCTACTGGTTTCTTTTCTCTGGAATAGCAATATTTGAAGATTCTTCAAAGGTTCAACCGAAATCCCATTACAATTTGATATAATCCCACTGAATAGCATTCAGATTTCACCAGAGGTAGGTTGGTTTACTGTAGACAGGAGGCCGAAATAGGCTACACTCTCCCAAATATCGAAAAGAATTGCAGGAGACAAAGCCCTTCAGATCCCGTCGGATTTACTTGATGTGGTCTTTAGTAGGGAAAAAACATCAGTTTGAGTTCTCAACCCAGGAATGTGTTTTTATGTGCGTTCAAAGTATAGAACAAAAAAGGCGTCGATGAATCACCGACAATGTACTTCATCAGAACAAATCAATCAATTAAGTTTTAGCTCTCCCCCGAAACCAATCGTTCGTTCGGGCTAGAAATCGATAGTTGACTTACATAGAAGCGCCGTGTTATGGCATTATCAAGAGTCACTTATAAACTGACAGAATTGGTTGACAGGGTAGAAGGTACAGTTATGGAGGGGGTTTTTAGGTAATGACGGGGAATCCCTTGTTTTTGTTACTCTATACATTCCAATAAACAGATATTTACAAGATAATAATAAATATAAAAATAAAAAAGAAAATATATATATAAAATCTAATAAAGCGAATCTAACAGTAAAGTGTTGGTATTTATATAGGTATGACTCATGAATTATATAGAGTTAAAATATAATTTAAAGTGAATAAAAACGAATAAAATATAACTTAAAGGCAAATGATTCATTTGATGTTTTAATTTGCCTTTAAATTCTATTTTATTCGTTTTTATTCACTTTAAATTATATTTTAACTTTATACAATTCATGAGTCATACCTACATAAATACTAACACTTTACTGTTAGATTCGCTTTATTAGATTTTATATATATATTTTCTTTTTTATATTTATATTTATTATTATCTTGTAAATATATGTTTATTGGAATGTATAGAGTAACAAAAACAAGGGATTCCCCGTCATTACTTAAAAAACCCCTCCATAACTGTACCTTCTACCCTGTCAACCAATTCTGTCAGTTTATAAGTGACTCTTGATAATGCTATAACACGGCGAAATTAGTTGAGTATTTGAGAATATATAGTGAAGTTTGACAAAAAAATTGTGTATTTTAATTATCTATTCCTAGAATGGAGCTTCACAAAGTAAATCTGGAAACCATAAATTATTACATAGAATTATTACATTCTGATTCCTCAAATTAAATTTCGTGTCAGTACATTAATTACATCGGTAGTTATTGAGGTTGTTGAGTTCCTCTCCTCTGATAGTCCTCTTCCCTTTGGCCGATTTGGTTGGAAATTAACAGGTGTCGTCTTTATGGGATTTTGGATCCACATTCAAAATTTCACGCCGATAAATTGATTCTATCGGGAGTTATCGTATTCACAGAGAACACATACATACAAAACAAAATTTAGGCATATTTTTTTTTTGTAATCAGGGGGTCGGAAAACATAAAATTTCAGTGAAAACTCAGCATCGAATTTCTGATCGATTTTTACAAAACTTCCCTTATTCTTCGTATATCAATAAATAGGCTACATCTTCATGAATAAACATAGTAGAATATAGTACTATTTTATTTTTTATTTATTTTTTCAACTATAAAGTTAATTGATATTACATGAATCAAATTTCTTATCAGAAATTAATATCTTAATTTTTTTCAACAAGAAAAACGTACATCACATTTGAAAAAAAATTGACAGATTAGCGAGTTGAGTAACCTCATTTACTATACGGAGATAAACTGATGTTTCAAAAAATTCTACCTCAGTCAACGTACTATATCTTTCTGTATATTATGAAGAAGGCGAGGTCGGGGTCAACATTTAAAATTTGTACCCAATGGTATGGGGCTTAAGTTTTTTTTGTTTCCACAATTGTATTCCAACTTAAATTGTATAAATTTGACGATTTATATTGATTTTTTGATATCGACCACCTGCTTTTACGCTGGAGATTTTCGTTTTTGATTTTTAATTTATTTGTTTTTGTTTCAGCACTGAAAACCAGAATTGTTGATTTTCGACTCTATTTTATTATTATTATTTATTTTTTGTGTATATGAGATTAATTATTGTTGTTCTTTCACAGAGATAATGTAAGTATATTTGTATGCATTTATCTTTTTCGTTTGTAAACTTATTTAAATAAGTATACTTTACAAATTGTAAATTGTATGTATATCGGGCTCAGTCCTATCAATATACAGGGTGGCCCAGATAAGCGGGCCAGCAGTGAAATAACTCCTAAACGATTAGAAATATCAAAATTGTGCATAGGACTAAAGTTGTAGCACTCGCCGAGAGCTATAGTATGGCGTTCTCGAAAAGACAAAAATGACGCTTTTAATGGCTCAAACAGCCCTTCGAAGGGCGGGGTTCCCTTTTGACCCTTAAGTTTCATTACATTTTATTAAAGTACTAATGAAACAAGGAAGAACTGTGCAAACAGATTTTTGATAGTTCTCGAAAAGAAAGCGTTTAAAGTTGCACGTTTTTCTTATTCTGAAGTTAGTTGGAATTTAATAACTTCAGAATAAGAAAAACGTGCAACTTAAACGTTTTTTTTCCAAGAACTACTTGACGTATCAAAAATCTGTTTGCACAGTTCTTCCTTGTTTTTTTAGTACTTTAATAAAATGTAATGAAACTTGAGGGTCAAAAGGGAACCCCGCCCTTCGAAGGGCTATTTGATCCATTAAAAGGGTCATTTTTGTATTTTCGAGGACGCCATACTATAGCTCTTGGCGAGTGCTACAACTTTAGCCCTGCGCACAATTTTGATATCTCTAACCGTTTAGGAGTTATTTTACTTGTGGCCCGCTTATCTTGGCCACCCTGTATACATATATATATATATATATAATTTAAAAAGGTCGGTTTGAGGTTTTGACCCTCGATATAAAATAATTTTCAGCCAGTATGGTTCCATATAAAAACAGTCTTCGGTGAATCACCAGTAATGTACTTCCCCAAAACGAATTAATCAATTAACTTTTAGCTCCTTCTCCAAAACCAGTCGACCATTTGCGCTAATAATCAATAGTTGACTTACATAGGGGCTCCTAAAACGTCATACTAAACTATGTGTTGATAAATTCATTACATCGGTAGTTATTAGGGTTTTTGAATTGAGCCCTCTCCTCTTAATCCCCCCTTCCCTTTAGTCGATTTGGCTGAATATCAATAGGTTCGTCGTTAGAGGGTTTTGAATTCACATATAACATTTCGATCCGATATATTCATTTTATCGGGAGTTACCAAGTCACAGACACACACACAGACTTTGTTTTTTATATATTTCGAATCTGGAAGTCGGAAAACATGAAATTCCGTTGAAAATTCCACATCGAATTTTTGACCAATTACATAACTTCCCCTATATTTTGTATATCTGAGGAAGCAAAAATATTTGATAATTTGTTCCTTCGCGATATAATTTAAACACTATTTTGAAATATTTCTTACGGGAATTTAATTCTCATTTTTGAGGCGCTATAACTTTTGTCGAATTGATCCTGTCTCAAATTTGAGTGATCAACAGCGATTGAAACTTGATAAGAAACATTTTTGTTAAAAATCAATTTTTCGATAGGACTAGGAGTTTTTTGGTAATTCAAGGAACATTTCCATTTCAAGAGGGTTCAAGGCGACCTGCGAAAAATCATCTTACATATAAAATATATAAATAAAACAAACTTATTTTTGAAATATTGTCTATTCCACTAAAGATATTCTTTAGTGGAATAGACAATATTTCAAAAATAAGTTTGTTTTATTTATTTATTACAAGTTTCCACAATATGTCCGCGTTTCTCAACTTAGAAGATATAAAATATATATTTTAATGTTTCTACAACTATTATTTGAAAACATTTTTGATTATGTCATAAACATAATCGGTATCTTGTAAAATGTACTTAGGCCCCGGAGTAAAGTGGTCTAAATCTTCGTCCGATTTCAACATAAATCTAATCAGACCTAAGTTAGGACATGTCGACAGTATACCCGCAAAACCTCTTAAATCGGAAAATGAAAAGTTTACAGCAGAGATGAAAAACTGTTTAACTTCATTTTAACTATATTGGAAGTCTGTATTTTACTAAATACATTTTATGTTATCTGAACAATGCTTGAAAAATATTGTTTTTTGTTCCGTTGCGGAGAACATTGATACTTCTAAAAAAAAACACCAAAAGCTAGATAAATAATAAGTTCGGACTTACGAGGTTTTGCGGGTATACTATCGATGTGACCCCTTCATTCCAAGTTTCAAGTTCATAGCTACAATCATTTTTGCGGTAGTGCGCTCACAACTTTCAGAGACATCACGCAAAAATTATCTTCAAGGGACCTTGAACGTTAAAATCCGTTGAAACCTCGATCTCGGATTTTGACACGAATACAATACTTCCTTATACAATAGGTATAAGAAAGTAAAAATATTTCAAATATTCAACAAAACAAAGATAACGAGTTGAAGGGACATTAATTCTGACACAAATGAATTCATTAAGAATATTTGACCGACTAAATACAATAATAAATTAACCAATGAAATAGATAACGATCAATAAATATGAAGAATTGATCGGGGTGTGAGTTAGCGTGCAGAGTGGGGCAGACCTCTGTTCAGTCCAACCTAGCCCAGACACAATGACACTTGTATCCTCCAACGACCTGTAAGTCAAACCCAGTATACAATATTTCATTGTGGGACATTTCATGTCATTTTTTTATTTTATTTAGAACTGTACGGAAGAATATACAGGGTGTCTCACTTAAAAAGGTTCCGATTTCAAATATATCGTAAGGCAGACAAAATAAAAATATAAGATACGTCGGTGAATCACTTCTACTGGGTACTTACCCAAAACGGATTAATCAATTATCTTTTCGCTCCTGATCCAAAACCAGTTGACCGTTAAAGCTGGTAATCAATAGTTGATATACAGGGGATTGTAAATCGTCATAATAAATTTTTTGATGATAAATTCATTACAACGGCAGTTATTAGAGTTTTTATATTAAGCCTCCCCCCTAATCCCGGCTTCCCTTTGACCGATTTGACTGAAAATCAATAGGTGTCGTCCTTATGGGATTCTGGATACACATGTAAAATTTCTTATTGATACATACATTCTATCGGGAGTTATAGTGTTCAGGGTTGACTTTCGGGGCCAATATTTTTTGGTTGGGAAGCAGAATATATTTTTGCCCCCTCCCCCCCCCCCCCCCCCCCCCCAAATAATTTGAACTATAATAAACACTAAAAAATCTAAATTAATGAAAAACTAACTTTTTTGTCAGCGACACTGTATCATGTCTTGAGGAGTATAGCTGGGAGATGAGGTTCGGGGTCGCACACTTCAGGGGTGACAAAAACTTCTAATATCGGCCAGTGGTTAGTGCACTCGTTCAGCTGTGTTAGACCATGCTTGTCAGCGAAACTGCATCCAATTTCACAAACTTCCCAACCAAGTGCCGTATTAATATCGGAGGAGTGGGGGATCTTAGAAAATGTTATGTAAGCATAAAAAACATAAATTTTTATCATTTCTCTTGTCTTTTTCTAAAACAAAATAATAATGTGACGCTACAGGGGGGGGGGGGGGGGGGGGGAGAAGAGTTTTGACAAGAGGAGGGGTCAGACATTTTATGGACAGCCCCTAAAGAGAACGAAACGAAAAGAGATACTTTATATTATACTAAATATTATATATAATAGTTCATATTATACTAATATTCATGCAAAATGATAAACTAAAATACATTTTACAATTTCAGGAGTAAATTTTTAAACGACCAATTCCCATTTCTTCTTGAATATTGGCCATTTATACTCACCGGCGGTGTATGTGTGCTGGCAACGGTGGTATTGTTCAAATTAGCGCTGGAACCGACCATGGACGAGTCTCTTCCACCAGAACCAGGTAGTTCCTCTTAAATACTTCAACAAATATCAGTTCAAAAATGTCATAAAAGCAAAAAATCATACATCAATTTATGTTTTGAAGATAAATGTAAAACTATAATGTGTTATGTAAAACGTAATTTACTTGGCCAAAATTTTCTATTCTCATCGTCTGAAAGTTCAATCATTTGTCTCCTTATCGAAACCTTCTCTGTTGCAATTTTGGCAATATTGAACTGATAGTGTGATACATATTTAGAAATTTGTACATGTTGCTGTCAATAGCCGATATCAGACAATTCGCGAACTGTCTAGGTAAACCTGAAACTCTTAACTATCGCAGACAGTGAAAGAACAGATTACTGCTCAATATTGTACTGTCTTAATATATTAATATTCTTAGTTTGGTAATCTTGTAACGCTCCACAAAAATATCGACGAGAGGGTCAACATTTTATTATTTTCGGATATATAATATGATAAGAATAAATCATATATCCGAAAGAATAAAATGCTAGTATTTTGGCATTATTATATATGTATTGGGAGGCCTGGTGTGTACACCTAGGGACCTAAGCATCAAATGCTCTGATCCCTTCCTTGTTTTCTCTACTGTGGGAGTCCTAAATTTTACCTATCCAGGTTTAGTTACCTACAGTAGCTACTGAACTAAAGATCGCGGGTTCGTAAACCCGGCCAAGGCCCTTAGATTTATTATCTAAGAGGCGTAAAAACCTTGAGCACGACTCCTTCGGATGGAACGTTAAGCGATGGACGCGAGCCTGTACGATGTCAGGTATTCGTTAAAGACTCCTACCCTAGGTGAATACAAATTTAGGACTTCTTTAGTAGGCTCGGGCTCATGTCTACCAAAGCCTCTTTCGTCGCTCGACGGCAGTGGGCGATTTGACCTCGTTGTTAAAGCCCTGGCATGAGTCACAATAAGTAAGTAACCCTACTAGTGTTGCAGTGAGACAAACTGATTTGAAACATGGTTCTACAAGGCCTCTATATTATTTGTCATAGATAAACAGATAACATTCAGTAAACAACTTCCTGCCAAAATCCATTTTACAGTACAAAGTCTACATAGATATAAGTATATTTTGGTATGGCCTGGTGTGGTACACCGAGGGACCTAAGCATCCAATTGAGCACCCGTGATCTTGAGCTCAGTAAGCAAGCACGCATACCACTGAGCTACCGGCGGTATGAATGTACCAAGTGTTGACCTCCCCGAATCTCTTTTTAGTGAAGCAGTTCACTTGTTCCTGTCATATATAAAATCATCTTCCATTAGACAAAAAGCCAGCTGTTATCGTTTCTTTTAGTGACTGCGGTCATAAGAACTTTCAGGTTTTGCCTAGTCACTTTGCGAATTGCCTGAATTTGACTTTTGACAGTAACGTATACAATCAGCAGTGTAGCCAGCACAAGAGCTATGTATATCCTTCCTTCTGAAGTTTTTATAGATATTTAAAAAAATTATATTTAAACAGAAAAGATAATATTTTATGAAGAGTATAACTTTAATGAAAATTCTGGCTGCACCGCTGCATAAAATAGATATATTTAATACTTTTTATGTATTACGTACCTTTTTAATTTAAATTAGATAAAACAAAACTAAAAACGTTATTAATAAATTAAAATAATTTACTTAGCTTATTAATTTTTCTAGGTGGAAAACGATTAAGCATTTAAGGGCTTAAAAAGAAGAGAAAAATAACAAAAAAAATAGTTGCTAAATAAAGTTAAATGTATTTATTGTTAGATATATTTATTATTTATTTTCAATTATAAATAGAAAAAGGGCATTTTATTTATATAGTATTACCACTAATAACTGTCACAAGAATAAAATTGTTCAAATTATTTTCATTCCATTTATATAATTTTCACTAAAATAGAAATAAATATTACTTGCACAAACTTTATTTTCCTGTTTTATTTTTTATAAATTACTTTTAGAATAGAAAAGATCTTAAAAAACAATGAGCACATTTCCAAGCAATATAAATACAAAGTAATGCAATTATGCAATCAAATGTATCTTTCCCTTCTTTATTACATAATTCAGGCGTAATTAAATAATAATAATAATAGTAAATAACTGTCTGATTGTATTGGAATTATTAGATTTTACAGTGAACTGAAAATGGCTGAGTCCAAGTGGTCTTTAAACTGTATTTTGATATTAACTCCATTTTTCTATGCATGAGAGCAGCATTCGTACCTTTAGGATCAGTTAAGTTATTGTAACTCATGCCCAGACTTCAACTAGTCATATTGCCTACTACCAGAGCATTCTTTCGTTGCTTTGTTGGACATGAGCCCAAATTTTGCCTACTCTAAATTTTTATTCACCTAGGGTAGGGGTCTTTAACGAGTATCTGACGTCGTAGTTGCTCGGGATCATCGGTTTACGTCCTACCCGAAGGACGGTGTGCTCTAAGTTTTTTATCATATCTCCTGAGAGACAAAGGGTTCAACGAATGTAATTAATAGTTTTCACATAAATATTCAGCGAAAACCTGACGTTAAGTTACAGTTCTTCTTTGAATTACGCCTTCAATCTTAATGGACTTGAAAAATAAAATAAAACTTGTTTATTTAATATATTGTCTATTTCACCAATAATATATAATATGGGAGTACTCTCGGTATTGCTACCATCTTCAGCCACGACTTAACAAATACTAAATTGAAGTTCAATATAGTATATACAGTAAAGTATATAATACTCAATTTAGTATTTGTTAAGTCGTGGCTGAGGATGGTAGCAATACCGAGAGTACTCGCATATTATATACAGTAAAGTATATAATACTCAATTTAGTATTTGTTAAGTCGTGGCTGAAGATGGTAGCAATACCGAGAGTACTCGCATATTATATACAGTAAAGTATATAATACTCAATTTAGTATTTGTTAAGTCGTGGCTGAGGATGGTAGCAATACCGAGAGTACTCGCATATTATAAGACTGAAGAGTCTTATCTCTTATGCTTTTGGCTGAGGATGGTAGAAATACCGAAAGTACTCCCATGTATATATAGTTAGTGAAATTAGACAATATATTAAATAAACAAGTTTTATTTTATTTTTCAAGTCCATTTGAATTATTTCACAATATCTCTGCAATAATGTCAGTTTTCATATTCAATCTTAATGTCAGACACAAAACCATCGATTTCTCAATATGAGCTCTCGTTATAAATACAATATATACTCCAAAAGAAACTGTACTGCGTCACTAAAAGAACCAACGGGAGGGCACAAATCGTATTATATATCCGAAATAATAAAATATTGACCTCTCGCGTTGGTCCATTTAGTGAAGCAGTTCATGTTTGATAACCTGATAATTTGATAATTAAAGTCTTTATCTAAATTCCCCGAGCTCTTTGGGAGATGTGTACATTCTCCGGGGAATGTTCATATTCACCGTCTACTCACTTTTACCGTAAAATAGCTATGATGGTGTTTTAGGAATTTCGAGAGGTTTCTTAAAGACATGCTTCAAATAACATTTATATTCAATTGTTTTGTTTATAAAACGAACTAATTGAAGATACATAGACGCATACATTGTTTTTGGAGCTGTGTTTTTTTAAAGTATTGAAGAAATACTACACTTTTTTTTATGATTTTTTTTGCTGTGAACCTCGATTTGCCCATTTTTTCATGTGTCCGGAAATAAACAATATATGTTGAACGTACTCAATATCTACCAATGTACAGTGTTCTTAATCTCACAGAGCCTGAATCAATTGAAAAATTGTTGAAAAAAAAATGTTGGCTAGTGGGTTAAATAAGTCACTAAAAATACAGGATATAAGATTATAGGGAATTTTCGATTGTTTACCATTTAGTTACCATGACAAATCGATACATCAAAAAGGAACATACAATGGTATTGATCGATTATCGTCATTAATGTCATCACTATTAACCTGATAATCTTCCATCCCATCACCAGTCTATGTAGATCATAGCAGAGTAGGAATCCTTAGACTCCGCTTATCCCAGTGTCAGGGGCTCTAAACAGAGACAAACTCTTCGCTGATTTCTCTATGCCCAAGTACCATTATGACGTTAGGCGTTTGTCCGTCCGCTCGAACCATTCTCAACTCTTGGAAGATATAGCTATAGGCTAGTTAGTTAGATATTGTGACTCATGTCCGCGCTTTAACTACTACGTCATATCCAGAGCGCTCTTTTGTCGCTTTGTGGATATGAGTCAGACTTTACAGTGGGAGTACTAAATTCTGCCTACCTAGGTTTATTCGTCTAGGGTATAGGGTCTTTAACGAGTACCTGACATCGTCTCATCCGAAGGACGGCGTGCTCATGTGTTTTTCTTCTTCTAGATAAAAAATCTAAGGGTCTCGGCCGGACTTGGAACTCGCGATCATCAACTCAGTAGGCTAACATGCTACCCCTGAGCTACCGGCAGGTCAAGCGACGGTCCCGAGCCTGTACGGTGTCAGCTACTCGTGAACGACCCCTACTTCTTGGTAACTAAACCTGGGTAGGCAAAATTTAGTACTCCCATTGTAGAATCGGGCTCATGTCCACCAGAACCACAAAAGAGCGCTCTGATAGTAGGCGATATGACTTCGAAGTTAAAGCCCGGGCATGAGTCTTAATAACTCACTATTTGATAATATACTTGTAGAGAAGTTGTAGAGAGTGTATCTACCGAAAATAATAAAACTAAAGAGTAATCTAGTTGAATATATATATATATATATATATATAATAAAACACTCTATCATCTATCATTGATGAGATTTTGGTATTCGTAAAGTAAGCGGGCCTCATGAACTTGCTGTGATGAAGAGAGACATTGATGATCCAGCCTTAAGGATTTTCTAAGAACTAGAATAACCTTGGGTAAACAGAACCCCCCCCTATGAAGGTCACCACCAGTTTTACTTACCCCAGCTATACGATGTGATAATAAAAAAATATATCAGTAATAATTAAATAAACAAAATTAATAATAATTAAAACAAAAATAATAAATAATAAATGTTATAAATATTACCGAATATTATTAAAAAATAAAATTACCACATTTCCTGTAGAAATTATAGCCGGTCTACTAAATTTTGATTTCTACAGTAGTTTCCGAAAACGGACCTAAAAAAAATGTCGAAAGTTCAAGACGTGCAATTTTGAAGAATGTGCATGTATTTAAAAAAAAAATGCAATTAACAAATTTTTCATTTGGTTTACTGAAGAGATGCCATCTTCTTTCTTTTTTTTTTTTTAACATTAAATCTAATCCAAAGGTATAGATTATCTTACTGAGTTCACAGGGAAAATGAATAGCATAGAATAAGAAAACAAATATTGGGTTTATTTAACACTAAATCGACTTATAAATCGAATTATAAATTTAATAACTAACATGAAAAATAAAAAATGTATTTACAAAAATAAATTTTACGAACTAATTAACTATATCAGTCTTTTTTCTGTTTTATAGTGGCCTATTTATAATTCTTCTATATTTTGGGCATATATACATATAAATAAAAAGTACCTTTTCTCTTCTACATGCTTCCAATGTTATAATTTTCACTCCTAATCTCCTCTACACTCAGACAGGTTCACTACACCCTAAAAACACTTCTCTCTCTAGACTGTCCACCTTCACATCTCTCCTTATTCTATCTTTTCACTATTTAAAACAGCTGATCGTCGTCTTTTGTACTCCATTAATTGGTTGTTCACATTTCATTTGAAAACAAAACGCGACTAGTCCATCTTTGTATATTTATTCACTAATTAAGTTAGGTACTTCACTCCTAACAGCTGTTTTTATACAAATAATAATAATTGATTTTATAATATTTTAATAATCTTAATGTGTTTAACTTTTTTACATCACAACGAAGTATAGAGAAACTTATGTAATCGTTGAGAATTTCGATGTTGAGATTTCACCGGAAATTCATGTTTTTCGACCCCTCATTCAAAAAACAAAAAAATTTCTGTCTGTCTGTGAATACGATAATTCCTTATAGAATGAATGTATCTAAATGAAATGTAGTATGTCCAAAACATTATAAGGAAGATACATATTGATTTTCAGTCAAATCGACCAAAGAAAAGCGGGTGATTAGAGGAGGGGGGTTTAACATAAAAACTCTAACAACGGAATATATCGACACGAAATTTACTATTAGCATTCAGAAGTCATGTGTAACAACTTGTGTGTTTAGGCAAAACTGAAGTTTTTGCGGGAGAGCGAAAACTTAATTGATTGTACTGGATATGTACATTGCCGGTGATATTTTTGAAATTTGATATGGATATCAAGCATGTTCCAGGTCAAAAAAAAAATTTGCGAGGCAACTCATGTTATTTTCAGTCTGCCAAGGCGAGAAAACAGAAATGTATTTGAATGCAAGAATGAGGTCTTTAGTAAACAAAACATTTTCTATATGTAATTTAATAATATAGTATTTTTCAGCCGTCATATTTTCTCCCGTTTACTTTGTTTTTTGTTTTTACAATTTAGGTATTATAGACGTTCCAGAAATTACTTCCGTTTTATACAATAATAAGTAATAATAATAATAAACTAGCAGTAATACCCGGCGTTGCCCGGGGAACTTTGACTTTTCTCCCAATATATCTCGTTCGAATCCATTTCAATTCTTCAATAGTACATTCATGATGTTATAATTTTCAATTATTCATACGGAATAACGCTTATAGCCCTTCAACGGCAGACATCCCAGCTAGTAAGTTTTTAGGACCCCTGGGCACCATGGCTAGTACGCGCCATTCAACAGCGGAAACCACAGCTAGTGAATACTTAGCATCAGTGGACGTCCTAGCCAGTGCGTACTTGAGAACGCTTGTGACCACCAGGTTGATAAAAACATAGACTTCAACCATCCTGGAGCTAAAACTAATTTATTCAAAAACATTTCTCATTGCAATGGTTTTCGAGTTACAAAGATTGCGTGAGTGGATGCTGGGATGGACCAGGGGTTGATTAAAAAATAGACCTTAACCTTCCGGTAGATAAAACTTATCTATTCAAAAAGATTCCTCATTAATCATTGCAGTGGTTTTTGAGTTACAAAGATTGCGTGGGTGGATGCTGGGATGGACCAGATATTGAGGTACTAATACGCCTATAACCTTCCACAGACGATGACGAGCAAATTAAAAAAAAAATTAATCAAATCCTTTAAGCCGTTCGTGAGTTATAGCGGTACAACGCACAGACATTTTCAGCTTTATATATATGATAAGTAAACAATATAAATATTAAAATAAAAAACTTGTGAAACTTAGATCCGTAAATATTATAAGCTCTTATCCCTTCCCTGTTAGATCTACGGTGGAAGTTCTAAATTTTGCCTCTAGATTCATTCCACCTAGGGTCTTTAACGAGCACCTGACATCGTACAGGCTCGGGACCATCGTTCAACGTCCCATCCGAAGGACGGCGGGCTCAAGGTTTTTTCACCTCCCAGATAAAAAAAACCTAAGGGCCTCGGCCGGGTTTCGAACCCGCAATCTTGAGCTCAAAAGGCAAACAGGCTTGTTAATTTACTTTTCTGTTTTTTGTTTAACTTTTTCCATATTTCAAAAAAAAATAAAGATTTTTACTTTTGCTGTTAATTTTTAATTTCATAAACCTATTTAAATTGCAAAAATTGAAGTGATCCTTTAATTTTGTCCGGGTGTGTTGAATATTTTTGTTCCCATGCTTAAGAAAGGATTATAACGATGCTTTACTGAAATTTTTGAGAATCCAATCAACCGTTATGGAGATAACACTAATTTTTTTAGGAACTGACCGTCCCGTTAAAAGTTTTAAAAATGTCTTCATAAAAGGGACACACATGATATTCTATGTACATGATAAGCATTATGAAGCTTATAAATGTTGAACTTCAGGAAAGTAATGATGGAGATATGCCGTTTCCTAATCATCTAAATTTACGTTTCAGATAGATAATTAATAAACATTAGATTTTTTATGTCTATTCATATAAAATTTCAATTTTTCTGTTACTTCAAGACCTAAAATACTGTCCTCATTTCCCGCCAACGGCCATACCACGTTGAACACACCGGTTCTCGTCCGATCACCGAAGTTAAGCAACATCGGGCGTGGTTAGTACTTGGATGGGTGACCGCCTGGGAAAACCGCGTGCTGTTGGCATTTTTTTAAAATTTATTTCATTAACTAATGAAAAACTTTTTGAATTTTGATGTTTTTAAAAAAAAATTTGACAAATACATAGTTTTATTTTCCATCACAACCAGTTTTCAACGCAATGTCGTCACCATCAGTGGCAAATAACTAGTATACAGTGCATACTTTGATATATACCTACTATCAGTGCCGGATTAAGCCAGCGAGGGGTCTGTAGCAAATTCTGTCAAGAGGCCCTTGGTTTGCTTTACGTTCTCAAGTTTAGGGTATTAAATAAAACAAAATTGTTACAAATAAACTTTTCTGGATTTAATATGGGCAAATTTTGAGATAACACTTTCAATATCGACTTCTTTAAGCAAATCATGCTCTATGTTCATCAAAGTGAGATGATTAAGAAGTTCTTGGCCCATCGTGTTCCTTAATTCATTTTTAATACGTTTTAATGTTGAAGAAGAACGTTCGCCACTGCAGTTAGTGATCATGAGAGACAAGTAAATGCGCAAGGCAATTTCTACGTTTGGGAAACACGATTCTAAAGAATTATTTAATAAAAGTTTATAAAATTGCAGTTCCCGAGGCTGTCAATAACAGTAGCCACATCTGTTTTCAGTAGCTCAGCGAACTGCACTAATTCGTCGCCTAGGCTCTTCTCCAAATCATCTGCGTAAGCAAAACACTAGTAATTTTATGATATGCTTTCATACGTTTAGTTAAAGCAGACAGTACGTTATCAATAATGACAATAAACACCTGAATTTCGAAACGTTGTCCAGGTGTTTGATTTTCAACAAAGTCAACACCATAAACATTAGGACATTAATGTTAAAAAGTTAGTAAAATACTTATTTTTACATGAACGTGTTAATTGATAGACTTAAAAATGTATCAAATCTGTTAATTAATTCATTTCCTATCTAATAGATATATTTTTATACCATATAAATGTAAATGATTAATTTCAGATAAGATTTAACGTGACGAAAACGAGTTTTAGATTTTCAGGTGGGAGTAAAGCATACCTCTAGCGCGAAGCAAATTATTTTTACGCTCCTATCTAAATTGATATTTTTTTACGGTCAGACAGGCGTTGGAGCGCGGGGCCCGTAGCATTTGCTACTCTTGCTACGTGGCTAATCCGGCACAGCCTACTATAATACTGGTGATGACGAAGTTGTATTGAAAACCGGTTCTGGTCAAAAGTAAAACAATGGGAAGACAACGACTTGCATTTTGTTGTAAAATAAGTAAGTTTCATTTGACGATATATATTTGAATTGGTAAATTACAAATAAATTAACATAAAAAAGTATTAATGTCCAAGGCCTCAGCAAAAAATATAATGAACATAAAATAAAATTTTACATACATTTTTTTTACAGTAATTTTGAGGTTAGTTAGCATTCTTGTATATAAAAACTACAAATTAGATATAATTAGTGTACTGAATTAATGAAGAACATCATACGATATTACAGTAAGTTAGTTACTATGATTCATGTCCGGGCTTCAACTACGAGGTCATATCGCCTACTACCAGAGCGCTCTTTAGTCACTCTGGTGAAAAGAGCCCGACTCTACTATGGGAGTCCTAAATTTTGCCTATCTTAAATTTTTATTCACCTAGGGTAGGGGTCTTTAATGAGTACCTGACATCGTACAGGCTCGCTACCATCGCATAACGTCCCATCCGAAAGACGGCTTTAGCTCACTAAGCAAGCACAAATACCACTGAGCTACCAGCGCCCTCTATTGTATAAAAATGTTTTTTAAATATTAATGTTTCTTCCCGAAACTTTAGATAAAAGTTGTAAAGAATAATAAGAGCCACATTTTATATTTTTTGGAGGCTGCCCGGTTTTTTAGATACTTGACAAATACCATCCAAAATGTCGTTTTGTAGATGAAGTTTGCTTCATTTGCAAAAAATTGGTTCTTACCAAAAAGTTCCTTAATAAATTTCCAATATCCCACGTGTTTTCAAATTTGAGATGAGACCAATACGAATAATACGCTTCAAAAAAACGTACAATAAATTTCTCTATGAAATATTTTTAAGTAATTATTTATTTTTAAAAAAAATTTTTTGTCTTTTATTTATAAAGATACAACTGTTGCTAGGGTGCAACAACCAGCATCTATGATGGTATTGATATGTTGGCATGAAGGGCATGTGAGAGGAAGGCCACCCAGTGGTAGGTCCTCGGGACGAAAATTTATCTTAATTATTAGGACAAGAACAGAAAAAAAATAAAAATAAATAAATATTTAAATAAAAAAAATAAGAGAGATGATAAAAGTAAAGGAAAATGATGTAAAAAAAAATGTAAGAACGAATATGATTCAGGGTAGCAGTAAGTCGCGGTTTCATCTTCTCTTCAACCTTCGTGGGGGGTTTTGTGGTAAGTGATGTGAAGATAAAGTACCTATTTCTGGGTTTGTATGTGTGTAAAGTTTTCTAAAAAAACATATGTAAGTAGTTTGTATTGTGTCGGGTACTGTGTGTATCATGAGATCGTTATGAAGTGTTCTGTTGTTTATGTATGGGGGCGTTATCAGTCTGAGGGTTTTTGACTGAAACGCCAGATGTAATTATAAAATATATTTTTATTATTGTTAGTTTTTTTATTAAAAATGATACAAAATAAAATATGTGACATGGCCATAACGAGACTTTCTTATACCGATCACTTTCATTTAGATCATTCTCCCTCCCCGACCCCCTCTCAAATTCATTTCATATTAGCATTACTGCTTTTTCAGAATTACACTGTACAATGAAACTTAAAAAAAACAACCTCTGTGGCCAACTCATTACTCTCATACACCCATTACTGTCAGCATGAATTGAAGAAGAGTGACCTGTTGGTATAATATTGGTTGGTATAACAAAGTCCTGTTATTGGTTGATCAGTCTTGCTTTCAGATTTCCTGGAAGACCTTGAGGAAGAACTGGGTCAGATGGAGGATGAGGAGAGTACGAGAGAGCTTGCTCCTTCCTTGCCAGTCCATCTCAAGCATGTGCCTTTAGAGTTCGCAAGACTTCCACCGGAAGAGTCCCAGAGTAGATCTCAACAGTTCTTCGAACTAATGAACAAAAGACGAACTGTTAGATTCTTCAGCTCAGATCCAGTACCTATTGAAATCATTAGGAATATAATTCGTACTGCAGGTATTATCATTTATTTGCTATATTTTTTTTTTCAATAATAGTTTACAATAATATATATTTTTGGGCAACTATATTTTTCTCCTATTTATTTTTTTGGTTTTTACAACCTAGGAAATCTAGACGTTTCGGGAAGAACTCCCATCATTCTTAAATGTATATGCTGATCTTTATGTAAAAACGTTTTAAAAAAATGTCAGAATACATTTCTTTGATCTGTGTCGATATAATGAAAAGCTAATAAAATAAATAAAAACAAAAATTCTTCATTTTTATTCTTTAGATTATTAACAACTCAAATATTTGCAAATGTTATGTTAAGGTAGGACTTCTCCCCCCTCCATAACCCAAGGGTCACAAGGTCTCCAGGGGTCGTGCGTCACAGCTGAAACTGGTACACTTTATGTATATATTTTATTGGAATTAGACAATATAAAAATTTTAAAAATTCTTTATTTTTATTTATGTTTTTAAAAATGTAATAGACTAAGTGATTGTCGAAGATGTCGACTCGTAAATTATGTCTCATCAAAACAAAATTTGAAATAAAAATGTTTACATAAAGATCAGAAAATAAATTTGAGATTCTGATAGTTCTTTCCGAAACGTCTATATTAGCTAGGTTATAAAGACCATAACAAATAAATGGGAGTAAAATATAGCAGCTGAAAAATATATTTTAGAAATTTCAGGATCTCCTAACACAATCCAAAAAAGAAATAATAATGTAGTTTTTTTTTTTTTTTTTTTTTTTTTGTGGCCTTATGTACGATGCATATTAGCCATGACTATTACTCTTATAACGGTGTTACCTAGTTATTTATGGCATCCATGGCCCCGGGAGGAAGTTCTATCTATGAAATAAAACTCACTGCCGGACGGGATTCGAACTCGCAAACCATGATGTGATCATGCGACCAAAGCTCTACGCTCTAGCCCGCACGACCACGATGGCTCCCAATAATGTAGTTAGTGAATCAAATTATCTATAATCAGCTGTTGAATATTTGAGGTGAACTTCAGAGATCTAGGGCTAGTGAAGCATCTACTAACCACTATCAAAACGTTAATTAGTGATTAAATGGAAGAAGGAGAAGAGTTTATTATAACAGTCGCATTTACAGAGGTACAATTATACAATAAGGTTTCTTAACCATTACCCTCATACACTAAATACAAATCAAAAATAATCAGTAAAATCAAAAACAATGCTACTGCTTAAGAGTAAATTTTAAAAAACCCTTAAAGAAAAAAAAATAAATAAATAGGTTAGGTTAGGTTTTATGACTCATGCCCGGGCTTAACTACGAGGTCATATCGCCTACTACCAGAGCGCTCTTTCGTCAATCTGGTGGACATGAGCCCGACTCTACTGTGGAAGTCCTAAATTTTGCCTACCCTAAATTTTTAAACAGGGTAGGGGTCTTTAACGAGTACCTGACATCGTACAGACTCGGGACCATCGCTTAACGTCCCATCCGAAGGACGCTCAAGTTTATTTTACCTTCCAGATAAAATAAACTAAGTGCCTCGGCCGGGTTTCGAACCCACGACCTTGAGCTCAGAAGGCAAGCACGCATACCACTGAGCTACCGGCGCCCTTTTTTTAAAAGAAAGATTCTGATTTACAGAAGGAATGGTGATAATAATGTGATATGGATACTGATGATGGGAGTCCTCGAAACTTCTGTAGTTGCTATTTTTTGAGAAGGATAATAATTAAATGAGAAAAGTGATGCTGCAATTATATTATATATAATTTTAATTTTAACATCGTTATAAAACATTTTTATAGTTAAAAAATATAATAAAAGAAAAAGTGTTTCTTTGTTGTTTGTTGGGTTTGAAGTGCTACCTCTCAGTCCCAATTAGGACAAAGAACATTGCTCTTTGCTGCTGGCTTCTTCATAAACCTCCCTGAACTTTTAGATTTTCCAATAACAAATTATTTACAGATAACTGTTTTGGAGTATACAAGTATAAATAATTATAACATTTATCATTTTAATTGCAGGTACAGCCCCGAGTGGAGCCCATACCGAACCTTGGACGTATGTGGTAGTCGGTGAGCCGGAGATAAAAATGAGAATCAGGGACATTGTTGAACAAGAAGAGAAACTCAACTATGAAAGAAGAATGGGTAATTTTTTTTTTATTTTGTCATTTTTATTTTTATTTTTTTCTAATTGAGGGACAGAAAATTCGGCAATCGGATAGTAACCGAGATTGTTACTCCAAAACCTCAAAACTGACTGCAAAACATTACATAATAATAAAAATCCATCGTTGGATCACCGACTTTGTACTTCCCCAGCACGAATTAATGAATTACTTTTTCGCTCTCCCTCCCAGGTCAATCGACCGTTTGGGCTAAAACTTCATATTGCACTTACATAGTGGCTTTTAAATCCTCAAACTAAATTTTGAGAACCTACCAACTAATGTATGACGTCTGACCGTTAGTTCGGAAAATATCTGCTGTAAATAATATTTATTTTGAAATACTTGTAAATGATTTGATTCAAAGCTGAACATTACTTCTGCGTGGTTGACTTCTGAGCTCAAGGTCGTGGGTTCGTAACCCGACCGAGGCCCTTAGTTTATTTTATCTGGGAGGTAAAATAAACTTAAGCAAGCCGTCCTTCGGATGGGACGTTAAGCGATGGTCCCGAGCCTGTACGATGTCAGGTACTCATTAAAGACCCCTACCCTAGATGAATAAAAATTTAGGATAGGCAAAATTTAGGACTCCCACAGTAGAGTCGGACTCATGTCCACCAGAGTGACGAAAGAGCGCTCTGGTAGTAGGCGATATGACCTCGTTGTTAAAGCCCGGGCATGAGTCATAAAACCTAACCTAACCTGAACATTACTTCTAATGCGTTCGTGAAACACAATGAAATATAAGTGAAATAAAATTACTAAAAAATAATATTTTGATGGTAGACTAAACAGTGTTTTATCTTTTTTTTTTTGTTAGTTCTTTATAGACCTGTCAAAATTTTAAAAATAAATAAATAAATAGGAAAAAAAAAATGAAAAAAGAAAATAAGAAAAAAAAAATTAGAAGTTAGTATATACTGTGTATTTGTAATAATTAGATATAAGTGTAAAGGGCTACATAATAGCAATTCTCGGCGCTGATAACCCTCGTAGTTGAGCGCCCCAATAAAGCAAAAACTAAACTAAACTAACTAGACCTGTCAATATGTTCTGTTAGAGGAAAACAATTAAAAAGCATGAAGTGACGTGCTAACTACATTTCATGAAATTTTATCAGCATGGTCTTAAGAGCACTTAAGGTTCTAAAATTCAAGAAACAATTTTCATGTAGATACACATTTTTTCGCACACTCTCATCTTCATTTCAAGCTTTTTCAGCCATCTAGATCACATTTATAACTATTCATTATTCACTTTCATATCCTTAAATACTTTTTTTTTTTTTTATTCGTACAAATACAATAAGTATAATAGTGTCAATAGGGTAATAAAGATACAACAATTAAATACAAAATATATAAATAATTTAAAATAATATAGAAGTAAATGTACAAAATAATAGTTAAAAAGGGACATTAAATCTCGCAAATTTGACTATAAACTTGAGGTGTTTTGTTTCTTGACGGGCATGTACTAAATCAGAAAATTTTATTAAAGCCCGAGAGATCGAGATTAACTTTGTTAATGAAATTTGTTGAGTTGACATTGAAATTACTCATAACAAAAAACTGGCAATCAGGATTTTTTTTTAGTTCCACTTTTCCCCATCGACTTTTCTATTGTTTAACAGAAGGAACTCAATAGAAGGGCAGACAGATGATAAATTTAAAATATATTTTTCTTTGAGATAAATAATTTGAGAATTCTATTTCAGGTGAAAAATGGACGACGGACTTGAAGCCTCTAAAAACCAACTGGGAGAAGGAATATTTAACAATAGCTCCTTACTTAATTCTGGTTTTCAAACAGACCTATGGGATCCAAGAAAATGGAGAACGGAGAATTCATTATTACAACGAGATGAGCGTGGCCATAGCTGCTGGACTACTTCTCACAGCCATCCATGTAAGTACATAGTTTGTCAATATGTAGCAGGATCGACCAGGGTCGACGTAGTAGGAAGAGGGAGATCAGGCTTCTACTCCATTGCCTCGGCTTTAACTACAAGATCATATCGCCTACTACCAGAGTGTTCTTTCGTCACTTTAGAGGCCATGAGCCCGACTCTACTAAGGGAGTCCTAAATTTTGTTTTATTCATTTATGGTAGGGGTCTTTAACGAGTACCTGTCATCGTACAGGCTCGGGACCATCGCTTAATGTCTCATCCGGAGTCTATTTTACCTTCCAAAATAAACTAAAAAGGGCCTCGGCCGGGTTTCGAACCCGCGAACTTGAACTCAGTAAGCATGCACGCATACCACTGAGCTACCGGCGCCCTCTATATATAATAGTAATGACCTTATATAAACATAACACACTAATAATTTTAGCTAGCTTCATTTCATATTTCAAGTTAATTGCTACAATCGCTTTTGACTTAAAGCGCTCACAAACACACACTGAATTGTAGCGAAAATGGTCAAAATGTGTTTTGGGGATCTTGAAACGTGTAATTCCTCGATCTCGGATTTTCACACGATTACAATACTTCCTTATACACTATACTAAAAGTACAAGAAATTAATAAAAACTAATAAAACAAAGTATTTGAACACAATAATTATATTAATATGATTAAAATTGTAAACTCACTTCATTCTGTCTGCAAGTTAATTATCATGGATCGGTAAAGTGGGGGAGGAAGCAGATCTCAGTACTTTTTACCGATGTAACTTCCTGACAAGATAAAGTGAATCCACAGTTTTAACCTTATTAATATTGCGACACAATATTTTGTTTTTATTCTTTCTTATACCTTTAATGTATAATGATGTATTATAGTAGTTCGAAAATCCGAGATCGAGTCTTTCTGTATGCATGTGACGGTAACTTTGTGAGCGCTCAAATAAAGGAAGGAGAAGGGAGAGTAATTTGTAAAAATGTGGTTGGTATAAGAAAGACCTGTTAGAGCAATATTTTTATTTGATTCCAAAAATTTTATATTGTTATGATAGTTTTGTTTGTTCAAATTTAGTTTTTATTGTTTTATTTTTATTTCTATTATACTTTATACACGTTTATTACTATATAAAATATATGGTCCTTTCAAAAGTTCTGTCCTTTTTTTATAAAGGAATGTTTATTTTGAGTGCAGCGTCTTTGTTATGATTCTAATTCCAATGCAACCTTTGCTAATGTAAACAGCATTGTTTACTATTTTTTGAAAACAGTATAATATTTTAATCCAGTCACTGCTAGACGTTCAAACGAATTTATTAAAATGGTTTGCATTGAAATTCAAATTAGGTCGATTTTACTTTATCAGTTTAAACTCGGCTTGAAAGCTACTGTGGCCGCTCGAAAAATATGCTCCGTGTTTGGTGAGAAGGCTGTCTCTGAGCGTAAAGCTCAATTTTGATTTTCCAAATTTCGTAAAAATGCGACGAAATGCTCGAAGAAGGGACTCATCCTGGAAGACAATAGCAAGTTCGGGAATTAATGGAGTCGGATCCACGTCAAACATGTTCGGAAATAGATAACAGAGTAGATATTTCAGAAACAACAGCCTGGAGATACTTACATCAGATGGGACATATAAAAAAGCTTGACAAATGGGTCCCTCACAAGTTATCGGATGCCAATAAGATGATTCGATTAACATCTTCATCTCTAGCTTCTCGATTAAAAAATTATTCATTTTTAGACAGAATAATCACTTGTGATGAAAAATGGGTATTATTCAATAATTTTAGGCTGTGTTATCAATGGCTCTCAGCTGATGAAGAACCAATAAAATTTCCGAAACCTGATCTTCACCCGAAAAAGGTGTTATTGGTTGTTTTCTGAACAGGCAAAGGCGTCGTGCACTATGAGCTCCTAAGTCAGGGGCAAACCATCACTGCAGAGGTCTACTGCACGATATTAGACCACTGTCAGTCTAAACTTAAAATATTCGATCCAGGACTAGTGAATAGAAAAGGACCCTTGCTCCTTCAGGACAATGCTCGGCCACATACTGCAGGGTTGACCAGGGATAAACTGATAGAGACTGGATGGGAAACTTTACTCCACCCGCCATATTCCCCAGACCTATCCCCCACTGATTATCAGCTTTTCAGATCAGGCAGAAATATTTGATAACCCGCAAAGCCTAGATTCGGAGTTAAATACGTTTTTTGGCAGGAAAAATGCATCGTTTTAAAAAAATTGGGACCTTCCGTCACATAGGGATAATGTTGTTGATTGTAACGGCGATTATTTTGATGAATAAAATAATTGTATATATATTATTTTCTTTAATTTTTAATTACCTAAAAAAATACAGAACTTTTGAAAGGACCCTATATATATATATATATATATATATATATATATATATATATATATATTACATTGAGTTTGTTTTATCGACCGTAATTATAATTCTTTTTATATGCTGTAGGAGGGGTAAATTGAAAAGAGGTTCAAACTGTGATTATATTTATGCACGCCTAGATTGTAATGTTCCTAGAAACTCAACCAAGGGAAATATATTCATTCATCCAGATGAGAAGAGAAAAATGTTGAATTGGGTCATTACGGTGAGAGCCAGCCACCCCGGGGACACCGCACAGATATAGAAATTAAATCTAATTTAACCGTTTTCATAACTGTACGAAAACAAAATTACATAAGATGGCAGAACTACGTAATGTTTACTGTCTTGTTCATAGAACTAGCAACAAATTGATAACAACTTGGAACAAAAACATGATAAGGGCCTTCTCAGCCATGTGGACAGTAACTAAATGGACGAGGAATAGAGGGGTGTAGAACGTGAACGAAACGTTAAATTTCTAAAGCAAGGCTGTGAGCATCTATCCCACGAACAATCTATTGTTTTTGTAAAAAAAATCCATGTTTTAGGGTACAAAATAACTTGTATGTTTATTTTATAGGGCGTTTTATCATTTTCAGTATGCTTTTAATAATATAATTTTATCTTATTGGATTTGATTTATTTGTTTCTTATGTCCACTACAAAATCTCATTTATACCTTTCAAATTTTATTGTTTTTTATTATTATTATATAGGTATACATTATATATGGTTTAAAATTAATTATAACGAACTGCTCGATTCAATCGATACTTTTTATACGATACTTGAGTAGTATCGAAAGTTTTATTCGATGCTACTCTTGAGTAAAAGTATCGATACTTTGTGGTATCGATTGAAACCTATCTGTCGCTTTTCCAGCCCCACGGGGCTTCCTCTTTCCCTTTCTATGGTGAATATTTCCCTTCTATCCCCTATTATCACCAATAGTATAATTCTCCAGTCCCTATTTACGTACTTATTTTATCAAAACTGTGTACTTGTATTCATATATTTATTATTCTCATATATTCATGTATTTATTACCGTCATATTTGATTTATTTCATATATACATATATATTTTTTATTTTAATCACCACTATTGTTTTGGCATTGTTTCAATGTTTCTTTTCAAATAGATGATTTATTATGTTTTCAGTATGCAGGTCTGGTTTCTCTGACAAGTACGCCTCTCAACTGTGGACCAAGCATACGAGTGTTACTGGAACGTCCGAAAAATGAGAAGCTCACACTTCTTCTTCCTGTAGGCTATCCGGCTGAAGACGCAACTGTTCCAGATCTAGAAAGGAAACCTCTTCAAGACATTTTAATTGAAATTTAAATTATAAAATTTGAACGTTATTTGGATTTTATTCAGTAGCGAGGCATGGTCTACATGTAAAGGCTATTTTTTATATATTTTTCGTATTAGGTTAAACAAAATTATGCTTTCTTCAATCAGAAAAAAAAAAAATCCGAATAAGTGACACTTTTCCGTCCAAGCTCTTATAAAGAAATTGTCATCAACAATTCCCACCTCTAGATCTCTAGACTTGCTTCAGTACAAATTATGATAATAGTACATTTGTGCCTTCATTACACTTCTTGTTATTTTTATGTAGACATCAAAGAAAAAATAAGCGAAAATAATAAATTTAAAACACTAATATGTATAAATAAATAAAACAAACTTATTTTTGAAATATTGTCTATTCCACTAAAGATATATATACATATATAACTACCGGTTTCGGCTTTATACCATCGTCCGGTCTAGTTATGAACTAAGTCAGTTTGCAGAGAGCGACCCTTCAAATACATCTCAGGTCAAAGGGTGCTATTAGAACTTGGGAGTCCCCCGGCTGTACCGTTAGCTAACTCATGAAATATTTCTTAACAAAACCTAGTTCTAAATTTACATAAAACAATGTCACTAGACTAATACATGGAAAAATAACAAATAAATAAGTACAAATACAAGTAAATAATAAAAAATAGAAATAAAATTAATAATAATGTTAAGATTTAGATGGAACCAAATATTAATAACAGATAATACAAACATATATGTGGAAACAGAACTGGTTTAGGGTGTTAACAAAGGGGAATTTCAAAAATAGACCTATTTGAGTAAAAAAAAATAGAACTTTGTAACCTTTTAGAACCGTGCGTAGAACAAAATTATTTCATCTTCAATAGTGAATTATATAAACAGAAAGAGGGGCTAGCGATGGGGTCCAGCCTGTCTCCCCTGTTAGCTGATATATTTATGGATAGAATTGAGAGGGAAATTCTAGAGAAGTCTCCATTTATCAGTAATATCATGTTTTGGAAGCGGTACGTGGACGATATTTTGATTCTTTTTAACGGAACAGAACGACAAATTAACTTATTTTTTGACTTTGTCAACAAAGTCCATAACAAAATAAAATTCACGTTGGAAATAGGAGGTCAAACCATAAATTTTCTGGACTTGGAGATCAAAATTAATAACAAGAAATTCGAATTTAGCATTCACAGAAAACCGACTACAACAGACACGGTAATACACCCATCTTTAACTGTCCTTCCAGTTATAAATACGCGGCCTTTTATTCCATGTTCCACAGAGCCTACTCAATTCCAATGACCCAACAATCAAAAGATAAAGAACTTAAGATTATTAAGGAAATAGCCAAAAACAATAGCTACCCACAAAAAACAATAAATAAAATTGAAAAGAAGGTCAAAAATCATAATTTTAGGAACAAACTGACCAAATTAGAAACACAAAATAAAGTTTATAATAAATGGGTCAGCTTAACTTACCACGGAAAAATTTCAGAAAAAATAGGTAAAGAGTTGAAAAAAGAAGGTTTCAATATCGGGTTTAAAACTATCAATCCCATAAGCCAGTGCCTAGAGAGAGGTAGGGACAAAACAGATTGTTGGATTTGGGTACAGGTTAATGAGAACTTAGAGTAGAGCAACAGATATATTTATTTGGTCAACACCCTTATTACAAAACCGCGTGGTAACGAACACAAAGTCAGTTGTTCAATAATAAGTCCCATACCGCGTGGGAACTACACAAGTCACTCACTTACTGTGCTTGGTAACAGACGACTCACTTTATACCCGCGTGGTAATAAACAACTCACTTCCGCATGGTAACTAACGACTCACCTTATACCCGCGTGGTAATAAGGACGAATCCATTCCGCACACCGCGTGCTGGCTCGACCCAGACTCTCAGTCCACCCCGCGTGGCGACCAACTGGTCCCTCTCGTTGTTAAGAGACGACTCACTTTATACCCGCGTGGTAACCGCCAACTCAACCAACTCAGTCCACCCCGCGTGGTGCCCAACTGCTTACTCACTCATGTAGTTCAAGAGTCCCGCCGACTCCTATCGATTGTCTCGGCGTGTTCCCGAATTCACCCACACTCAACTCGCGACTTAACACAGATATTGAAAATAAAAGCGGTGTTTATAGTCTAGAGTGTGCGACGTGCAGTCAATTATACATTGGACAGACAGGACGTCGTTTTAAGGAAAGAATTAAAGAACACACGGCCGAAATAAAGAACCGAGGAAACCGTTCTACATTCGCAACCCACATAATTGACAATAGCCACACTTTCGACCCATCTACAGGCATCAAATATCTCCATTATTGCCCAAAAAGCAGGCTACTTAATAGCTTAGAACAATTAGAAATAAATAAAGCTAACAAAAGGAACATTTGTATGAATGACCAAATTTATTTCAACTATTCCCCTTTGTTAACACCCTAAACCAGTTCTGTTTCCACATATATGTTTGTATTATCTGTTATTAATATTTGGTTCCATCTAAATCTTAACATTATTATTAATTTTATTTCTATTTTTTATTATTTACTTGTATTTGTACTTATTTATTTGTTATTTTTCCACGTATTAGTCTAGTGACATTGTTTTATGTAAATTTAGAACTAGGTTTTGTTAAGAAATATTTCATGAGTTAGCTAACGGTACAGCCGGGGGACTCCCAAGTTCTAATAGCACCCTTTGACCTGAGATGTATTTGAAGGGTCGCTCTCTGCAAACTGACTTAGTTCATAACTAGACCGGACGATGGTATAAAGCCGAAACCGGTAGCTATATATGTATATATATCTTTAGTGGAATAGACAATATTTCAAAAATAAGTTTGTTTTATTTATTTATTACAATTTTCCACAATATGTCCGCGTTTCTCAACTTAGAAGTTACTAATATGTATGTGTTAACATTGAATTACTATACGTAAAACACCACAATTAGAAATATTTGTCATATTCATTAACTACTTAATAAAAAAAATTGCAATTTAGGTAATTTATAATTGAAATTTCGCGGGTTCGAAATCCGGCTGATGTTCTTAGTTTTTTTATCTGGGAAGTTAAAAATCTTGAACACGCTGTCTTTCGGAGCCTGTATGATGTCACGTACTCGATAAATACCACTTCCATATATAAGTAAAAATTTAGGGCTATAAATTTAAGATTTTCATAGTCGGACTCATTTCCACCAGAGTGACAAAAGAGCGCTCTAGTGGGCGATATGACCTAATTTTTAATAACCTGCAATTTTTTCAAATCTTTTGATAATAAAGGGACTCAAAAATTTCGCTCAAAATTTTGAGCACAAATATTGAGCTTATTTTTGTACAAAATATTGAATGGTCGTGGACCCCTCACACTACACAAAAATATTGCTACACAAAATTTGAGTGTTGACGAAACATTCATGATGGAATCTCGGCGCATCGCGTTGTACTCAGCCATAGCCGCATACGTTTCTTTGCCCAGGGCAAACCCGGAGGTTGAAAGTAGCGTAGTTGTATTGTGTGCAGTGTTGAAGGAGTCTTTAAATAATAAGAAGAAAAGAGTGTGGGTCAGGAATTATGAAAATCATCGTAACCTACTTCGCGAACTGAGCTTGGAACCTACACTTTATCAACATTTCCTCACACTGCGCTCTCATGCTACAAAATATTGACAGGTTTGCAAACATTTTCTAAACTTTCAGAAAATTTTTGAACGCCCCACAAAATATTGAATACCCCTTTTTTTGCACACTATTTGTCCTCACACTCTCAATATTTTTGCTCAAAACCGACATCTTCAAATTTTTGAGCGAAATTGTTGCCAGTGTGAGGGCCCCTTAAGGCTCAGTAATGGTTGAGATAGCGAGCGCTGCCCTGTGGAGAAACTGCTAACATCACAGCTTCTTTAGGTCATATTCCCGTAGATCTGTTTGCACCTTCTCTACCAAAACCGCGCATGTCCAGAATCATCTCTGGTCAAACTGTTTTATTGCAGTTTATTTCGTTCTACTAAGTATCTAAGTCGGTTTTGAATGCGCTCATTTTCTCTCATAAATTCAAAAATATTTTATATTTAAATAATTATTAAAGAATGTCCTAATTATGAAATATTTAATTTCATATTTTACAAGGGCGTTTTTTGCCCCCGCCGCCTCGCCACTGGCTTCACGTCCTTCTTACTATATTTAAATAATATTATATTCGAGTGTTCCATTCTTCTGTATTATAAATAAATTAAAGTATTTTGTAAATAAACTACATTTGTTTGTTTTTGTTACCTATGTAAATAATGCCATATTTTGTTCAAATGATAGATGTGTGCAGAATGACCCACATCAAAATTTGGAAAATGACCACCATAGGTGGAGAACCACTAAGTGACGTCTATATTGTTGCTCCCTAGCGAAAAAGTGGGAACTATTCGCGTTTTTAGAAGTAATTTTGTGTCTAATAACTAAGTCTGATGAATATGGGCTTTTTACATTTTACTGGAAATTTATATAAAGAATCCTGACTACTTTGTCTTTATAAAGTATATAATATATTATATTATAAGCTTATACCCTTTGGTCAATCCATCTTTTGACATGTTAGAAAATGTACATCCCCTGTTTTGTTGTTATTTGTAAATTTAAACATTTAAATGTTATTAGACTAAAGTCGGACTTGTTTACAAACTCCTCCCTCCTAAGCCTGTATCTTGTCGTTTTATTTATTTATTTTTTTTCCGTGTGTACCGGCCCTTGAAGGGGGCTTCACACCACCCGGAGAGTGGGAAACAGATCTGTTTTTCTGTTTCCTAATTTTATTAATGATGCTACAGCCTGTTGCAGGACCCAGCCACTCGCCGGGTCCTCCAACCTACCTTATTGGCGTTTCCCGAGTGAACTCGGGATCAGAACATTTATGTTTATGGCTGCGTTGCGCCGGGGATGGTCGCAGGTGGGCCGTGTTAGAGCACCCAGCGGTCATCCCCGGAACCACGTTATACTGCCTTTTTTACCCTCCGCTAGGAGGCGACAAATCGACTGAACTCTGGGTAATCAGCCTCACTCATCAGCTTCCGAGGGTTCAGTCCCAGGTACGATCCTGTCCGGCGTATCAACTCCACCCTAGGCCCATCGTACAGCGGACATTCGAGAACTTCGTGTTCTGTCGGCTCGACGCCGCTGCACAAGCAGTTCGGGTTGTCTTCTTCTTGAAAAAGAAGAACTTGGAGTTGAAATCCCCGTGACAAGATAGTATCTTATAAGTCCATATGAAAAATAGGTTAAGTGACTTCTCAAAACTCCGAATGAGAGGGGGGGCGCAGCATAACATTTGTTCTAGCTCATGAACGGCTGTTTGGATAGTTATTTAATTTCACATGTATGATTCGTACAAGCCCAATTGAAAAATATGTTATGTGACGTCTCAAATGTCAGAATAGCAGAGGGGGGGGGGGGGGGGGGCGCATCATTAGTTAAATTAGTTCCAACACATTAACGGCTGTTTGGATTGTCATTTAATTTCTAATTTCACATGTAGAATTCTTATAAGCCCAAACGAAACGTAAAATTCGTAAAAGTTCGGTCCGAAGGACGACGAGCTCACATGCAGGATTCTTATAAGCTCAAATGAAAAATAGATTATGTGACGTCTCAATAAATATGGGCGGGCGCAGCACAAAATTACTGCTAGCACAGTGACAAACGATGGGATAGTCATGGAATTTCAGATGTCATATTCTTAAAAGCCAAATTAAAAAATAGGCTTTTCGAAATTCCTAACGGGCGTTAGAGTTGTGGGGGCATAAGATAGTGCTAGCTCATTAACGGATAATTGAATTGTCATGGAATTTCACAAGTAGTACCTACATATTCTAATAGTAAAATGAAAAATTGGCTGTGTGACGTCACAAAATTCTAAACGGGAGAGGGAGGAATGATAAATGTTGAATCAATAACTGTTTGAATTTATCGACACAACATTTAGTATAAGGATATAGGAGCCAATATGTAAGTCAAATATTAGCGCAAACGGTAGACTGGTTTTGGAGTGGGAGCGAAAACTTAATTAATTAATTAACTCTGGGGAAGTACATTGCCGGTGATTCATCGACGATTTTCTGACTGTTTCCGTACGCCTAAGCCTAAATTTTAGATATTATTGCGTCCATTTACCTAATAGATTGCTCCCATACTAATTTTACAGAAAGGGCTGAAGATGACCAACTTGGCCAATATGCACGATACATCAGTCCAGAAAAGTACATATTTGAAAAATAATTTAAACATATAAGTACAATTGGATGTAAAGAAAAATAAATGCTTCTGTGATCAGTTTTGACCGACTTCTGAATCTGATAATTTAACGCCACTCAATATACATTATACCTAATGTTAATATGTAATATTGTTTTATTCAAAGAAAACTGGGCAACACTGTTGAGTTGTAACCTCGCGTTGGGTTACCTCTTGAGAACAGTCTGATTATAACTGTAATCAACGTTTCTTTTAATGAAATGTAATTTCACATCATACATACTGTCTCCCAGTTATTCAGCATGAGTGAATTTGGTAGGTGACCCGTTAAAATTTCATTTGAATTAACAACCTCGTAAAAAACTGATGAGAATTTGATTTTACTATGATTGTTTTGGTTTCTCTTACAGCCCCTGAGGATTCTCAGGGTTATTTTGACGAAGAACATGAATTCCAATCACCCAAACGGGAAATTTTTCTCCCAGCTCAAATGAAAAACTGGCAACAATCAGAAGCATATTTGGTAACGTAAAATGATTTGTATGGGCCTATTGAAGAAACAATTGTTCTAATACTATCAGTAGTACCATTAGTTTTACTTTTATTAATATAGTCTAATGATTTCCCAATTACATCAGTTAGGAAATATTCTACTATAATAGTCACAATAACATTGATATGTTTGCTTCTTTGTGTACATTTGCAATTGGTTTTTTGTGTAAAATGGAATATATTCGAGTTAGGAAAATATTTCATAGTAATGCAACCACATTAGTGGAGTTATGTTTGATTCTTTGTATATATTTACACTCCGTTGTCTGAAATGCCTTATATTCCAGAATTTATTAAGTAAATTATCTATAATAAATAGATTTCATTGAATCGACTGGTAAACGCCTAAATATACATATCTACTGAGTTCTTTTATAGAAACAAAATCATAAAATATTGTAAATATGTGAAATCCACATAATCCCTAAAAGGAAATTGATTTATTTCTAAATTGGCACCAATGGAAAAAATATACATATACAGTTGTGGCCATATTACTACTTGTTTAGTGGACTCTATCGATTCGTGTTAATTTAAAAAATAGGTACATGATGATTTCGGCTTTTCCGAAAATGTACATAATGTAATATATTATAATGTCCATTTTGAAATTTTTATCTTCAATTGAATGGGTTGGTATTCTCTTGCGTTTCCCCAAAAAACAATCTGAATCGCATACAATGTAGTTTGTTTAATTTGTATCATAGTTTCACATACATGTTCTGTATATATTATCCAACGAAGACAATATTTATATATATATTATCCAAAAAGACAATATTTTCAATTTTTTTGAATCCAGAGTTTTTATGTACAACATTTTTTTAGGAATATGTTGGTTTCATAATGGCTATAAACAGTGAAGTGAGTGGGAACAGTAACAACGGCATCTACCCCAAGTCGGGGATAGTTAAGGGGGTTCTTCAAGCTCTCGACACGTTGAGTCAATGGATCGACGAAATCCCACCAATAGCTCAGCCGCAACGATTCGGAAATCAAGCATTTCGACAGTGGTACACACGTCTGAAGGAGGTGGGTTCATTCTTTTGAAATATTTATAGTTATGAATGATACATTTATAGTTAACAAGGTAATTAAGCACACAGATAAGGCCTGGTATACAAGATCGTCTATCTGACTCACTTATTTCAGTAGTGATACGCGTCACGACCCCCCAAGTTGTCCTCTGTATCATATTCACTGTGACTTATAAATGTCTTGATTGAATTTAACCTTAAATTAGAGCCAACATTTCTAACGAAGGAATATCCATATTTTGATTCTGTCACTCATCCTATAAGTCACATCATCAAATGACTTAATGTCCATACAAAACTAAATACAGGCAAATGTTTCACTAACCCGGTGGTTGGTTGGTCTCTATAGGAAGGGATAGAGCTGCTTAGATCTGCCGTGCCGCCCTTCTTCCACCAGGCGATGGCCGAGATGCGGGAGTACTTCTTCGAAGGATTCGGCAATTCCACCCGGATCGACTACGGCACTGGCCACGAGATGTCCTTCTGTATGTTTCTCTGCTCCATGTTCAAAGTGGGCGCGTTCAAACAGAAAGACAAACTTGCTGTCGCCTGCTATGTGTTTACCAAGTGAGTACCTCCATTACTTACCGTGGATGTGGATAACTTCTAGTGAAAATATGATCGGATGATTTAAATGAATTTTGGTATCAATATATTTGCTAGGATCAAAAAGACTACCTACTACATATTTTCGATGTATTTCGAAAGCATTGACTTGGTGTGTTCGATTTTGCCATGGATAATGTATTTGTTGTCAGGTATCTGGAGGTGTGTCGAAAGTTGCAGACGGTCTATATGATGGAACCTGCAGGCTCCCGTGGAGTTTGGGCACTCGATGACTTCCAGTTTGTTCCCTTCATTTGGGGATCCTCTCAGCTTATAAGTTGGTATTTTATTTATTTTTGTTTAAATTTTATTCATACTTGGTGAAGAGGGGAGGGTAAAGTCGTGCATTTTTTCTTCTTCATACTTGTATTAGCGTAAGCTAATGTCATCACTACTTTTAGATCGAATTTGGGAAAACGAATAACTAAAATGAAAAAGGTAAATTAAATATTTTTTTCAATATTATCTAAGAAATCAATAATAGTGTATACACCAAAGTCATGAAGAGTATTATAACTGAACACAGCCCACAACACACTTGCTGTCACACATTGAGGATTTAATCCTCATTGTTTGAAAAATTCTTACGGAGTATAGAAAAAATCAAAATGAAAAATTGAATCAACACGGCTTTATTTTATTCCTCGTAAAATATATTTCATTCAATCCAAAAAATATTTGATTTATTTAGTCAGTTCTTTTTTGTTCTAGGTAATCCAAGAATAGAGCCGAGTAAATTTTATCAACCAGATATAGTCGAAATGTACGCACAAGATTATATGTTTATTGGATGTATCAAGTTTATTTCATTGGTAAGTTTCTTAATGTTGTTAGTTATTATGACTATCTTACTACCAGAGCGCTCTTTCGTCGCTCTGGTGGACATGAGTCCGACTCTACTGTGGATGTCCTAAATTTTGCCTAACTAGGCTTATTCACCTAAGGTTGGGGTCATTAACGAATACCTGAAATCGTAGAGACTCGGGATCATAACTTAACGTCCCATCCGAAGGGCGGCGTGCTCAAGGTTTCTTCACCTCCCAAATAAAAAAACCTAAAGTCCTCCTTCCTTACATGTTTTCTTGAGCCTGTACTATTTCAAAATAGTAATTAAAGATTTTTTTTTTTTTTTATGTTACTCACCGCTCTGTGAATTATTTATTATGTTCAATTTGTGTCAATTTAGATGAAACGAGGTCCGTTCGCAGAACATTCAAACCAGCTGTGGAACATCAGTGGAGTTCCCTCCTGGGAGAAAGTCAACGCAGGGCTCGTCAAAATGTATAAAGCTGAGGTAACCAATCAAGATTAGTCGTTGTCTTGCCGACGGTGTTTTGACAACAAGGCGTAAGCGGCAATCATTAAATTTTTGAGGACACAAAATGATAAAACATTAATACCATTACTAATTTTATGATTTGAAACGTTTATTATGTTTTTTTTTTTGGAACAAATTGTAAATTGGAAACATTTAAGGATGGTAAAAGATTATAAAGTAAGATGTGCTTCCCCAGAACGAATTAATTAACTTTTCGTTTCCTCTCCAAAACCAGTCGAACATTTGCGCTGATATTCAATATTTGACTTACATAGAGGCTCCTGAATCCTCATACTAAATTTGTTGTCGATAAATGCATTACATCGGCAGTTATTAGAGTTTTTGAGTTAAGTCTCTCCCCTCCCTTTAGGCCGATTTGGCTGAAAAACAAGAGGTGTTGTCGTTAGAGGGTTCTGAATTCACATATACCATTTCGTGTTGATACATTCATTCTAACGGGAGTTATCGTGTTCACAGACAGACAGAAATTTTTTTATCATATTTGGAATCTGGAGATCGAAAAACATGACATTCCGTTGAAAACTTCGCATCGAATTTTTCATCGATTACATAACTTCCCCTACACTGGAGAAGTAAAAAAAGTACAATTTTGGCACTTAAATTTTCTACAAAGAACTTACCGCTCAAACTTCTTTCTCTTGTCATTCAACTTACTCGTTCCCTTACTTTCTATAATTCAGATTCAAATAAGTCCGATTATAAATTGGTTGTGAATACAACCGATTCATGACAGCTTGAGTTGAGACTTTTTTGCAGTTTTAACTCGATTTAATTATTTTTGTCTTTTACGCTCACTTGTCAAAACACATTGGAGATTGTTCGTGTTTCGATACCTTTTTTCGTCGCTTACAATAATTCAAACTCAAATAATTCTATGAATAAAAACAAATAACTTGTTTAACTTATATATTGACTAATTCCACAACAAATATAAATATAAACTAACTTTGTGTATATATTTTTGTGAAATTAGACAATATAAATAAGTTCTTCGTTGTTATTCATTTTGTTAGCTTTCCTCTTTATCAACGTAGGTCGCAGAAATGTATTCGGTCACTCATATAATTTCGATTACAAATTGCTTGTAGATACAACCGATTGATGAATCGATCGATGCATCTTACACTTTTGTTACGTCATCAGCTGCTGGAAGTCTAATCCCAGGTACGATTCTGTTCAGCTAATCTACTCCGTTATACAGCGGCTACATGTCTTACAGTTCCGACGCCGCCGCACAGTTAGGGCTGTTCTCATTCTTAAAGAAGAGCTTTGAATAGAAATGTCCGTGACCTGATAGTATCCGATTAGGTATGAACTCCAATCCTGGATTACAGTATTCAAGTTCACCCTGGATAACATTACCTACCTTAAGATGAAAATGGTAAAGAGCTTATAGGTGCTTTCGCAACGTGATCGTAGACCTTGTGTTCATTATTTGTGCAGATGAGGAATGTATGTGTTTGTATGTCCATTTCCAGGTGCTAGCCAAGTTCCCAGTGATCCAGCACGTTCTATTCGGCAGCATACTTCCCCTCAAAGTGAAGCCTCTTGACCCTGAGACTGAGAAGCGCACTAGGAACACGGCACAAGGCACTTCCTCCAAACTTGGTGAATCCAATATCCCTCCGCCGCCTGGGGTCATCCCTCCTCCGCCTAAGTTCTCCACTCCCTCCAGGTAAGTTTACATTTTGCAGCGCCAATGAGCCCTCATCGCTCATAGAACCCTCCCCGGTCTATTAAATATAATTTATTTAGATCAAAATGTAACACGGCGCAGCCGCCATTTTTAATTGTATTATTAAATGGATGCCTGCGTTCTACTCATGAAATATTCCGTTTTCGAAGGGAAATAACAGAGAAGTGTGGTTCCGTATGGGTGCACATTCACAGTAACAACCCTAAAAAAAAAAACAATTGGGTTCTTGGTTGACCCATGGCACTATAAAATACAATAGATTAAGTCATGAGTTTGGATACTTACGGTTCATTGTGAATATTGATTTAATATGGAGTTATTGCTGTTGATCCTTCAAAATATTAATAATAGTAGAAGTAATCAAGAACTAAACGCGAGCAAACGCGCACATGGTTTAAATGTGTTTTAATTGGGATTTTTTGTGATTCATGCCTGACCTTCAATCATGAGGTGATAATGCCTAGTTTATTTAGTGTAGTGGTCTTTAACGAGTACCGGACATCGCATAGGCTCCGGATCATCACTTAATGTCGTATCTTTTTATTATGTTTTTTATTTACTTCAATTCAATTTTGTTTCATTTTATTCAATTTGTTTAAACGAAGAAAAAGTATTTGGAAACCCCGAAAAACGTGACGGAGATGAACTCCAATAAAAACTGAATCAATGACTTATTCAAGGTAGATTAAATAGATGTAGTTCCCTCACAAGATTTTTTTAAAATAACAAACCAGCTTTCAAGATTTCCGCCATCATCAGGCCACCTGCAAAGCATTCAACAATATAGAGTAATAATCTTCACTATAGAAATAACAATAAAATAAATATAACAATAAATACAACAGAATAAATAATATATGGCAATATTGTAGTGAAAAACAAAAAATAACAGAGAAAAGGAAAAACATACCTGATTATATAAACGATGGATCAAAGGTATACATTTTAAAACTATTGTGTATATAATAACGTGTTTCCACATTAAAAAGAGTCGTCGGTAAATATAAATAACAGAAAAATATGCAATAAATAATAATAATTTAAAAAATTAACAATTTAAAATTCCAGTAACATGCATTTTACCTGCTTTCTGTGCTACTCAGATAGTCATACCACTCCTCACTGAGGCCGGCTCTAGAAAAAGGTAGAAGTGCTTAGATCGGAAATGTAAAATAGCTTATTTTTTTCATATTAATTATTTATTGTAGTAGTTAGTTATTATGGCTCATGTTCGCGCTTTAATTACTAGGTCATATCGCCTACTACCAGAGCGCTCTTTCGTCACTCTGGTGGACATGAGCCCGTCTCTACTGTGGTGGTCCTAAATTTTGCCTACCCTAAATTTTTATTCACCTAGGCTAGGGGTCATTAACGAGTATCTCCCATTCATTGTACAGGGTTGGGGCCATCGCTTAACGTCCCATCCGAAGGACGGCGTTTAAGTTTATTTTACCTCCCAGATAAAATATACTAAGGGCCTCGTCCCGTTTTCGAATCCACGTTCTTGAGCTCAGTAAGCAAGCACGCATACCACTGAGCTACCGGCGCCCTATTATTTATTGTATATTTTTCTGTTATTTATATACTTTAAATTGTTACTTTTGATGCATCGTTTATACAATCTTCAGGTATGTTTTCATTGTATTTATTGATTTTCTCTATAATATTACCATATATTTATTCTGTTACCTTTGTTTTATTTTTATTTCTTTGTAATGAAGAATCTATATACTCATACGTATTGTTGATTGATTGCTTTGTAGGCTGCCTGATGAGAAATCATTGAAAGCCGGTTAGTCTCATTTAAAAAAACAGAAGAATCTATTCCAACTACCGTGAACTTCTCACTACATCAGCCGTCACTGTTTGAAAAATTAAATAATAATAAACAGAAATTACAAAAAATGTAAAATTGTGGTCATCATCAACGTTATTCAGGGTAACAATATATATTTGGTATTTTTAAGTAAACAATATTTTTTATAATTACTATATGAGTTCAATGGGTTTGGTTGCAGGAGCTTGTCGAACGAGTCAGACACACCCGTCGAATGCTGTCCGACCAAGGCCCCATGGACTTCCAAGGTTACCTCCATACCTTCTCAAGACAAGGCTACATGCCCCATTTTCAAGAAGGAATAATACACTCATATATTTATCTATATTTATTTATCTTATTTGCTAATAAAATTGTTTACTTCGTTAGTCGTGTTACATTTTAGTTTAAAAACCTTGGTTTCCTTGTTTCCTTCTGTGTACTTTTAATTCGAAATGGTTCCATTTTTCTGGCGACCTAATATATTGTGTTAGTACAATATAAGTATATATATATTTTTTCTAAAGATTACTTTTTAATTAAAAAAACAGTAATGTGTGAGTGACGCGGTACTCACGAGAATTGATGTGTAAACATCTAAACGCTTTAGTTTCAAAAAACTTGCTGTCGTGCACTGATTTTAATTAAAATTTGTTTTATAATATAATTTTATACAATAAAAAATATAGTATGAGGAATTAAACTTTCAAATTTATTGTTCTTCAATTTCTTTTAGACATGAAATTATAGGTTTGTGATAGCTAAAATAATATATATATATATATATATGTTGTATATATACAACTGTGATTATTATAGTGTCTCTAAATACCGCGAGAATACAGCGTCGATGATAGTTTTCGAATTTGTTGTTGAAATGCTTCGATTAGTATTCATTTGTAGATTAAGTTTGTCATTTAAAAATGAAATAAGCTGTTCGGAATCTCCTGAAATGGGTAAAAACATTATATTATTTGTTGTGGCAATATGACAACAAATATAATAATTATTGATCGATATTTTCAGTAGTTATGATAAAATTTTATGTTATATTTTTTTAGATATTATTTTCTTTTACCACAAATTTTATTTATTGTGACAAATTTAAGCTATCGAAGCATCTTAACCTAAAAGTTTCTTACCGAAAGATCATTTTTATAGTTAGTAATATTCATATTTTAGTTAAATAAAATATATAATCAATTTCCCAGGACTAATTTATCAATTAACTTTTCGCTCCCTGCAAAACCAGTCGACCGTTTGCGATAATATTCAATAGTTGACTTACATAGGGGCTCCGAAATACTCATGTTAAATTTTGTGTCGATAAATTCATTACATCGGCAGTTGTTAGGATTTTTGATTTGAGCCCCTTCCCTTCTGCCGATATTGCTGAAATTTGACAGGTTATGTCCTCATTGGGTTTTGACTTTAAGTATGAAATTTCATCTCGAAACATTCATTACATCGGCAGTTATTGGGGGGTCTTGAGTCCCCTCTGATCCCCCTTCCCGTTAGTCGATTTGACTGAAAAACAATAGGTGTCTTTGGAGGATTCTGGATTCATGTAGATAATTTTGTGTTGATCCATTCATTCTATCAGGAGTTTCATTTTCACAGACAAACACAAAGATTTTTTTTTTCATACGAGTATTTGGAGTCTGGAGGTCGGAAAACATGAAATTCTGTTGAAAACTCCGAATTGAATTTCTAACCGATTACATAATTTCCCCACTTGGTATAGCTGGGGCAGTAGAATGCTTAAGAGATCTCCTTTCTTGAGCAACTCTGCTCTTACTAAAATATATTTTCATCGAAATCCCCATTTGAAAACTTTAGAACTTTGTATTGAGCCAGTTGGAAGTTTTCGTTTATTGCCGAATTTATTATTATAAAAATAGCTAAAATTATTATTTGAACTTATTAAGAAGATATTTCAACTTTCTAGTCTTTACAAATACGGAAGATTAATTTTAAGTACCAATATTTTTTTTTAATATATTAATTTGTATTTCATTTCACTTCTTTTTTGTAGAGAGGTCTTTGTGCGCACATGAATGTATCGATGGGACATAGATGAATTCAGTTTTTTTTTTCGTAATTCTTGTATTTTTTTCATGTTCAAGCTTCTCTGTTTCTCGTCACATTAATGTATGCAAATAAAATTAACTTTACTATTATTTTAATGATCTGTAAAACAGAAAGCAATCGGATGAAGATTGAAAATCTTAAGCAATAGTTAATTGTTGTTTATTAAATAAATAGTTTTTTTGAAATGGTAGTAGTGAAAAGACTAACGAAATCGCTTTGGGAGCCAAATTCTATATTTACATTTCCTCTTATGTATTGTCTGTTCCAACTCAGTGGCGAGGCCCAGGATGCTGATGGCAATGAGCAGGGCGTACAGATTGATCTTTTTACGGGTATCGATCTTGAGAAGGCTGAGGATAAAATAGACAAAGTAGGTGGCTGCCAGAAACACCATCTGGCACATGCTGTACTCTCGGTGAAGTTCCCAGGCCAGTGCGATCAGGATCACGGAAAGGGCATGGTTTACATCGCACAGGGTGTTCACCACGAAGCGATGCACCTTCAAAAAAACAGAAACATGGTCATCTTCATAGAAGGGATCAACTGAGGAGAGATCCTAAGGGTACAAGTGCAATCAATAATGCATCATTTTCTGAGGAAACCATACTCAACATTGTTCGAAGGTAATGACTACTACCTTTTTCGTAAAGAAAGCCTATAGCAAAAATAATTATAAGTAATCGGCAATCAAAATAAACAGCGTAGACCCCGGCACCTCCTCTCCGTTGGTAAGCCCCTCCCCCTACCTGCCTCTTCAGTTTCCCATCGACTATATTGACATTGTTAATTATTATTTATATAATAATATGTTTCCACATTATAAAAAATCGTCGGTGAATCACGGGCTATGTACTTCCCCAGCAAGAATTAATTATGTTTTCGCTCTCGAAGCCAATCAACAGTTTGATATTTGACTTACATAGTGGCTTCTGAATCCTCGCACTAAATTTTGTGTCGATACATTTATTACATAGGCAGTTATTGAATGTTTGAGTCACTTTTGTGGAAAATTTAATAGGTGCCATCCTTATGGTGTTTTGAATTTAAATATGAAATTTCATGTAGATATATTCATGAAATCGCCAGTTATTAGAATTTTTGAGTTGCGCCCTCTCTGATCTCCCCTTTCCCTTCGGCTGATTCCGCTGAAAATTGATAGAAGTCATTCTTATAAGGCTTTGAATTTACATATGAAATTGTGTGCCAATACATTCATTACAGCGGCAGTTATTAGAGTTTTGTGTTAAACCTCCCCCCTAATTCCCTTCCCTTCGGCTGAAAATCGATAGGTGTCGTCCACCAATCAGTTTAATTATATCTCATTATACATGATCCACGATTTGATTAATCTTTAATGAACTAACAAAAATGGGAGCTGTTCATGGAAAAAGGGTGGATATCACTACCTTTTCCCGAATATGGCTTCGGTTATGATGCACTTCACTGAATTTGACAAATAACATTTTCTGAAGACGCTATTTTGGCATATATGCCATTTTTTCGTCTTTCTGTTAATCCTGCTTTAATCCTAAAACTTTTACTTTGATTTGCAAAACAGACGGATGGTATATTTCATCAGCGTTGCGGATTCACAAATGAAATGTTGAATCATTACACAAAACAAATTAATTTTTTTAAGAAACTAAATGCTAGTATACTCGTACCTTGTCCAAGTGTATTTTAAGATAATCAACAGCAAACAGGATGAAGGGAACTGTAATGTTGACATGGCCAGAGAAGCCAAAATTCAATTGGGTCTGTAACCTGCAAATCTGAGCCGTGAATAGGGCCAATGTGAAAATATAGCACCACCTGTTCGTCTTCTTGTACATTCTGATAAGTTCATGGGAATCTCTGGCTGGGATATCTCCTGTAAAAACATACTTCAAGTGTCTATACGAAGGGTCTATTTGAAAAAAAAAATGTTGTCCTGTCGATACATTAATTTTATTGGCAGTTATTATAGTTTTTGTGTTAAGCCTCTCCCCTAATCCACCCTTCCCATTGGTCGATTTGGCTGAAAATGTGTCGTAGTTAGAGGGTTCTGGATTCATGTATTCATTCTGGTAGGAGTTAGTGTTCACAGACACACACATTTGTTTTTCATATTTGGAATCTGGAGGTCAGAACACATGAAATTTGTAAACTCCACATCGAATTGCTGATCGATTACAGAATTTCCCTTATACTTCATATATATTGGAAGTAAACGTTTGTAGAATTTTAACTCTGCATTTTAGGAGAACAATGACATACTTCCAAAATTAGGAGGTGACATTTAATAACATCCCTTAGTGACTAGTATTGACCAAAATATATTATTTACTTTGTTCTCATTGTCATCACCTACTACCAGAGCGCTCTTTCGTCACTCTGGTGGACATGAGCCCGAATCTAGTGTGGGAGTCCTAAGTTTTGCTTACCCTGAATTTTTATTCACCTAGGAAGGTCTTTAACGAGTACCTGACATCGTACAGGCTTGGGACCATCGCTTAACGTTCCATCCGAAGGACGGCATGCTTAAGTTTATTTTACCTCCCAGATAAAATAAACTAAGGGCCTCGGCTGGGTTTCGAACCCACGATCTTGAGCGCAGAAGGCAAGCACGCATACCACTGAGCTACCGGCGCCCTCAAAAACTAAGTGCGATGGCCGGGAAACGAACCAAAATGTATTTGTTTTCACATCTGCTGAAAATAACTATTTTTGCATTGTTCTTTCGGAACATTTATATACCGGAGAGTGAATATTTTCTTGAAAATGTTGTTAACCTAATTAAATTAAGGTTGTGTACTTGTAATAAGTCTACAATCATACACAATCAGTTATTCCGAGAACGATTGACTTAAGTCGTGTTGGCAAGTCCAATTGTTAGATCCTGAAACAAACTATTGCCTCCTTGCAACGAAAATGGTGAGAGGGATCTTATGTCTCTCAAACCCAACTCCTCTGCATAAATAATATTATCTCTCTAAGATAGGAAAAGGAGAAATAGAAAAATTAATAATATACAACACTATTAATAGTTCTTTATTAATATAAACAATTAAAATGATAAAAGTCTTTTCTTTTTAGGCCACTTCAGTAGATTCCTTAAACATTGTACTAGCACAAACTTCAACAATAAATAATTGGCAAATGGTAATACACGTATTTAGTTAGAAGCTTTCCTGATAGAAAAGTTAAAACATTTATATAAGAAAAATGCTCACATCACATGTAGTTAATAATATTAAAAAGACGCTTTGGACAAATACATTTGAAGCTAAATGTAGATTATAAAAATAGACACTTATAAGCAGATTAGTATAAAAAATTAATTTTGTAAACGTTGAGTACCAAGCTCGAAATTCTACAGTTGGTGTTCTGTACGGAGATTCTTGTCCTGTATCTGTATATTTAGACTTTTTAATCAACACCACAAAAAAGTTCTTCATGGCATTCTAAGAAAATATATAAATTATTTCTTGATAGATAATCGACCTGGTGGTACAAAGAATAGCTACCATCAGCATCAGCTATCACTAAACTACAAATTAAAGTATTCTTATTTATTTTTTATACATATATAAAAGTCGACGGTCATATACACACTCACTGACACTTTCACGTGGCGTGTAAATAAAAATAAAATATTTTTTTCTGTTTTTCTTTAAGGTTTTATCTCCCAATTTATTGATTTTTCACTATTTTTTCTTCATTAGAACTTTTGTCAAACAAATATTTTATTAAGTGTCATCGGAGAGTAGTGTTGTGGTTCATGTCCGAGCTTCAACTACGAGTTCATATCACCTCCTACCAAAGCGTTCTTCCATCGCTCTGGTGGACATGAGCCCGACTCTATCAAATTTTGCCATCCTAAATTTTTATTCACCTAGGGTAGGTTTAACCAGTACCTGATATCCAACAGGCTCGCGGCAACAACGTTTAACGTCCTCCGTCGGAGAGTATAAAACTGCTATCATTTCCCCATGTGATTATCTCAGTCATCATGATAAGAAGAACCTAATCTTATGTGAGCTTACTGAATTTTTTTGTTCATTATCACGTAATTTATGTTATTAATTAAATATAATCTATATTGGACCTATAACTATTATACTCATTGATTTGTTCATTCTTTATTTTTATTTACATTCTTACAATTAGTGAATGACATAGATTTATCCTTATATTGATCATAACATTCTTTATGCAGAACATATTCTATGAGTCGACCTCTAGCTTCTATACTAAGGGCTTTAACACAGAGGTCGATGATCAGCATAAAGAATATTATGATCAATATAAGGAAAAAATTGTTTACAATAAAGATCAGCAAATATTTAAATGTAAATTCTATACTGGTTTTATTTATTTCCTCTTTTAATTTCGACAATCAACACCAAGATAAATCCTTTTCGGATAAAAGGGAATGATCCTAGTCCTAATGGAAAAAAAAAAAAAAAAAAAAAAATCTATTATAAAAGAAGAAACTAATTTAATCGCGATTTTTCGGTGCCCAACATTCGCTATCATCCTGAGATGGGGACCTGTTGCCTGGTACTAAACATGCGACAAAGAGGTTCTGTACGAGTTGAATAAAGACAAAAAAGAAGATAAAAAATAAATTAAAGAAAACAGAGCTTTCTGTTGACCTCGAAAAACACCCTGCATAGCGCTTGAAATTGGGAAAATTTTGAAAAACAAACAGAAGAATTGATTCTGGCTTAGATAATAGTCACAACTTTTTCCGAAGTAAGAGTATACATCATAAAACAGAGAAGTTAATAGACAATTGAAAGCACATTGAATTTCTAGAGTGCCCTAAAAAGAGTGTTATTCGTGTTTTGAAATTTCTTCCGCTATGGTTTTTCTGTCGTTCGAGCGCAACAATATTTAACCATTTATTATCTCATAAAATTTAAAATTTTTATAGTTGGCAGTTTCCAAAAAAAAAAAAAAATTAGAGATTTAAAAAGAAGGGCCTCCCTGCTAGGGAGAAATTACTTTACAGGGCATGAAGTGTAAAATTTCGCGCTTGATACAAGTAATAGATAAAAGATTGATAACATATAATCTGATATTCATTCATAAATATATAGATTCATATAAGTACATAATATGTACTATATTATAAGCTATAGAACATAAAACTAAAAAAAATAAGTATATAATTATATATTAATACGTGATAATATAATATGTATATTTTATATGTATGTAAATTTATATTGGACATATAATACATTAATGATGTTGTATAATTATTATACAACATTGATATATAATGTATACTTTAGGATATAATGACCATTACATATAAAATAAGTATTACTGTATTAGAGTAAGAAAATGAGAACAGAAAATAAAAATATGCATGGTACTTTTGACAATAAACATATGAAATTACAATTTTTTTTAAAACAACAAAAATCTATGAATACCACAACAATATATCACAATATGTTTCAGTTAGACAACTTTAGAAAAACCAGCTAGCTTCTATTTGATAAAAAAAAAAGGAGACTGATTTTGGGAATGTTGAAAATAACAAGACCCAACAGAGGAAAGATCTATTTCTATTTTTAAATTGAGCAAAAACCATTTCAGAATATTTATAAATATTTAAAGAATACTTGATATGAAAAGTTAACAGATCTTTTTCGGGGTTAAAGGGAACAACATACACTGGTTTAATATATAATTAAACTATATATTTTTTTGTTTAAAATCCTTTGCGTATTAAAAGGAGGAATGAGGGCTACGAATCTTGTTGTTTTTGGTCGTGTGTTTGTCTGTCTGTGGCAGCCTCCTCTGTCCACACAAAAAATCATAGCAACTTGGCATTCGGAACATAATGTGTGTCTTAGTGGGTAGCAACAAACCTAAGCAGGATGGGCGGTTCCAGAAGAAATTTTGATTTTTCTTGCCTATGGATGTTTGTTTAGAACATGCAGAAAGCCCACAGCTAATAACATATAAAACGCTCTAAAGTATTTTATTGATGAATCCTCTTAAAATAGCCTTTACTTGGTTTCTTAGATAACATTTTTTGAATATTTTAGAAATATTTTAGAATATAGAGAAACTACTATCAAAGAGCACCACTTTTCAGTAGTTAGGGAATTCAAGTATCTTGGGGCTCAATTGTGACTTACACTGACAAAATAAAACTAAGAGACTCTGCTACTGTGAAAAGGAAGGTACTTAGAAATATTTTTGGACCTATTTTTGAGGATGGCAGAATCCGGAGAAACAGGCAATTGAGAGACCTCTATAGGGGAGTCGACCTGGTGATCATGATCAAACAGGCGAGATTTCGTTGGTTAGGCCTCATAGAGAGAATAGTTGGAGGTAGACTCTCGAAACAAGCACTATACAATAGGTTGGACATCAGAAGATGGGGGGAAAAGGCTTTCGATCAAGACGAATGGAGGAGGATTGTGACGGAGGCCTGGATTCTTTCAAGAGCGTAGCAAGAAGAAGAGGAACTTTACAAGTGTACGGATTCTTTCCCCTTTACCAAAGGCCAAACAAAAATTTCGGTCAAACAGTGTTTGCCTAATGCAGTAACACCGAAATACAAGAAAGAATAGGTGTGGCAAAGAAGCTACATTAAGAAAAAAATTTCAAAAGAAAGGTACCAAAAAAAAATAAGACAGAAAGAGACCACACAAGAAATAACAGGACTCAAGAAAGATTTGGAAGAATAGCCAGCCAAGGTAACTGAACATGCCCTTCAGTATGGAAGAGAGCAGGCTGGCATGATATATGTGTATGGAACGGAAGTAACATTATAAGAGGAGTATTGAAAGAAGGCGTGCCCTGGAAAAAGCAGTGAGGAAGTCTCAAGTGCAGTCAGTACAAATCCTGGCCTGTGCGGACGAGCGGGACAAGCGGGACTTGAAGTCGGGCTTCCTTGCCCTCGAGAATACAGCCAAGGAAGTTGGACTGAAGGTGAACGAGGACAAGACGAAGTACATGGCCGCAGATAGAGGAGTAAGACAGAACCTTCCCACCATGAAGATCGGGACACAGTCCTTCCAGGATGTCCGAGGCTTTGTATACCTCAGCTTGAAGGAGAGTTGCTGCGGCCAATCGAAGCTACTATGGGCTCCAGCGTCACCTCAGGTCTCGACTGCTTACCAAGCCAACAAAGATGGAGCTCTATAAAACTCTGGTCAGGCCTGTCCTGACTTATGGGGCAGAGACCTGGACGATGACCAGAGAAGCCTCTAGATATTCGAGAGAAAGGTTCTGTGGAGGATCCTTGGTCCGGTCCAGGAGAACAGCATGTTCAGAATTAAAAATAATGCCGAGGTCGTTACGGAGTTTGAAGAGCCCAAGGTCACAGACGTGATAAGACTGGCGAGGCTTCGATGGGCAGGCCATGTGCAAAGGATGCAGGAGGCTGAAACCCCACGAAGACTGATGCTAGTGAAACCGGAGGGAAACGGAGGACGAGGAAGACCCATGAAGAGATGGATGGACGCAGTCGATGGGAACGCAAGGAACCTTCGGCTTCGAAACTGGACAACGCTTGCGCTGGACAAAAATCTTTGGGGGAAGCCTCTGGAGGAGGCCAAAGCTCGAATGGAGATGTAGCGCCGAGGATGAAGACGATGATTGAAAGAAGTCAGAAAAAGTGAAGGAGACGGAGGTAACCGATAACAGTCCACACATTACTTTGTCTCAAAATAGTACTCACAGTGCCTTGAGATTTGATCCAATTCGCGGAACACTTAAATCTAAACAATGATTATGTCTAAATAATTTGAAAATAATTTTCAAATATAATACTAACAACTCCGCGGAATGAATCTTACACCATTATAATATTATACAACATATGTAACTGTCAAAGACAGTTTGTGAACATTTTGGTTTTATCCACACAAAAAAGAAATCCATAAGAGGAAGTATTACGTAGGGATTGACTATTCGGGAGAAAGTTTTATTTCTAGGAAGGAAAAAAAACACGTAGGGATTAAGCAATGGTCGCATTATGCCATCAGCAGCATAAAAATGCGACAGTCATCAACAAGGCAAAAATTATCTTTGTTTTTAAAAAAACTGAAAATGTTCCATTCCAAGAAATGACTTTACAGAACACTTTTCTTTTGTGCAAACCTAATTTCCTTCTTTAGATGTACCCAATCGTTATGCTGCAACAATACACCTCTACTCAGTTCAAGGATATTTAGTTATTAGAAATATATAAATATTAAACATTTAAATAATGTATTAATGATTAAATATTTCATTACTTTGACGTTCACATATTGGATGTTTCACGCCACAACGATCACTCATCCGGTATAAAATTTCTCTCTGAATCAAGTGAATTTAACATAATTGCGTAAAGATTTCATATTTTTTTCTTAAAGGGATCTTGAAGCTATTACTGAGAGTAACATTTGAAGACTATTACTAATGTTCTCTTCAAAGCGATGGATTGCTATACTCTTCCGTTTTCCAAGAAATTTAAAAAATAGCGTAAAAACAAGAAAATGTTGTTCCCTAAACCCCGCTGGATCATATGAAAAATAAAATTAATACTATCTACACCTATCTCCATTATCAAAATGAATTCGATATCTATTATCTATCTTGTTTTTCTTAATTAATCAAAAAATAGTTTCTTATAAAAAAAAAAGTAGATTTAAGAAAACAGTTGAGAAATTATTTCAGATATGGATGATGTACACAATAATTTCTACCACAAATATAAAATATATATATATACTTATATAGTTTTCTAAGTCAAAAAAATATAGTCAGATCTATTTGATCAGAGTCTTCAGATTGTATCACATATAACAGTTTCAAAATAGTTATTTTAGAAATAATAAATAAATACGTCCATGAACATAAATTGAATTAGTTTCTTTTTGATATAAAGAATTAGTGTTCCAATTTATAATTATAAAGAAAACTTGTCAAAAGTATAGACTCCAGACAGCATACATAAAGTTACATACGATTAAATAATTAAAAGATAAATTTCACAGAGTGATCAATAATAAATTTAACAAAGCTTTAGTTAACAACAAGTTTACCTATGAAATAGTAGGTAATTTGGCGGAAAAAGCATTCGTTGCGAATCACACAGTTTGACATAAATATTTAAGTAGGAACAAGAAATAATCATGAAATTCATAAATAAGTCAAATATAATTAATGTAAAATAATTTGTTAAGATATAAAACTTGAGGTATTTCATTATACCTCTCACAAATAAATAAAATAGCTTCACAATTATTTCTTGGTCACATACGTTAATATTTTACTTCTCACGGAAGGTTTGAATTAAAAAATAAACAGAAAAAGATAGAGCATAATTAAAGAGATCACGGGAAGGAGCATTTTGAACGGTACCAGTGGTACCGATCACATAGAAAGCAATAAGAAAACTTAAAGCAGAAGTAATGCCATAATAATAGCCTTTTCTTAGGCTAATATAAGTAAGAAGAAGAAGATAGATTAATTGTAGGAAATCACGGAAGCCAGTGAAGCGTTTAAAGCGACCAGAGGAGCAGATACAAGCGACAGGAAGAACAAAATGTAACAAGGCTAAAGGCCCCCGAAAACCATTATTTATATAGATTTGAGATACGAACAAAGGAAGCCCGAGACAAAGACAGCAGAGAAGAGCTCCAGAGTAGAACTTATATAGTTTAAGTCCGCTGTTAGGAATTCCTAAAATATTGAATAATTCAAAATTGGTAGCAAATAATGAGTTACAAAATTAGAATGATACGAACAAACAAAAACTTACCATATGCCACAATTCCCAGTAATCCATTTATTACATATAATAAAAAACCCACAACAGCATAGTGGCATTCTTTTACTTGAAATATCGCCCAAATTGAGGACACAGTTAACACAGCATGAGCAAAAGCAGTAGATCTAGACAATGCGGAGGATGACATAGCTCTTTCTTTGTTGGAACTATCATATTTTGTAATTTTAAAATATAATCATAACACAAACAATTTGGAGATTAAAGATTTCACTACTAACGTCAGGTGAGGGTTTATCACTAATTGATAATTAAATTTAAAAACAATAACCGGGCCGAAATAAAATTGACATAAGCAACAGCTGATTTATCTATGTCATTTGAATTCTTTCTTTCAAGGAATTGAATAATCACTGAACTTCACAAGTTCCTTGTTTTACTTTTCAAACATTATTATAGTACTAAAAAATATATAAAAATAAAACTGAAAGTACTTTTTTTTAAATTTAATCGAAGTGATTGTAAGAAACTTTTATTTCTTCAAAAAATTCCCAATATTTTAAATGTTCAATTATTTTTATAATGAATACTATTTTTTTATAGTATTGTAGATATAATTATGTTCGTAATTATACCAAGATCTACTTTAGACTGAATCTACCGGGGGAAGGGGGGGGGGAAGATAACTGAAAAAAGAGGGTAAACCAAACTGTGGTACGCATACCTATTTGACATAAATATTTAAGTAGGAACAAGAAATAATCATGAAATTCATAAATAAGTCAAATATAATTAATGTAAAATAATTTGTTAAGATATAAAACTTGAGGTATTTCATTATACCTCTCACAAATAAATAAAATAGCTTCACAATTATTTCTTGTTCTCATACGTTAATATTTTACTTCTCACGGAAGGAAATTAAACAGAAAAAGATAGAGCAAATATTAACTATATTAAATGAACTCGGAACAATAGTTTTGTTTCTCTTGATCTGTGAAAATCCTAACTTCTTCATCCATCTTTTAAGGCGCCAGTAGCATGTCTGTTTGCCTTCGGAGCTCAAGGTCGTGTGTTCGAAACCCGCCCGAGGCCCTTAGTTTATTTTATCTGGGAGGTAAAATAAAATTAAGCACGCCGTCCTTCGGATGGAACGTTAAGCGATGGTCCCGAGCCTGTACGATGTCAGGTACTCGTTAAAGACCCTTCTCTAGGTGAATAAAAATTTAGGGTAGGCAAAATTTAGGACCACCACAGTGGAGTCAGGCTCATGTCCACCAGAGTGACGAAAGAGCGCTCTGGTAGTAGGCGATATGACCTAGTAATTAAAGCGCGAACATGAGCCATAATAACTAACTTCGTTCATCTTTTTCACAAACACATATCTTTTTCTCATCAAAGGATGTTTTGGTACACATTTTAATTTCACAATATTTCGTTGAATGGCCAGAATAGAGAGAAACCTTACTGTTTCCTTACGCAATCGCTTTCCCATTCAAGTCGTTATAACGAATACGTTTCTAACTTTAAGAATCTAAATGGTTTTTGTGATAGATGAGGGTCATATTACGAACAAGCCGAGTATTAAGGCATCTGTGGAAAAATAAAAGGTTGTATAAGAAAAATTAGGAGGTTATATTTGGTTTCCGTTATTTTTGCCGGTTTATTGTTGTAAATAACAATGTCTCAAAAGTTTTATGTCTTAAGAGAACAAATTGATAAATTAAGTTTTCTTTAAGGTTTCGACGGTGTGCTCAGAAAATGATTTATTTTGAGTCACAACAATGTTAGGTTATGTTCACTAAACGTACGTCTACTCATTTTTCTTATTATTATTTATTATGTTTTTCTTTTTTATAGAAGTTACTACTTAGTTTTAATTGTTATGAAGTGTACTGATTTCAGTGTATTAAGCCCACAGTGTTATAATGGCTGGCACTAGTGTGATAAAGCAACTTCCTCCTAAGGATCTGAGGAATGAACTTCGACAGTTCGTTCTTGCTGTCAGTAAGCAATCTGTACCACGTACTGAACTTATTCGAGAATCATTTACTCTACTTAAATCTCTCCCTGCTTCTAAGCATGCTGTATTCGAATATTTTTCATCATTTTTTGAAAAATCCGTGCCGAACTACATGCAGGAGTTGGAAGTAAGTCATATAAAAATAATTTATTATTTTTTACCGAATGTTAACCCTATTCACTCACAACCAAATGGGAGAAAGGCTTATCTGGATTTATTGAATACATTTTAGGGTACATCGAGTTGAGTTTTTGGCTAATGTGCGTAAACTGGTTATGCCCAATTCAGAATTTACTATCTAATCTCCACATTCATTAGACAAATAAATGTCTCCAGCAGGTAATTGCATAGCGTGTAGCACAGCAAAGGACCATTTTACGAGCATGCCGTCCTTCGGATTGAGCGTTGAGCAATGGTCCCGAGCCTGTGACTCGTTAGGTACTCGTTAAAGACCTCTATTCCCCTGAGTAGACAATATAGATGGAATTAGGGGCGATGCCTAACACAAAAACTAATAACGCGTTATTTACTAATAAACCGTTGTAATGAATGTATTGATACGAAATTTCATATGTAAATTCGAAGCCCTTTAAGGACGACATCTATTAATTTTAAGCGGAATCTGCCGAAGGGGAGGGAGGGATCAGAGGGAGACTCAACTCAAAAATCTCAATAACTGCAGTGGTAATGAATGTACCGACATGAAATTTTATATTTCATTCCAAAACCCCTTAAGGATGGCACTTATTAATTTTTCGCGAACAATTAGAAACTTATCAGATATTAACTGTTCCCATATTTTATATAACTCCTTTTTTTTTTTTGTTCTAGAGTGAACTGAAAAATCAGCAAGTACAATCTACATTTGACCATTCTGTAATTGATGAAATTCATCAATCCTTACACAATTTTCTTACTTATAACCCCATAGGATGGTCTTACATAGTTTCCAAGTGGTCATTAGAATTACTAGGTATGTACTTGTAGATGTATAACTTAAAAAAATATATATGTATAAAAGATCCCTTACATTTGATTTTGCCCTCTATAGGAGCCCTGTCCTCCAAGTACTCGGACCGTGGTCGAGCCCCCGTCAATGGCTCTTTAAGTGACAGTCTTCAGCAGTGGATGTCCTGTAAAGCTACCAGATCTTTGTTGGACCTGAGCATTTATTGCTTACAGTTCTTAGAGGAGAAAAACGACTCATTCCGTTGTATTACATTCCTTTTGGGTACAGTACAACTTATATATATTTATTTATTTATTACTACATTGAAGCCTATTAAGGCTTATTGTAGAGAGTTTGTGTACAAATAAATATACATTTTATATAATAATAAAGTAATAATTTCACAACTTAATAAATTTCTAAATATTAAAATAAATGCGCACATTTACTTATAGGTATATGCAAAACAGAAAAATATATACTTTTATATACATACATACACCTATACATATGATAATAACTTAAAAAAAAAAAAAAGTAATAATAAACATTAACTCAAACCACTTTGTAATTAAACTGTAAATAACAAATATTTAACAAAAAAAACTTAATATGAGACTCTCAACTTTAATTCATTTCCCATTATTTTTTATTTATTTTTTTTTATTATTGTAAGTTAGATTTTTTTTTATAATGTTTGCTTTTTTAAATTAATAGCATTTAGAATATAGTAATAGACATCATTAATTTGCTCCATAGAAACAATCTCTAATATTCTAATAATATTACTTTCGTCTTCATCAGAGTTTTTAATATATTTAGATAAATATCTTTCTCTAATATTATTATAGAAAGGACAGTTTAATAAAAAATGAACAATATCTCCTTTGAAGTACAACTTATAATTAATATTTTATGTTTATCTATTTAACCTGATGTAAACAAACCTATTTATTTTGGTCCATTTCTGTTGTCAGATACATGTGTTCGGAATACTCCCCATTTCGACTGGGCTGTTGCCCACATTGGCAACTGTTTTCCACAAACTGTTATATCAAGGGTTCTTGTCGCTGGTCTTCATGAATTTGCTTTCAATCAAGGAGCCACTAACGTAATGATTGTTTTTTATATTAAAATTACAAATATACAATCTAGCTTCAGTTTTAATAATAACTGTATTTAAAGACTGTAAAGAAAGATAACAAATATATTTGCTAGTTTTCCTGTTCTCGTTACCCTAATTAGAATATTGCACCCTTTGCAACAGCTGTTAATTACTTCACTTTTACAGAATGAGTTCGCAAAACGTTATATGTGCAAAATGGTTTATATATTATTGTATCGAGTCATTGTACTTGATTCAAATCCCCTTATCACAATTAATATTTACATTATAACAAATATGGACAGGTCCACATGGACCTTGCCCAAAAGGCTATCTGTGGGCTTTGGACAGTTTGAACAATACTTTTAGTTCCATTAAATGAATTTTAGTAAAATAAAATACCACTTTGCTATAGAAATATAAATTTTTATATAATTATATTTTACATAATTATCATTCTTTTAATTTCCACAATAAATTCTGAGATAATTATGGATTTTTCTATGTATTTCTGACTTTTTAGTCCATTTGATTAGACCGATACTGAGGGTGGGTGTTGTCTCCGGAAACGTTTATCGTTAATATGACAAACCGATTGACTTGAAATAAATTGGGAAATAGATAGCTCCATAAAAAAATATTATTATATATATATATATATATATATATATATATAAATAATGTTACACAATTCAGAAACTATATATATACATTTTCTTCAACTAACCACTGAATTGATTTTAACCAAAGTTGATAAGAATGTATAAGGGACCTATGAATAATTTACGTTATTCCTTGGAGCTGTTTTTGGAGTGCTTATTTGAATTTTTTATTTTTAAAATTACGCGTAGAAACTAACGATCTCATTTTTCTTCGAAACTTCAGGAGACTTATTTTGAGAGGTCTCTAACAACAAGTCAAAATTCGATTGGTTCACTCTTGACTGAGATAATAGATGTTAACTGAAAATTCAAACATTCAAATTTCAACGAGAAGTTTTTTTTAAAAATGTTTGTCCAGATGAGAGCTGAAAGGTTGTTATCCTTGTAATTTCAAAACTGTAATTACTTCAGCATAAAACGCGTAACTTTCAAACTACTTGAGCGTTGTGCTTGAAAGTTGCTGATCCAGTTTCAGTTCACACCTTAGTACAGTATAAAAAGGTTTGTCTATTTCGATCCATTGGTTTTAGAGGTATGATGAACGGTGGAAGTATATACATGTGGACATTTTACTTATAGAGATTTTGCAGAAATTGTCTCATTTTGATCCTGAGGTCATAAACTTTGCCTATGGAAAAGTAAAAACGAAATAGGGCGATTTATTTAAACTTTTTATTTCTCAGAGCTTTTATTTAAACGATTCTTGTTTCTTTAAATATTTTCAGTCATAATCTGGTAATGATACCAACATGAATCTATACCATTTTTTTCTGTTGGCTAATTATTATTTTATTTTCGTTTGTTTATTACCTTTGTGGTATTTATAAATGTGTGCCTTTTTCTCATGGTCGCTTCAATTTTCAGAGACCTAAACTGAAATCCGTTGTGGACATACTCATCCACCTAGCCGGTTGTCATCGCATCGACATTGAAAAGGCATTTAAAGACTTGTTTGAGGTTGGTAAACATTGTGATCTTGTTTTGTAAACTTATATTTCTTCATTGCAATGTACAATATTTATTTATGTGTTATTTTTTTCAGTGGAGTTTGGATAAGAAACTGGAAAACGACGAAAGAGGAGGAATATTAGAGAAAAATGGAACAGTTCCTTACTTAGTCACTTTGGCATCGCTTTCTCATGTTCTCCTCTCACCTCTGAGTGAAGTGGCTTTACAAACATGTAATTATTATAACCATTAAAATATCATTATAAGAACTGAGGCGTATATATATATATATATATCGATTTACGATTTTTTGAAAATATTAATTGGAAATTTTCAAGCTATGTCTGATTTACTTCCGCGCTAGAACGCATTAATGAGTCTGGTCTCCTCAGTTTGTGTCTGTCAGTTGGTTTTATTTTGTGCAGCTTCTCTCCAGTTGCGGGCTCCGATCGTACTCCTGTCGTCTTTGGCAACTCCATCTATCCCAGTTTCGCTGGCCTACTCTTCCCACTCGGTCCATGCTCTCTGTCAGTCATTTCGCTATCGTCCACCTCACTTGCTGTGCTCATCTCATCCTTCTCTTTATACACCTAGTAACGTCTACACCTTCGAACAGCTTTTGGTTACATCTTCGCCACCAAATGTCCTTCCCTGAAGAGGCAAAGAATCTTCCTTTCGAAGACAATTAGATCTCTTCGCCATCGAGACCAACACTTGTCGGATTAGAGTTCTACAAGACAATTGTTGTGCCCCCAACGAGTTGAATCCTTAGGTGCTTCTCTAGTATCGGTTGGCTGTATTTTGTTGTTGGAATAAACTTGAGATCTCAGGTACGTGAAGTAATGAACTCCCTCAAACCAATAGAAAGACGGGGCTGCGAAGTACTTCGGACGCATGAGTACAGTTTTCGTCTCGTCCACAATTAAATCCATGTTGCCGGCTGCACTCTGTAGCTCAAGGAACGAATTATCCCTGACATAGAAGAACTCTCTATTATGTCGACGTCGTCAGTGCTAACGAGTTGTGTAAGTTCCCGTGATCTACAAGCCCTCACAACTTTCTCCTGGGATAGTTTAGAGAGGATTATGTCTCTTTGTGTCCGCTCTTGATTTGAAAGAGTTGTGAGAGGTCCACCCCTATGCACACCTTACATTGCCTCTGTCCCGTGATCAGTCTTACCATCCTTATGAGTTTTCCAGGATGTGCATTTTCACCATTGTCTTGACAGATAGTTCCGGTATATGATGTCCAACCTGATCCGCCGTAGACTTGTCCCGCTTCACCCACTCCTACATTTCTATTACTTATCAGCTTAAGCTTAAAGTAAAAGTTCAGTTGCTTCTATCTCTTTCTTTTCTTATCACAGATGCACCTAATTATTATATTAATTTCGTGAACCAGAATTAAATGAATTTTGAATGAAGTGAATCACCGGCAGTGTACTTCCCCAGAACGAATTAATCAATTAACTTTTCTCTCCTCCTCCAAAACCAGTCGACAGTTTGGGCTAATATTCAATAGTTGACTTGCATAGAGGCTCCTAAATCATTAGTACATTAGTTTTTTTTTTTTTTTTTTCATCATCGGTATCAGAAAACATTAAATTCCGGTGAAGACTCAACTTCGAATTTCCGATTACATAACTGTCTCTTTACGTCGTATAGTAGGGGGTGTAAAATGTAATGAGGAAGATAACAATAACAGGAAATTTAAAAATGATGTTTTGCTGAACACGCTGTGTTACTTCTTGCATGTGGATGATGTGTATTTGGTATTTGTTGGAAGTGTGTCCCGAAGTGGTGGAGAGTCTGCTCAGCTACGGCCAGGACTGGCTCCAGTTCACCACCAGTCTTCAGGCCATACTCAACATGGTCATACATCTCATCATATCTGTTCCGGAGAATGCCGACCAGATACTCTTCTTGCTCTTGGAGGTGGCCTCTTATAAAACTACCCAATGTTCGTCTCTTGCTGAAGAGCTCATCGGTAAAATTATTTACTCTTTTATTATCATTAGTTAAGTTGGGGAGGTGCCCCCTCCCTTTAATTACTTTTTGGTTATACAAGGAATGGAACAGGATGAAGGTGATTAAGAACTTGCTTTTTTTTTGCGAGATTTTACATCTCTTCTTTATTTTTCCGACCTATTGCCGGTTTAGTACACTGGTAGATGGTTGGAAGTTCGAACTTAGCCCGGGCAGCTTAAGTCTTTTTTTTCTTGCCACTCATTGCTTGCCCACCTTTCAGATAAGAAAGTATTGAAATTTCTATTTTGATTTTATGATGTATTCAGAAATATTTATGGCATCAGAATGTATATTGTCTGTGTATTCATTCGATCGTGTGTCCGTTACGCTATCGCAAGTACTGATTTTGATTAAATTTGCAGCCTAATTTAAATTGATCATCCGAGTTTTACAAGCCGACACAATTGAGATGTTCAACTTTTTTCACCTTTTGTACCTTCTTCTTCTTTCCTATCTCCGTCTGCCTTTCGGCGTGGAGAGAGCCTCTATGTAAGTTATCACAACAGTTGTGTCAACAGACAAGATCGCTGCCACAGCTCCCTGTCCCTGGCGAGGGTGCGCATCTCAGCCATAGTCTTGCCTCTTTCCTGTCCAATCTGAGTCTGGGTCTTCCTCGCGGGCGTTTCCCTGTTGGCCTCGCCTCCGTTCAGTTAATTCATCTAGTGTATTGAATTGAACACAATTTTACTCAAATTGTTCATTATGTAATTGTGAACATATTAAGACCAACAGCATTCGGACTGCGATGTGTTCATTATGTTATCCGAAAAATGGTAAACAACCCAATTTTGAACTTTTTCTGTGGTACTTTCGGTTCGATCTTAGTAAATAATTAATGGATTTTATCCTTTTTGTCGTTATTATTTGTATATTATTAATTTGGGCATAGAATCAGCCTAATTTCAGGAATCTAAGGTCTATATGGTGTATGATCAATAACGATACCAAACTGTTTTTATTTTGGTAAAAGTTTTATGATTCAATAAATAATTTAACAAACGCTTAAGGAAGCACATCGTTTATTTTGGTGAATGAATGTTATAGATGATTATATTTTTGCCTGCCTGTTTGTTGTTAACTGAAATGTATGTATTGGAATACTTAATATCTCAAGGACGCTCAAATATAACTATCCTAAGATTGCAAATAGAACAAATAAGGATAACTAATATAGTCGAGACATTCGCACATTTAGCAAATTATTAGTTACATTTGTAAGTTTTGAAGTTTCCAGATTGACTGGATCCATCGAAATTGATCAAAATAGGCACCGAAAAACGATTGTGCAATGGGTCACTCATCGTGGTTTTTAATGACTCCTCAAATATTTATAAGAACATGAACAGGTATTTTTCTATACTTTTTAAATGTTGATTATTTCATTTTTATTTCACTTATTTCTTACCAAAGTAGCATATTTTATTACATCTTTGAAAAACTGAAAATAAACCTGCGAGTTTTTATATCACAACTGTTCATTAGTTCTCAGTCCGTTATATAACCCTCTCCATCGTAGCATACATTTTATATTTCCCACCCTGATTACTACTAATTATTATTATATTTTTTTGTTATTATTGGTTTTCTTATTTGACTGATTTCAGAGTTGCTAATCAACGAGCTGGCTGTACTCAGCCGAAGCAACACCCCCAAAATACCTTTCTTGGAGTCTGTTGGCAAGAGGGTCGATGATCTCTTTCCAATGCTTCTCAGTGGAAAGGAGCTTCACATGAATACTACTGTCTCCATGATTTCTTTTATTGGTATATCAAACTAATAAGCTATAAACTCAATAATACATATATTTTAATTGTCAAGATTGAAATTTTCACAAATATTTAAAAAAAAGTGATCAATAGCCTCAAAAATGAGTGAAAAACAAGTAGAGAACTAATTTATTGCCGAGCATTGTAGTCCGTGCATTATAATTATATTTTTGTGAATGTAAAAGTATCAGAATACGTTATTTATTTCGTAAAATCTGTCTATTCCCTTCATAGGATAATCTACTGATAAGAAACAATTGCCATTTGTAGATTACTTCGGTTAGGTTAGGTTTTATGACTCATGCCCGGGCTTTAACAACGAGGTCATATCGCCTACTACCAAAGCGCTCTTTCGTCACTCTGGTGGACATGAGCCCGACTCTACTGTGGGAGTCCTAAATTTTGCCTACCCTAAATTTTTATTCACCTAGGGTAGGGATCTTTAACGAGTACCTGACATCGTACAGGCTCGGGACCATCGCTTAACGTCTCATCCGAAGGACGGCGTGCTTAAGTTTATTTTACCTCCCAGATGAAATAAACTAAGGGCCTCGGTCGGGTTACGAACCCACGACCTTGTATAGATAACTTGTTATGTATCAAAACAACCACATTGCTTGGTCATTCGAAAAACAGTAAAAAAAAAAAAAAAAAAAAATTTTCTTTGACGTATAATAGGGGGGGGGGAGGGGGGGGGGGGGGGGGGGGTTGAACATTTTTGCACTTTCGGGCGACAATGTATACGTTTGGGACATCGGGTTTCAAGTGCGGATTGCAGATCAAAACAACTAAAAAAGTGTGTCTTCAGGTTATATCCAGCTTCTTGACTCGGCCAATCCTATCCCTCCTTTTTTCGCAAATAAATCTTATTTTTGCTTATAGACATATTTTTTCAGTTGCGTCACGGGCCGCACGAAAGGCAGAACCTTCTTTCATTGTTGAAAGTGAGCACTCTCAAGTTTGTTTCGAACATTGCAAATGTACTTTCCTTTGATTATACGAGTATAGCATTTTATAAGAGTTTAAATAGAGATTGTGTGATGTGTTTCTCAGGTTGCCACCAGAGTAGCGTCCTGCCAAGATGTGTCTCCTTCGTGCTGCTCCGTTCCACTGATGATGTTCATCTGGCCTGTGTGGTTAAGCTGTCCCAAGGCTACAAGTGTTCTCAGGTGTTGGCTCCCGCCATCAAACTAGCACTTGACCACACCAATCAGCAATATCACAAACTGGTTTGGGCCAACCTTATTAAATTGCTCAAGTAAGTAGCCGTCCTTCATGGGTCATATAGTCTATTTTCAGATAGATGAACAAAATGTTTTCGTTGATGTCTATATTAAATGATGATAGTGTATTAAAGAGAATTACTCGATTCATTCTGATTATTTGTTTAAGTATTAGCTCGTAACTGCGGTGATGATGACAATAACGTGATGACCAATGTCATAATTTCTATTAAAAGGATAATGTACGCGATGCATCATCAAGATGTGTGTTCATGAATTTGTAAGTAGAAACATTACTCGCCGGTAGCAGTAGTGCTTACTGTGCTCAAGATGCCGGTTCGAAACCCGGACGAGGCTTGTATCTCTTTATCTGAGAGGTTACCAGACCTTGTGCATGCCGTCCTTCGGATGCGAAAAGAAAGAAATGTAATTCAAAACCTCTCTTAAACCCTTTACTACCTAATTTTTATCTAATCGATTGGCAGAAAATACCAATAGTTAACTATTGTTCATTTTAGACAAGCAACAATTGAGCAACTCTTTTTGTAAATATGAAAGTGTGGATTATTTTCACTTACTTCTAAGCCAATGACTTGAGACACAATAATAGAGACGGAACTTTATAAAAAATAAATAAAATAATTTCGATTGTTGTGACTCTAGCAGTCAGATTGCTCTTTTCGTCACCCTGGTGGACTCAAGCCCGACTACTGTGGGAGTCATAAATTTGGCCTATCCTAAATTTGTATTCACCTGGCAGGGGTTTTTAACGAGTACCTGACATCGTACAGGCTCGGGACCATCGCTTAACATCCTATCCTGAAGGACGGCGTGCTTATGATTATTTTACCTCCCAGATAAAATAAACTAAGAGCCTCGGGCAAGTTTCGAACCCACGACCTTGAGCTCAGAAGGCAAGCACGCATACCACTGAGCTACCGGCGCCCTCATAGAAACTTAATAGATAAATACTTAAAAATATATGAGTACAAAATGGGATAATATTAATATATAAATACATTTGTAATACGCAGATTCATTTTTCAATTTATTCAAAATTAAGATAACTGTTTTTAAAACTCTTCCGGAAGTGTCTTTATCAGAACGATATTTTGGGACTCCCTTCATCAGGTCTCAATGTGCGAGATATAGAAATGAGAAAGAAAACAACGTAACAATAACAAATATTTAAAAAAATATATATACAATATAAATCAAATATGAATGAATAAATAAAAAAAAAATTAATGTTTCAGGTGGGAGGCCAGCGGCACATTGATCTCATTGCCAATACTAGAAGCGGTCTATTCCAATTTGACTGAGATTGGAGAGCTGCTTTGCGCCGAGAAGGATGTTCAGACTGCGCACACGATAGCAGAACTGTTAAGTAAGCCAGTCCTGGAGTATAGTGAGCAGCCCGCCATCCCACTCCTCCGGGCACTCATACAGGCTCTCATTGCCTACTTTTATATGTGTGTTATGGGATCAGGTGAGCACCTATTACTTTAATAAATACAATTTGTTTATTTTTAGTTCACCGCCATTTAGTCTATTGTTGTATTATTTGCTAACTAGGATTGAGAATCGTGAGAAAGCAAACATCGCTTTCAATATGTTATATAAGGATAAAAGAATAATTTCATAATTTTTCCAAAGACATTAGAAAAGAAAAGTTGTTTTCTTGATATGTTCCGCTAGTCAGTGTTTACAGAAATGTTCAAGCTCTATTTCCATGTAAACATGTTTTTTTCAAAAAACTACTTGCGTTTTAACAGTTATTCTCATTTGTTACTATTCTAGGATCACATTTTGACTGAGTTTGAAAGACATTGAAACATCCGCATAGAAGTTATTTCCCCTAAACATGAAACTATTGATTCTGCCTGCGATTTTGGGAATAGCCTTGAGAAAATAAGGTTATATTATTAAGGATATTATATTATTTGAGGAGTTTAGGAAAATATTTCACTGGTGGGGAACAGTGGCCCAGCATAGATTTCATTTTGTAATCTAGTACTACTCGACGCTACAGTCCATCCTCAAGTCCTGGCCTCCTCAACAAATTCCATCTGTCCAGAGCTACCGTCCGCTAGCTCCTCATCCCCAGTCTTCTGGAGTCCCTTACAATGTCCTGACTCCATTTGGCTATGGGTCTACCTAATCTTCTTCCATCCGGGATTAGGTTCATCATCTTCTGCACGGCCCCTACATCCTCTGGATATGGCCAGCCCAACGGAGTCTCTATAGTCTTATATATTTGGGTTATGTTCACTTCCTTAGAGAGAATGAAAAATTCCCGGTTGTACCTCGTCCTCCACACTTCACCTTTTCTCACTGGCCCATATATTCGTCCCAGTATCTTCTTCTCGAACGTATCCTTCGTCCACCTTCTGTCTTGTACAGGAGGGTTTTCGTCTCTCTAGAGATACGTAGCACGATTTAAAGTGCTTGAGTGGGCCATAGAACCTTAGCTCCGGTTGGCTGCCAGGATTCGACTATCAATTTCTGTTCTGGCGTCACTTTCAGATGAATAGCCGCCGACGTCCAGTAGGTTTCCATTATCACCTCCTCCAGTCATCATATACTTTGTTTTTCCTTCAATAATAATATGGCCGATTCTTCTAACCTCTCTCATATCTTTCTCACTTCTGGCAATGTGTGACTCCCTCGCGGCCTTTTCTAAAGCCACATCTAAAGAGAAGTTTGAAATCTAGCCTTATTTTTGTTTGGAAGTTTTGTGCAAAAGGCAGCTACTTTCCACTGGGTCTCTGTTTCCCTGTCAACGGAATTTCATGTTTCCCTGATTCCAAAAATATTTTTAAAATATATGTCTGTCTGTGAACACTATAACCCCCGATAGAATGAATATATCGACACGAAATTTAAATTTATTGAATAATTCAACTTTATTGAATAATTCATTCTTGGAAATACTTATGAATACCTTTCTATTATGAAATACCTTTTTATAACGGCATCATTTTACTTCATTTTTTGAAACTGTAAAATGTTTCTCAAGTAACATTTATTATCTTTTTTTTTCTCTCTTATTTTTCGTTCTTTCCGTATGTGAGCAGAGTGGATAGAGCAGTTGAAGGGGGTGCGAGTGGCCTGTTCGATGATGAAGAAGCTCTGTAGCTACGGAGGTGGGGCTCGGTCCTTTGCACTTCGGGAACTCCTGGAGAGTTCCCTGTTCCGGATGCCGTCTATCCTCTTCGGGGCAGTGCCTCCCCTCTCATCCTCTCTCCTTCAGTCCCATGTCAGCCTCTTGGAGGAAAACAACAAACAGGTTCGTTATCCTGGATCTCATTCATATTGTATTAATATTTCATCCTATCATGCCCTTATACAGAGTGATCTTGAATGTATGTAGGTAATTTCAAGGAAAACTAAGCCAAACTTCAACTTTAAAATGTCTACTAATTGCCATTAGGGAATACGTTAACGCGTAAAGCTTATTTTGGCAGATGTCATTAATTCATGTCAAACATGGGAAAAATTTCCTAAAATGTGAAATTGACTCACCATATCGTCACCTTAATACTACAACTAGATAACTCGAAAATCGCCAAGTATGGGATAATTGTACCATTAGTTGTATTTTGCAGGTATCTTTGTTGCACTAGAAGTAGACAACTCTAAGAAAATATGTTAAGAACTTATGTAAAAATGTCAGTAGTTCAGTTTGGGTCATTCTACAACGGTTGATTAAAAAAAAAAAAGAAGATTTGCGTTTTTCTCAAAACTAAAATTTCGAGTTGTCTACTTGTAGTATTAAGGTGACGATATTATCACCGGCGCCAAAGATTGACACTCGCTTGTACTAGTAAATGGCATTAGTTAAAATGGCAGAAATGCGCAGGAACCTTACAGTATGCTTTATAGGGAATATCGGATTTAAAATTATCTGTATTTTGATATGAATTTACAGTAAAAATAATTGTTCACATTAAAAATAAGGATAGAAAAGACATTAAAATACAAATGTAAAAATTATTGTGTGGAAGGGATCACAGCCTGAATTTAACCTGAAGTGAAAATCTGTTAATTCCCTGGCCTATCCAAATAAATATATATATTTTTTTTCTCGAAATTTCTTACTCTACAACTTTTGTTTTATAAGCTTTTTTTTACGAACTCGGAAGTATATAATTACCAAAATATATCAAAAAAGTTTTTTTTACCAATAACTTTTGAATAAGGCATTTTCTTATGTTTTTTTAGAACTACATCCTTTGTTAGTCTATCTATCTATCTATCGTGGCGCTACAACCCGGTGACGGGTCCTGGCCTCCTCCACCAACAGCCGCCAATTGTCCCGATCCTGTGCGGCTGCCATCCAGTTCCTGGTGCGGAACATGTTTCGGGCATCTTCTGCCACACCATCTGCCCATCTCAGCTTAGGTCTTCCTTGCCGTCTTACTCCATGAATGGGCTCCATTAGCAGCTTCTTCGGCATTTCCTCAGCTTCCATCCTGGCGATATGTCCCGCCCATCTTAACCGCCCAATCTTCATGACTTGCAGAACATCTGGTTCTCTATAGAGTTCGTAGAGCTCCTGGTTACACTCCTCCTACTTGCACTCCTCCAAATATTCTGCGCAGAATCTTCCTTTCGAACACCAATAGGCTCTGTTCGCTCATTTTCGAAGTTGTCCAGGTTTCTGAGCCATACAGAAGAACTGGGCGGATAAGGGTCTTATATAGAACGACTTTAGTCTGCCTGGATATGTGGTTGCTTCTGAAGTGCTTGCTGAGACCATAGTAACACTTGTTTGCCGCAAAGATTCTTTTCCTTATCTCAGTTTCGTTAACATTGTCTTGTGTAACTATGGAGCCCAAGTACGTAAATTCTGCGACCTTCTCAAATTTGTGGGGACCTATTTCAAGGGTCTCACCTTGGGTAGGCACTTCTCCAGTGACCATGTATTTGGTTTTAGTTGCGTTCACCTCAAGACCCATTCTTCCTGCAGGGCCCATTCAAGCCCTAAATGCGTCACTGACTGCCCTTTCAGAGCGGCCCACTATGTCAATGTCGTCAGCATAGGCGAGAATCTGTACAAGCCTGTTAAAGATGGTTCCGCCCACTTGTATCCCTGATTCCCTGATGCACTTCTCGAGAGCTATGTTGAAAAGGAGGCAGGCTAGAGCATCTCCTTGCCTCAGACCTTTCCCTGATTTAAACTCCTCTGATCTCTCTCCATTGACCTGTACCATACATCTTACCTCCCTCATCGTAAGCCTGACCAGTCTAAGAAGTTTCTCAGGTATATCAAGGTCCCTCATTGCCCTATAAAGTTCTTCACGATAAACGCTGTCGTAGGCAGCCTTGAAGTCAACGAATAGGTGGTGGGATCTCTGGTTGAACTCTCTACCTCTTTCGAGAATCGTTCGGAGGGAGAATATCTGGTCTGTTGTAGATTTAGCTTTCCTAAAACCGCACTGGTAAAGACCAATTATGTTCTCCGTGTGAGGCTGAAGTCGTTGGAAAAGGATGTTCGAGAGGACCTTGTACGCGCAGTTTAGGAGAGATATCCCTCTGTAATTGCAGCAGAGGAGTTTGTCTCCTTTTTTGTGTATGGGACAAATCACTGAGGTGCTCCAAGAGTCTGGCAGCTCTTCTTCGGTCCAAATGGAGAGTACGAGGTCCTGGAGTACTTTAATGAGCTCACTTCCACCGTATTTAAAAATCTCAGCAGGGAGTCCATCTGGACCAGGTGCCCTGTGGTTTTTTAGCTTTTCTATGGCGTCAATGATCTCGTCCTCATCAGGAGGCTCCAGATCGGATTCCGGCCTTGGTGAATTTGCCACTTCCTCTGAGTTCTCAACTGTTCCTTCGTTGTTGAGGAGATTTGAAAAATATTCTCTCCATTCAGCGAGAATGTCTACATTGTTAGTGAGGAGCTCTCCATCGCTATTTACACAGTAGGTTTGCTTTTGCATAAAAGGTCTTCTACTTTGGTTCACATTCCGAAAGAAGTCTCTAAATTGCTTTTCACCCCGGAGGAGCTCCGCTTTAGCCAGTTCTTCTCTTTCCCATGCACGTTTCTTATTACGGTGAAGAAGCTTTTCTTCCCTTCGTCTTTGGCGGTAGTTTTCAACTGTCTGCCGAGTTCCTCTTTGGACCATTGTTCTGTAGGCTTTGTTCTTTGCATCTGTGACTACTTTGCATTCCACGTCAAACCAGGGGGACCTCGGTTCTTTCCGCATGGGTCCCAATATGCTCTCAGCGGCCTCTTCCATTGCTTTGGAGCAGGCTTTCCACTGTGAGTTCGCGTCGCCGTCGTTGTTAATTACTAACAGGTTTCGGTCCAACGCCTCTGCATATTGGACTCGAATTTCTGGGTCCTTCAATTTATTAGTATCGAAGCTTTTGCGTTTAGGGGCAGGTCCTCTAGATCGCTTGTTACTAATCCGAGCGTATATATGGGCAATACTCAAGAAGTGGTCTGAATCTATATTGGCTCCCCTGAACGTTCTAACGTCAAGAAGGCTAGATTTGTGCCTTCTTCCAACCAAGATATGGTCTATTTGATTGACAGATGTCCTGTCAGGTGTGGTCCAGGTACCTTTATGGATCGATTTGTGGGGGAAAAGTGTGCTCCCTATAACAAGATCTCGTGAGGCAGCGAAGTTTATTAGCCTTTGGCCGTTTTCATTGCTATGTTCATGGAGGCTATGCCTTCCAATTGTTGGGGCATAGATTTCTTCTTTCCCTATTTTAGCGTTTAGATCTCCTGCAATAATCTTCATATCATGCCTGGGGCATGAGTCTATTGTTCTTTCCAGGAGGTCGTAAAATCTGTCCTTCTCATCATCATCTGATGTCTCGGTTGGAGCATGGACGCTAATAATGCTATAATTGTAGTAGTTTCCCCGCAGCCGAATGTAACACATCCTTGGGTTTATAGCTCTAAAACCAATGACGTTCTGCCGGTATTTTCCTCTCACAATGAAGCCAGTGCCGAATTCGCGGACCCGTTCGCTGCAGCTGTAATATATGGTGTGATTTTTCTTTTGTAAAATGTCTTGTCCAGTCCAGCGGATTTCCTGGATGGCAGATATGTCTATTTTGTAACGGTCAGTTTGGTCTAGGAGCAATTTAAGTGCTCCGGGTCTATTAAGGGACAGAGTGTTCCAGTATCCAAGATTAAAATTCCATTTGGGGTTGCCGGGTCTTTTCCTTGAGTGTCTGATCCAATCCGAGGCTTTTTTGTGTGGTTTCTGGATAGTTTATTTTCGGGTAGTGGGGCTATCAACCCTCTCTACGTACCCTAGTATGCTGATGGGGCTGCCATCTTTGTGCCCGCATACCTGCACCCCCTCCGGGGCGGCTGCCTAGGGAAGGTGGCCCTAGGGTGTGTGCTTGTAGTTGTCCTTAGTCTGTAGATGTGGGGGTGTATGTAGTGTGCTGTATATAGTGTGTTGTGTGAGCGTTAGTGTAAGTGTTCCCCCAACCTGGAGGACCAGTGGCTGACTGCAGCCTTAAGCCTGTTAGTCAGTATAAGTAATTATTTAGAGCAGAAAGGATAAAACTTTCATTAATGATATATAATGCTTTTGTCTTTAGGGTCACTTGGCAATCCTGGCACAGAAGCACTCGCGAGTGTTCCATGCTGGTGTGATCGGCACGGGGAAGAGGAAGAGGAAACCGGAGTGTCCTCTGGAGAAGGACAGGGTGGTCCACAACACACAGCTTCTGATGGGACTCCTGAGGGCAGGAGTGCAACAGACGGAGGCTCCTCAGGCCACCCTGGACCCGGTCATAGCTATAGCTCTGCTCCTGGTGGAGCTCATCTCTCCCGATGTTATGTACAACGGGCTGCCCTGGCCGGAGGAGGACTTTTGTAAAGTGGGTATTTACAGTTCCCACAGTTGAAGTACAGTAAAACCAACGTTAACCGGTTCTATCAAAATAGCATATATTGACGCTAAAGTTCTTGGGTTCGTGCCTCTTCAGATTGACAAGATGAATAGAGGATAGTAGGGACTTAGGGGATATTACTCTCTATCTACATGGGGAAGTTGTGTTCTCTGTCAAAAAATCAATGATGAGTTCACAATTGAATTTTTTTGTTTTCTGAGCCCTTAAATTCAAAAATGAAATAAAAAAAATATGTCTGTGTTCTGCATTACTTCCGATAATAGAATACCTCATCATGCTATTGTCTATATGATTCAGACATCATTTTCTACATACTGTACGTATTGGTTTATGTTTTGTAAGTATATGTATAGTTGATTATTGTAGCTCATGGTCGGGCTTTAACTGCGAGGTCATATCGCCTACTACCAGAGAGCTCTATTGTCGCTCTGATGGACATAAGCTCTACTCTGTGAGTCCGAAATTTTAGCTACCCAGGTTTATTCACCTCCCAGATAAAAAACCTAAGGGCCTCGGCCGAGTTTCGAACCCGCGATCTTGAGCTCAATAGGCTAGCAAAGTTTATATAGAAAAAGAAGGTTTGTAGATATATGTGATGTTCCAACGTGGTGAGGCCTAGCTAGTTTCATATCGCTCTTACTACCACCATTTTCCGAATACATTTCTGCGATCTGTGTTGATATAGTGGAAAGCTAGTAACATAAATAAAAACAAAGAACTTGCTTAACTCTTATATTGTCTAATGCCACAAAAATATATAAAGTGTACTGGTTTCTGTGGTACACTTTATGTACGAGAACATATTTTTGTGGGATTAGACAATATAAAAGTTAATTAAGTTCTTTGTTTTTATTTATTTTACCCCTATTTTGTTAATTATAATAATTATTGTTCTGCATACTATTATTAAACATACATCTATAAATAGCCCAGCTCTTGTTCAAATAATACGTGGTATTTGTTTGATTCAGGTGACAGTGGAAAGAGACCTTGCGATCCGACGGATCTTGGACAGTAAACCTCTCGTCTGGTCCTTGCTCACCTTCATCGCCCACCACAGACCAGCTCTTTGTTACTGTTCTGTCATTCTTAGAGCTGTGGTAAATTTATATTTATTATATTATTACCTAAAATACCTGCCTTTAACTTGAATTATCTTTATCTGCCCATCCCTTAAATGGGGCTGGTGATACTAAAAGGTGATAACATTACATCTGTGTAATCAATATTATAACAATATATTGCCTGACCGGCCATCTTGAGATTTGACTAATTACTAAGACAACAGAGAGTTTGAATTAAATAAACAGTGGTTATTACTTATGATGAATTTGTTTTGTTATGACGCTATTTCCCTTCTGATTGTGTATATTTTTATGTCAGGTGGCAACTCTGATCAGTGAATGGTCCTCGACGAGCCAGGAGAGCAAGGACAAACTGCTAACGACCACCAACAGGCTAGTCCAGCTGATGTCTCTTGGACAACTGCTGCCTCCACCCTTCACCGCCCTCTCGGACGTCTTCCCTCACATCCCATCGCAGCAGGTAACCCATACTAACTCTTGTGTCTCAGTCTCATCTGCAAGAGAGATTTTGACAAATCTTTAATATATGTTTTGTCGCAGCCCCGTTGTAAAATTATTTGGTACAATTCTTAAAAATAATGAAGGTGAGTCTTGAGAAAGACTGGAAGGCGTCTTCAGTGGTCTGAGGTGCGGTGTTATTTTGGGAGGCCGTGGAGAAGACCGTCCTCTGTTAGCGTTCTCTTGGTATGGAGTGCGCTCCATATATCGACTGTTTTATTGTTGACCACTGTAGGCTTGATGACGCGTGTAGGTGGTATCTACAGGCACCCTGGGTGAGACGTCACCGCTCGAGGAAGGGTGGGTGTCATTTCTGTTGGCTGACCGGTCTCTGGTTTGAAGCCAGGTCCGAGCGAACTTCTCACTTGGCGCTACTCAATTTTAGGAGAATCTCGTTGCATCAAAAATACTAGGGTAATTTCCAATTTTCAGAATATTCCTGTGAAAAGGTCGCCCTTTTAGGGTCACATTCCAGTCTTGAGTTCCAAAAAAAAATACAAATATACAAAATGGTTAGTGCATTGGTATCCAGCTTTGTTGAATACATTTTCTGGCTGATTATTTGTATGTTGTTCTGTTTGATGAGGTGGTGACGCTGTTGAGAGAGTGCGTGTGGAACTACATGCGTGACCACGTGCCCTCTCCAGCGTTGTTCGGGCGGGACGCTGCCGGGACCATGTGGCGGGACACAGCCACCTCCCGGCCTCCTCGACAGTACACCGAGCCCATGCGGGCTGTCATGCTACACAACATCTCCTCTCTGGGACCCCTCTTCTACACACTCTTTGTCAAGGGACAGGTCCCTGAAGACGACTGAAGATGTATTTATATAGGAACGTGAAGACCATGGGACAAGCACGAAAAAAAAACTTATATTGACATATATTAGCACTTGGTATTTAATGTCAAAGCTAGACCGAGCAACGCGACTCTACATTAGGACTCCATATATGTGAAATAACAGCCGTTTAGCTAAAATGATATGGGCTAATGTTTCGTTTTCTTTTGAATTTCAGTGGTAGAAGATAATATTAAAATAACAAATAGACGATAGGGAGGGTGTAGATTCTGTGAGGCGAAACAGCTAACCTCACGAAGAATTCGTTATTGATAGGGGCTGCAGAGAAATAAGAGAAAAAAAAGAGAAAACAGACGAAGTGGACAAGAGAAAACAGATAGCAGTTAAAGAGGCGTATAGACACGCGAGCAACGAGCCGAACATTAGTCAGTGCGCATGCCTGGGGAATAGCAGGCGCTCAACAAGGGAGGCTCGGGGTCTGCTCCACCTGTTGTCGGTTTTTTGACGAACCATCAAAGGAATGTTCGGCTCGGGCTGCGGTGTGTGTGGACTGGTACCAAGCCGAACCGTCCCGACTTGACCCGAGCACTGTTGTTTATAACCAATATAATAACCTTCTCAAATATTTAGGTTTTTGGAAGTGCACGTTCTTTTTTTTTTTTTAATTAAATATATATTTAAATATTATTCAATAAATTATATTTTATTATGGCTTCTGAAGACTGGTCTCAGGAGCTTCAAATTCAGTTTGCTCAGGCTATGAGACTGTACCCAGTCATATGGGATTTAAAACACAAATTACATTTTAATAAAATAAAGAGATTGGATGCTTGGGAGGAATTATTCAAACACTTTTCCTAAAAAAGTGTTCATTTTAAACAATTTGCATGTAAAAATAAATTACGTTTCATAATAAATTCGTATCCGTATTAATTGTACTACAAATATGTAAATTAATTACGTAAGTAGCTACCTACCTTGAGCATTTTCTGATTGAAGATTTTGAATAGTAATAAAATGATATACAAATATACGTAAATTTGTTATCTGCAGGTTAACTTATGCATGCAGGTTATGTTCGTTAGTATGGTTGTGGAGCATCCAAATGCTCGGCTCGTCTCTGTTCGGCTTGGAGTGTGTTCGTTGAAAACTGAAAACGAGCCGAACAGTGCTCGGTTCGTTGCTCGCATGTCTGTACTAGCCTTAAACTATAAGTATCAAAATATAAAGGGAAAACTAACAAAAAGGAAAAATCATACAAACAAACAAGAGATGATCAACCATTTTTTATTATTCATTCAATAATTTCGGATGATATTAGCTATTCCGTTCCAAAAACGAGTCTATTCTAACTCACCTAGTTTTTTTTCCCCTGAAACCTCTTCAGTTCTCGTTTGATATATACTTCTATATGTTTGGTGCGGTTATATGTTTTTAGAACGTAGTAAACTCCCAGTTTTCACTTCAGTTCGTTTTGATGTTTTTATTTTTTATTGTATTTTGTGAAGGAATATGAAAAATTGATTAACAATACTTGATGTTAATCCATCTTTTAGGGAAAAATTTCGTTGGAGATATAAGTTAGCCGAGAATCGTTCTTGAAAAGGAAGAACTCGATATCGGTATAAACAGTTCCATTGAAATAGTTAAACAATATTTCCTGAATATTCGATTTGGACATGTGTCATGTTCTTTCTGTGGTCCTCACGTTCCTACTTAAATATAGCCCAAGGCTGCTTAAAGATTATATATATATTATATATTAAAGACGACCTTAGGGTATGTTCCTGGTGTAACAGCGTAGTGGTGAGAAACGTCCAGTTGTACACAGCCGAAATTCAAAGTCTATCAGTGAAAACTGCTCATAATTACTATGTATTAATCATTACTGTGAATATTTAGCTAATTATTAGTAATTATTTTATGTGTAGATGGAAAAAATGAGACCTAAGATTATGTGTAAATTTAACGAATTCTATATATTTTCTGATAAACATGGACATGAGTCCGACTTAATTTATCGTTTTGTTATTCTGTTAAATATCAAATATCTTCAGCGTAATTCATTTTCAATCTATCACAATTATGTTTACATCTTTGCATGTCCTCAAAACTTGTTATAATTAGGGTTGTACTCTTAAGTTTCAAATAATTTATTTTTTACAAACATGCTACTTGACGCCTCAAGTTTTTCATTCGGTCAAAATGTTCTTCAATCTCTTTTTATCTTATCTTCAAATATTTAACATGTTTATTATCTAAAAATGTGTTTAAGATCCGAAAAAAAAATTGCATGTACTAATCTATAATAATTCTTCGTTTCTTTGAGACCTATTTGAGTTGATACTATTGATCATCACAATCAAAATATAATAAAATCAGTTGATTATAGAGTTTGCTAGCTTGGCAAAATTGTCTATACACAAATAGGTCTAAAAAGAAATACGAAAAATTAATATGAATGCTAGAAGATGATGGACTATTTTTTTTATACACACCTCCCGATGATAAGTAGGTAAAATAAAACAATAAATAGTCTTCACACTGTTTATTTTATGAACCAGAATCGGTTTTGAAACACTACCTTGTCATCCTCAGTGGCAGATAACCATTTTGTGCGGCCTTCTGATGACACTATCTGTTATGATAACAATTTTGGTTGCATTGACATCAGGCTGTAGTAGCTTATTTTTTTTTTTTTAAGTAAGCCCAACAATTCTCTTTTTTTAATTTTTTGCTAGGACAGAAATAGTATACAATCATTGTTTTCTTCTTTCTCTAAAGTTATGGAACATGTTGAATGAATGTGAAATACAAAATTGATACTTGGACGTGACATGATGAACCCGACCACAAATGTGCAGTTATAGTGAGAGATGGAAGGACGAGGACGACCCGGTCTTATACAACCTCTGTCTATATACGAGTATATATCTATAATTTTAATCTATCGATCTCTCCAGGCTAGCTCGCACGAAATGTTACATAAATCTATTAAATAGATGGTCATGCAGGCAGTTATCTTATTTGGTATTTTTTAATTGTATTCTATAGTTATTGTTCTCTAGTCTTTGCAACTCTCTTTCTTCCCACTTTATTTTTTAAATTAGTTTTTTCAAGGCTGCAAGTTTTGCAAGACTCTACAGTCAGATTCTAAAAAAATCCAACTGATGAGATGTTGACCGAAAAAATGAGGACTCGTTAAGAAATGGTCAAATGTAGAATAGACTAAGTAACACTTTACATACATTTAAGAAATAGACGACCAAAAGCTACAACTAAAGTATACAGGTGTATTAGAAATCTCAGTAAACATCACGAATTCATATATTTTAATATTATTTTTAATTTATATAGTAAATGTTAAATGAAACGAAAACTTATTACATTTATGAAGGATTTGGATGAATATATAAGAACATTTTTGCCGGTGAATGTCAATACACTGCGCACTACCGAAATTCGACTTTCCTATCTCTTCCACTATCCTCTTATACTATGTACCTTTGTGTCTGTTTATTTTTGCATGCAAATTTGCGTTTTGTAAAATATGTTATCCAATTTACTATTGTTTATCAAATAGCTTTAATAATTATTATTTATCATTGTATATTTTTATTATTTTGTACAAATGTATATTTATGAAATTAAAATTTTACATACCAACTGTTCTTTTCTTTGTAAAAAATAAAAATGAGATATAAATATAAAAATAAGCGATATAAGAATCCTTCTAATTACATGGTTTATTTTATTTTATTTTTTTAAGAAAAACCTGTCAATCGCAATTTCGTTCGCGCAAAGAGGGTTCCGAAAGTAAAGAAAATATTTAAAAACATTAAGAAGATTATTACAAATGTTGAATAATTAAGGATTCTGACAACAAGTGGAGGATCTTAGATCGATGATCAAAAAGTGGAACACAGAAAATGTTTTTTTGGTTTTTAACCGCAGCTAGTAGGTGTTGAACAACCCTGAGCAACACTTTACTTACAGCTAGGATGTGCTGAGCAACGGTGGACACCCCAATCATATGTTTCGTGACACTCTTGTATAACGCTGTTTTACTTCGCTGAAACATGTCGTTTTAACATTTAAAATGTTTTTTGGGGGTATTCTGATAAACAAAAAACATTTTCAATGTTAAAAGTCTCAGTGATTCAAAATAATTAATATAACAATCTATATGATATATCGTAAATTGTTTGAGATATCCGAATCGAACTTACTTCTTGATAAGCTCAAAAGGTTCTATTATTATGTTCTAAAGGTTCTATATTATTTCTTTTTTTGGGTCATATACTTTGGTATGTAGTATATATTATACTAAAGCTCCTATCTATGTATATATATTTTTTTTTTCAAAATAACATCGGTTCTGACTAGGTTGTTTTACATAACTGGTGCAGATGTCATGCATTAGCTTGGTTTTTTGATAGAAAGTGGCGCAAGTGAGACCAGTAGACTCCTCCGGAACCCTCAAAATGCTGGAAAGAATATCTCGGACATGTCTTGAAATTCCATGATTTCCTTTGAAGTTGTTATACATGTGTTCAGCTCGAAACTTATCAACGTTCAGCGGAATCAATCGAAGGGGAGGTGGGCTCTTTTCAACAATCACGTCTCATATTTAAATTCAAACCCCATAAGGATGGCACCTATTAATTTTCCGCGAAATCACTCGAAGGGAAAGGGAGGTATAAGAGAAGGGGGTCTACTCAAATACCCTAATAACTGATAGCTATCAAAATCCAATATTGGTTCACTAGGACGTCATAATAATTATATTTTACAGTAAATTTTGGCGTTTTCGTGTGAAAAGATTTACTAGTTTACAATGAACACTGAGTACAATAAATAGTAATAGTTCCGAGAACGAATTTCCTACAAAAATCTATAGGAAAACAATAATTAATTGTAGGTTGCGTGATAGTTCAGAGAAGTCTGTTGTGAAAGAGGAAGAGGAACTAAAAGAGGCCTTTAACAGGTAGGCATTATTGGTGTAGTAGTAGTAGTGTGTGTGTGCGTGAGAGAAGTGGGGCAGGAGGAAGGCCGGTACTACCACAACCAAATCGATAGAAGAGGCCGTTCAACTGTTTAGAGTCCCGTTTTCTCAATATATGACTAAGGCCTCAGCTATTATACCGCTAATTTTAAATTATACACAGAAATAGTCGTTAACTGTCAAGATTAATCTTTAATTCCCCACAACTCGATTTATTGGGATTACTACTCAGGTCACTAATTAAATTTAAATGAATAATTATTGTGACTGATGCCTTTCAACTACGAGATCATATTGCCTGCTACCACAGCGCTCTTTTGTCGCTTTGGTGGACATGAGAACGACTCTACTGTGGGAGTCCGAAAATTGCCTAGCTATGTTTAGTTACATTGGGTAGGGGTCTTGAACCGAGTACCTGATATCGTACAGGGTCAGGACACCGCTTAACGTTCCATTCAAAGGACGGCATGCTCAAGATTTTTTTCACCTCCCACATGAAAAAAAAACCTTTGAATCTTGCCCGGGTTTCGAACCCGCGATCTTGAGCTCGGTTGACTTTTCAATGATTATTACTTTATTATTTACCCTTTTCGTTCTTTATTCATTTCATAATTTAAATGTTCATTTTTCTTAGTGACGTTATAGACCGTTAGTCATCTGCCACGGACCAGACATCTTGCCTTGAGATCCTGCAGTTGTTACTACTGGGGTGGTCGATGCACAAGTATCTTTAAGCAGACAAAAAAAAACGTGAATATCAAGGTCATAAAAATATAGTAATTTAAATATATTTTAAAAATAATATAGTTACATAATTAGCAATATACAAAAATATTATTTCTTAATTTCCTGGAAGTTAATAATTTGGAGGTCTGATGTCGTGTTTGCTTAAGAAAAATTTATAATATCCCTAACATCCATCAAGATTGTTTTTCGCAACGTGTAATAAGTAAATATTAATATTAAGTAAAAAAGTAAGTATTCATGAGATGGGTTTGTATTGCAAATAAATGAAAAACAAAGATGAATTATGGCCCCTTCAACTTATTTCTCTGTTGCACGCAGAGCGGCCACTAATAAAAAAAATTATGAGAAGTATCTGTTTTATACAATAAGATTTTGCCATGAATTTTTCATAATATTGTTGATTTCCTAATTCATAAAAGCTACTCGACATTGTGGATCATCTTCAGAGGCTGACAAAGATGTGTGAGCCATGCTATCCAGTTTGAATTGGGGGATCCTGCTTTGAATCGGTGGTTGGAAACTGGACACACCTGGCCATTTTAAATGGTTATTTTGTGCAGAGCTCTCACAATGAAAGTTTCCCTACATCACACCCATTTCAATTAAAATAATTTGAAGATATTTTTTTTGTCGGTTATTGACAAGTATAAGAGGGGTAGGAATGGCGCGTCAATAATGGTAACATTTTACTAACATTTGCTAATTATTCCAAAAACATGAGAACACTACTTGACGGCGATACTATTTTTTGGAAAAGCACATTCATGAAAAGGGATATAATGCAATATTGTATTCTTTAAATATGAAAACAGAAGTTAAAATATAATGTAATAACAACTTGTACAGGATGCGTCCCTGATTGATATGTGTCCATTTCTTTGACCCCTCTCCAATAATTTTCACCACGTGAAGATGGCAAATTGCCGAAACTAGATGTGGTAAAAATAAAATATAAGTTGGATTGATAGATCTGTATTACTTATTTAACAAGTAAGTCCTGTGGTAATAAAAAAAAAGGCTTATGAAGAAGGTTCAAGTGTTACGTGTTAAACTTAAATAATAATTAAATAAACATATAAATAATAATTAGATAAATACTTAATAAAATTAAACAAATAATAATAATAAACAATAATTTACCACATTTTCTGTCGAAATTTGATCTCTTTTCTTTCACTAAATTTTGATTTCTACAGTAGTTTTTCAAAAAAGGCCCAAAAAAAAATATCAAAAGTTCAAGACGTGCAATTTTGAAGAAAGTGCACGTATATTTTAAAAAAATTTCAATTAACAAACTTTTCATTTGAATTTCTAAAGAGATCATCTTGTCTTCTAAATTTTGAAAAAATATAAAATCTAATCCAAGGGTTTTTTAAATAATATTACCGGGCCAACAGGGAAAATTAATAGAACAGAATTTTCGAGAACAAATATTGGGTTTATTTTCTTAAATCTTCATTATTAAAATTAAAAAACTAAACATGGAAAATAACAAAAAATCATAGAAAAAAATCTTAAAAACTAAATTCTTCCCACTAATTCAATCTTTTTGTTTTATATTTTGTGGGGGTTTGACCTGCTCCGACCCGATAATCCTGTCTTCGCCGGTTAAGCCTTCTATTCCGCACTTCTCATTTTTAAAATGATACTAATGTCTTATTTAACTGGTGTTACACGATTTCGTAAAAAGGTTTGTTTTTAATATTATTTGTTATCTAATTTGACAACATTTATGTCTAATCCTTATTAGATAGGAGACATGGGTCAGTGTTGTTTTGACAAAAATGTCATTTTTAGCGCTCACCTAGACAAACATTTTTTAAAATAACTTTTGTTCTTCGTTGTTATTATTATGTTAGAATCTGTCCTGCTTTATAAGTGCATACATGAAAATTTGCGTTGTTAATAAATATTAAAATTTAATAAGTATAAATAAGCAAGTGAGCTTATATGTGGAGTTTCACGTTTTTTCATTATTTTTTGTTTCTCTAAAGAGTTTATCTTCTTTTTAGTAATTTGAATAGTTTAAAAAATAGGTTTAATTTCAATTTTACAAACCAATAATACTAATTTAATTAACAATCTATTTTATTATTCTATTATACATTAGTATAAAGAAGTATTGTAATCGTGCAAAAATCCGAGATCGAGGTTTCAACGGATTTTCACGTTTCAAGGTGAAGAAAGTTTTTTTTTTTTTACCATATTATTATTACCAGGATTGCTATGGCAGCCATAATAAAAAAATAAATATTAATGGTATGAGAACAACACAGACTTGGATAAAAATAAAAGGGATTCTGATAATTAACCATAAATATCAATAACGTTTGTCTCACAATATATTTATTAAAATAACCATGAAGTAAGTTTCTTTTTAGTATTTTGCAATCTCATGTCACTTTAGTTTTTCATAACTGTTGATAATTTTAACGAACTCATACTGACCTGACTGACTCACAGGTTAGTTAGAGATTCTTCTAGGTCGCCCCCACTCTTCGCCCCTTTTCCAGAGTGAGGTCTCTATGAATCCACTGCCAATTGATTTTACATAAAACGCAACTTTCAAAAACCAATATCTCGAAATCTATTGCTCCTATAAGAAAACTATAAATATCGGAAAACCTAGTTGTTTCGTGGAGAATCTGAAAATCCTAATTAAAAATTTGTACAAATTAAATTTTTTACGATTAAATTTTACTGAGGTGTCTGTTTAAGGCCAACCTCACATTTGGCAATTCCGAAGCGACGCGACTGATACTCAAGTCACAGCCATTTGTTGGGTATGATACCCGTAGGCAACTTTTCTCCTCACACTGAGGATACTGTGCAGCGACTAGGATCTCTTCAGTCTCCATCTAGCCGTGGCGAGAAGCTGAGTTGTTCACCATGTCAAGTGAAGATTCTTCAAGTGACGAAGATGTCGTTGTGTCTTATTATTATTATTATTATAGAAAAAGGAAAATCCGAAGATTATGGCGCCATCCTTACATCGAAAGGAATGTTAACTATTTCTGGGTGCTAAAGAGCTGGAAAAGTCGGATTCCAAGTTCGTAGCATTCTACCGAATGACGAAAGAATCATTCCTACAATTGATTGGCATTGTTTCTCCATCCATAAGACAGAGGTACACACAAATGCGGGAATGTGTGAGTGCTGAAGAGTGTGTTCACTAGCCATGGCGAGGCGACGCAGGAGACTCAAGGGACAGGCGACCTTCCTAGCAGGTCGCTTGAGACTGGTAGGATACGGGTAGGATACGCGTCTCGTGGGAGTGGCATCGTTTGTGTCTCCCCACCACTCAACATAGGAAGTGACTTCTAAGATACCCTCAAGATACTTGAGTATCAGTCGCGTCGCTTCGGAATTGCCTAATGTGAGGTTGGCCTAAGCCTATTTTTTAAACGTGTTCTTTTACCCTATTTTTAAATTGTTTCCCAGTTTGACTTACATAAACAAAATTACGAAAACTACATTTTAGTTAGTAAACCCCACATTTTTCTTCAGTGCTGTTGAGATGTTTCTATAATGTATTATTTGTTCTGGAACCTACCCAACAGTCCTCTTTTTTAAGTACATCGCCTCTGAACATGGTAGCAACACCGAAAGTACTCCCATAGTATTTATTCTGTGAAATAGACAATTTTTTTTTTATTAGGTGTTTCAAAATATCTCGGCTAAAAATGTTAGGTTCCCTTAGAAAGTTAAAGTATTGAGTATAACTGGGGAAGTATAAAAGTACATGATTGGTTCAATATGAAAAGATACATGTGAAATTGACAGGGGCGTAGCCAAAATTGTGAGCAGTGGGAGTAGTGGAAGAGGGGTGGGGGGGGGGGGGGGGGGTCGCCCCTCCTCTTCGCCCCGTTTCCAGAGTGAGGTCTCTATGAATCCACTGCCAATTGATTTTACATAAAACTCAACTTTCAAACACCAATATCTCGAAAACTATTGCTCGCACAAGAAAACTAAAAATATCGGTAAACCTAGCCGATTTGTGGAGAATCTGAAAATCCTAATTAAAAATTTGTAAAAATTAAATTTTTTTACGATTTAATTTTACTGAGGTGTGTGTTGTGTCAATGTTTATGCCTATTTCTGAAACGTGTTCTTTTACCCTAATTTTAAATTGTCTCCCACTATGACTTACATAAACAAAATTACAAAAACTACATTTTAGTTAGTAAACCCCACTCTTTTCTTCTGTTTTTATTTTTTCTTTAGTGCTTTTGAAATGCTTGTATAATGCATTATTTGTTCTGGAACCTACCCAACAGTCCTCTTTTTTAAGTAAGCAAACTATAAAGCCATTTATTACTGTAGGTTTTAACTTTGCTCAGTTGGGGCCATGGTGCCCGTGCGGGCTAGAGCGTAGGGCTTTGGTCGCATGGTCTCTTTCATTTCGTAGATGGAACTCCCTCCAGGGACCATGGATGTTGCAAAATAACTAGATAATACGTTTATTAGAGACATGGCTTATATGCGCATCGTTCATAAGGCCAAAAATGAAGGAACTTTGCTTATTTTAGAAAAAGTGCAAATTAAATGTTTTAAAAGACTCGTTTGTTTAAACAGATCAACCCCTGGGAGGTTTACCTAAAGCTATTGATGTTCAAGATGGTGGATAAAACATTTAGAGTTGGAGAAGAGGCTACGGAGAAGTTGCTATAATGGATTCCATTTCGGTAAGGTTCGATTTCGTTTCGTCGGCTTTCTCCCTCGTGAACCTGCTCTCTGAGCCATAGTCAGGTATATGGGTAGCCCAGGACTCTGAGTTCGTGAAGCGCCACCTTGACACTTGATGAAGAGGATGGAATATCATCTGGTTTGTCGGAATGCTGATATTGATCCAATATCCGCTACTAGAGTGCTAGCTGAATTCCAGTGTAAAATGGCTCCCTATATGAATTTCAGTGGCCGACTAGAGACGATGAGATTAGCAAATCGTCAGTCGAACAGGAGGAGAAGGCAGAAAGCTCGAGGTAGATCTAAGATGGAAGAGGAGGGGTGCGATCTAGACGAAGGGAGGAACGTCTACCTTGTGATGATGGAGTGTCCAGCTGAGGAGGCAGGTACCTGGAGGAGCACCCGTACCCGGCCTGTTCACCTCACCACTGCTTTCTTCAGACCAGATATACACAGGGTATGAAGAATGTCTATTCCTTTTTCTTAAAAACATTTCGACAATTAACTTCTTTTTTTTAATTAAAAAAACATCTTATTTTTGTTCTCTCTGTGTTCTGTAAGTTAATGAGACTAGCTTCACGAAGAGGTATATCTCAAAATTAATTTTTTTTTTTCATTCTAAATTAACATTTTATATTTAAGAAATAATTGAGGGAATAACCGAATTATAAGTCATTATTAAAAGGGATGGCTGCATCCGTCTAGGGGTGAGAGAGGGGAGGGAGGGTCTAGGTAAGTTTGGAGGACTCAAGAAAAAGTATAAATCATTTTGGAAAAGTTTAATAAAATTAAAGTTAAATACATACGATAAGTTAGATTGACAATGGTTTCATCTGATATTGTACTTGACATGTGCAACCTGTTTTGCTCAAACAACAATAAAATCAAAACATATCTACCATTGAATGTATTTTCTTAACTTCCTCCAGAAATATAAAACAACTACTGATATATAAAGAACAACTATAAGATGTGTACTTTTCTTACAGTTCCTCAAATCTAAAGGTCATCTTTCACTTTTGGGTTATGTAAGGAGATTCTTAATTTATAATAATATATCTGGAACAAGGGTTATAACAGAGAGGTCGACTCGTATAATATCTTATACATAAACAATATGATACATTTAAGAAAAAAATTATCACAATAAAGATCAGCAAATAAGATAGGTACTGACGATGGGACTTTTTCCCCTAAAATCTACTTGCTAATAGAGACCAAAAATACATTGAGGGAATAATAAAGCTGTGAAAAAATATATATTATTATAAGGGCATTTTATTAATTTGTCACAAATTTTTCTTTCTTTATTTTCTTAATCAGAAATTGTAGTGTACGTTTGTTTTCTAATTATTTTATTTTTATTTTTGAAGTTTATTATTATTATTATTATTATTTTGTTGAGAAACAGTGAGTTAAGAGAATTACACACCGTGGTAGATGAGACAGCGGTCCTGCGACATGAAATCTGCCAAGGGCCAACAAGACGGAGCAGCGAGGTGGGAGACCTGAAGATGGTCGCCATGGAACTCTGGGCTGCCCGACGCCTCCCAGCCTTCAGTCTGCTCCTGAGTCCCGCCTCGGCACACAGGTAATTAACTTTACGTCTCTTGGCGCCTTGCCTATCTTGTATCGACGTCTAATTTACTCACGACATTCTCCAAAATACTGTATTTATTTTAATTGATTCTGGGTGTAGTTGAATTTCATACAGATTTTTTTCCAAAAACAGTTATATTTTTCATATTTATAAAAATTGTATCTTAAGAGAGAATATATTAGAAGATATGTTATGAAATTTAATGAACATTCTACCATTTTCATTGATTCTTCATAATCGTCACCAAGTTGCTAGCAATGTCTCTTTAGAATGCTACCTTAATTCCTTAAAGATACTCTCTCTTGTGTTCACTATGGGATTTATTATAATGTACACACAGTATTTTTATTATTGTTATTTTTTTGAATCCAGTGCCTGTAGACAGCAGCCAAGTTAAGTAGCTGCATCGGATTGCGAATTTCTAAGAGTATTTGGTCAAGCTATTTTATTTATTGTTATTATATTATTAGACATTATTTTTATTTTTATTTTTTTCTTTGAAAGTGATTTATGCTTAATATTTTTCTCAATACGGAATTTTACCTAGAAAAATATTTATCTGGCATCGCTGTCGGAGAGAAAGGCATCAATAGACTATCCTGTGCTCTACAATTTATTTCGTTAAGATATACTATCCTTATACGAAGTATATTTGTTAAGAAGACTCTTGGCCAAACCACTGCTCTCTGCTAAATGAGGTCATACGACAATTATTTTGACCCTTCTGAGACACTTGTGTGGGTTGATGTATTTTACAAACTTACTCGGGTTAACAAATAGTCTGTAGAAATAAGAGCGATTTAAAAGTGGAAGTGTTCAATGCAATAATATAAATGTGCTTTATCATTTTTAGAACATTCTTCTCATACGATTAAACATTCAGATGAGCCCAAAAAATGAAATAAAGTTAAACCCATTTTCGCTCAATGGTATGCGTGCTTGCTTATTGAGCTCATGATCGCGGGTTCAAAACCCGGCCCAGGCCCTTAAGGGTTTTTTTATCTGCGCGGTGAGAAAACCTTAAACACGCCGTTGGATGGGACGTTAGACGATGATCCCGATGTGCTATGTCAGATCCCTCCCTACCTTAGATGAATAAACCTATATAGGCAAAATTATGGACTAACATAATAGAGTCAGGCCACTAGAGCGACGAAAGAGCGCTCTGGTAGTAGGCGATATGACCTCGTAGTTAAAGCCTGGGCATGAGTCACAATGACTAACTAATCCCGTGGCTGCCAGAGCAGAAATAATTGGTTGTTATAGAAAACATACATTCGGTATTGATACTTTGGTTCTATGGTCACTGTGAGACACTTGGTAGAGCAGTCAAATAAATTGATTTTTCATCCTTATATCAATAATAAATCAAATATATATATATATATATATATATATATATATATATATATATATATATATATATATATATATATATATATATATATATATCAATTATTGAAACAATACTATTTTCCTATTAACAACAAATTCACATGATAAGAAACATAAACAAAGTTTCAAATAATCTGCGTATTTCCTTCAAGTTCTAAATGTTTTTTTTCACTTCACTCCATTATATTCGATGTTTTTCTGGGCAATAACATTTTCGTGAACGATCTCAGTTGGAGAAAATATAATTTACATAAATACATTAGAAAAAATTGGAAGCGAATAAATTTCCATATATAATTTCCATAATATATGCAAAATATGTATATCATAGATATGTGCATGTACGTTTATGCATACAATTAACGTTTTTCTTTTTTTAGAATTAAAATAAAATATGACATTAAGAAATATATATATATTTTCTTCTTCATTATTTCACTGCTATGATTAATTATTATATTATATTCCTTTTATGAAGTGGGGAAGGGCATTAATGAAGTTGATTTCTTTATGAATACTTTGTTTCAAAAAGAAAGAAAATATGTATATAAATATAACTACATTTTCTAATGTCCATTATTGCTTCAGACAAAAACAGCGTAGGTAATGAATGGCAAGATTTTAAATATTTCTCTGTATCTTATTAGCCTTTTATATGGAACTTTGGTGACATTAATTTTTTTTTTTCAGTAATTCCTTGATATCAATTATTTGAATAAATATATATATATATATATATATATATATATATATATATATAAATAGGCTGAAGCAGATATTTGTTTAGTGAAACATGATGAAATATTCATTGTACAAATTGTTTTAAAGGTTAGGGCCGAGGGATGGTCCCGGAGTGCAGCAGCAGTGAAGGTCGACTTTCCCGACAGAGCGGTCTCTCCAAAGAACGCTTCTTAGAGTTGAGGCGGATCGTAGAGAAAGCTGCACAGGTCTGTATCTGAGTCGCTTTACCTTCAGTCTGGAAAATATATTATTTGATGGGCGGTTTTCAGTTGAGAAAGAAATAATCTTTTAATTTTAAATTAAAAAATATTAAGCTTTGTAAGAATTATATATATTTTTAAACTAGAAGAGTAGATTAGGTGGTATTGAGAAAATCTTCTTCAATGATAATGATGTAAAATGAACAACTTTCATAATAAATATGTCTATTATCGCGATACTCAACGCCTCTTCCTTATCCTGCCTCGGTTGGTCGACCGTTGAAGTACCACTTTTGCCTATTGTTGTCACTGTTTAATTTTTTTTTTTTTTTTTTTTAAGCGCTTTCTACCTGAACTGAGTCGAGTTCAGAGCTTGGAGTAAAAGCAAATGTTGGCTGAAATTATATTTAAGAAAAATCCTTTAAATCAGATAAATCAATATTTTAAATGTTAGTCGCGATATGTAACTCTTTTGTAAAACTTACTTTTCCAACTTGAGGTATGAGGATTGAGGTACTCCTTCAGATACCATCTACAAGTACCTACCATGGATGATAGGGAGGTGGAGCCCGTCTCGTTGTTATTGGAGGCTGGGAGGATGGTATGCCTATTGGAACTTCTTTATCTCCCTCCAATCTGACTACAATATATTATAATTTGTGAATTTTGTTATAAAGGGCCGCAAGACTTTTACTGTCTTTGGAAAGTACACAACTATCAGAGAAGCCCTCAAAGCGAGAGGTTGGATCCAAAATTTTGATCTTCAAAAACTGACACTCCCAAAACAGAGACAGACTCACGAGGATGGTGAGTATAATCTACTCGTATTTAATATAGCTAAAAGGCCGTATAGTGTAACACTTAAATGTGTGAGGACCCCGGTAGCGTGTTAGTCTACTGGGCTCCAGTTCGCGGGTTCGAAACCCGGTCGAGGACCTAAGGTTCTTTATCTGGGAGCTCTAAAAATACCTTGAGCAAGTTGTCCTTCGGATGGGACGTTAAGCGATGTACAAGGTCAGGTACTCGTTAAAGACTCCTAACCTAGGTAACTGAACCTGGTTGGGCAAAATTTAGAACTCCCACAGTAGAGACGGCCTCATGTCCACCAGAGCGACAAAAGAGTTCTGGTAGTAGGTGATTATGATCTTATAGTTAAAGCTCGGTTATGAATCACAATAACTAACTAATATAAGGTGTATGGTTTAGTGTGTCTGGCAGCTCGGCTGGAGAGTCGGGATGACGACGAAAGGCTGGTGGTGGCCCGTCTCCTACGCCATGTTCCTGTCAGCTTCGTCTGGGCCACCACTGAGCCCATCGACTGGAACGTTCTTGCCAAGACAACCATCATCTCCAGGTTCCCTAGAGTCTACTTCACCACTAAGGTAAGACAAGGAAGAGATTTATTTTCCATAAACATATGCCACTCAGATTGATATAACTGCCCTCATTGGGGAAAACTCTGCGAAAACCTCCCCCCTTTTTTATTCCCACAAATAAGCGCTGCTTCATTTATTTGTCATTAAATTCCTTCAATTCTTTCTCTTCACTTTCTTCTCAATTGTGTGTATTATAAGAATTAGGTTTACCCATACTTATTATAGGAACAGTCACATGTGAATTTAATTCATTATTTTTCTATATGCTGAAAAGGAACTTTTTTCCCATTTTTCAAAAGGAAAAATAAATAACATCATATAAAAGTCGTGTTTCCTATATACAAGCTTTGTTTTTATTTTTTTGACAGAGGTACTCCACCAATATCTTTCAGTTCTATCGTAATTACTTTTGTGTATTTATCATTAGTTTTATTAGTTATTTTAACTATTTATTGTGATTTGTTAATTTATATGTAGGTGATAGTGATTTGTTAATCTATATATTTTTTTCTCTGTCTGACCTGAGAAAGGAGCGCATAATCGCCCCGAAACATCATCGTGAATGAAAATTAATCCTAAAGAAATATAAATTTTAAATATTTATGTTCTTAAAAAAAGTATCTATTGTATTTATTAGTATTAGACATTTTATATTCATTTATCTTCTATTATTATTTTTATTCATCTAATATGTGTTTATATTCTAAGAGTTAGCATCAGTTGATCTATATGTTTTATAAGCTATTTTGTTGTACAAAATTGTATGAGGTATCCAAATATCATGTTAACGAAAATAACAGTCTAACGGAACTATTATTATTATTATTTGAGATCTAATTCATTTGAGCTGCATAAATATAAATTGTAAATAAAACGATTAGCCATTTATTTTTTCATTCTAAAAGGTCATAGAGTTTTCATTGTGTTGGAAAGTGGTTTGCGAGGAGTTTATTGCAAACCTTATCTGTAATGGGTCTATAAAGGCTAGGTTGGTCTGGGGCATTAGCCCGAGATGCCATTAAGTTGGAACACGCACTGTCTTAGACTTCCGTCAACTTCCGTGATTGTGCAAATAGCACGACTCTTTGATGAAATTGATACGTTTCGTTATTTTTTGTTGAAAACTTTTCGTGTTTGCCTAATCAAGATGAAATAACATGTTCTTTACTTCAATTTTTTTTCTTTAGTTTTTGGCAAGGCTCGTTCGTCTCAGAAGGACATTTATTTTACTTTGAATTACTTTTTTCTGCTCGATGATATTTCTCGACCGTCTCTGATATTAGAGATTGTGACTATGAGGAGAGCACTTAGCCGGTATACCATTACAGAAAAAAGAGGGTTCGAAGAGATATTAAACAGATGAAGGTTGCAGATGTCTTGGAAGACGCCAGGAAATTTTTTATATTTTTTCTGTAACTGTTAGTGCCTACTGTATTTAGTAAATTGTGTAGTATATGTGACTGTCATTTGAAGTACTCCTGATTTGTTTTCGACTGCGGAGGTAGTTATCTGACCCCATAGATCCGCCTCTGATCTACCTGTTGCAGGTAGGGACAGTCGGCTATCTGGAAGAGTCATACTGGTTAGTGGCCCCTTGGGTAACTACTAGGGTTGGGCGATAGTCGATAGTTGGCACTATCGATAGTCCGATAATATCGGTTAAAAACTATCGAATACTATCGATAGTTTTCCGATAGCAATTCATTTTTGTCCAGATCTATTTAATAAAGAATTTCAAGAAATTTATTATAATTAAATTCAATTACCTACCTACCTATTGCAAACTTGCAGGATTATAAATTATAAGATAAGGGATAATTATAAAGATAAATGAAAAACGAATTTATTTGAATTTTCAAAAAGTGTGTGTAGATAATAAAAATTAATCCCATTTTTATACGGCGAGAGCGCAAAGGTTTTAATTAAGTTTTTAATTTATTTTGAAGTTGCCCGTCTCGCCCGCCACAAAGGCCGCCACTGCAAAGGCCTACTGATTACTCAGCCATCTCAATTTTCATTGTTGTAAGCTGTCTAACAGCGATAATCATTCATCTAGGTACATAAATTCCTAGAACAAACATAAATAGAAATATTACAAAATTTGGATAATTAAAATCAGCTTTGTGCTCTCGCCGGCCAACGGCTTTGTTTGAAGTTCTGTGATAAAGAATTAATTAATTTGCCAATTTGCGCTCTCGTCGTATAGTCACCCTCATAATAAAAATCAGCTTTGCGCTCTCGCCGGCCAACCCCAAAAAAATTTCTAAGAATTGTAGAATAAGATTCCCAATTAAAGAGGAAGTTAGGATTATAAATACTTAGAAGAGCCAAAGCCCAATACCGTGAATTTAATTTGTTTGCACAAGTGCGTGACTACGTCATCAACTTCAAAACTTGTGAGTAAAAATTAAAAAAATATCAATAGTCAAAACTATCGTTATTGGTTACCGATAGGCGTGGCCTATCGATATTGGGTACCGATAGGCGCGATCTATCGATATATCGATAGTAACTATCGACTATCGCCCAACCCTAGTAACTACTCACTTTCATCGCTGCTATGTTTTCTTCAATCCTGAAGATTATATATGGTATCTTCGTCATTGGTTTCTGAATGGTGGATCTTCCCTCCTCCTATTGGTTTGCCTCTCTGTTGCAGGTTGGGATAGCCGGGTATCTGGAGGAGTCTCATTGGTTCGTGGCCCCTGGAGTCACTGCTCACTTCCCCCGCTGTTATATTCTCTCCAATCCCGAAGACTATGATATCTTCGTCACTGACTTTCGAATGACGGCCTGTCTGGGTCTTCTCAACACCCTCATTCAGGCCATAGACAAACAACAGACAAAAACCTTCATTCAGGATGGAAAGGTAAACTAATATAAAAAGTATTCTGATTTAATTCATTCTATAATTCTGATGGGATCGAGAAAAAATAATCTTGGAAAAGTCAATCAAATTTTAGTTAACTTATGTGGGGGTGGAAGGGAAGAGGGGCGGGGCCTTCTACTTTAGTAAGACTTAAGTAATGATTGGTATTGGTAATTTGACCTCATTTAAGTAATGATTGGTATTGGCGATTTGACCCCACTTAAGTAATGATTGGTATTGGTGATTTGACCCCACTTAAGTAATGATTGGTATTGGCGATTTGACCCCACTTAAGTAATGATTGGTATTGGTAATTTGACCCCATTTAAGTAATGATTGGTATTGGCGATTTGACCTCACTTAAGTAATGATTGGTATTGGTGATTTGACCCCACTTAAGTAATGATTGGTATTGGTGATTTGACCCCACTTAAGTAATGATTGGTATTGGCGATTTGACCCCACTTAAGTAATGATTGGTATTGGTGATTTGACCCCACTTAAGTAATGATTGGTATTGGTGATTTGACCCCACTTAAGTAATGATTGGTATTGGTGATTTGACCCCACTTAAGTAATGATTGGTATTGGTGATTTGACCCCACTTAAGTAATGATTGGTATTGGTGATTTGACCCCACTTAAGTAATGATTGGTATTGGTGATTTGACCCCACTTATTTATAGTTTTTAACTTTGTATCTATCCATGCTCCAAAAACCAAACATATTTTCTTTGAATGTTTCCTCGCAAATCCGAAGAATAGAGCAATCTTTGTAAATGTTTCTGAACCCCAAACATTTTCGATCTTAGATTCAAAATTTGCTTCTAATCAAAATAAATATTGTTCCATGTTTAACTATCCCCTAAATACTTGTCATTCGTCCAACTCAAGAACCATTGAATGGCTTTCTGTGAAACTTGATATAATAAATTCGGTTTGGCGTTTAGATGGTCCCGTTTGAAAGTTTGCAAAATTGGGTTATTATTAAGGGTAGTTAACCTGCAATGATTTTTTTAAATATCATTTTTGGTCGAAAGGGTACATTTTATCGCAAAAGTTGTAGATGAATACAACATTAAAATAACTTTAAAAATAATTTTATAGACAAAACCGCAATAACACCTTAATTGAATAAAAGCAAAAGTACTCAATCAAAACTCAATTAAAAAAGCGATTAACTATGAACAATAATAAGTTCTAATATTAAGGTTACAAAATGGAATTTGTTCTGGGCCATCTAGATCAACAATGAATACATGCACCTACTGACAAACATAAATAATCCAGTTCATAACAATATGTGAATCACATTTTATATTCAACATTAACGGAAATAGAGAAGGTACCAACAAATATTGTTTTGTTATTATTGTGACTCAAAGCCGAGTTTTTCGCCTACTACCAGAGCTCTCTTTCATCATTCTGATGGACATGAGTCTGACTCTACTCTGGGAGTCCTAAATTTTGCCTACCTAGGCTTAATCACCTTGGGTAGTACCTGACATCGCACAAGCTCGAGACCATCGCGTTCCATCCGAAAAACGGCGTGCTACAGGTTTTTTCTTCGAACCCGCTATCTTAAGCTCAGTAGACTGGCACACTATCTCTGAGCTACCGACGCCCTCCTTATTTGCTTTGTTATATTACAAAGTAATGTATGGATACAGGTTATGCCATTTGACAGCAGTAAAAGATGGATCTTGTACAATGAAGAGGCCTCTAAGACATGGCCTACAAACCCAGATGATAATAAAAGCTAAATCGAGGTAGTCTTTGCAGTGTTCAGTTGGTATCTGGTACAAGGTCTGTAACTTCACCAACTGACGACATTAATCATTCCTTCTGCCTCCTTCTTAGCATTTAATCGATCTATAAACACCTCCCAACTTCGTAACATTCTGAATTAATTCAAATTTAAATTAACATATTTAACTGATTTCCAAAGCTTGGTGCACGTTTTACTATTAACACAAAGTGTTAATAATACCTACTGTAGATTAATTTTATTTCCTAATTTGGTAACTTGAAAAACAGTTGAAATTTGATTGTTTTGTTTTTTTACCGACTTAAAAAGCTCAAAATTGTTATGAAGCGTATATCATCCTGCCAAGAATGTATCACTCTCCATTTCTCTTTGACATTAAAGTTTTTTACAATTGTTAAAGGCAGTTTTGTGCTAAGCTCTGCCCTAGTATTCTTCAACATATTGCAGGAGATGGAAAGTATTTCTCCGAAACTTATGAAAATAAAAATTAACTAAATCTTCTTAAAAATCTATATATGTGAATGAACACATTGTGTTTCTATACAAGAAAAAGTTGGATAATGTTCCTGAAAAAAAAAAAGTTATTTAAAAAAAATATTGTTTTTTTCACAAAATATATATATAGTAGTACTTTCGGTATTGCTACCATCTTCAGCCACGACATAACAATAGTAATGCAGTATTTGTTAAGTCGAGGCAGCTCCCAGATTAAATAAAACAAGGGCCTCGGCCGGGTTTCGAACCCTTGAGGCAGTAAGCAAGCACAGATACCACTGAGCTACCGGCTATATGCCTACATATATTTGAATTTCAATCAGCAATTACTATTTCAAAATATTTTTTATTATTACGATTTCAATTTATTTTTTATGTTTTCCATGTTTTTAAGACGATACTGTACAGGAGGGACAGGGAAAAAACCCGTAGAGGCTGAAAAAAGGGACAGTTTGGGTTGTAAACTTGTTGAACTTCCATTTAGTATTTGTTAAGTCGTGGCTGAAGATGGTAGCAATACCGAAAATACTCCCATATTACATATATTTTGTGAAATAGACAATATTTTTAAAAATACATACGTTTTTCTTCATTTTATATCAAGTGTTTCACAATATCTCTGCAAAAAATGTTAAGTATCTTAATAAGTTTTTTTTAAGACATTTCATATGTGTATCCAGAACCTCATAAGGACGAAACCCATTGATTTTTATCCAAAAACGGTTTGATTTAAGAGGGAGAAAACTTAAATGATCAATTGGCACTGGGGATGAACACCGGGGATTCATTGACTTTTTTCTTTTATGTGGCATATTATGTAGTTAAGCTGGTAGCTAGTAGATGAAGCTAGTAGCTAGTAGATGAAGCTAGTAGCTAGTAGATGGGTATAGGAAAATAAAATAAAACATCAGATTGGTGTTCTCTTTTGTTGAGAACCTCCTAAAACTGAGAGAACCTTTACTGAAAGTAAATAACAAAATTAAATTATAAAAAATAACTAACACTGACTAACTAATGAGGAAATGTGAATTTCTCATCGGTTCGTCCTTACCGAAGGGAAGGATGTGTTGAGAGAGCTGTGGTTTGAATTTTCAGGCTTGTTTAGTGCTCTCTGGTTATGATCGTAAGTAGCTGACCCTGCTGGGACTGACCTGAGAGTCTAGGATTCATTTGCCAACTCTTCATCACTAAGAAATCCTAGTTCTCGACGAAGCTGGCCTATATTAAGACATGTCAGCATGTAGTTGGTACCGCACTTTTAATCAATAATGGTTTTGATTTTGACTTTTATCCAAATATAATTAACTATGTGAACTGCTACTTTCTTCAAATGTTACTGTACTACAGGTACCTCTGAGAGTGGTTGAGTTTGCAGTTCGTCGCCTCTCGGAATATGTCTCCTCCCGAGAGCACGAAGATATAGACAGAGAAACGGAGCGTATCTGGGACCATCAGTGGGAACAGTTTCTCACTCACTACTATCAGTTCGTACATGATGGGCATCCCTTCCAGCCAGCCTCCGACCACCAGATAAAGGTGACATTGTATTTATCTATCTAGAAGGAGGGGTGTCGCTTAAGACAAATATTACAAATGAAGCAAAATTGTCTAATTTTCCTGCCGATTATACGTGTGAATACCCGAAATTTCAACTCTGTATTTTATGGAAAAGGCTCTAAAAGTATCAGACTCTTGTACATGGTGTGGGGAATGAAAAATTATTTTTAAAAAATCGGCCAAGTGCAAAATATACTTGGACAATTAGTGTTCCATGTCCCATTTTAATTAAACGTGTAAGGACAAAAGTTGCTCCTGAAAATTTTTTGTCGAAAACGTTTTCTCTAAAACCAATGGTTTAGGAGTTATAAAGAAATAAACAATTAAATTGTTTATAACAGATTTTTCTGAGCGATCTTTTTGTTGATAAGGGTGGGGGACAGCAATTTTTATGCGTTTCTCCCGAAAAATGTGAACATGAAAACATGAAATATTTTAACTCACCTTCCAGTTTTCAACAATGAAAAACCATGCAAAAAAATAATGTAAGGAGAGTATGGCCTACTTTACCTGAGTCCTATACAGTTAACTCTCTTTGGTAGACTTGAGATGAGGATGAAGAGGGTAAATTAGTGTTATTTTCCAGGAGATGTATTCGTGTGCGAAGATAACAGTGGAGTCGATTCGTGGATACTGGCCTCAGATGGAAATGGACGGGACCCACAACCTGTGGATAGTGAAGCCAGGAGCCAAGTCAAGAGGGAGGGGGATCCAGGTTCTCAACCGACTGGAGCAGATACAGAACAGACTGGGGATCTCCAGTCCCAATGAGCCCCGCTTCGTCGTTCAAAAATATATTGGTATGTATTGACAGGAATATATATAAACTGAAATGATGGTGGGAAAAGACCTCGCGCTTTTAATTGATGGATGCTGCCGAATAACAAAAATCAGAAAGTTGTATTTTGTCATATTTTACTTCCTCAAAATTCGATGCTGAATTTCCAATGGAATTTCAGTGTATCCAGAACAATCTAAGGAGGATACTGGTTGATTTTCTGGCCAATCAGCCAAAGGGGAGGGGGAGATTAATGTAAAAACCCTAATCAACTGCCATTGTAATAAATGTATTGACACAAAACTTCAAATGTAAATTCAAAGCCCTTTAAAGATGACACCTAATTTTCGTCGGAATCAGCCGACGGGGAGGAGGGATGAGATGGGCTCAACTCAAGAACCCTAATAACTGCCGATGTAATGAATGTATCGACACAAAATTCAGTATAAGGATTCAGAAGCCACTATGTAAGTCAAATATTGATTTTTAGTCCGAACGGTCGACTTTGGAGGGAGAGCGGAGAGCGAAAACGTAATTGATTAATTTGTACTCGGGAAGTACATAGTCTCTGATCCACTGACAAATTTTTTTCTTCTTACATAGGAGCTTACTGATACCCCCCCCCCCCCCCCCCCCTTATTCATTAATAACAATTTATTAGATTCTTTAATTTCCATTTGTTTCAGAAAAGCCTCTTCTCATATACAGCACGAAGTTCGACATCCGACAATGGTTTCTGGTGACAAGTATTTATCCACTAACGATTTGGATGTACAAGTAAGTATAAATATTCACAGACCGAGCCACCCAAAAAATAAGCAGGTTCATTCATTCTTTAAAATATGCGCAGAAGAGAATAGAATGAAGAAAAGGTATAACGGCATCATTTCTTTCTACATTAAAATAATTCTCTGCGTTTTGGTCTCTATATGTGTTTTGATTTTTTACATATATTTTTAGTCGACCTGAGGGTTAAAAATATATTATATGTACATTTCAATAAAAATAAAAAGGCACATTCAATACAAAGGGTAGACTTTCCTCACATGAAATTCTGAGAGAACTTATTTGAATCTTATTATGAATTTTTATGAATTTGTGTTTTATTATTCAGAGAGTGTTATTTGAGATTTTGTTCTCACCTGTTCTCACTGAGGAACATGCATGAATCGGTTCACCTCAGTAACAACGCCATTCAATGCAAGTACAAGAATGAAAAACAGAGGGATCGGCTTTTACCAGACGAAAATATGTGGGACTCTCTAACTTTTCAGGCCTATCTCAGGTAAATATAAATAAAAGAATAACTTCCATTACATAATGACCATTGTAACCCCGTCAATCTTTTTTTTTTTTCACAATTTAATAGACAATTTTGAACTGTGAGAACACAATAAGAAAAAATTATCACAAAAGGAGTAGTCAAAAACACTTGGGTGTCTGAGACTGCTGGTGAGTACCACCGCATCCTCAGGGTTCCTCCTCAGGAGGAGTTCACTGTGATTTTATAGAATTTTTTTTTTTTTTTTAATTGACAATGTAAACTTCTGTTTAACTGAAGCCTAGATTTTCCACAAATTTTGTCAACTAAGAATAGAAAAAAATAAAAAACAAAGAATATATAAGGGAAAATTAATTTTGTTGGCCTCTTAAGTCTACTTATTTTATTTATTTCATCATTTTGACTTTTCGGCTTCTATGAGCCATTTTCATACATCACAGAAACGATTATTATAATTGTTGTGAAAAGTAATTTTATGTAAATCGTTTCTGTGATTTATGAAAATGGCTCATAGAAGCCGAAACGTCAGAATGATGAAATAAATAAAATATAGTATAACTTAGACCTAAAGAGACAAACAACATTAATTTCCCCTTAAATATTCACAAGGTCTAAACCACTACTGGAAAATGAACAAAGAATATAGTTTTTTTTTCAGTATCTTGTTTGTGTACAATTCTTTCGTTGAGCATTTTTAGTATCTTACATGAAGCCGTTGCGTGAGTTTCAATATTCCACAATGAATCTTGGTTCAACGTTCATCGCTGAAGCAATATTCCGATACATTATGGAACCTTCTTTTCTGTTTCTGTTATTTGTGTATCCTGACCTATTTTTCTTGATGAATCTGACGAACATAAGATTCAAGTCGGATCATAAAAATTTGAAAATAAACAAGTAAGAATCTTATTTTTATGTTGTTATTTACCTGACTGTTAACGGACCTTAAAGATGAATTCTGGTGCACACCTGGTCTGCCTTCTTGGTATAATGCGAGATTTCCTGCTCTTGTTGCCAAGTGAGGAGCCTGTGTTAAGCCTTTGGATGTTACCAGGAGCCTGGGGATGGGAGATAGATGGGACAAGGTGGTCTACCCAGGGATGCGAGGAGCCATCATCTGTGCCCTGCTGGCTGCCCAGGAGCATGTCATGGCTCGCCCCAACACCTTCGAGCTCTACGGAGCTGACTTCATGTTGACAGAGGACCTCCAGCCCTGGCTTATCGAGATCAACTCGTCCCCCTGTATGAGCCCCACTACCAGCGTTACTGCCCGCCTCTGTCCCCAGTGTTTGGAGGATATCATCAAAGGTACATCTTCCAAAGGACTTGCGCCCAAGATAACAGTTCAATATGTGCTGGAGACTACTTTTGGCGCACGATGTTCTAATACGCCCAATAGCCAACATAGTCTTTAATAAAAAGGGGGTATGAAAAAAAAATATATATATATATAGATTTCAATGTGTTTTGGACAACGTTGATTATTGGAGCAAACCCAAATATCTTGAAACTAACTCTTGAACCCTCAATAAGTCCAAAAGAAACCGCATTTCGTACAGAACAATGTCTAATCTCTTTTGTACTATTAACTAATGTGTGAGATGACAAGGCATCGTTCTTAAGGCAGTTTTCATTAATCGAATATCGTCTATCAGCAAAAATAATGAGAATTCTGCGTTAAATGGAAGGAAAAACAGGGTTCCTCTTACAGAAAATACCTGGAATCTGCCAAAAGTATTCTTTTGTTCCATCAAAATAGGGCCCATTCGGAATTGCATTACCATTGAGCGAAATTACCTCTCAAATACCTAAAAAAAAAAAAAAAAAAAACAGACTCAAATCTCATTGGAGTCATATACATGGGCACATATAGGCCGTAGACAAACATTTCTTGAGCCCTATTCCAAGTCTTCTCAGAGTCAACCTCAACTGGTATTCAAAAAAGTTGAGTAACAGCCAAGTTTAAGTCAAAATTGAGTTTCATGTATTGCTGTTTCTTAACAGCTGGGATAACCAGTTGTGCGACTGGCAATGAGTATGGGTCAGAACGGAGTTGACAATCCGAAGTCAAACAAAGAAAACATTTAATTTAGACACAGTTCAGTAATTAAATAGCGCTGTTTATTTTGAGTGCACAATCTACAATGTTGGCACTTGCGAATATGACATTTTCATATTTATTTTTCAAAATCAGATCCCTATTATACAGTCCATATTTGTTTACCCTACTACATTATAGCATACTCATAAATATACTGAGTATCAGTAAAAATACACTTTGTTTCAGTTGTAATAGATCGTCGAAGTAACAAAGAGGCGGAAACTGGTCTGTTCGAGCTGGCCTACCGACAGGAGATCTCCTCAGCCCAGCCATACACAGGCATGAACCTGACAGTACGGGGGACCCGGCTGAGGACCGGGGGACCTCGCTTGGGGGCAGGGGGATCCAAGGGGGCGGAGCCTCAGAAGGAGACCCCCATGAGGGAAGCGATACATCGGCTCTCCCAGCAGCTCAGCTCATCTTCAGCCAGCTCCAGCTCGACAGGAACGGTAGGCACCACTTGGACTAGCCCAGTCGAGAGAGGGCTTAAAGTGGCATGTCCCAGTAGGCATTCATTCGATGAAGGAGGAGACAAAGGAATAATTAATTTTGAATGATAAAAACAAATAAACCCGTCTGCAAAACGCACCCTACCGATTAAATAAATAGCAAACATTTGACCCCTGACCTACCGTTTTCACATTGACACCAACAATTATAAAGCTAATCAGTTTCTCGAAACATTTAAATGTTTAATTGAATTTTTCTTGGTTTTATAACATTCTAGGTCACCTCCTTGAACGCGTCTTGAGATATGAGAAACAATAATCGCGAATATATCGTCAGAGAAGGAAAATCGAGAAAAATTCCAAGGCTAAAATATTTTTCTATTGGCTTCTAGTTTATAAATATGTCGTCAGTATTTAAAACAAAAAAATTGTTCGGCTTTCATTATGTCATTCATTTTTCATTTCAAGGGGTCTCAACCTTGTGATGGGTTTTAATTTCTGTGCAAGTAATGGAATGTGCAAGAAGTTTAATCCATGGCTTTAATTTGAAAACGTGATATTTAGCCAATCTAATATGATATCATATTTCTATTTCAGTTATCTCCAGTGACAGAGAATAGATCGGGGCGAAGAGAACCAGAGCGAGGACGGCGTGTGAAGCGACATTGCTGCACAGGACGAGCTTCCCTCAGCCAGGCAGTGCATAGGTACAAGATCTCCAAGAACTCAGAGGTGGTCACCAAGCGGATCAACCAGAGCGGAGGTGAGCTGTACGAGTGGAGGAAGCGAGTGGAGCGGACTCGCCTCGACTGCAAGACCACCCTGATGAACTTTGGGGAGGCGGCCAAGTCAGCTGGAGGTTGCAGGAGCAAGTCTCCCCTGCCGGAGATCAGGAAGTCACGAGAGGTGAACAACAATACGTCACACCTCAACTTCAACATAGGAGCCAAGCCCCCACCACCACCCAAGACTGCCAACTCACTTCTACAATCTATCAATGTTGCTTAGCTGTTATGCTATATAAAAAATTAGGTTGAAGACCTCAAATATGTGAATCCATTCCTTTTGAATATACTTTAAAAACAAATTCATGAAATGTTGTTTATAGCCCGTAAATCCAGGATCATTCTAAAAAAAAGGGAAATCTGTAGTTATGTCTAAATTGGCATGAGAGAAAAAACTGTTTTCTTTTATTTACGTTCAACTATGATCTTTTTATTTTTTTTTTTATTCTGTGGATTAGCCAATGACATTCATGCACTTAACGACGAGGCGGATCCTCCAATAGTCTCCTATATCAAGTGAAACTTGCTGACGTCCCTCCTCAGATCACAGAGGGCCTCCCTCCACTTCTATGATTACTACTTATAACGGCTCTAATTTTTTTTTTTTTTATAAAATTTAAATTTTCATTAAGTAACTCATATGGCGGCCATATTTCAAGTACTCGTGAGCCAGTTGGTTTCTATGCATCATGTTAATTTAGCATAGTTGGGAAAGTTTATTTATGAAGTGACCCTGAGATGGCATTCTGTCTCTAACATTTAATGGCTATTGTGGTATACACCTTCAGTTGTGTGGTCTTTTTACTTTTACCGAAAATAATTAAATTTGTATTTTTTAAATATTATGTACAAATAAACTATACCTGCTCAAGAATTGCTTTCTTTAAATTTTCCTTAGAAGAAATTTGCCTGTCTCTTTTACCGTAAGTGGTTTTTCGAATAACCTCAGAAGGGGAATTTCCATTATAGAAGAAACAATTTTATAGTCCATCCGGGAGGCGATTCTCTGTAATTGTGGAACTTTAATTTTATTTCTGTAACTTCTTGGAAGAACGACTTGTCTGCAAATAATACTATTGAGTTACTGCAGTTTAAAGTTTCAACTATCCGATTAAATTAGAGCAAGTATTATAATCATTGATATTAAAAGAATACATAGTGTTTTTTGAATAATTAGTTATATTGTGGCCATAATATCGAAAAAGTGTACACAAAAGATGTTCTTCCGGGAATCGTGAGCTCATGAAAGGTAAGTTTTTAGTTTCGAATGTTAAATCAAGTTTCGGAAGATGGATCCTGTGTGTGTAGACAATGGAAGTAACAATTTATAATTATTAAGCTAATAGCAGCTTTGTTCGTTATGAAAATATATTGGCGCCCTAACATTCTAGTTCGCCTCAACCAATTTTCTTTTCTTTTTTCAACTATTGTTATAGGGAAAAAATATTTGAGAACTCATAAAGTGGCCAGGGGAAATTATTCCAGGGTATTATTTTTCTTCTTGAGTGAATACTAATGGTTTTGAAGTTAATTGTGAAAGTGAATTTAACGAACATTTGCTTTAATGGCTTTGTTATTTCTTCTACACAATATATAGTTAATCTTAATTTTTATTTTCCTTTTAGCTGTAGTAATTTAATTTTCGAACTTATTCTTCAAACTTATGTCTATTTAACAAGATTGCATCATGTGTCGTAGTATGTTAATTAATAAATGTTATGTTTTTATTTGTATTTTATTTGTTTTATTCAGTATTTTTTTCATTTTCTTTGGAAGTAGAAAACAAAAAAAATTTACATCACACATTGATTGATAGACTTAATAAATTACATTACATACTTATCAAATATTTGATATGAAATACATGTGAAATACTATAATTCAATTATACATTTTGATAAATAATTATTAGTTACCTAGCAATTATAATATTAAATTGAAGATTAGCATTAGTGGTTAGTTGTTGATAATTTTTTTATAGATTTATGAATTCTTATGCAAATTGATAGCTTCTACCAGAAATAAGGTAAAATTATATTTATCAACTAGGGGCCGTTGATGCCTTCCGCTCTGCAATTTCAGGAGATCCTACCTTCGGCTGAAGCCTGGTTTGTTACGATGAACCTTACGATCCTCCTTTACTTTTTATGCCTTGAGTCGTTCGTATGTTCTCCTACGTCCGTATGAAACTCTGTTAGTTTTTTTACTTCCCCATAATACTAAGTATAGTGGAAGTTATGTAATTTGTCAGAAATTAGTTAGTTATTATGACTCATGCTCGGGCTTTAACAACGAAGTCATATCGCCAAAATTTTGCTTATCCTAAGTTTTTATTCACTTAGGATAGGGTTTTTTTTTAAACGAGTACCTGACATCGTACAGGCTCGGGACCATCTCTTAATGTCCCATCCGAAAGATGGTGTGCTCAAGATTTTTTCATCTCCCAGATAAGAAACCTAAGGCCTCGGCCAGATTTCAAACCCGCGATCTCGAGCTCGGTAAGCAAGCACGCTAACTCTGAGCTACCGGCGCCCCCAAAGTTAATGTTAAGTTTTCACCCTGAAAACAATTTCCAATTTTACATAAAAATAGATAGATGATGTTAAATATTCATTTTTCTCTTCTCTATATTTAAGTAACAATACATTTTGCCCAGTTTTTCTCAAATCAGTTTAAATTCCTTATTCTTGATCTAACCTGATAACTTACCGATGAATGGTGGAACCCACCCTCTTTGGAAGTGATAGTCAAATCGGGATCCAATAATAACAACAGTATTTGTGAAGTTAATTAGCTGACAAAGAGAATCCGTTTTCCTTATTTAAGAACAAAACAAGGAAAATGAGATTTAATTTATTAAAAGGAGGAAAAAATAACAATAAACTTATTATTTTTCCGTATATTTTCTTTTTACTTATTTTTGGAAAACACTTGTTGAATTATTTCTGGTAATTAGGTTTGTATCATCCTAGGTGTTCAGTGAGTGAAGAATAAGTGCCTATTTTTGATGTTTGAACTGTCAGCGACAGAAGACATAACCGTTAAACGACGAATTCTTCAAAGTCTTACTTAAGTACATTTTTATAATTTATATTAATAATTCTATTTAATGAATATAAACAAGAGGTGTGTTTAAAACGTAACGGGAATTTTGTAATTTTGCGAGTTTTATTAGTCCGAGTCGCGCGATTTTTTCATTGTTGTGTTGGTAAACATGTCTGAAAAGTTTCTGTTCATTGTTAACCAAACCGGATGTTTAGTCTGCTGTCAGCGAGGTTACATATGTTTTTGTACGATCAGCGATTATTTATTTGTTTACAAAATGGATCAAAGAATTTGCATTAAATTTTGTTATAAGAATGAAATAAAGGTCATCAAAGTTTTAGAAATGTTGAATATTGCTTTTGGTGAGTTTGCTATGAGTGAAACTAGGGTTTACGAGTGGTATAAAAGCTCGACAAGTGCAGTCGAATGTGAAGGTCTTGCTCACTGTGTTTTTCGATTTTAACGGCGTAGTGCACCATGAGTTCTTGCAATAAGTTCAAACGATCAATAAGGAGTACTATCTACAAGTGCAAAGCTGTTTCCGTGAAGCAATCCGAAAAAAAACTCCCGGATTTGTGGCGAAACAATTCATGGCTTTCGCACCACGATAATGCATCTGCTCACACTTCATTGCTTGTTCGTGAATTTTTGGCCAAAAACAACACTGTAAGGATGCCCCAGCATCTATATTCGCCCTCTGCGTGACTTTTTTCTGTTCCCAACAATAAAGAGAACCTTAAAGAGCCATCGATTCACAAGCATAGATGAGATTAAAAGAGCATCACTGAGACAGCTAAATGATATCCCAAAGATCGAGTTCCAGAAGTGTTTCGGTGATTGGAAGAAGCGCTGGCATAAGTGTATAATATCTAATGGGGACTATTTTGAAGGGGATAACAATAATGTAGACGAATAAATGAAATTCTTTCCAAAAACCGAAAATTCCCGTTATTTTTTTGAACACACCTCGTTAATGATTAAGGATTGATACCTGTGGCACCTTGGAAGAACGACAAGAAATGACAGAGGAAGGAATATTATTGAAATGTATCAAATATACTATTCTATAGTTTGCTTCAAGAAAATGTATGGTTGAAGAAGAAAAAAAAAGTATATTGTGGCCATATCAAAAATGTATACTCCTGAGCTGTTCTTCCAGGAGCTGAGGACTTAAGTACTGTCTAGTTTCCGCTCAAAGTATTGAATATTAAATTTTAACACCCTGTTTGTATTTATTTGTGGCCTTAATAACGAGGTCATATCACCTACTACCTGAGCTGTCTTCCATCTCTTTCCGACTCAACTGTGGTAGCCTTAAATTTTATCTATCCATGTTTAGTTAGCTAGTGAAAGGTCTTTAACGAGTACCTAACATCGTACAGGCTCGGGACCATTGCTTAACTCGCCATCCGAAGTTCGACATGTTCAAGATTTTTTAACCCACAAATAAAAAAACTAAGAGCCTCAGCCGGGTGTAGACACAAATAACTCGGTGTTACCTCATACCCCCCAAAAAATTAATAAATTTAAGTAGACCTTCCTTGAAGTCACATATATAACATGATATAATTTATATTATAATAGAGGGCGCCAGTAGCTCAGTGGTACGCGTGCTTGCTTATTGAGCTCAAGTTTGCGGGTTCGAAACCCGGCCGAGGTCCTTAGTTTATTTTAATCTGGGAGGTAATATAAACCTAATCACGCCGTCCTTCGGATGGGGCCTGAAGCGATGATCCCGAGCCTAGATGGATAAAAATTTAGGGTAGGCAAAATATAGGACTCCCACAGTATAGTCGGGCTCATGTCCACCAGAGTAGAGAGCTCTCTGGTTGTAGGCGATATTGTCACGCAGTTAAAGCCCGGGCATGAGTCAGAATGGTTAACTATATTATAATAAATGATTGAGTTAAATTGGTGGAGTCTGCTAATGCATTGTTTTCACATTTTTTGTATAATGTTTATTAAAAATTGTAAGCATTTCTTATTTAATTCCACGAGGAAGAAAAAACCGAAAAAGACTTTTAAGTAAGGACAAAACCCCAACCCTTTTACGATCTCTAGAATCTGACAACTCTGAAGGTAAGGTGTTCCTCCAATTGCCAAGGCTCTCTTGTCACCTCGTCCCAAAGTGTGTTAAGAAGGCAGGAGACCACCCCTTTCAACATGTCAAAGGATACCAACCACTTGCAAGCACCCCGGTGGATGTCTTCCTGCTATCTGTAGTGGATATCAGGCATTAATAGAAGTTAGATCATAAACAACAGACAAATTTGATTGATTGAAGAAACTGATATTTTCTTCAAGAAAAATTAAACTAGGGCTTAATAGATTTTTTTTTTTTATAATTTGTAAAATAATTATTTCAGGAAACTAAGACGAAAATTTAAGCACGATGACAGAATCAAAACTACAAGAAATCAGACCTAAAAGTAGTAGTATATCTAAAGCGAAGCATAAAGTACGAAAAAGAAAACATAGCAATGAGAAAAAGTAAGTAGGAAAAAGTTGCATTTTTACAATAATTTTTATTTTTTAATACGAATAATCAATTTATTCATTCTTGTCTAAATATCAGTTACATCAGGAATAACATTGATGTACTGAAGGCGTTTTATTATTCTTTCTGTTGAATTGTACTGTCATGTTATGGACTGAGATCGTATTTGCAAGTTTTTACAATTTCACTTCTTTGTACAATATTTAAGGTGAAACCTAATAAACTCCGGGATCACGTCTAAACAACCTTATAATTACCCTCTATAATTTACTAGACTTTTGGGGGGGCAAAATATAAGTATTTAAGGGGGTATTAAGGAACAATATTACCCATACAAGTGTTCAGCAAGCAACATGTGATATGAATTTTGCACAAGTTTTTTTATATTAAAACATGTGGTGTGTACCATGTGAGTTCATGACAACGCTTTCAACATGTAACAGTTATGGGTTAGGCGAACCATTAAACATGGTCACAAAATCAATGGGTTAAATTACGTTCGAAGGGTTTTTACACAAACACACAAGTACAGGAAAAATAAAAACATTAAAAAAAAATATATCATGGATCTTGCACTGGACTTAAACATTGGATTAATCGGTTTGAGACACTTCGGATCAACAGAGTATCAAAAAAAGAAATATATGCGATGGCTGGCTCGGGAGGCAGCTCGATTAGCAGGGGAACAATCCCTGAGCACGGAGAGCATAAAGGCGAGCGTTTCAACCACCTGCAAGACAAGCACAGTTGACAACACAAGTCAAAAACCGAAGGAAAAACCGGCGGGGGAAAAGTTGGTGAGGGTCAGAAAGAAAAAGTCGATCAAGAAGGTGCTGCCCAAGGAACAGGAAAAGGTAGAGAGTAGTAATACCGGAGGGAAAAGAGAACGGTCTTATGTGGTGTTGCAACGGAAGATGGGAGATGATTATGTCAAATACAAACTTCAACCGGCTGAATCAGTGTCCAACATTGGTCCTAATCAGAATAATATGTCTGACAGGGGTCGAATCATCGGAATTCCAGACTTCGACAGTGGGGTCATCTCAAAGAATAAGTATCTACAGCTGATGAGCAAGGCCAACACTGCCAAGAGGGTAAGTTGATCAATTATTTATTATGAAAACCTTCAGTCAGTGGCGGTGCTGGTAAAAACACATAACTCATTTATTGAATCTAATTTAATTCAGCACTAATAATAATAATTCAATCCAATATAATTAAACACATACAAACCCAGTCTATGGACTAAACCCTCAACCTTCCCTGGAAGGCTTCACATATTGCAATGTTGCCAACCAAATTAAACAATAATACATACTATTTTCTCATTTATACTTTAATGGCATTTAAATTCTTATTTTAAATGTAATTAAACTTTTTGCGTTCGAAGTATTTACAGTTAAAAAATAAGTTTTTGTAATTTCAACTTAATCCATATATTGGGGGAATGGTCGTCTCTAGCGCTGTGTTCGTCAACTGATGCAATTTGCTATTTTTGAACATTTTTCCAATTTTTGACCTGAATAAATAACTTTTGCGCTTTTTCACTGCTATCATGAATAACTAGACAAATGAGTCAGCTGTAGACATTTTCAAAGTTAGAATTTGGGTTAGTTTTTTTCAGACGTCCGACAAGAGGAGACGTGTTTCCAACCTACGTGTCTCCAACCATAAAGAGCCGCCCCTGACTTTTACAACTCTTTCAATAAATATTTTCTGGGTAACATCGCACACTTGACAATAAAACTTGGTTATGTTAAGCCTAAATAATCTGTCTTTCAGTTATATGCTATACAGAACAACGAGTTATTAATGTAACTGTTAACAAAATCTGTACATTTTTTTAAACTCTTTTGGAAAATTTTTCTGAATGTTTGTTAGATCTTTTTATTATTAAAGTAACTATTATTACAGGGGTACTATTTTATAATCCATAAAGAGCCGCTCTTTACTTTTATAGGGACAGATAATATTTTTTTGGTAACGTTGCACACCTGAAAACAAAACGTGATTGTGTTAAACCTAAATAATCTGTGTTTTAGTTATACTGTATAAAGAGTTGTTGAAGTACCTAAATGTTATTATAATCAGCCTTCCTTTTTTTTAACTCTCTTGTAAAATCTCCCAATGTTTCTAACGCGTTTTTATGTTTAAGGTAGATAACTATATATAATTCAATTCTGAGTTTATCTTTCAACAAATTGTACTAGGACTATTTTATGAAATAAGTCAAAATGGAATAAATTTGATACGATTTTCTTTATATATTCTGACCATTTATATATATATTTTTTTTTTCAGTTGCACAAAACATTTTGCCTATTGGGAGATTATCCAAAAGCTATAAGGGAGGCTTTGCTTGACAAAGGTTGGACTGAGAGATTCTGTAAGTTAAATTATTTCATCCATCCATTTTATTTTAATTATTTTTTTACTTTTCATGTTTGTAATTAAAAATCTTTTGGTTAATACCAATAAACTTTAGTTAAAAGTGTTTCTGGTAATATATCTGTACAATATATTATAATTGAGATGTTATTCTACATTAAAATTCTTGTAAATGAGATGAGATCTGTCTGAGAGACGTAAACTCTGTATTCTTGTAACTGTTAAGATTTATTAAGGTCTAACAAAGGGAAGGTGTTCTAAAGAAAGTTTAATGAGGTCGGTTAGGTATGCGTGCCAACACCTCCCTCCTCATTAACAAAGTTAAGTAGTTGTTTTCAGATCAATCTGATATTCTTAAAGTTATACCCTCCCCCCATTTGTTTAGATAAGTAGGCCGTTGTACTTATCTTTATCGGTACAGGGCCTAGAACTTTCTTACGGGAAGCTTAATGTTTTTTTTTTGTGACAAGGCTGCTCTCAAAAATACCCACCCGAGCTTGCACTAATCCTGCAAGTGGGGAATTTATTTTTCAACAGCCTCCACTAAGTATTACATGTTTTTTTTCCCTATTTTCCTGTAGTTATATACAAAAGTAAAAAACAAATTTATAATTAGTTAGTTATTATATTCCTGGCTTTAACTATGAGGTCATATCACTCTGGTGGACAAGAGCCTGACTCTAATATGGGAGTCCTAAATTTTGCCAACCCCAAATTTTTATTCACCTAGGGTTGGGGTCTTTAACGAGTATCTGACATCGTACAGGCTCGGGACCATCGCTTAACGTCCCATCCGAAGGACGGCGTGCTTAAGTTTATTTATTTTTACCTCCCAGATAAAATAAATTAAGGGCCTCGGGTTACGAACCCTCTTTAGCTCAGTAAGGAAGCACGCATACCACTGAGCTACCGGCGCCCTCACAAATTTATGTATAAAGTAATAAACTGTGAGTATTAAATAATATTTAAAATAGATAAATAAATAAAAATATATATATGTATATTTCTATCCAGTGATATTTAACGCGGCTGATCCTTAAGAGAGTATAAATTCAGCAAAGATCATCATTAATACCTCTTGGTAGTTATTGTGACTCATGCCCGGGCTTTAACTATGACGTCATATCACATACTACCGGAGCGCTCTTTCGTCACTATGGTGGACATAAGCCCGACTACTGCAGGAGTCCTAAATTTTGCCTATCCTAAATTTTTATTCAGCTAGGGTATGCGTCAATACCTAACGTGGTGCAAACCATCACTTAACGTCCCATTCGAAGGACGACGTATTCAAGATTCCTTATTTTGCCATAGAGTATATTATTGTTATTAATTTTTAGTCCTGAGTTTTGTTTGATGAGGATATCAACCTGTTCTTGAACATAGGATTTTATTTTTCCAACGTTTTGCTTCCATAACCTTGAATTGAACTAATTTTTTCAATATAATGAAATAAGAAAGTCATTGGCATCAGCTAAATTCTTGAAATTCTTCCCTACATCTAATTCTGAAGGATCTATTTTTTCTTTAATGATTTGCCTTTACTTTGGCTTTGAGGGCGCCGGTAGCTCAAAGGTAGCGTACTTGCCTTCTGAGCTCAAGATCGCGGGTTCGTAACCCGTCCAAGGCCCTTAGGTTATTTATCTGAAACATGAAAAAACGTTGAGCTCATTTCACTGAATGCGATGATTTGAATTAATTTGTTATTGTATAATATTGATAATTTAATAATTATTATTATGCATATACATTATATGGTGTGTGTATAGGTAATGAGAATGAGAAAGGCTACTTCAACAGACTTCTTCAGAAGCCCCCCGACATGGACTGTAAGATCATGTCTCACATCCTGGGGAACCACCCCATCAAGTTCATCTGGACCTACAATCATGTCAACTGGCAGTGTGTAGGACCCGGGGTCATCGTCAATAGGATACCAAACAACTGTCACTACTTCGCTAAGGTAAACACACTCACATGCATATATTTTTGTATTATATCTAGGAGAATATTGTTATATAAACTCACTGTTAGGATTTCTTACTGTACTTGAAAACTTTTAAATTAATAATTATCAAAGAGGACATTATATTTAAAAAGATGACAGCGTTACCAATTTTTAAACTTTGTCTAGCTGTCTTAGTTACTTTACGTGACATGAGAAATGATTTTTTTTTGTCCTTTCGTTCTCAGTCTGAGGACCATCATACGAATTTATCTTGTGAAAATATAAAAAAATAACCCATTTTTACCCAGTGTTGGCGCCAATTACGCAGAAATTGTTGTTCATGCAATTTCTAACCAACATTTTTTTTTCTTAAATCTGAGAGAGAGCCAACATGGAAAAAGTTAATGCGTGTAAAACAAGACAAGTATACAAAGTTTCACGATCCGCTGCCAATAGTGCTCATTGTTTGTCCTAGTCTTCCAAAAATGTAATCACTGCGGAAGAACGAAAAACGGCTATAATACTTTGCAAAATAGAGCTGGACCGAGCAATGAATACCATTGCCAGCTTGTAGGGAAGGGGAGCGTTTCAGTTTGATTTTTATATCATTGCTTCTTTTGAAAGAACTGTTTTCTTTTCGGGAGGTTGTATTATTTATTCTCATACAATATCAAGATGTTGAATTAATTGTTGTAGAATTCGCTGGCTGCAGCTCTCAAGGAACTTTTGCCATTCTATTACAACAAAGGTGAAGTGAACGTTCGTATTCCAAGAACATATGAAATCTACGATGCAGGAGATATGAAGCATTTTTCTGCCCAATTTAGGGTCTCAGCTTGTGTGGCCCTCCTTCGAAGATTCGCCGATGACATGAAAAAAAATCGAGACACTATCATAAGCCCCGATGGAAGTGTAAGTTTTATAAATATTTTATTCCTAATTTTACTTAATTACCTCGACTTCCATTCTAGAATAAAATGTAGTTCGCAGCAGGACGTCATAATGAAGGCTTAATCATATAAAGTTTAAGGCATCGTAATGGAGACTTACAATTTAAGATCCGCCTGGGTCCAGTTATACTAAGAAGTATTTTGCCAAAAAAAAAAAAGCTATGGACTTTTTGTGATATGATAACTTATAGATTGGGAAAAAATATAAAAACAATTACTTTGGGGTATTGCTTAACAATCCAACTTAAATCGTATCTAAGCATTCCAGTTCAATGTCCCTGGGCGAACGCTCCTTTCTACACAGAGATCTAGTATTCCTACATTTCCAATTCCATAGCAACCTTCCTTTCCACTGCAATCCTTTCGCACAAGCCCTATCCTTTCATCCCCATCCTGACTAGCCTCCTCGCTGCTTGAATAGAAGATGGCCTCACAATCCTCTCTTTGGGGATAGGAATGATGTAAATTTACTTTCGAGGGAGCGACAGCACTGGCTGACTTCTCTCATCTTTTTAAATTTTAAATTTGTTTTGTACATAGTGTTCTTATTTGCTTATTGTATACTTGTTGTATATAGATTGCAAATAAATAACTTGAAAAAAATATATGTGTATATATAAAGTATATATATATAATGTACATACATATTTAACTGTTACTATGAATTTGGTTGCAGGTTCCACTGGACATGCTGGATTTTGCAATAAAGCGAACAGTTGAGTTCATCCGGTTCTTGGAGCATGCGGACCTGGACGAATGGCACTTCAGTATTGTCCGAGAAGACGACTGGGCTCTTTTTCTGCTCCGCTTCTACGACATAGCCCACTACGGATCCAAGTTCAAAGAGAACAACAGCTCATACAACATAACTGTAGATACATATTTATTACTAAAAAAGTCCGGGTTCTATTGAGACATTTTCTCATGTAAGTGAATCACCGTGGTGTTTTCTTTTATGTTGTCGTCTTTGCCGAGTCGGTGGTAAATTGTTGGTTGCATGAATTGCTGTTGGGTTTAGATGTCAGCTCATTGCCAGTGTGAGGCCTTGACGCTGTCATCTGCAAGTGGGATGTCTAAGTCATCATGTATAATTGTATTTCGGACATACCATGGGGCTCTAGTGATTAGTCTTAGCACTCTGTTTTGTATTGTTTGTATTCTTGGGATCTGGGATTTGAATGCAGAGCCCCAAATCCCGCAACCATAGGACCATAGGGGAGGCGTATCACTGTTAGGTAGATCAGGCGTTTTAGGCGAAGTGGAAGCCTAGATTTTGCTGACAATAGGAATTTAAGCTGCTTTATCTTATTTTTGTTGTTTATGTATCTTATTTTTACTGGGAGTAAGTTGATATGAGGTGACCAGGTTAACTTTTCATCGAGAGTTAAACCGAGATATTTTTCAGTCTGCTCTTGGGGATTTTAAAATTTGCATTACATATTATTTAATATTGGTGCAACTTGAAGTTTTGACAGATGAGCACAAATTATAGATAACATTTTGTAAAAAAAAAGTGGAGAAGGTCGCTATAGAGCTAAAATAAAATTTTAAAAATCACACTAGTGATCTCATGAAATTGGTATGATGTATATACGACCCGCAGCAAAGCCAGTGCTCACTCGGGCTAAGTTGTGAAGGGAATAAGTGAGTTTCTCCATTGAGTGCTCGTGATTAGTCCTTTTTTCTTCGTTGTCGTGTTACGTTACTGATGCCACACGTGGTTATGAGCTATTCTAGCAAATGTTGTGAATATTTTTTTCTAAATTATTACCAACAAATTTTAAGTAATAATTGAACCGTAAAATAACTGAATATTTTCAAAATTGATTCTCTAATTGTGATTATATTGTAATTAAACGACTATCGTAAGTATTGTTAAAAACGAATAAATCCTCGATTTGTAGTCATATTAATATTTAACAAAACACAAAATTTTACATGGTATTAACAGATTATAGAGATGTGAATATACAGGGTCCACATTACATAATTTACTTAAATTAATGTATATGTATATCTTATTTTAGTAAGATAAGTCGATTGCATCAATTTTACCAAAAAAAAAATAATTGAACAAATAAAATACTGTTACATTATAAATATGGCTACTGAAATTTCATTCCTTCCTTCTTTTCCAATATTAACACACAGATATGATGTTTACACATAACAATAAGAGTAATATTTTGCTATGTATGAGTAAACATTGCTATGTTACTGTTGGAACAGTAACCACTTGTTGACCCAAGTCCAAAAAAAATTTTAGGTGACATCAACATAATTCTGTATGTCTTGTTTCTTTTTACATATTTACCTGCTCTCTGAATTTTTATTTTGTCTCTGACAGTAAAAAAATATATAAAATATCTAAGATTATGTAAATGGGAAATTGTAGAAGCTGATTGACTCCTGTTCGAAAATGTCCTCCCTGTTGCAAAAACACTGTCCGGACATGGAATGGGAGGGGTACCGGAATATGTGGATCGTGAAACCTGCCAATATGAGCTGTGGCCGAGGAGTGAGGATCTATAAAACTCTACAGGATGTACAGAAGCACTGCAAGCCCAACGTCAAGTACGTTATTCAAAAGTACATTGGTGAGAACAAAACTAATTTTGACTTGATAATGTGTTAAAAATATAACATTATTAAAGAATTAACTAATTTAATTTCATCAGAAAAGCCGCTTCTGATTTACAAAACCAAGTTCGATGTGAGGCAGTGGTTCCTTATCACAAACGTAAATCCTCTTATTATTTGGATGTACAAGTAAGACATATTTTTAATACACTTTTAGTTTTTTTTTTTTTTAATAAATAAATCTTTATTGTTAATTGTAAAAAGAAGTAAGACAATCGGGTAGAAAGGACATGGGAACAAATTGTTATTCCATCGCAAACTTATTTCTATGTACACGTTTCTTTTTTCGCAGCGGAACAGGCACCTCATCTTTTCTTTGAACAGAACAGTCCATCTGCGCATGCTGAGTGCATAAAGCACATGGTGGAATAGTCAAGTGCCTGCTTCAGGGGCGTAAGAAAGGACATTGTCGTAATAAATGTGGGGGGAAGGTAAATCACTTGCAAAACCTGCCGACTGGGTAGCAATCTCTTAGTTAGTTATTGTGACTTATGCCTGGCCTTTAACTACAAGGTCATATCACCTACTAGCAAATCGCTCTTTTGTCGCTCTGGTGATCATGAGCTGACTCTACCCTCGGAGTCCTGAATTTTGCCTACCCAGATTTAGTTACCTTGGGAGGAGTCTTTAACGAGTACCAGACATCATACAGGCTCGAGACCATCGCTTACCGTCTTATCCGAAGGACGTGCTACAGGTTTTTTCACCGATCAGTTTAAACACCTAAGGGCCTCGGCCGGGTTTCGAGCCCGCTATTTTTAGCTCAGTAAGCAAGCACGCTACTGGTGTCCTCTTATGTCTTTTAATAATACATGGGGCGGGTTATTGTTTGAAAAACGTCATTATACTGGATAGTATTAAAAAATATCTAACAAATATTATTCCAGCTGATAGTTCAACTATCGAGATATGAAAGTAGGAGGAACCTTGCCAGTTGACAGTCTGAGGTCCCATCTCAGTGTCCTACCTCTCTCTGTTCCCTACATAGAACGGCTGTCATTATTTTTGTTATAAATATATTTTATCCTCTCTTCTTTGCCCCCACCCCTCTCATCATGTGTTTAACCTGTTCTTTCATTCTCATAGCAAATGTTACCTTCGATTTTGCTCTCAAGAATTCAGTCTAGTCAACACCCATGAATCTGTTCACCTTTCAAATAATTCTGTGCAATGGAAGTACAAAAATGGAAAGAGGAGTTCTTCTCTGCCTAGCGACAACATGTGGGACAGCGACACCTTTCAATCCTACCTCAGGTATCAAACAATCCATTTTTCTATTTAAGCTGGTAACTTTTGTTTTCAAACAGAAAAATTGTCGTTTTTTAACTTTTTTTTAATGGTTTAAGAAATAAAAAACACTTGTTTCTCATTACCTTATATATTATATATGTGCTTACAGCTTTCGAGACATTCTTCCGAGTCTTATGGCACAATCTGGTATATGAATTCAAAATAACATTTAATATGGAAATCCAAATGAATACAATACCTGTGCTTGCATTTCGAAGTGCTTACTTCTTAACATATTTTTTTTGATATTTTTTTGAGTCTTGTATTAACATAAAATAGCAGATGCCTTCACTAATTCTTCATTCTAAAATAAATAAAAACAAAGGACTTGATTAACTTTTTGTATTGTCTCATCTCACAAAATTATATACATAAATTACGCCATCGTCAGTTCAAAAGTGGCATTTAAGCTTGCTAGGTTGTCATATTTATACAATTCCCAGGTTATCTGAGATTACCTAAGGCTGTGATACCCTGACCCCTAAGGAAATCCATGGGGTGAGAAGTCCTATCTTAACATAACATTTACATATATTTAAGTTGCCAATAATATAATTAAAAAAAAAAAAAATTTTTAAATGTATATAATAATAGTTGAAAATTAAAATAAAACCAAAGAAGAGGGTTTATAGTAGAAGAAGTGTAAGAAACAAGGAATACATAATATTGAAGTACAAGAAGAAAATAAAAATGCATACAAACTCTTTATAATAAAAAAGGACTTCCCTAGGAAACAGGGTGTCACAGTCTTAGGTAATCTCAAGTAACCTGAGAACGTGAAGGTTCCCGAATCGATTTCCGGAGATGCCTGTTCATTTTTCTTTAATTTGTTCAATTGAAAATAAATAGAATAAATAAAGGAAAAACTGCCGTTGAAAAAATCTATTTTAAAGCCAGAGAAGCGTAGCGGCAGGCTGCGGAGCGTCCTTTCTGCCCAGGTAAGAAGCAGATGAGGAGCTAAAGGTCCGGTCCGGACGTGTGGCACCGCAGGGGTTGTTTAGGGGTAGGAGGTCAATGCTCCATCTAAAGTTGAATAAATGATAGTAAAAAGTGGTGTTTGTTTCATGTTTGTAACGAGATCTCTTAATTTTACTTCATCTCTTCAAATGTTTCTACTTTTAATGTGTAATATATTCAGTCTGTCTCGGTTACTGTATATAATATCAACTGTTCAGGTAACTCTGCTTAATATACAAATATATATATAATATTCACCAACAATATTTCAGTCAGCAAGGGGACCGGGACAAGTGGTTCGCCATTCAGAACAATATGAAGCATGCCATCAATGGGGCTTGTCTGGTCTCCCAGGAACACATGGGACACCGGGCCAACTCGTTCAACCTGTACGGGGCCGACTTCATGATCACCCCGGATTTCCAGGTCTACCTCATAGAGATCAACTCCCATCCATCCATGAAGTACTCAACCAGCGTCACCAGCCGTATGTGCAAGGGCGTCCTCGAGGATACCCTTAAAGGTACCATAAGTCACGAAGGGGTTAAAAGATTTTAATAACTTTTTGATTATTCATTATTTTATTTTATTTACCTTTTCATATATTCTAAGTAATATTTGGGAAATTAAACATGGAAAAGTTGTTTTGAAAAACAGCATTCTATTATTGATATAATATTCAAGAACCGTTGATATTTTTGGCTGCAGTGCCCTAATTTCCTCTGTTCTGACTGAAAGTAGTCTCCTGTTACAAATCACTTAGGGAGCCCTGCTCCTGAAAACTTCCACTCAAGCGACAAATCACTGCTTCCGCAGGAACATTTCTGACGTTGGAATGACAGCGATATGCTCTACCAATAATCCAAAGCAGATATTAAAAATAAAATTGCACGATGTTGTCAAGATTCCTATGATTAATTTCCTACATTTTACTTTGAATACCTATAAAATTAATAATCAAGAAAGTTATTGGAATTTTAAGCCCTGTTGTTGTCACACCGCGCGCACACTTGCACCATCTTTTATTTGTCCTGTAGAATAGTATATTTTCTTTGCAGAAGATAGATCAGAAAAAATATAGGTATTGGAAGAAACATAGGTTGTTCATAAGTATAGGTCATGTGTGTCTGACTAACATGTCATGATAGGACCATCCCTATTATGAGGCATTTTTGGAGGTTGTTGTGAGCGTGCTGTATTTAATAAAAGACACAGAGCTGTTGTCCAGTCACTAGTTTATTTAGCATAGCCAGCATTCAGTCTAATGAGACCATCTTCAGTGCTAACTTACTTAACAAAGGTAGTGAGCTCTACCAGTTTCTGTTTTCTACCCTACTTTTTTTTTATTACATCCCTATTATGTAAAAGTCATGTTTTTTCTCTGAAACTTTCATGTATTCCTTTAGAATGTTTCTGCAAAAAGCTATTTCAAGTTCATTATTATCTTAAGTCCTATCCACAAGAAAATGCTCACGACCCACTTGTTCACAATTCTCAATCCTGTATTTTTATAAATACGGAGAACATTCTTTCATTCAATCAATTTTTTTGTGTACTCGTATTTCATAACTATCAATTCTAATTAATAAAGTTTATGAAATTTTTGTTTACAGTCGTTTTGGATCGGAGAGTAGATCCAGGAGCTCCAACGGGTGAGTTTTTTCTCAGTTATCGACAGAAGGTTCTACCACATTCCCCCGCAGGGTCTATCAGCAACATCGTAATCCAGGCGAGACGGGCAAGGATATACCGCCAGTCACTGTGGAAAAGCACCTCCCTGCCGGGGCCCAAGGGCAAGAAGATTATGAAGAAAAAAAATCCGCCGTTAATCATGCCCAGAACCGACCGTTCCAAGACAGGACCCATCACCTACGAAGAATTGGCCACCTACAAGGTTATGAACAAAGTAACTCTGAACAACATCTTCATCCAGAACAAGACAGCGCCACTGGAGCCGGGTGACAGCAGTTCGACGGAAGAGCTCCAGTACAGTAGTGCTGTAAGTGTTGTCTCTAAGAAGGGGCGGTCTTTGGAAGAGGAGGGGACGGAGGAGAATGATGATGATGACGACGACGATGATGATGGAGACGAAAAGTCGATCCTCCCCACCCCCGACCCATCGAGGATGTCCATCCACAACACTCTGTCAGAAGACAAGCTGGAGGCCGCCCTCAACAGCCCCTCCTACCTTAACTTGATCGGTTGTGTCTCTAGAAAGTCCATGTTCGACGTCGGTCTATAGGACACTCCCATCTCAAATAAATACTCACGAGTAACGACTATCTGGTATTCTTATAGTTATATTTCATACAATCCTCTCTTTCAGTCACTTCTGGAAATCCTTTAATAATCTAATATAGGAAACAATAATACGTTTGTTCATTATCTATTACAAAGTAAAAAAATAAATAAAATAATCTCCCGATATAAAATTTCTTGATATGAAGTCACTTTTGAGTATTTTGTTTTAACTTATTCAGTTAGGTACGTCCGCTAGGTAACCAGGTTCAGTAATTAGAAAACTGTTGTGATAAGTAACTTGTATGTTTGAAATGTGGAAAGAGAACTAGGTTGGCTTAAACAAATGTTAACTTTGAAGTTATATTAGAGCTGACATTTATTTTATTATAACAACACCTAAACTTATATTTAAAAAATAAATATTTGTTTGCAATATTGTTTGTTTCCAACTAAGTCTGAATATTTGTCACTTGAATCAAACCATCATTTTTGCCATAGTTTTGGACTTAATTTTTGGATAACTTGAACGTAGAAATAGATATAGTTTGGAATGTTGACTATCTGAACATAAATTTAAACGATCCTACAAACCTTACAAACTAAGGGAAAAAATACGAAACCGGTCGGGGAAGTGTTCTCATACTCGTAAGCACCAAAGATGCCAGAGCGCTCTCAAACCGTTGGTTGTGTTAAAAACATAAAGAGGACCGGTTTTATTTACCATTTTACGGTCTTTAAGTTACATCTAGTACTGTTTTTGAGGACTTCGAGAAAAGTTAGAAAAACCGTTCATAGGCTAAAAATCTAAATTTCAAATCGTTCGCGACCTATTAAAGAACTTTTTTTTTTTTTTTAACCCAGATTTTCCCCCGTTATTAAAAAGGTCAAAAGGCAACTAACTGACAATGTTAAAAAATCAATACTCAATTTGTTTTTTTTTATATGTTATAATAAAGTCGTTTTCAACGAGATTTCATATCGCTTCTCATACGAGTTTTTCGTTTTTCAGTTTCCAGACCTCACTGGTAGTGTGCAGACCCTTGAGAGGTGAAGCTTGGGGTTCGAACCCAGATAACAAATACCGGTAAGTTACCAGTAACGGACACCGGTAACAGTTACCAGTAAAAGATACCGGTAACAGCTACCAGTAAAAGATACGGGTAACAGTTACCACAGTACCAGCAAAAATACCATTTTTACGACAACTAAGGCTCCACTCTCACCACCATGACGCAAAGCCAAGTAACCAACCCCCTTTTTTCCTTCCCTAGTTGTACGTCGTATAGGGGAAGTTATGCAAACGGTCAGAAATTCAATGTTGAGTTTTCGCAGTAATTTCATGTTTTCCAACCTCTAGAACCAACAATGAAGAAAAAGGGTATGTGTTTGTCAACACTACGACACTAACTATACAATGATTATACAGACATGCCATTTTACATTTGAAACCAGGTCAAAAAGAAGGGAACTAGGGGCTTAACTCAAAAATCTTAATTACTACCGATGTAATGCATGTATCGACATGAAATTTCGAATGTTGATCAAAGACCCAATAATGACGTCACCAAATCGTCGGTGATAGTACAAGACCGCGTAAGAGCAGTTTGTAAAAACAGCGTAACAGCTTTTTCACGATTTTACAGGACGAAGAAAAAATGTAATATGTTGACCATTTGAATGTACTTTTCCGACTGAACTTGTTTGCTACTTCTTTAGGGCTATTTTCTTAAGTATGTGACATAAATTTACCAAGAGCTTGTTTAGATTCTGTGTAGTCATTTATTCCTTTATTATTCATTGCAATACCGCGTAAGTGACTGTAATACCAAAACTCCGTAATATCAAGACCGCGGAACTACATCTTAAACTGAAATTATCAAATGATTTAACCACCTAAGGCCCAGAGTCCCATAGAAAGGATATAAGGGTAATTTTAATTTAAACTCTCCATGTCACTTAGGCATAGTAATAATATTAAAAATACGATAAACACAATGTACATACTTGATAACTATTCAGGACAAATAATTATATTTGGGAGCACGCACCAACCGTGTTGCGACTTGTTCTAGAATAACGTAAATACGCGGATTTGCTGGCAACTTCAGGTCTGTGACTGGTACGGTATTGTTTCAATAGCGAAAACGAGGTTCTCTATTGGCTGTTTCAAATCGCGTGAAATCTAATATAAGCGAATCAGCGTTAGAAATCTGTTGGCGCGATATTTCAATTTTGCGACTTTTGCTGTTACGCGGTTTTTACAACATGCTCTTACGCGGTCTTGAACTATCACCGACGAAATGATTTTCAGCCGAATTGAACAAAAAATAAATGGGTGATACATTGGGGATGCCCAATTCAAAAACCCGAATAAATGCCGATTTAATGAATTTATTGTTATGAAATTGTATAAGAGGATTGATATGACCCTGAGCAAAACGACTATTGATTGGCAACCATACAGTCAATTTCAATTTCACAGAGACATCAAACACTTTGTTGATTAAATCGACTTTTTTACATGTGCCATCTTATTACTATTTCTTATGTGATGGGTAATCCTATTTAAAATCTCTCCTTGCGAAGGACCTTTTTGAAAAAAACACTGATCCGATTTTCTTTATTAATTTTATATTTTATATCAATTATTTCAATAATAAATAATTAGGTGTATTAGAATAATAGTTAATTATATTATATTTTATTGTAATGCGCAACTCCTTTTTCCTCGAGATGAGCCTATAAGCTTAAACCCCAGCTAATGCTTCAATTTAAATTACTTTTTCAGATCTTGGCTCGTGGAATGAGTGAGGCAGGCGCAGTCAGTGTGAATAGTGTATAATAAATAATACAATCCACTATAACATATTGATTGTAATATAATATAAAATAAATAAAAGCCAAAAACATTGAAACAACAGTTTTTATACTTTTCAAGGTTTTGCAGGTAGGTACAGGAAAATATTATGAGAATAAAAATGTTATCTACAGTATATTTTTGATCAAAATTTTGAGGGATTTCTTTTATTTTTGTAAACATCTTTGAACTCATGTATCAAAAGAACTAGGAGATAGTAATCATCTATAATATGCGGACGATTTATTTATTGATTTAAGTCTGCGTTTGGAGAAACTTTCATTAAACAGAGCAGAAGCCACCATATGTTTTATAAAATAGATTTGAACAAGTTCCTTCGTCATATCGCCTACTAGCAGAGCGCTCTGGTGGACATGAGCCCGACTCTAAAGTTGGGAGTCCTACATTTTGCCTACCAAGCTTTAGTTACCTCTTTAACGAGTTCCTGACATCGCACAGGCTCGGGACCATCGCTAAACACACCCATTCTACCCGACGGACGGCGTGCTCAATGTTTTTTTTTAATGGTTTATATCGATTGCTAAATTCTGGAGAAAACTAGATAACGATGGAGGCTAATGTTGCTTACTAAGTTCGAACCATTGTAGAAACAATTTTATCCTATATCAGTCTAGTTGGGTTTAAAAAAACATCTAGTAGAGTGCCGTGTAACAGCGGGCTCCACCTACGGTAGTGTGTTTTGTCAGACAGTGTGATGAGAGCAACCTTGACTAGCACAAAATAATAAATTCTGTAAAAAATCAGACTGTATTTATTTTGCCACCAATGAAATAATCACTTCTCACTACATCAGCCATCTTCATATTAGGAACTAAATATTTAACTTAGACCTTCGGACAATCCATGAAATGTAAAGATATTGTACACAATTTTTCATGATGGAAAATATAATTATTAGTGGATTTTTGGGACAAATCAGTGAGGGAACGCGATCCTAGCCCTTACATTTTTCAGAAGTGTTTTTTTTCATGTAATGCCCTTCAAAACTATCTTCCATTGAAAACCTTAATAACCACCTTAAAAAAAAATTACAAACAACAAAAATTTATTTTATTAATATAGAAAATCAAAAATAGAACGACATCTCACACTTTATACATCAAAGCTATCTATCTATTTTAGGGGGCGCCGGTAGCTCAGTGGTTGCTTACTGAGCTAAAGATAGCGGGTTCGTAAGGGCCCCCATAGTAGAGTTGGGCTCATGTTCACCAGAAATACGAAAGAGCGCTCTGGTAGTAGGCGATATGACCTCGTAGTTAATGCCTGGACGTGAGGCAAATAACTCACTCTATCTATTTTAGTCCTCAACGCTACATTGCACTTATGAAGAAATATATAAGAAAATTCGTGTACAACCAATACAATGAAACCTCTGTTATTAGAAACCAATGTAAATAGTGGGCATTTTTTCCAGCCCAACCTAATGGGCCGTTGAAAAGAATTCCTTACGTAGCAAAACTCTTTAGTGGGAAAAGTCGGTTCAGGTAGGACCTGTTCGATGAAGTTTTCAGGGGACTATGAAAGGATATTGGGAAATTTCAGTTCAACATTTAACAGTATTTGCATTGGAGTTCATTTTTATTCTAGCAGACTTAGAAGTGAAACCTTGGAATGACTTGAATTTGACGTTTAGTTGGTACAGTCTGTGAAATAGAATGAAAAAGAAAAACACTGACATTTCCGAAAAAAAAAATTCTTTAGGAATGCAATGATTATCATTTAGCTGAAAAATCCGCCAGTCAGTGGCAATGGCAATTAGGAGAAACATTACAGGGAAGAAACATCAAAGAGCACCGTAAATTTCTTGAATGACAAGAGAATGACGAAATCAAACGTTTTTTCATCCCTTTATATTTCCTTCTGTGTCTATAATTAGTTTTCATTCTTCTTCCAAGTGTTCTTGAATTTATTATATTGTGAAGTTGCTATCCAATTTTCTTGAATTCTATCGATAAAATACAAATATCTCAGGTGCTATATTTATTTTCTCACTTAAGCTGTTAACGAAGTTAGGCTTTCTTAATTTCTTTCGTTGAGATTATTTACTAAATTCTAACTGTCATAGCTCTTCGACACGATTTGAATTGGATTTTCTTTCATTAACTTATGATTATATTAGTCTTTACTAATAATAAAATAAATAATGAAGTATTTATTTCTTGCTTTGAATCAATAAAACCTTCCTAAGAATTCACAAATAACCCTTTCTCAATTTTTGTACGTAGCCGCTTCTCTATATTTTCCTAAAATTATTTTATTTTGAACTAATTTTAAATTAATAATTACAATTCACATACATATTTACTCTATGAAATCCTACTTGATTCTCTCAGAAAATAATCAGTTTTTGCGAAAACCAACTTTCACTCAACAGGAAATCCCTTTCAAATGCCTGCCTCCTTTAATTTATGAGGTAGGCCAAGTTCTGTAATTGAGAATGGCTAAATTAATTTTTGGGATTCTGCATTTTTTTTCCATTTTCAGGTTGCATAACAACGAATTACGTAAGATCTTAATATCCATGAATAACAAGAAAAGGTAGTTAGTTATTTTACATCCTTGCAACTTAAGACATATCTTTGGGCTTATAGGTAGGCTTGGTGTTTGGGTTCCCGTCTATCGGAACCATACAAATATAAAAAAAAAAATAAGAAATTAAAAAAACTTATTTTAATTTCATCAACATATAATGCATTATCAAATATAATACAACAATTGTATCACAGGATTATAATAAATGGAAAAACATTTGGGGGAAAAAAAATCCGATCATAATAAAATCCGTACAATTCTTACATTAAATAATTTTGATAATTATTTACACATGTACAGGTAATGTTGTAGTAGAGCTGATTGTTATGAAATCAATAATTTATTTCATAGCCCAACTCTTCGCTGAAAAGTTCTTAAATATTAAGATTTATTTTAAAAAATGTTCATACCTCAACAACAAAATACTTTATATACACTAGTTGAGATATAATAAGTGATTTAAATAATAAAAAGCTCATTGTATAAAATTGAAATAAAATACTTTAATAATAATAATAGGATTCTAATGTGTTACTTGCCATCCAGTTTCCACATGAAAAATGTATATTATATATACATATTACAGGTTGGCAATACAAATTTATATTAATTTAATATTTCTACGAAGAAAAATCAAGAGAAATTAAATTATAGTTTGTTCTACGCCTCGAAGAACACATTAAATTGAATATTTTGAAGTAAATTCAATTTTTTTTTTTAAATTTTTATTATCTAAATATTTAACTCGCTCAAGAATTACTAAAAATATTCTTATTATATACTGTACACTTGATCTATATGGTCTCTTAAAAAAAAAAGAAGAAAAAAAAACCGAACCTTCTCTCTTCCGTCAATGACATTTAAAGGTCCTTGTTATAAAATCAAAAAACAACGGAGGACTATTAGCGTTAAATCCTCCAAACAAAGGAGAGATCTAGATCTGGCTTGCACAAGACGAACATGAACCCGCTCCAACATCGAACCAATCTTGTACATGATATGGTAAACCAACAGGGTTCATATTAAACCTCGTTTTTTCTTATAGTCTTCTAAATTCAGGTATCGTCTTGGTCCAGTGTCCTTCACCATGTTCACCGATTTGGGTGCGATGCTCACCGGTGTATCTGAAAAAAAAAAAAAAAAGCTTAGAAAGAAAAAATAAACTTTAATATTACACAAATTAATTGGGAAATGCACCTCCAAAATGCCCAACGGAAATAAATGTCGCCCTGAAAAAAAATATTGATGAAAATTATTTAAAAAAGAAACGGTGGGGGCGCCTTGAAATAAGTGTCTGTCTACGCCATTGCGGCAGGATCTTAAGGCCCATTTACATTTGTCACTTTGGAGGATCATCTTGGATGAATCATCTAAAGTGACAAGTGTAAACTGCCATTCATCTTCAATTCATCCAGAGTGAACATCGAAAGTGAACGATGAAAGAAGTTGACCGCCTACTAACTTTTGATGAAACAGTCGTTCCTCCAACCGATGATTCATCCAGAGTGAAGGCGCAGTGACAAATGTAAACAAACGTCCCCTCTTTGTATTCACTCTTCACTGTTCTGTATTTCATTTGAAGCGTCATTTGAAGTTTTATTTTGGGGTTCAAAGCTTCGAAGAACTTTTTTCTATTAATAAATGGAGTATTTTTTCGAGAAGATATGCGAATTGGTTCTCGTCCATTCTTAAATAGTTCCTGTACTCCTCAGGATTTTCTTCTGTCCATTCTACCAACAGCGTTGACGAGGCACCCACACTTTCTCTCCTTGAAACCCATGGTTTCACCCACCAACGTATTTGAGCACGACCACTTGCTGTTAGGCTTGCATTCAGTTCATGAAGTAGTCCGCTTGAAATTAAATCAATGCCTGCACGCACAACTCTTGAGTTCCTTCTCGAACGAGACATATTCTGGCACTATACGCGAAGAGGGCACACATACGCAAAATTATGAGGAACACTGAGCAGTGAAAACACATAACTGGATGAAAATATGTAAACAAGGATGATTCACTTTGGATGAATCACTTTGGATGATTCACTACTGATGTTCTTCAAAAGTGACATAATGTAAATGGGCCTTTAGCTGATAACAGACTCCTGGCCACCGATGACACCGCCCCCATTCTACCTCGAACGTCTAACCATACCTCCATAAAATCGAGATGTCTGCACTGGAGAATGAGAATTAATGAACATGAGTACATCCTATATAACTTTCACTATGAGACAGCAATCTTCCCCTCCAGCTTCAACAATATTCCCAATTCCGGTCAAGTTGGGATCTATCTAAACCGAAAACTGACATGGAATTCCCAGCCATACACGTCTGAAACGAGAAGAAATGAATCAACGGTTTGGGAAACTCTATCAGTTGTCACACAGAAAATCCAGACTTTCTGATGAGAACAAACTGACTATACACAAGATAATGATAAGACCTATACGGTCAGACTTGAACTATGGGGTTGTGCAACGTATCAAGCGTATCCCAGTCCTTTTAATCCTATAACAATTGTCTATGCACTCTTCTATGTTTCTATAGAATATATCATATATATTCCATAGAAACAAAGATACCTTCTGTTTTAAATACAATTTAAAACAGAAGGTATCAAATGTTAATAAATAAACATTGAAATGAATTTATGTCGGGTTTCGTCATGCCTTATAACCTACTATAACAATCTCAAAAGAACAACTCATGTTTTCAAGTTGATTTTCACAAAAATACTACGTATATCATATAGCGGATATCGTGAGTTTAAGGAAAACCATGTTCAACATTAAGAGCTACCAGCTTCAGTATCTCCTAAATGCATTGCGTCCTGCTTAGACCATGTCTAAAGATCAAAAATATGGATAATTCTGTGGTGTTGGAGTAAAGGGGTATGTCAGTTTTTCTGTTTTCAGTTTTCAGAGAACTCCCAAGTTTCTCAGTTGTACCCCTTTTCACTTCCTTTTTTTTCAATGATGTCATTAGATTCTGACTTATTTCTCTTTACCCCAACATAGAGATCACCTATCTAAAGCAAGTTATGACTTGCTTCAGATAGGTGTTACCCATTTTCACAAAAAATTGACATATACCCCTTTACCCAAACAGCACAAAATTAAAAACAGAAGAAAAAAAACTCACTTGGCAATGGAACTTCCAAATCGATCTTAATATCAAAATCGTGTGCAGAAAAGAGATCGTCAGATTTGATCCCTGCTCCTTTTTTGGGATCATTTTCATTCGTGTTCTGCCTCGTATTGTTCTTATTGTCCAATTTGTCATTCTGAAAATAAAATAAAATTATATTAAAAACCAGTTAACTAAAGTTCAACTAGAAGAAGGAAACATGCAATGTTAGCTTACCGTCTGAGGCACCTCTGGCTCCTCTTCCTCTTTGGCGAACGTCATCCTCGGCTTGGTACTTCGGCGAGTGAACGGATCGTCCACCTTCTTCCCCTTATTCGCTTTTACTTCTTCCTATAATTTGAGAAATAAATTACGTCACTATAAACAATAGTGTTCATAAAGAGGGGGGCCAGGGCAGAAAAAAGTCCTCAGGTCAGAAATTTCTTGGAAAATTCTATTTTTTTTTTCATCTCAATTGGGCCATACAATTTTGAATATTTTGGCAGAAAAAGAAATTGTTCTGTGCATGCACAACACAATACTTTCAATATAGAAGCTTGCGAATATTGAAGTAAAAGAAAATATTACTTTTGGGGAAAAAACGTGTTTAGTTATTCTTTGAAGTATTCTCAAAGCAAGCCTAGTGGCATGGAGATCCGGTGGAGGCTTTATACCAACCACCCAATCTCTGAGTCTTTAGGGAAGAGAATTTGTTTTGTTTATAAAAAAAAAAAAAAGTGTTGATCAACCCAGCTAGGAGCGACTGCCGGCGACCAGTTGCGAAATTCGGCGGTCGACCTTAGCCCATCTTAATTTGTGCTGGGACGCTCCATGGCGCACCGAGAGATTGGGATCAAGGTGGGGCGCTAACTGGTTGGTGCTACGGTGGGAGGCCGGGGGCAACATCTGAGAATAACTGCTAATGCGGCGTTTTTCCAGAAAGAAATTATTAACATTTAAAATTAAGTGAACTAGGGATGGTTCCTCGCGTCGTTCGCCAACCCCGCCCCCTGCACCCCCCTCCGAATCACTCCTGTTTGATCTAAAGAATAGATAACTTAATATTAAATTGAGAGAATACATCCTAGAAACGGTGGCCATACATTTTTTGGCTTTTCGCCCTCTAACAGAAGACAGATTGACATTGTACAATAGAAGAGCAGACAGTCTAGACAGAAATAAACCAACTGAAGAAGAAATACAGAACCAGTGTAAAACAGAGGGACGTAGTACAATCATGCTGGCTGACGAACAGATAGCTCTGTGATTACTGTTTACTGGCAACCCCAATAACTAGCTCCAGGCTAAGGTGAGGTGAATGTTAACCCAACGCTAGAAAAAGACACCCTCCCCCAGGTCTTCGCTTCGCTCGCGCGGCTTTTAGATGAAAAAAGAGCCAGACGGATTAAACTGAGACATTTCGTATTGAGTAAATTCATATTTTTTCCAAATTTTCCCCATTTACATTTCAAAAAATAGCAGAGTAACTGATTTTTTGCTATAAAGAAATTCTATTCTTTGATTATATAAGTTCCTATCCATTTGATTAAAAATGTCAATGCTATAAAGAAATGTTCATCAATTTGAGGCTCTTTTCCTTGCATTGGCTCACATACTGTAAATAAGTGTACAAACCATAATGGCCTTTTCTGCTTCCTCTACGTTTCTTTTTCGGTTCCTATTATTAATATAGGATATACTGGAAATGGTCGAAGTCCTTAGTTTATCTAGTTCGTTGGCTCTTTCCTCTAGTTCGTCCAATCTTTGAGAGATTCGTCGTGCTTCATCTTCGTCACCTCTACAACCAAACAAAAACAAAAATATAGCAAAAAAACTCTATAAAGTAACTACTGAAATAAATAACCTAAATATCTATATATATATTCCCATATATCCTGTGAAAAGACAACTTACTTTGAATGGGCCATGTCACGGTCCTTCATCAATTCTGTTTTCTTCATTGCATAGTTGTAAGGATTTGTTTTAAATCTTTCCTTCTCCTTGATAATCTGGAAAGGTACATGAATGAATACATAATCTTATTTATATATATATAATAGAATATGAGATATATAAAGGATATCAATGGTTCTAGCCTAGAGGTTTTTGAAATAACAGTGAACGATGGAAAAAAAAGTTGTCGGTGATTCACCAGTAATGTACTTCCCAAGAACAAATGAATCAATTAACTTTCCGCTCCCCCTCCATAACTAGTCGACCTTTTGCGCGAATAATCAATAGTTGACTTACGTAGGGGCTCCTAAATCTTCATACTAAATGTTATGTGGATAGATTCATTACGTCGGCAGTTAGATTAGATTTTTTAGTAGAGCCCCATCTTCCTCCCCCCCCCCGCCCTTCTACTGATTTCGCCGAAATTTTGGGGGTTTTACAAAAAAATATGTAACTTCATGCAGATAGATTCGACATTATTATTGAGTTAAGCCGAAATCCTATTTTGTGGAAAATTAATAGTTGCCATTCTTATGGGGTTTTGAATTTAAATATGAAATCGGCAGTTTTGGGCATTTTTGAGTTGAGCCCCCTTTGGTCGATTCCGCTGAAAAGTAATGTCGTTCTTGTAGAATTTCTAATTTACATATAATATTTTGTGTCGACACATTCATTACAATGGCAGTTTTTGAGTTAAGCCTCACCCCTAATCTCCCCTTCCCTTAACCGATTTGGCTAAAAAAAATCAATAGTTATAATCTTTAGAGGATTCTGGATACACATATAAAATTTAGTTTCGATAAATTCATTCTATCGGGAGTTATCATGTTTACAAGCTTTTTTTTTTTTTTTTTTTTTCATTGTTAGAATTCTGAAGTCGGAAAACACGAAATTCCGCAGGAAACCAGACAGATTACATGACTTCCCCTATACATCGTATAGCAGTAGAAATATTAAGTCTGTGTCTGGATATGGGAGAGGAAGTGGGATTGGCATATGTTGCAATGCAATGTTCTGTCAGTCGGGAGTGAAATACCCATCGTCAGATCTTCATTGCTGTCTGTACAACAAAGCGTGATAAAGTTAAAGACAAAAGTACCGGTGGAACGCTTCTCAAGTTGTTATCAACTAACAAAACTAACGTTCCGCTCAAATCGATAAATGTCTTAATCGGGTACTTCCTGAAACTACATATTTATTTCAGAGTTGATATATTAAACCATTCCATGAGCAGTTATGAGGGTTTGAAGTCATGCGCCGATATGACTACGGGTCAATCAAGAGTCGCCCTTATGGACTTCTGGATCAATACATAAAATTGCGTGTCGATAAATTCATTCTATCAAAATAAATTGTATACACACACATAATCACTTTTTTTGTAATTTTAGCAATCATTCCAGGGACAATATTGAAGTTTTGACAGATTACAAGAGAATAATTTGTTTGTTATTTTGTACAGATCGGGAGGTAAAATAATGAAATAAAACTTTACCTTTTCGACATCCTCTTCTTTAAACTCGTATATCATGGCCTCCTTGATATCCTTCATCTTGGAGTCGAGGTTATCCTTGGAGGGGAGGGGGATGTCGTGGGAGACGAGAGTGTCCTTCCACTTGAGGAACTCCGGCTCTGTGAATTCCTGATTAGAGATGAACTCCAGACGGAACACTCGCTCCTGGTTCCCATGCCTGCACACCGGTTAGAATCAATTTTTCGATAGGACTAACAGTTTTCGGGTTAAATCAAAGAAACGTCTAAAAATATGTGTTTCAAAACTACAATTCCAGATGTCCAGTCTGTGGACCAGTGTCAGCCCCCCTTCGATGGAACTATATTTTCCACCAACGGAATTAGGTGAGATTTTACCGTTAAGTCAGCTGGAACAAGAACCTATTCTCAAACCCAACCGATATAATGATGTTTAAACATTATCGTTATTTCTTTTGATTTTAACATCACGTTACTTAAAGTGTAATAGTACACTCCGGGGCTAAAGTTGAAGAAAGTATTCTTTACTGGTAGCTGCTGTTATCGGTATTTCAAACTGTGTGTACTATGTTACCGGTACCCGTTTCTGAATTAGAACCCCTACCCCTACCTTCGTTAGGCCTTCACTCTGGTCTGGCAAGACCGCACTGAAAAACAATTGTAGAAGCGATATAAAATATCACTAAAAACTTATCTTTCAAAATATCGAAGTTATTTATTATATATCATTAAATTATATTTACAAAAAAAAAAAAAAATAAATAGCTACCTCAGTTTTAACCCTTTGTTTGTCCTTGTGTTGCCAAGTTGATAAATTTTAGCTGTTTCTACAACATTAACTATTTCTGCAACCTACACATACACATTATTAAAAATAAATTATTGAATAATAGTTAAACTAAATACAATATACTGATAACTTTTAAATTAATTACCCTATAAACTGGTTTGCCGTTATGATTGCCGATTCCTATCCTAACAAAGCAGCCAACGGCAACTCGAGGAAAAAACGGCAGATGAACGAATCTGAAAACAAAAAATTAATTGTAGATTTCAAAAAGAAAAAAGTTCTCAAAGATACAAAAAGAATTCAGTTGAAAATATATTTATATTTTTTGAAATGTACAAAAAATATTAATAATATTTTCTGTTAGTTTTTGTGACTCAATTTCAGGCTTTGATACTCATACCGCCTAGAAGAGTACGAGATAGAGAAGATAAGGCGTGAGGGGAAATGGAGCCCGCGCATGTGGCTGCCTCCCCACCCACTCCCCTCCCCTCCCTTATCACATGGAGACATGTAGTAGAAACTCCGGTTATCCTAATCACTATCAAATTGTACAGATTAATAGCTGCTCCAAGACTCCAAATCTGACAAAGATAATATAATTACAATTTCGCAGACAATATCAATTTTCGATTCATTGTGTATAAATTTCTTCTCAAATTTAAGATAGAAGTTACACGTTTTCTTTCATTCAAAAATCTTTCAACTGCATTTAAATCGCATGTTGTTAAATGTAAAATGTTGTACATAGTGACTTAAAGAGATTCTCAATCTTTAAATATAGTCCCAGCTTGAGAAAAATAAAAAATAGCAAAATATTAATGCCTGTAACAAAATACAATTGAGTATGGTAGTGAGACTAGGAGTTAAAGTTAGGTAGATATAACTTCGGCCAGTTTGCGTCCTTCTCACTTTAACCACTCAGTTTCTCTTATTTGCTCTTGTCAACGACTCAAATTTAAATAATTCAAATGATCTACAAAATGTCCCTATGCCTAACAGGAGAAAAGCCTAAAAGATCAGAAGATATTTAGAAATCCTAGAAATATATTTTGAACATTTTCACTATACCTTTCCATTTTATGCCTCGATAACCTAATTTTATTCAACTCTTCTTTCGTCGATATATACTCGACCCTTTTGATTTTGGCTTTAGAACTGGCAACAGACCTAAAAAAAAAAATATATATAATTTTTTCAAATAAAATAAAATAAATATAAATTTATTATTTCAACCCCTCCCTCTAAAGCAAGTGTTTATATTGAAATGTATTTTTTTTTTTTTGTTTAAATAATAAAATTATATTTATATAAGACCTAGCATCGGAATCGGAATCAGAGGAGCTCCTGCTGGGGGATGAAGACTTCTTCTCCTGTTTGGAGTCGCTGTCGCTGCCCGAATCGTCACTGTAGATGTCGCTAGCCTTCAGTTTAGTCTTGGCCGCTCCCTCCGTGCTCTCGTCAGAATCACCCCCATCTTTATCACCTTCCTCTCCATCTTCTTTTTTCTTTTCTTCAGCAGCTTTTTGCTGCTTTTCTTTCTCCTCTGAGAAACAAACAAATAAATAAATAAAATTAAATTGATATCCAAAATATAAATATTGCATAAAGATAGGTAAAACGCCCAAGTAGGTCACCAAGATTCTTGTTCAGGTGACAAGATGGACATTTTATTTACCATCTAGAAACTGTCACAAATTTAGATTAATTAAGTAAAAATGTTACATTGTTCTAGAATAGTTTTTAATTAAATAATCAACTACTATCCACGGTTCTATTTTTATTTCAACAATTCTAAATTTGTTCATTTTTTTCACCTATCTTTTTATTAAAATAATAACGTACGAAAAGTTATTATTATTAATATAACTTTTTATTACTTTTAATTTAACTTTTGAATAATTGAGCTATTTTATCTCAGCTGCTAAAAAAAAAAATGGCAGATGCATCCTTATTAACTACTTACAGGATTTACGAAAAAAAAAAAAAAAATCAACTTTTTTTAGTTACTTTTGAAAATAAAATTGATATGAATTAAAACATTTATAGTATAAATAAACTTACGATAAGGAAAATTTTCAACAATTAACATTTTGTGTTATTTCGTACCCCTACTAACGTTTATCTCAAAAACGTTCTTTTTTTTTTTTTAGATTCTGATGTCTATTCACGACCACAAATTATCAATCATATGGTTAATATAAACAATTTTATACCGAGGCCTCCAGTATAACCTTAATAAACAAATAAATAAATAATAATTACTTAAGAAATAAATAATAAATCGATAAGAAATATTAAACTTAGGGGAGAAATAATTAATTAACCCCAACATCTACTCTTTAATAATATATATTGCAAGACACAAGAAATTGCAAGAATTAAAATTCAGCTGTTTTTGAGACACTGTTTAAATAAAATTATTTTTAGCTTAATTTCTGTAATAATTCTAACTATGCAGTTCAAACTGTTCTTTACCCAAATTACCCTCTCTAAATTGTCAAAACATTTTTAATATTCAACAAATAATAAATTTATTATTATATTAATATTACTTTTTTTTTCTCCTCCTCTTGGCCTGATGAATATTATTTATTAGTAAATTAAATGTAAAATAGAGACAAAAATTGAAATGCACTATCCTAAGGTTAAATTCCCTTCGATTCAGTAAATTACAAAGGGCTTCCCTGCACTTCCTTTTTTTTATATTTAATATTCGTTCCCTATTTCAATACTTCTCATGAATGTTGCAAGTCGAAGAACACAAAAACCAAAGGGACGTTTCAAATATGCCAAAAACCGAAAATTTAGGAGAATAAATGTTTCTCAATTTTAATTTCAGACGTTTTACATTAATATTTCCGGTGAGTCAGAGAATCTACAACCAATGTCACTATCTACACCATACAATATAATTTGACTATAATGACAGTATAATTTTAACATTTTTACTTACCTACCTATCTCCATAACTCAATATTATCATTTCCTTCAACATTTTGCCCCGACAATTCAAAACAAAAGTAATATTTCGGATTTACAAATGAGTTACTAACAATAACAACATCAAAAGCAAAAAAATGTCACATTTAAACAAATAAGATTAAAAAAACAAAACATTCAACAACAAATTTAATCCATTCAAGTAGTAACAGTAACAAAAAATAGGCTACGGTACGAAACATTATAAACACTTAATTTATTTCAACCAACATTTTTTAAGAAAAACCAAGGAAAATTTTAGAAATAGACAAGAGTTTTCACACAACTTAATAATACCTATATCAAAACTTCCAATTGGGACATAATAAACAAAGTGAATCAGTGTTACCAGGTCGTTTGTTTTTTAATAAACAAATAGCGTGTGTTTTGCATTGAATTTCATTCTAAAAATTATTTTTATATTGTAAACCAATTATTTCAACGATAATAATTAAATTGTATATTCGTACTAGAAAAAACATTTCAATACAATAAATCATTTTTGCCGGCCTAAAATAGTTTATTCAAACCAGCTCAGGACTTATTTTCTTTTTTCTCTCTTAGAACAAACAAAAAATAAAAAAAAGTCTCACTCATCCAAAATACAAGAGATCAGGAATGGAAAAGTCGACAAAAAAATATATTGCTATCAGAAAATGTTTATCATTGATTTTTTGGATATACATCCTACCCCTGCCTACGCCATTGGGACATAAATAACAAAATCATTACTCCTGGTAAGGACTAACATTTTATACGATGAGTGCTATTAAATAATGAATAGTCGAAAGGCATATTAGAACCACAAATTTAAACTTAAAGTACTATTATAGTTAGCAGTAGCTATTTACATACTTAAGATCCTTCTGAGGTTTCTAAACATGTCACATCTCAGACAAACATTCCTCTTAATACAAAACCACTTCAATAAACTCAAGAACAAAACATTAATTTAGATACGACATATGCACACGTAAATTCGTATTTTCCGACAATAATTATTAAACTATATATGTATTTTTTTTTAAAAAGCAAAATCAACTAATTATATCTTTCTTTATAACAACTTAAAAGTTTTCTTTTTTCTTACACTTCTGCAGATATGCAATCTTAACACACTATCTTAACTTGCTAAACTAAATTTCTAGTAGAAACTTTCACTTCAATATCAAAATTAAAAATATATGTATCTAGGCAGATATAAAAATTGATAAAAAACAATGTTCCAAGTATTTCAGTTTACTAATATTATTTTCAAAATAAACCGTACATGAATACTCTATGAACCTAACAGAAAATTTACTTTAATACTGCAATCGATTATTCGATCAATAGGAGTGAACGTTAACAGAAAAATATTGATAAGAGATGTTTAGTAAAAGAAACTTACCGACTAATAAAGCAGGCAGTGTATAGCACACTTTACAAATACAAAACGAAATATATATGTATATACATTTAAAGAAAAAACGTCCAATGGTGGTTAACTTCCCCAGCTCTTAATTAATCGGTCAAAAATTTTATGTTGCGTTTTCATTAGAATTTGATATTTTCCGACCCTCTGAATCCAAAAATCCATTCCGCCCCTCTGAATCCAAAAATACATTCCGCTCGGTTTTTTTAATTGCAATTTATAACTATGTATTATTTATATATATAGGTGTGTACTATTAGTTATATACTGTTTATACAGGTTAAACGTTTCTTAAAATTAGTCACCGTTTTCAGCATGGGCTGCAGGTCAGGTTATGTGATGCCACAGAATTGATTTTGTATTTTTATAGCAATTTACACTGAAAACACTATAGATACGACGTACGTCAAATGCCCATATGACCTCAATTGTAGAGCATGAAATTTACTGACAGAAGAAGCTAAATAGACGTCGCATTAAAGGTTTGTGACAGACATTTGATAAAGGGTTTTTATGGAAAAATGGCGACTTTTAAGCAAAAGGAATACAAAGTTTCCTTTCAAATGAAAGGGGCCATTTAGATTATTTGCTCCGAAACCGTTGGTTTTTTAAACAAAATGAATAGCATCTTTCAAAAATTTTATGTTCTTTAATTTTGAAAAATATTATTTTACTTTTCGTGCGACCAATAGATGAGATATTTAATAAAAACTGAAAATACGAAATTTACTACATACCTGCCATGACCGCCCTTTTTAAATCTAGAATCTCTAAAAAGTAGCAGACGGAACTTGTTCCATCAACAATGAAACAACCTTTATGAAATAACCTTTCAGATCAACAATGAAATAACCCACTGATAGAAATAAATTACTACAAATGAAACAATATAAACTAAGACACCATTTGAAAAAATTACATCTAGTGTTGTGTAAGAAAATATTTCCAAAATCTAATGATGCATTAAGTAAAATGTACTAATTTTTTCAAGATGGTCCGAGACATGCGGGCCGAGGTCATACGAGTGGTGACGAAATGAAACGAAAGCTCTTTCCTCCCATAAATCCCCGCGAAAACGAAGGCGCCCCGCCAAAAGAAACCTCGAGAGTTACGTTCAAAACTTTGAAATTCCATGCCACTTCGGTGCGTAGCGACGCGCTATATTGTAGTAGGCGTTTGACCATTCGATTTAATAAAAAATGTATTACAGAAATATCGTCAGTTTGGCGCGGAGCACTGCATTGCGAGATAAGCTAAAAATGTACTGTTTCGGGTGTTGTACAACAGAACCGAGGCAAGTTATGGAAGGAACTAATATAGGAGAATCCTACTCTTTCTTCCAGTCATAGGGCTGCTGTAGGGACACCACCCGGAGTCCACAACAGTCTAATTACGCAATACCAAGTTAAACCTGGGTAAAAAAAAAAAATAGAAATGTTGAAATAATTTATGGTTTCCAGATTTACTTTGTGAAGCTCCATTCTAGGAATAGATAATTAAAATGCACAATTTCTTTGTCAAACTTCACTATATATTCTCAAATACTCAACTAGTTTCGCCGTGTTAAGGCATTATCAAGTTTGTAAGTGACTCTTGATAATGCCTTAACACGGCGAAACTAGTTGAGTATTTGAGAATATATAGTGAAGTTTGACAAAGAAATTGTGCATTTTAATTATCTATTCCTAGAAATGTTGAACTATTATCGTTGATGAATATATGCTGATAGAGGGAGCACTATTCCTAGGATTGGTCTATCCTGAGTCCTCCCTAAATCCCAGGAGAATAGCTGAGGAGATGGGTAGGTATATCTCCGAAGTAGCTACTTCCAGGACCGTCCGTGTATGATGAAGAACCTCAGCCTGATAGAGGTGGCCCTGCACTCGACAGAACTCGTGGATCTAGACCGGGAGATCGATAAATATCACTCGTTACGGACAGCAGTAATACCAGTACTGGCTTCAGGCGTCGGCAAGGCTCAAACTAGAAGCACTCAGGTAGAGCTGGAGTCCAGGAGTAGGCTGAGAAGCTGCGAGAGGCCAATAGCTGAAGGGAAAACAGTCAGTCAGGAAGGACAACTCAACACTAAGCAGGGTCGTCCAGCATGAGGATTGGGTTTAGAGCTAACAACCCTTTCCCAGAAGAAACCCAATTAGAGAAAACAGGACTGTATGCAACGGTTTACGACATTGGCGCGTTCTAGCAAAGAAATGGAGGAGAGCGGAGGACAGAGCAGAGTGGGGAGATTTGTGGGGGAGGCCGAGGTCTCCACAGTGGAACGAAATTGATTTTTTTTTGATAACTTGAAATGGTTGATACAGTTAGCTCTAAACCCAACCCTGGAGCTGGAGGACCAGGGACTTGTTGGGATGACCATCCTGATGTGCTGTTTTCTCTTCAGCTATTGGCCACTCGCAGCTTCTCAGCCATACTCCTGGACTACAGCTCCTCCTTATTGCTTCTAGTTACGAGCCTTACCGACGCTTGAGGCCAGTACTGGTATTACTGGTGCCCGTAGCGAGGGATATTTATCGACCTCCCGGTCTAGATCCGTCGTGTTCTTGAAATTGTGAACAAGATTCCAATGGGATTCAATTCAGTACGCCAAGCTCAGGGTTGCATATATTCCATGTAGAATATTTCATCACGTTTTATTGAATAAATTAGCCCACTGATACCAGAAGGCCTATACAAATTAGAGAATTCCTGGCTCAATGAATCTCTGAGGTCCTCACTACTGTTCAACACATCCAAGCCCAATTTCTTCCTCAAGATTTATGTTTGAAATGGATCTTAGCCAGTAAGAGAGTAAAGATTAATTTTACTGAGCTATCTATACTCTATACTGAGCTATAGACAGGGGGAGGAGGAGATTAATACTATGTCCGGACATAACATGGAAACGGCTTGACGTGGAGTTACAAAACTTATAGTATAACAAAGTATGAGAACTAGCTGTGGTACCCGGCGTTTCCTGGAAAATGTATTGCAAAACATACATGATACAACACTCGAAATGACACGGCCAATAAAGTATATAAGAATGTAGAGTGCTCACCTCTCTCCCGCCGCTCTTCCCGTCTGGCCTTCAGCAGGTTCATCGCCTGGGCCTTCTTGTCAGTCTTCCCCCTGTTCTCTTCCACCATCTTCTTCCTCTCTTTTGACCTTTCTTTAACATCCATTTTTTCTTGTTTTCTATTATTGCTAGATTTTTCCCCACTTCCACTTTTGTCCATCTTCTTCTTTTTCTTCATTTCTTGTTTTTTTGCTAATCTCAGTTTTTTCTCTATCTCAAACCTAAAAAAAATATAACATATATAATCTTGGAAATGGAACAAAACTAGTCGTAACTGGATAAAAAGGGTAAGTAGAGAAAACGAAAACATAGTAAATACAGACTAACAAAAACAACAAAAGCCTTCTTTCTATGTCGTGACAGTTGTACAATTATGATTGTTCTGTCCGCATGCATATGATTAATTACAAATATTTACTCATAAATAAGCACACAAAATGTAATCAACCCGAGTTTCATTCAGTAAGTTTTGTAAACGGATAAAGGTGGAGAAAATGGAAAGTAAAGTGATATTACAACGAAAAAAAAAGATAAAAAAAAGTTGGTTCAGTATAGATAAACTTTGAGTTTGATCTTCGACTGATGATTACGTGCTATCACTTAATGTAGTTTCTATAAACTGTAAAAAAGATCCTGTGTTCTCCAACTAATTAATATAAGACAGATATATGAGGTGCAATGGTCCAATCTTTGTGTATGGAAGTATTGAGGTAGGAAAGTCAACGTAGGAAGTGTTGTAATATAGAAAAATAGCGTTGATGTAACATCAGCAATTTTCTTCCCAACTCGAATTATTTTTAATAAATTAAGTATCCTCTCTCCCTTCTAAACCCTTTTTCTCCCGCATCTGATTTGGTCTGTGGCTGGAAATGTATATGTGTTTAAAATTCAAGACCTGCGGAATTCACAATTTCGTGTTAATACAACGATTCACAGCATACAAAAATACAGACAGACAGAGGAAAATATAACGATTTATATCAAGAACTGAAGAAATTTTCCAAACATATTTTTGTATACTTTAGTTACTAACTTCCGGATTTACAATTTTACCGCCCTAGAGTTAGTTATGACTCATGCCCGGGCTTTAACTAAGAGGTCATATCGCCTACTACCAGAGCGCTTTTTCGTCACTCTGGTGGACATGAGCCAGACTCTACTGTGAGAGTCGTATATTTTGTTACCTAGGTTTATTCATCTAGGTTAGGGGTCTCTAACGAGTATCTGACATTGCACAGGCTCTTCATCGACTAACGTCGAATCCGAAGAACGTGTTCAAGGCCCCCCAGATAAAAAACCTCAGGACCTCAGCTGGCGCCCTCTTGTTACCGCCCTAGATTAATACAATCAAGTGGAATTTAATCAAGAAATACAGAGTATAATAATTATTGAATTATTCAATACACAATATTAAAAACAAAATAAATGGATACATCAGTAAAATTGTTTTTTCTTTGTTTCTCAATTATAACTTCGCAAATTATAAAATTACTAATATTGTGAGGAGGCAATTTTTTCCATGTCCACCTTTTTAGGATTTATTTTTTTACTGATGGAGTATATGTTTTAAGGGGTTAACCGAAATTAAATTACTAAGGGAAATATACTTTGCTCTACCTAGAATTAAATACATAATAATAGAAGAAATATCGAATAATAATAAAATGACCGGGGGCTGTGAGGACGGAAAGCAGGGGGTGACCTTGGGAGGGCCAGTCACCAAGCTAGTTCCAGTTTGAGGTAACTGACGGGACCTCATGAGAGGCCGCAGGCTGAACCTGACTTTTGTGCATTCCTATTGTTTTACATTGTGTTGTGTGCATTTTCCCCGTAAGTTGGTCAGGTGGGATGTCACGATACCTGGTCCTCATGATCTCCCTCTGTTCAACCCTCTTGAAGATCTCCTGTTCCCGCTCCTTAGGTTCTCATAGTCTGTGGGAGGGCCAGTCACCAAGCTACGAGGGGTGATCAAAAAGTTCCAGAACGGATTCGTTTAAAATTTATAAGTTATGGACATTGTATCTTCAAAGTACTCCCCTTGGGAAGCTATACATTTTTTCCACCGCCGTTTCCACTGCTGGAAGGACCCTGAGAACTTGTCTTCTGGAATGCTGTTCCAATGAATTTTTTTTTAATTTCGTCAGTTGAGTGAAATCTCTGCTCTTTTAAGGATCTCTTTAGTTTCGGATACAGGAAAAAGTCCGCATGGGGCCAGGTCTGGTGAGTTGACTCAGACATTCATCCCCAAAAGCCTCTTGCAACATCTGAAAAGTTTCTGTAAACGTTTTACCCAACTTCACACAAAACCTGACACAAACGCGTTGCTCTTCTTTTTGATTCATTAGACAAAAGATCACAAAATAGCCAAACACGAAAAACCTGTTTTACAAAAACGTCTGTTACTTCACAACAAAGTAGATTGTAGAGAATCTACAAAAACAGCTAAGCTCAGGGAGAGTCACAACAACTAATGCTGCCAACCGTACCGCTCTCCGACGCACAGTTGGCGCACAATCCAAACAGTCCTGGAACTTTTTGATCACCCCTCGTAGTTCCATAATGCTACCTTACAGTGAATCAAACACGCTAGATCCAGTTTGAGATAACTGACTCCTATTGTTTTATTATGGTAGTATTATTGTTTGTATTGTGTTGTGTGCATTTTCTCCGTAAGTTGGTCAGGTGGGATGTCACATTACCTGGTCCTCATGATCTCCCTCTGTTCGACCCTCTTGAAGATCTCTTGCTCCCGCTCCTTCTCCGTCATCTTGGCCAGCCGTGCCTGGTCATCCTCGTCCCCCATCAGGTTCTCATCGTACCCATCGTTGAACTCCTCCTCAGAAGAGGAATCCTCATCACTAGAATTGGTATTTTTACTTTCTGAATCCGAAACTTCACCTGAAACAGAAATATACCCTTAGTAGAAAACGAACTGAGTAGAAAATCCATAAGATAAATCAGAAAACAGGTTTGTGAAGTCCGATGTGAAGTACAGGACGTAGCCACATTATGTTTCCTAATTTCGTCTTATATATTTCTCAATATGGATTTTAATTAGTTATAGTGATTCATATCCGGACATCAACTACGAGGTTACATTGCCAACTACCAGAGCGCTCTTTAATCGCTCTGGTCGACATGAGCCTGAGTCTACTGTGGGAGTCTTAAACTATGCTTAATCAGGTTTATTCGCCTAGGATAGGGGGTCTTCACGAATACCTGACATAGAGCTCTCGACCATCGCTTACGTCCCCTCGAAAGGAGGGCATGTTCAAGCTTTTTCACCTTTCAGATAAAAAAACCTGAGAGCCTCGGCCGGGTTTCGAGCCCGCGATCTTGAGCTCAGTAGAAAACACACTACCTGAGACACCGGCGCCCTCAATAAAGATTTTCTTAGCCGCTGCATCTACTTTAATATTAATATACAGGCGCCCCCCTACTAAGGAAATTAGTTTGTTTCTATTTTTTTTTGTCCGATATTTTTGAATTAGTTGTTGACAATTAAGACGTCTAGACGTCTCATATTGACAAATAGTAATAATCCTACTATAAAACAAATAAAAAGAAAAGAAAAAACGTATTTAGTGATCAAATATCAATTTGCAGTATACTCGTAGCTTTTATCTCAAACGTTATTCTGCTGGTTCCGAGTCTGTACGATGTCAGAAGCCCTACCCTATGTGAATAAATCTGGCTAGACAACATTTAGAGCACACAGTAAAGTCGGACTCATGTTCACCAGAGCGACGTAAGAGCTCTCTGATAGTAGACGATATGACCTCGCAGTTAAAGCCCGGGCATGAGTCACAACTAACTATTTTATCGACACCCAACACTAGATTAATCCCTCATTCACGCCTAGTCGCATGTAACCAAAGGGATTGTGTGTGTGTGTGTGGGTGTGGTGGTGGTGGGGGGGGGGGGGGGGGGGGTGAATATATATAGGAAACTATTGCAGCCTCTAAAAAACCGGGCGATTATCTTTTACAGCGTTTTTCCGCCCCAAAATTGGAGAACATACAGATGTTTAAAAGGAGGAAATAAATAACATACATTTTGAAAATAGAAAACAAAATAGGGAAAGTCTGAAACAATTATACCGTTTTGTAATAAGCACAACAATCGATGAATCATTCATTTAAAAAGATAAAATTCATAATCAGAAACTCATATTATAAAAGAATAAAACAACAATCATATTACCTTGATTTTTTTAATTTCCGAAAAAAAATAAAAAAAGCCTCTAATCAAAGAATACTGATAACCGTGAGCAAAAGGAAACTTGTTAGATTCATCAATTGATGTATAAATGATACAAATTTTATTTAATTTTAATTCAATGATCCCAAGTATATCATTCTTCTATCCCATAAAACGATAACATTTCTATTTACATACTAATTGTTTTCAGTTTTTATAACACTATGTAAGTTTCATCTAACTGTTAGCTGCATAGCAACAAGTTTTTGTTCAAGAAAAATAACTTTTCCCTACTAATTGAATTTCCCTGCTGCGTATGGATTTTCCCTGGGTCCTGGATAGAGAGAGAGGACTAGATATAAACGTTTTCTCCATTAAATATGTTGAATTCAACAAAAAACATAGAATAAAGTCATTTTTATACCGCTGAAGTAGAAAATAATGTTTTTATATTTTGATAATCGCTTATTAGTCACTCTGTCAAGTTGACTGAGTTCAGTTTAGTCGCCTCCACAAAGTTAATTGTGACAATTTTTTTGTTTAAGTGGACGAAAAGTCGGTAAGGAGGAATAAGCGGGAATAAGAGGAAACACTTGAGGAGACGGTTACCTACTCTAGTCAGACTTTTGTTAAATCAATTAAATTGTTAAATCATTTTTGTGACATAGAACTCTTGCAAATAACATTTGAAAGGTGCAATTGCTTGAGCTTTGCACGTTTCCCCTGACCTGAAAAAAAAAAAACTAACCTGATATTAATAATCGAAACGGTTACCGAAGCTCCTAAATTCCCTTTCAACAGCAAGAGGCTGTTGACAATTGAAGGAGAAGGGGCTGCATAAAACTAGAATTCATACAATATCTATCTAAGTAGTAAGTATGACTAAATTTATAAAATGAAAATTACTTCAAACAGGCAGCAACCCCATTCCTAAATATAAAATGGTCAAGTTATGAGTGAGGGCAAATATAATTCAAGTATAAGCGGTGTCAATATGGAGAAGGGGGGCAGCTCTCAGACCATTCGCTTTTAGGAAATTTACCTCTGGGCAGAGGAATTAGCGAACCTATTGTCATGGGGGTGTGTGGCCAGTCAGACGAAATGGTATAAGACTTGTACTTGTCTATAGTTATGTGACTCCCCCGAGCAACGTCGAGTACTATAGCTAGTCTAAGTACATGAGGGTTCAGTGAGACGTAGATTGTCAATTGAGTAATAAGCAAAAAAATGGCAGCCCCGCGAAACTAAACTTCGATTTGCTTGGCTATTATTAGAGTGGGCGGGGTCCAAGGCGCTTTCAAGTCTCATTTTGGCCCCTGAGAGAGGGGAGTGTCACAATGAATCTTGCATAGTTAACCAAAAAAATAAATAAAAGATGTTACCTTCCTCGGGTTCAGATCCTTTTCCATTATCGTCCTTGGGCACGACGGGAGCAGCTTCTGGTTTGCCTCCATCAGTGTCGCTATCGCTATCGCTACTTGAACTACTCGAAGAGGAACTTTTCGCTACTGATTTTTTTTGCGTTTTGGTTTTTTTCTTCTTTTTTGTTTTATTGCCTCGAGCATCCCAGTCGCCGTCGGATCCTGAAACAAAAATCATTTATCAGAGGTGTCATTTCGGCCAACGTACTTATTGACAAAAGTTGCTGAAAAACAACCAGTCAACAGGTTTATTGATTGACCAAAATATATCTAAGAATATCAGTTTGGCTTTTTCAACGTCGAATAAGCCTTGATCATATTTGGCACCAAAGCTTCTGGTCTGAAAATGTCACAAATGTATTAATTAGTTATTGAATTTTTAGGCGTAGATATGTATTTCCGACACTATGTGGGAGTATAAAAAACGTTTCTGGAGATGGAGTAACTACGCAAATAAACTGCTGAAAAACATTATCGAATCACATTTGAAAAAAACCTTGTAATTCCCCGCAATTATTTACTAGGATGTATTTACGCATATGTTTGTAGAAGAAGTTATTATGGAAGAATATTTTCCATATGATGCACAGTATCGTTATTTTACGACCAATACAAAAAGAAAAAGTAAAATCAAGGAATAACTACCATAGTTCGTAAACTTGTTATGATGAATCAAGTTGGTTAACTGTCTCAACATTACCTAAGGTTAGTTAGGTAGTAATTGTGATTCATGCCCGGGTTTTGACTACGAGGTAATATCACCCACTATCAGAAAGTACTCTTTCGTCGCTCTAGTGGGCATGAGCCCGACTTGACTTTGGAGGTTCTAAATTTTGCCAGGTTTAGTAATATGAGTAAGGACCTGATGTAGTTCAGGCTCAGGACCAACATTCCTTTGACTGACCACCTGATCAATTTAAAAGCATTGTTTTCCATTTGCTCAACTGATGCATTATGTTCTTGTTCAAAGTTTGCACTGTTTCTGCCTCTCCAAAGCATGTCCCAGATGCGCTCAATCGAATTAATCCCCTATCCAATAGATCAAAGTCTATTTATTTACAAAAGACACAATATAAAATTTACAACGAAAAAACAATACCTGAGGAAGTGTCGGAATCTGTGTAGGCTGGCTTCGAAAGTGCCTTTTTTGCTGCATTGCTATCAGAATCGCCACTGGGAGCCACCGGTTTCTTCTTCTTTTTAGCCAAGGAAAGGAACTCCTAAATACAAACAAATCGAATAACATATTTTCTCCATTCAATTAGTCTTAAACAACATTTTTAATGAACTACAATGAAATTTTCCAAATAGGTGCTACCCCACTACTTATGTATTTCTACTGTTTTTAGCAGATTAGGTTACGCAAGCTTTAAGAATCAAATATTCTTTACATACAATTTTCAATCAAAATTTGTATTCCAGAAACAAGACCATAATTAGTTAAGTAACTTTCAATAAGCATTGAATTAAGTTGGTTTTACTGGCCATTTGTTACATATATATGTATATATATTAAACGGAATACCTTCGAACTAACTTCCATAACAATAAACCAAACGAACTGCAATATAATACAACTGAAACCTTTCTTTCTAAAATCAATTATGTTAATTTATACAGCAGCCAAACTACTCAGTTAAATATCATGTACCAAGAAACAAAAGTACGTTATTTTTATTTTATTCGAAAATAATATATGGGAAGGTTACAACGAGGTTATGTCAAAATCTGTCATTAATATTCAAGAAATATATAATTAGAAATAAATAATACCGCGTATTTAAGTGAAACTATATTTTCTTTCTACATTAAGCACATTGACCAATCAAACTAAAAAATCTGAACGATCCCACTGGATGCAGAAAACAAAAATTTACTATAAAAATGAATAAAACAACTTAATCAAAATACATTTGTCTTTTGAATATATCATTAGGAAAATTATAAATAGCGAAAGAGAATGTCATAATGGAGTACAACTAAGATAAATTTAAATACTAACATTGTCCAAATCAGATGAGCTGCTATCACTATCACTGTCCGAATCAAGAACTTGAACTTTTCTTTTAACCATTTTGTAAGCTGACTCAATCAGATGTCCTTAATAATCCTGAAAGACATAAAAATAATTCAGACTAACTCCATGATCACTGTTTGACCCCCAGGGTCTAACTCAGCAATGCCTTATGGATCAACGATCGAGATATTCTACGCGTTGTTAATCTAATTAGGTTCAAATTGGTAAGTTTACGTAAATGCTACAATTAAAACCTGTAGTTCCTCTCATTAGATTGAAATTTTCAGATTTGGTTGAAACTTTCTTCCGTATTATTTTACCAAATTGTTCTATCAGGTTACGAGAACTTAACCGCCAAATGTGAAGCCATCATTAACAATTTATCTATATTCTGTTTTTTTGTTTTCTAATGTGTAAAAAACAATTCTGAAAGTTTTTTAAAAAGATTTTTAAAAAGGCACATTTATTTTACCTTATTCTTCAAAACAAGATTTCAGATAAAAACAACAAAACTATACCTAAATAAAATTAAATACTTTTTAAAACAAACAGTGTTGCAAAATTAAAAAAGTAATCTAAAATGTTATTTAAAAAATATGATGAGATCATATTTTCGGGAGGTTATAGTTTCAGGAATATAATTTCAAAAGTTGTTAAAAAATGTAGATAATTTGACAATAACATATTATGCAAAATAAAGTGACATATTTTAAATACACGGTTTGAACTTCATAAAATAATAATTACAAATTTATAATTAATAATAATATATTAAATATTTATAAATTTAATTTTAACCCTGGAGTGGTCGCGTTACCAATAGTTACTTGATTAGTTGCGTGGTTGACAGGTGTCACTAGCTCAGTGGTATGCGTGCTTGACTTCTGAGCTCAAGAACGTGGGTTCGTAACCCGACCGAGGCCCTTAGTTTATTTTATCTGGGAGGTAAAATAAACTTAAGCACGCCGTCCTTCGGATGGGACGTTAAGCGATGGTCCCGAGCCTGTACGATGTCAGGTACTCGTTAAAGACCCCTACCCTAGATGAATAAAAATTTAGGGTAGACAAAATTTAGGACTCCCATAGTAGAGTCGGGCTCATGTCCACCAGAGTGACGAAAGAGCGCTCTGGTAGTAGGTGATATGACCTCGTAATTAAAGCCCGGGCATGAGTCATAAAACCTAACCTAACCTGACAGGTGTCACCCAGTCTTTTTTCTTGTTTTTTGTATTTGAACTTTTTTGTACCTAAGTTTTATGAATAGTAGATGGATTTATAAAAGGAAACATTTAAGAAATAAATTTTTATTAATAAGATATGACATTAAAATAAATAGTCAGCAGACTGATCTGTCTCTGTACCGTGATCACTCTCTTGTATGTGATCACTCTCACCAGAATCAGATTCCTCGACATCACCTTCATCAGAAGAATTTTCTTCATTGAGCCACACTACCCAAACGTTGGGGTCTGATGAGAATTCAGTTCTTCTTTTCTTCAACTCTGACATATTGACCTAAAATAAGAATAAATATAAAAATAAATAAAATCAGAGAACTAAAAAAATATGAAGTAAAATCGACTATAAAAATCAAAAATGGTGTCTTGGGTAAGCCAAGAAAAGTATACGGAAGAGTAACTTATATAAAAAATAATAAAACAAGAAAATAAAATAGTGTATGGAAATGAAGACTTACCTTAAATTGTGAAGAGAAAGGTCCTGTGGGGGACAGTTGTCAACCAGCACAATACAAGTTACCTGTTCAGGGTGTAGAATGACACGGAGTGAGCTCTGTATTTTATTATATATTATATTTTATAAATACTATCAATAAATCACTAAATTTTACCGAGTAATTCCTATGTTTATATTATAAGATACATTGCCACTGTTCGTAATGTTAGCAAATATCAAATAGAAAAATAAATAAACACAAGCTGCGAAGCACTTTTGCCACGAATCAAAGAAATAAAGGAATGAGTTCCTTAATGTACCCTTCAGCTGCTTGTAGAACTTCCTGCTCTTAAATCCTTCATAAGCCTCAATCAAGTAGGGTTCTGAGCTTCTCTTTTTCTGCGCCCCTTTTCTTCCCCCCTGTATGCTTCATTGCTGGCCCGTGTACATCTCTGGAGCATCTTCAGTCTGGCCATTTTCCTTTCTTCTATTGCCCTTTCGCATTCCTCATCGAACCAGTCTCTGTGGTTCCTTCCTCTTTCTGAGCCAAGCACCTCCTCCGCAGCCGATGTCAGAGTCCTTTTTACTCTCTCCCATCGTTCTTGTAAGGTAGCTTATTGTAGTATGTCGCCTTCTAGTTTTTCCCTGATTTTTTCCTGGTAGGCCTGACTTTTCACCGGACATTTTAAGGCTTCAACCTTAAATTTCTTCGTCCTTTCTGTTTTTCCTCTTGGCCTTACTGCCATTTTCTGCATATAAGCCGCACATACAAGAAAATGATCTGAAGCATAGTCGGCACCCCGATAGCTTCGGACGTCTTTTATATCAGTTGCGTGCCGGCTCTCTATCAGAACATGGTCTATCTGATTGCGGGTTCTCCCGTCCGGCGACACCCACGTCTCCTTGTGTATATTCTTATACTGGAAGAAGGTGCTTGAGACTCTGAGGCCTGACACTGACCAGGGAAAGGTTAAAGAGTTCTACCAGCAGCTGAAGGGAATAAAAGAGGGGTTCAAACCACGGATGAACTTCTGCAGGGATGAACAAGGGGATCTGCTAGGAGACGAACAACGTATCATGGACAGATGGACCAGATACTACAGCGACCTTCTGAACCCTAGCTATGATCGCGCAGAAGCCAGTAGGCCGACCATAGGCAGTGGCGTAGAGCTGTAAGAAGAAAACGTTCAGGAGCCGCCGGAGTTAGAAGAAGTAGCGGAAGTTCTCGCATCTCTCAAAAATAATAAGACGCCAGAAGACGGAATCCCAGCGGAGCTGCTCAAATTTGGATGGGACGAAATAACGAGGGAGGTGTACCGGCTCGTGTATGACGTCTGGATGACAGAGGAAATGCCGAGGGAGTGGTCCACCGCGTTGATCAGTCCGATCCACAAGAAGGGAGACTAGTTGGACTGTGGAAACTACCGGGGGATCGCACTTCTGGACACCACCTACAAGATATTTATACTCCTCCTGAAGAGGCCAACGGAGACGGACTGAAGGGGTGATTGGTGAATACCAATGCGGGTTCAGGCAGGGAAGATCGACGATAGACCTTATTTCAACGCTGAGGACAATGCTGGAAAAATGCTACGAAAATGACGTCGACCTGCACCACCTCTTCATCGACTACAAGCAAGCCTACGACAGTGTAGATAGAGAACAACTCCTACAAAACATGCATAGGTTTGGCTTCCCCCCGAAACTGATAAGGCTGGCAAGGACGTTGATGCACCCTTGTGGAAAGGTTAAGGTCCAGAACGCGACCTCTGAAAGCTTTGAGGTCAGGCAGGGTCTTAGACAGGGCGACCCATTATCCCCCTTACTCTTCAATATAACTCTGGAGAAAGCTATTAGGGGCATCCGTACGAATCCTAATGGCACTATATAACAGGCTCAGTCAGCATCTCGCATATGCGGACGACGTGGTCATAACCGGACGATCGAAAGCTGCATTGGCGGGGGCGTTCCAGGAATTTGACGAGGAATCCAGGAAGCTTGGTCTTCTTGTCAACGAGGGCAAAACCAAGTACATGAGAACCACGAGGAAAGAAGTAAAATAGAAGGAACTCGTACTTGGAGGTTGCAGGTTTGACCGGGTGGATAGCTTCAAGTACCTGGGGGCCGTTATCACGGAAAGGAACGACGTTAAAGAAGACATCAAAGCGAGGAGGCCGGGAATAGATGCTACCGGTCACTGCAGAAGGTGTTCGGATCAAGGACCGTGTCCCAAGACGCCAAAATAACAATCTATAAAACAGTCCTGAGACCGGTCGTCACACATGCGAGTGAAACCTGGGTCCTGACTAGGAGGGACGAAGTCCTACTCAATATGTGGGAGAGGAAGGTATTGAGGAAGATATACGGTCTTACTCCAGAGGGGGATATATGGAGGGTACGGACCAATAGGGAGCTGAGGGACTTGTACAAGAGCCCGGACCTGGTGGCCTTACAGAGGATGGAACCAGACAGATTGCCGAGGAAGATACTGGAGGGACACCCGGGAGGACAAAGAAGAAGAGGTAGACACCGCTTACGTTGGCTGGAGGACGACCTCAGAACGATGGGTGTGAGAAGATGGAGACGGGAGGCCGAGGATAGAGTAGAATGGCGGAAGATTGTTGCGGAGGCCCAGGTTATACAAGGACCATAGCGCCAGGGAAAGTAAAGTAAGTAAAAGTTCCTTAATGTATACTTTTTACTTCGATTGTCGTTTGGTTGATGTGACATTGAATAAGGAGACCTAGTGAAAACATTAGGTATAAAAAAAACTACACAAATATGTTGTTACTAAGAGCGAAGGCACATAGTAACGATACTTAACATTTTTGCAGAGATAACATTTATTGTATAAATAAAAAACATTCATTGATATATAAAATTATTTTTGAACAGACCACCATGCTGGATTAGTACAATGTCGTAATTTTAGCATTTTCCTTATTGCATCGTACTTCAAAAGCTATACACATCCTTCGACTCCTGGGCGTTAACAAAAAGGTTATATCGCCTACTATCAGAGCGCACTTTCGTCGCTCTGGTGGACTTCAGTCCGACTCTATTGTGAGAGTCTCTCCTTTCTGTACCATTCTATTGCTTTAAGGAAGAGTTGCTGCTAGTAGAGAACACATCAGCAATCTTCAAATTAAGTGATTTAGTAAAACCATCATTCCATACATTTCTATCAAATTACATATTTTAAAGAGCTAGATCACTCATTTTATGGTTTAGGCTCTTCGCTCCCCCTCTCATTCAAAATGTTAAAATGGCACATAGCCTATGTTCTATGTAGGAAAATCCTTCAAAGGCCTTGCAAATTGTATGAATATACGTTCAGCCGGTGAAGCATAAACAAACATTTGCACAGAAAGAAATCGAACGGATGGACTCTAGGCCTTATTATAACATGAAACCGATTTCTGTTCAAACAAAAAAAAAATTATATACCCCAAGTGCCTTCATTGTTAGCTGCTGGTTCAATGAATAATGGAAGCCAGGCTGATCTACACGAGTAAGACCACGCTCAACGGAGTGTAACAGCTAGGATGCAATTCCATACAAAATCACAAACTCAACTCAAATATTGTTTTGATCACCTTTTCAAATGGTCAGATTGTCTACAACTGTAGCTGCACGACTCACATTGGAACGGTTTCTCTCCCTCATGTATGAACAGATGCCTCTTCAGGTTACTAGAATGTCTACAACTGTAGCTGCAAAATTCACACTGGAAAGGTTTCTCTCCCTTATGTATCAACATATGCCTCTTAATGCTGGAAGATACTCTACAACTGTAGTTGCACAACTCACATTGGAAAGGTTTCTCTCCCTCATGTATTAACATATGACTCTTAATGCTGGAAGAAATTCTACAACTGTAGTTGCACAACTCACATTGGAAAGGTTTCTCTCCCTTATGTATCAACATATGCCTCTTAATAGTGGCAGATTTTCTACAACTGTAGTTTCACAACTCACATTTTAAACGTTTCTTTCGATTATGTGCCAACATATGCTTCTTCAAACTGGTCGATGTCCCACAACTATAGCTACACAATATACATTGGAAAGGTTTTTGCAAATTTTTCATATAAGAGTTTGAGTAATTGTCCTCTGATTTCCAACGAATGTCCAGCTGTGGAGAGACGGCTCTTATATGCCGCCAAACCATGTGTTTCCTAAGTCTGCCTCGGCTGACTGACATATGACCACAGTGAAAGCACACCATCCTCACGGAGCCAACAGTGTCACCTGAAACATAACGAAAAAAAATCTTCAAAGATTCCTTGATACCCAGCGAAAACAAAGCTCGATAAAATGCTAAAGCAATCCTACATCGGCCTGTAGACCTATTTATTTGATGGACAAGGAATAAAAATAATTCATACACAAAAACTAACTAAAAGTATTTATTGTTTGCGTTTCCTAAGCGCTTGCTATACTGGAAAAAAAATCACTGACGGAAGGGAGGGAAGAAACTGAACAAAATATTCAGTTGTCGACACATTTTTTTCTGGTAATTACTTGATTAACTCGAGAATAGAATGTTTCTGTGGAGTGCATTACTCAGGGGGCATTACACTGATATTTAAGGAAGGGGGAAAATGTAATTATGCTTTACAAGCACAAAGTTTTCAGGTCTATGGACCGCTAACAGGTAGGAACACGATTACACAGAAAATAAGAATAGTCATAGGAAGATTTGCTATAGTTTAGAGTAGAACAGATTTACCCAAATCATCAGCTACCAGAACCACGGGTTCCTCTTTGATATGGACCTTTCGATCTTCAAAATCTGAAAATGCAAAACAATTAGGCCCAATTGCTGCTGTCAATATTATATCTCCTACAGAAGAGTATATATTCTGCAATTGACTAAAGAAATATAATAATATGAAGGAAGTTGGAGCTGCAAAAAGCCATGTGGGCTTTGGAATGTTTGAGCAGTGGTTCTAATTCCATCAAACAAATATCAGTAGAAAAAATACTAATCGACTAAGTATTATTTTATACGTGATTTTAAAAAAACATTCTATGATTTGGACCAAAACATTCGTTTTTTACACTGTTGGTTCTCTGAGTTGGTTCTCAATATTATTTGCCGAGACATACGAAGTACAGGGGAAGTTATATAATCGGTCAAAAATTCTATGTGGAGTTTTCATGTTTTCCGACTCAACTGCCTTTGTAATGAATGTATTGACACGAAATATCATAGATAAATTCGAAGTGGAGTTTTCATGTCTTCCGATTCAACTGCCTTTGTAATGAATGTATTGACACGAAATATCATAGATAATTGGAAGCCCTTATGGACACCTATTATTTATCCGCGAAATGAAAAACCTTCGAAGGGAAGGGGGACCAGAGAAGAAGGACTCGACTTAAATAGCATAATAACTGCCGATGTAATGAACGTATCGACACAAAATTTAGTATAAGGATTCAGAAACCACTATGTAAGTCAAATATTGAGTTTTAGTCCAAAACGTCGATTGGTTTTGGAGGGAGTGCGATAATGAAATTGATTAATTCTTGCTCGGGAAGTACATATCCTGTGATTCACCGATCTCTTTGGTGTAACACCTAATATTTTTATACATCAATCAATACAAGCGCACAAACGTCAATACCCTGAATCGTATGACGAAGCACACGAAAGCAGCACAGTTGTAAAAATCACTGCTTGGCGCCTCATCAATATAATGCACAGATGAATTAGAACAAGTCAGAAGCAGAGGGCTTACGAGCTAGTTCCAGCGGTACGATAACCAAAGGACAGAGGACGAGTAGGTGTTGTCAAGGATAAGCGCTATCATTTTGAATTGACGTGTTTTCTTGAATATCACAGGGCATGATTTAGACCCGATAGAACGAATGTACCGACACGAAATTATTTATGTGAATCCAGAACCCTCCAACAACAACAACTATTGAATTTCAAACAAATCGACCAAAAGGAAGGGGTAGGCTTAACATATAAACCTTAATAACTGCCGATAGCATGAATGTATCGATACAAAATTTCATATGTGTGACGACCAGAACCCCATGAGGACAACACATATAAACTTCCAGCCAAATCGTTCAAAGGGAGGAGAGATTAGGGATGAGGCTTAACCCAAAAACTTTAATAACTGCACAGTAGTAATGAATATATTGACACGTGAATCACCGACCAATGTTTTTTTTTTTACAAATATAATGGGGAACATACGTTTTTCAGAGATTTTGTTAAATTGAAAATATAAAAAATGAAATGATAGTATACACAACCGGAATGGTCTTCTAGAACCAGGAAAGATCTCGTTCCCTTGGGAAGCAGGCGGTTTGAAAACATCAATTTGAAGAGGGTAGAACGTGACGTGACGCTAGTATTTGAGCAAAGTAAATGACTCATGAATGGTAATTTACCAGTGCCAACAGAAATGCTGACGATAGGACTGGATTGAAAGGTATCGGTAGCTATTCTGGGGCCCGAGTGATGCACTCAGTAGAGTCTATAAGCTATACCGCCTAAGTTCAACCTAAGCATGTAATGCCGCCTCAACAACCTACTAACCAAGCCTTCAATTAGTGAATCTGCAGGATCACTCAAGTCTAGCTAAGTCTTGTAATAACGACCGATCCGCATTTGCCAACATCTGCGGCGTCATTGTTGATGGACACCTACCTCTATAATAATGGTAGCTCCAATATAGGAAGGGGGAAAATGTAATTATGCTTTACAATCAACACGTCTTCAGGTCGAAGGACCGCTAATAGAAGGAACAAGACTACACAGAAAATAGGAATAGTCATAGGAAGATTTGGTATAGTTTAGAGTAGAACAGACTTACCCAAATCATCAGCTATCAGAAACTCGGGTTCCTCTTTTATATGGACCTTGCGATCTTCAAAATCTGAAAATACAAAACAATTAGCCCCGATTGCTGCTATCAATATTATGCCTCCTACAGAAGAGTAGATATTCTGCAATTGACTGTTAACCATCAAAGCTTCATCTATTCAGTCAAAGTAAAATAACTTTAACTTACAATTAGTAATTCATAGTAAGGAAGAAAATAGCTCCCATGTAGGAAGGGTACACAGAAAATAGGAATAGTCATAGGAAAATTTGCTATAGTTTAAAGTAGAACAGACTTACCCAAATCATCAGCTATCAGAAGCTCGGGTTCCTCTTTTATATGGACCTTGCGATCTTCAAAATCTGAAAACACAAAAAAATTAGGCACAATTGCTGCCGTCAACAAGAAACCTTCATGCTACAATTCAGAGCGATTCTCAATATGTAATATAATGCCGCCTCAAAACAACCTAATAACCAAGCATTCAATTAGTATTGCAGAGATTAGATTCTGCAGGATCGCTCAAGTCCTGTAATAACGACCGATCCGCGACTTGCCAACGTCTCCGGCGTCATTACATTGGTTGATGGACACCTACCTCTAAAACAATGGTAGCTCCCATGTGAATCGTCAAAGTGCGACATGTCGCATGCGTTTCTAACCTTGGACTTACCAAAATGAGGTCGATTGCTGTGGGTTTCTCCGATCTAGCATAGATTGGCCAAAGGTAATTTATTATGTCAACTTGTTCTAGATGAAATTTCCGACAATTGTTGTTCCATCAGGCTTGAGATAGAAGCAATATTCAAGAAGTTATAGCGTGCTGAAGGAAACAAACAAGTGATTGACAACAAGCACTGAACTGATAATTCAGTTCTCTTGAAGCCCCCAAATCAGGATTCACCCTCCATACATATATGAACATTACTTACAGACAGTGAGAGAGGTTCCTTCTTCAGAGAGGTCGTGCTCCTGTTTAAAGTACATCCTTCTGTCTCCTTGGTCTGCCAACATAAATAAGAGCTGTAGAAATATATTATACCTCCGACAGAAGAGTATATATTCTGCAATTGACTAAAGAAATATAATAATATGAAGAAGTTGGAGCTGCAAAAGGTCATGTGGGCTTTGAATGTTTGAGCAGTGGTTCTAATTCCATCAAATATCAGTTGAAAAAATACTAATCGACTAAGTATTATTTTATATGTGATTTAAAAAAATCAACATTCTATGTTATGGATCAAAACATTCGTCCTTTACACTAGACTAACTGATGACTTTTCTGTTAACCAGCAGAGTTTTATCTTTTCAGTCAACCTGCATTCGGATTAACAGGCTACGTGAAAGTACCTCAGAACCGGTCAGTGAGTTTCATTAAATCAGTGTCTCCAAGACGGTTGTGATAATTTATAGAAACCTTCTTGCAGTAAATGAACAGTGCCATCACCTCCCGAAGTTAAGCTAATGAGCATCCTGCATATAGAAGGTATTCACATTTGCTAACCTAACCTTGCACTAAAAAAACCATCTCCTAGTTACATTTTCTGGAGCCAACAGCACATAGCTAACGGTACATCAATAACATTGGACATCCTTAGCTTTGTGTCTCTAGCCTCATTATATCGTTACATCTATGTAACGTTTATGGAATATTGCTGAAAACGGTATCCAACTTCTGTACACTTCATAAGTAAATACTCACCTTAACTATGATCCAAAAAGTCAAAAAATTATACAGGAATGAATAGATAAAATAACAAAAAACAAGACTGATCGGAAGAAGAGCTCAGACTTGGTTTATCAAACTATCGATACACTTCTATCGATATGTTTGGTTTATCTGCGCAATATATAAATGATTTTCACATCTGATTATTTTATAATATTTTTCCTAGTTTTAGGAGCTGGCTTTTTTCTTGAAAAGTGGGATATATATTAAAATTACCATAATTAGTGAGCAAAACTTAATTTAAGACTGTTGTGTGTCTGAGGAAAACGGGAGGGGGAGGATCATATTGTGATTCTTTATCTTTGTTAGGCTGCTCATTCTTTATTTCTTCTTCGGCTATTTTCGATAGAACCAGAACAACAAATTTTCATATTTCCTAATGGCTGACTATCATCGTATCTGGTTGAAGTCTATCTACCGACGTAGCTGTTTTAATTTTTTTTCAAAAAATATGAAGAATCAGTGCCACAAGGACCGTCTATATTCTATATTTCTTCTATGGCTATTTTCAATGGAACCAGAACAACAAATTTTCATATTTCCTAATGGCTGACTATCATCGTATCTGGTTGAAGCCTCTCTACTACCATTGCTGTATTACAACCTACTTTAATAGGTCCGATTTTAATGTGAAGTAGTAGGAAGAGAATGGGAACTGTACTTTTCAAACGCGTCCATACACAAGTCCGACAAAAATTTTCACCGACTTAAAATCGGTGAAAAAGATAGAACTCGTCCTATTTTCCTTCCGATTTTTAGTCGGGGGGGTGGGGGGGGGTGGGGATAGAACGCAGCTGTCCAAGGGGGGTGGCTCTCACGGCAGACATTTAGTCCGCTCTTGTCAACCTCGTGGCTCCCTACCTCTTCTCTCTTTTGATTTTAATTTTTCCTAAAACTCTCCTCTGCTAATGAAACGAGTTTGATTTCGTTATAAGAATTTTAGTAACGTTTTTTTTTTTTTGCTTTATGAACGGTGCATATTAGCCATGTCAATGTGTTATGTATAATTATTTAAGACATCCATGGCCCCGGGAGGGAGTTCTATCTACGAAATAAAACTCACTCCCGGACGGGATTCGAACCCGCAAACCATGGTGAGACTATGCGACCAAAGCCCTACGCTCTAGCCCGCACGGCCACCATGGCCCCCTATAGTAACGTTGTTAATTAATTAATTATAAATAAATTCGCATTTGAATCTAAGTCGTGTTTAAATAAATCTAACCCATATTTTTTCTTCTTCTTCCTTCATTAAGGAATAGGTACGGAAAATTAATACAATAGGTAGGTAGTCAAAGGAAAGTAGGAAACTCAAAACAATCTAAGTACCTCAATATCACTGACATTCTTCTGGTTGGATACTCTTGCTCATTGCAGTGTCAGTATGTTTTAAAGCACTATACAAAATTGATAAGAGCTCATCGAATGATTGCACTGACATTCTATAAAAGTTAAAATAAACTTCTGTGGATGTTCCTTCAAATCACCGTGCAATTTATGAAACTGTCCCTTCAGCAGACGTCGACTGGAGATAGGATGAACCTACAACTGTCTTCGGTAAGCTGTACTTTCTGCTTCTTCAGATAAACCGCCATGGAGCACAATCTATGAAAGTGATTTTTCATTGCGAAACAAAAACGTACTAGCTATGTTATTATTAGAAGGTTTTTGTAAAGGAGGGGTGGAAAACTCAAAAAATGCGTCAGAGCTTGTTCTCGGAAAAAATAAATAGGTCGAAAGTCGAACGGTAGTGCGTTGGTGACAGTCGATGGAATGAGAATGGGCGCCTCCCGACTAAAATTAGGTCGTGTGTTCTAGGCCTTAATGTGTTTTTAGGCTACTACAAAAGCTACAATGAAATTTAAACGTTAGTTTCTAATCTCCTTCTAAACTTTCGAAATTTTTATTTGCTGGACCCCTACCTTCAGTTTTAGCTCTTTTGTGGGTTTTTTGATCTCTAAAATTGACTCTACACTCCGCCACCCATGTGTGTTTCCGCTCCCCGTCTAAACCTTGCTTTTGAAGTTCAGCAAACTACTGTGAATACATAGTATGTACATGTACCCTCCAAGACCCAGGACGTGAACAGTACAGAGATCCCGGCGGCCTCGCCACCAGCCCCCCGGCCAATAAGAGTGAGACAGGCGCCCTACCCCTGCGTCCTCTATTTTAATCATGGATATTCAAACTACAAGTGTGGGGAGCATGTATAATGAAAATATAAATAATGAGGGCGCTGGTAGCTCAGAGGTAGCATACTAGCCTACGGACCTCAAAATCTCGGGTTCGATACCCTGCCGATGCCCTTAGATTTTTTATCTGAGAGATGAAAAAACCTTGTGGACGCCGTCGTTCGGATGTGGCGTTAAGCGATGGTCCCGAGCCAGTACGATGTCAGGTATTCATTAACGAACCCAACACTAGGTGAATAAATCTTGGTCGACAACATGTAAGACTCCCACTATAGAGTCGAGCCCAAGTCCGCTAGAGCCATGAAAGAGAGCTCTGGTAGAGGGCGATATGACCTCGTAGTTAAAGCCCGGGCATGAGTCACGATAACTAACTATAATGAAAATATGGTGGTAGTTTCTTACCAATCAGATGAAAGCATAAATAACGTGATTTGTTTAGAAATCCGCTAGTATATACCTACATCAACTTTAGTTTAGCTTGAAACGATGTATCCTTTCGCTACGTTAATTCCATTTATTTCTATAGAGCAAAAAATAAAATAAAAACAACATATAATTCAAAACATGTTTATTTATTTTTTTACATAAATACACTATATTACACATAATCATACGCCAGAATGTTAAACTGTCTATAACAGATTCAATTTAGACAAAGCATAAGGGTCATTCTTTGGTAACAAGATGACTTAGAATATCACAAGAATTAATTAAATTAAAAAGGAATAACATTATAACTTTTCTAAAAATAAAAATAACTCTTTATAAATTGGAAACAGTAGACGACAAGTAGCTGGATCGTTTATTGGGTAGATCTGGGGGCCTGATCTTGTGGAGAGCATCACTCTGCGATCTCTCTGAAAACAAAAACAAACATAATAATAACACATTTAAATTTGTAAATTGAGAAACTCGAACATAATGTTGAAACTTATAATAAAACAAACTTCGTATATTTCATAAGACATTAGTTCACAATCAGTCCCATGTCGTTACAACAACTCGTTCCAAAAGTTATGAAAAGTGTTATTCTGATACAACCTGTAGATATTATTACAAATGAATCTATTTACTTTTGTAAATTTTTTTATTGACTGATCGGGTGACGGAAAATAGTGAATTTAAGAGTTACTCACTGTAGTGTGGCTAAATTTATTAAGTCGCAAGATTCAAAAGTAAAAAATCAATATAAATACATACGAATTTTAACCACCCCAGATCGTATTCTGGGAAGCATTTGATGAAAATACGGTGGTAATTGCTGTGTGTCTTAACAACCTAGTCAGCGCATAACCTGATTTCTTGCTTTCCTAAAAGCTTTTCTTAAAAACTTTCCTAAAAGAATCTAACCAAATAAAAAAATAATTGTTTCCAAAAAGTAACCAGACGCATAGGAACGACATTTTCTCAAGATTTTATTAATTATACATTACCATCTTCGTCCACTGAACTCTTCTTGATTCTACGTGCAAGTCCCTACGACATTAACGGTTCTACCCGAAGAAGGAAGTTTGTGAAAATGTGGTCTGTCTTCAAATTAACCGAGGGCTCTACCAGAAGTTAAACATTCATAAAATATGTTCTCGTTTCAAATTTCAATCCTCCATCTCTTTTATTAGTTTGGTTATCATGAAAATCGTCATTTTTCCTTTTATTTTTTTCTCTCTTTGTAAAAGTTCATGGTTGTGTATTTTCAGGAGTAAACAGAGGTAAAACATTTTTGTCAACATTCCCCACAAAACTAGAATTTTGAAATTTCCTAAAACTTTTCATTTGATTTTTTGATTGACAATTTGAGAAAATATTTTTAAGAAACATCATCCATTATCCTACAAAATATGTATCAAAATTATATTTTTGGAGCGTCATTTTTTAAACCATGAAAAACTGGATTTTATCGGCCCTTCAATAAAAATTATATCCCTTTTATTCTGTCCTACTATATAATTATGATGTTCTGCGTGAGCGAGCCATAAATCGATGGTCCCTAAGAAGAAAGTCGTTATTCAGAAAGCGAGTCAATAACATACGTTATTCGAATAGTCGATCAATCAGGTCGTAATTTAGAGGAAAAATCAATAAAGTAATTTTCAAAAATGTTATTTACAAAAGGCAACACCTTGAGAGGAAGAAAAATGTTTATTATTTTCTGATAGTGATATAATTATTTATATGATTTGATAATTGATCTATCTTTTTTTAAAGAATATTTCTTCTATAACTATCTTATTTTTATTCTTATTTCTTCTGTATCTTTATTTTTCGGGTGCACCTTGCGTTTCTGCAACATCACCCGTCTATGTTTGTAGAGGGAGCTCGGGCTCTGGTTAATACTCAAGTGAGGTCTTCTGTATCTTCTTGTTATTATTATTATTCAATCTATCTTATTATTTTTTTAAATTTTTATTAGTATTACTTCTATACCTATCATTATTTTTTTTAAAGAGCATTTCTTCTGTATCTAACTTATTTTTATCTACAGGGACAATGGTACACATTCAAATCCAACTTGATGACCACCGTTCCGCACCTGGGTGGCATTTGCAACTTTTCACTGCCGCAGCCAACGTGTCAATATAATTAGAACTTAATTATTATTATTAAAAATAATTATAAATAATAAAAAAAATATATATAATTTGAAATAGGTAATTAAAAAAAAAATGTATACATGATTATTTAAAAAATATTCAGAAATATAAAAAGAAATTGAAGATAATAAAAATAATTTAAAAAATAAAAAAATAGAAAGGAATCTCTTTGGATCACTAACAGATAATAATAAACATTTTTCTTCCTCTGAAGGTGTTGCCAACCTTTTGTAAATAACATTTTTCTTCCTCTGAAGGTGTTGCCAACCTTTTGTAAATAACATTTTTCTTCCTCTGAAGGTGTTGCCAACCTTTTGTAAATAACATTTTTCTTCCTCTGAAGGTGTTGCCAACCTTTTGTAAATAACATTTTTCTTCCTCTGAAGGTGTTGCCAACCTTTTGTAAATAACATTTTTCTTCCTCTGAAGGTGTTGCCAACCTTTTGTAAATAACAGATAATAATAAACATTTTTCTTCCTCTGAAGGGGTTGCCAACCTTTTGTAAATAACATTTTTCTTCCTCTGAAGGTGTTGCCAACCTTTTGTAAATAACATTTTTCTTCCTCTGAAGGTGTTGCCAACCTTTTGTAAATAACAGATAATAATAAACATTTTTCTTCCTCTGAAGGTGTTGCCAACCTTTTGTAAATAACATTTTTCTTCCCCTGAAGGTGTTGCCAACCTTTTGTAAATAACATTTTTCTTCCTCTGAAGGTGTTGCCAACCTTTTGTAAATAACAGATAATAATAAACATTTTTCTTCCTCTGAAGGGGTTGCCAACCTTTTGTAAATAACATTTTTCTTCCTCTGAAGGTGTTGCCAACCTTTTGTAAATAACATTTTTCTTCCTCTGAAGGTGTTGCCAACCTTTTGTAAATAACAGATAATAATAAACATTTTTCTTCCTCTGAAGGTGTTGCCAACCTTTTGTAAATAACATTTTTCTTCCCCTGAAGGTGTTGCCAACCTTTTGTAAATAACATTTTTGAATAAGTACTTTATTGATTTTTAATCTAAATTACGACCTTGTTGATCGACTATTCGAATAATGTATGTTATTGACGCGCTTTCTGAATAACGACTTTCTTCTTAGGGACCATCGAAATATCAAATAAGTGCTTCATGATCGTTTAATTTGTTCATGGCAATATTCATTATTTTTTGTAATACGGCAAACATTTCCAGTGATTTTCTATTTAGTTTGGCCCTCATAATGTTTGAATGTTCCTATCTAACCCGAACCTCAAAAAAATTATCCATCCTTCAACTAGGAGAGACGAAAATAACACAAAACCAAAATTGTTCAACATTCCCTCACATTAAATGATATATATGTATTTTACCTCTATATTTGAGATTGCCTCCTTGCGGCTGGAGATAGGGACCCCTGAAGGAAGCTACTGTAGTCAGCAAGGACCTGCTGCTGTTCAGAGTTCCATTGTTATCTGAAATATAACAACAATGAAGAGATAACACTAAATTCTGTAACGAAGTTACATATATGGTTCACATATGGAACTCACCCCATCTCATTTATCGATAGTCGTTCGGAAATGTACCTGTGTTGATTGAACGGTTGTACACCGGGAGCGCTCATCTCCTAGGTGAGCCATCAATCAACTTAGGGGCACATTCGATTCCTAGTCGAGCTAGAGAGAGACCAACTTGCCTCCGCAGAGAGCGAACATACCAGGTGCTGTATATTGTAAATATTGTAAATATGTATATTGTAAATATGTATATTGTAAATATGTATATTGTAAATGAAGTATATTTGAAATTATTATATATATATATTATTCTTTAGAGGGGATCCTTTGTATTAGATATTTCACCAGTCTATTAGTTATTTTGAAGTGATTTTTGAGTTTATTACGAAGATTATATTTCCACGTTTTTCTTTTATAACTCTTTTTCTTATTTTCTCTCTCTCACCCCTTTCCCAGCAGAAGTGGCGATCATTTGGACTCCAGACTTTTCCTAATCGGAAATATAGGGATTTCACGAGGGTTTTTGTCCAGTAACTGGAATTTCCGCCCTCAAGTGTTTTTGATGTCTGTTCTCGGCTTCCACGGCGAGTTATAGAGGGAACCATCATTACACACATGTTAAGTAGTGATACTTTGAAAGGACTTATTAAGGAATGTATAACATGTGTGTAATGATGGTTCCCTCTATAACTCGCCGTGGAAGCCGAGAACAGACATCAAAAACACTTGAGGGCGGAAATTCCAGTTACTGGACAAAAACCCTCGTGAAATCCCTATATTTCCGATTAGGAAAAGTCTGGAGTCCAAATGATCGCCACTTCTGCTGGGAAAGGGGTGAGAGAGAGAAAATAAGAAAAAGAGTTATAAAAGAAAAACGTGGAAATATAATCTTCGTAATAAACTCAAAAATCACTTCAAAATAACTAATAGACTGGTGAAATATCTAATACAAAGGATCCCCTCTAAAGAATAATATATATATATAATAATTTCAAATATACTTCATTTACAATATACAGCACCTGGTATGTTCGCTCTCTGCGGAGGCAAGTTGGTCTCTCTCTAGCTCGACTAGGAATCGAATGTGCCCCTAAGTTGATTGATGGCTCACCTAGGAGATGAGCGCTCCCGGTGTACAACCGTTCAATCAACACAGGTACATTTCCGAACGACTATCGATAAATGAGATGGGGTGAGTTCCATATGTGAACCATATATGTAACTTCGTTACAATTCATTGACAAAATTACTAGTGATGAGTACAGGAGAAAACCCACAGAACTTTCGAACTTATAAATTATTTAACAATTTTTTTTATTTACTAAAAATGATGTATACAACCATGATGTCATGTTATGCAAATTTTATGTTCAATTTCAAAAGGTCAGAATCTGAATATAAACCAGAAACATTTTTTATGTAGAAATTGTTAAGAATCATTGTTTAATTTTTTTTTTAAATATATGATTTTTTTAAAATTATTCATAGAGACAACAGCCATGCCCCGCAAAGGTATGTACTAAGCTAGAAGCATGATGATAAATCTGCCAGTAAGAAGCAACAATGCTTTCTGTGTAGCATTGCGTCCAAAAAAAATAAATAGAATAATTTAAAATTATTAAAAGCGAAATAATTAATTAAGTTTTCGTTCTTCCTCGGGTACCAATCTACCAATTTCTTTGACCATCAATGGGTGTCTTACTCAGGGAAGTCTGAATCTTCTACTTAATTCCATGTCGATACATTCAATACATCAACAGTTATTAGAGTTTTTGAATTGAGATCCCCTCCTATGACCTCCCTCCTTCTCTTTAGGTGTCGGCCTTATAGGGTTTTGGATGTACATTTCAAATTTCGTGTCGATACATTCATCCTAAGAGGAGTTATAGGAATGTTTGTGTTAAACCCCCCCTTTAGCCGATTCGGCAGACAATCAATAGATGTATTTATGGAGTTCCGGATAAGCATATCGATATATTCATTCTATCGGGAGCTATCGAGTTTGCAAACACATTCAGAGTCACATAGATAATCAAGCAGGATTTTTTTCTACTACTGCATTTGGCAGTCAGCGGATTTCATTATAAGTCATCCAAGTCTACAGATTAAAAGCATACACAATAAAAAAAAAAAAAGTCGGTAGATCGCCGGCAATTTACTTCCTCAACAAGAATTAATCCACTGTTTTCGCTCTCCCTCTAACACCAACCTACAATTTTAATCAATAGTTGAAGCCCACATGGACTTCTGAAGCCTCATACTAAATTCATTCATACATTCATTACAACGACAGTTAAGAGAATTTTTGAGTTGAACCGCCCTCCTATTCGGCTGATTTTGCTAGAAATTAATACGTGTCGCCCTTATAGGACTTCAAAACATTCAATACATCGGTAGTTATTAGGATTTTTGTTACTCCCCCTATCTCACTTCCTTTTATTCGATTTGGCTGCAAATAAAGGATTCGTTTTTTCTTTATTTTTTTGTTTAACAATACCTATGCTAAAAAAAAAATATGTATAATTGAAAATTAATAGGTGTCGTCCTTATGTGTTTGTGAATACACATATAAAATATTGTGTCTTTGATACATTCATGTTCACGGACGCATAGACAGACAGGACATTTTTTTTTTTTTTCATTTTTGGTGAAAACTCAATATCGAATTTCTGACCGATTACATAACTTTGCCACTCAAAAGGTATTCAAATTAATATTTAGTATTTTGATAAATGCAAAATGTGTTTTATACCTTGAGGAAGAAAAAATACGTCGGGATTGAGTCTGTAGTGTCGGCCGCCTCTGAAGGTCGAAGGGGCTGAAGGTACAGCTGCTGAGCCCCAACTGTTGATGTCGATGTCAGTTAATACTGTCAACAAATATACATACATTAAATAAACTATTATTGTTGACTATTTACAATTTAAACATCAAAAGTAGAGTAGGGTACTAATTTAGGACAAAATTCACTTTTCGTTATTTCATATTTCAATTTCTTTTTAGAAAAAGTCTATTGTTTTTTTTAGCCCTTGTGTTCAAAGGATATTAGTTATTTACGACACCATGGCCCCGGGAGGGAGTTCTATCTACGAAATAAAACTCACACCCGCGGGTATTCAAACCCGCAAACCATGGTGAGACCATGCGACTAAAGCCCTACGCTCTAGCCCGCACGGCCCCCAAAGATAGAGTTATGAAGTCAGTTTTTTATTAAAGGTGATAAATTACTTTTGATGGTGCTTGTGATCCTAATCATTTAGGATATTGTCAGTTTAAGTATTATAGTTAATACAACAATAGAAACATAATAACAATGAATAATACAAATAAGACAGATAATCATTGTTGATTGCAGAGAATCAATTAGAATGATGTTTGTTTTAATAAACGGGGCATTCCACGCCAAAGCCATACAATTGTTCGCGTCGGTTCACCGATTTTGCTCAAATTTACAAACAATGTTAAATGCATCTCGTTGTAGGCGGTTCTTTTTCGGTCACTTCTGCCTCATCTTCATCGTCTCTTCCGTCAGTGGGTTCTACTTGCAGCTGCACTTCCGCCAAAATACTCTCCTCAGAAGGGTGTTCGCATACAGGCACGTCACAGTCAACCTCCACGAATTCGACGAAGTCTATGTTTGCAGAAACAGGAGATGAGACAAGTTCCCAATCACCTGTATCGATTCCTCCAATGTCTTCTACCTGTGGTTCGTTGCCAAATCCACAGGCTGTAAAACAGTTTCTCATTGTGTCTGTTTTAACCAAAACATTAAGAAAGTAAACAAACATTCAACGTAGTTCGACTTATAGAGGTGATGACGCTCAAGAGTTCGACTCACAGCGGTGGAAATCCCCTCATAGGCCCATTTTTCTCAGTTCGACTTATTTACGCATTGTTCCTGGTATTTGGCCCAAATTCGACTTATTGAGGTAATATTTACATTACATGACATGGGACCAGAGAATTTGTTCGGCTTAACTACGAAATCGACTTATCGAGAGTTGACTGTATATAAACGGTAGAGTAGACAATATATAATTATTATAACTTCTAAGTTGAGGAACGCGGACATATTGTGGAAACTTGTAATAAATGAATAAAACAAACTTATTTTTGAAATATTGTCTATTCCACTAAAGATATATATATATATATATATTGTGATATATCGCATATCCCAGAACGATTGTTAATTATAGTTATGAGAGCGACCACGAGAAGCGCACTAGTGGAAGATACATGAAGTGGAGGGGATGGAAATTGGAGGATTCCTCGCTGAAGTGCGGTATGAAGGAGAGTCGTGGCTGATGTGTCAGAGGAGGTAGACAGTCTTCAGTCAGCTATCAGAGGAGTTAGTCGGTCCTCGTTCAGCTACGAGAAAGGAGTCAGAGTTGAGCTATTGAGGGAGAAGACATTCCTGGCTGAGCTGTGGGAAGAAGGAGACTCCTGTTTGACCGGACGTAGGAGACCGAAGACTCACATTTTGCTGCTAGAGGGAAATCATCCCTGCTGCCTACTTCGAAGGGACTGGAAGTTCCTCAATCGTCGTGGATCCTGGAGGAGAGACCACCGACTTAAGCGTGGTTAGAAAAAGAAGACTTACAAGGTAACGGAATCATTTATTTTACATTTCTCCGACATCGAGACGAATGGCTGGATGAGCATCAATAGACACCTTCATGTTGCGGGAGTTACCAGAACATTTAAGTCTATATAATTTATTTCATGTTTGATAGATATTTTATTCCAGATGTGCGATTATGGAGGGACGCCTCACTAATATATGTCAATAATTGTGTTAATAAATGTATGTTGTCTTATAAATTGTTCTCTAAATTCTCTACAGCCTAGTTCACCTTCTGAGTACGCATGTTAACCCCAAAAGTAAAATCATTTTCATAGTAATTAATAAAAGTTTAAAGCCCCCAAGCAAAGGTCACTTCAATTTATGGTGGATTGTGCCGGGTACGAAAGAAATCCGGTGAGATAAGAGAACAATTTATAATTTATATTGATTTATATCTATTATATTATTTTGTATTTTAAAAATGGCTGAAGGGACAAGGTCAAAAATACGTGAGTCAATGACAAAGGGTGACCAGAGGGAGGACGAAGAGACGAATGGAGAATTAGTATTAGAGACAAACGAAACAACGAAAAAGACGACAGACAGAAACAGTAGTATAGACATTGAAACATTAATGAAATTTATGACAGAAATAAAAGAAAGTAATGAAAGAAGGGACTCAAATATGACATCAATTAGGACAGAGATGACAGAAAAAATAGAAGCAAATATGACATCAATTAGGACGGAGAATAAATTGTACATGACAAAAATGACAGAGAACATAGAATCAATAAGGACAGATATACGAAATGGTTTCCGAGAATTGAGCATAAAAATTGAGGACGTGACCGATCATAATAAACAATTACAGACTGACATGGACATTCAGGGACAAGAATTAACTACGGAAACTGTACAACAAGGGGACATAATAGAAAAAGAAATAGTAGATACGAAAACAGAACTGACAGACGAGTGCGTACAAATGAGTGAGGATACAGAAAGCCAATACATGTCTCCACTGGTATGCATACATAAGACAGACGATACTATCCGTATAGGTACAGACGATAGACAACATAAAACTCAGAAATTAATCATGGGGGGATTAGTATTAGTTGAACCATTAAGGATACAGGAAAATAACGAAGAAGTTTATAAACCATTGATATACTGGGAAGGACCGTATTTAGTAACAATTAAACATAACTCAAATACAGGACAAAAAAGGGGACGTTTTCATATTTCTCTTTTGAAAAGATATAAGAACAAAGGGTCGAAATTGACGCGGGAAATTGACAAGGGGAGAGCCCGGGACTAAATCAACGCCGCAGACGGAATTGACCAGGATTCTTGGGGTCCCACGAACCCCCGGCTAGTTGAGTGCAATTGGGTATTTTTCGGAATTCAGGAAAATATCCATACTGGGCATGTTTGTAAATAATGTATTATATAGTTTTGCGTTTATATATTTTTCGTTTCGTTCTGTGTTAATATTTTTGTTAGTTATTCATTTGGCGGGCTTCAGGTCTAAACCTGACAGGACAGGATTGTTCAACATTTGTAGATAAGTAAGAATTAAATTAACTTCGACGCATTGTTATAACGGCGGGCTTCAGATCTAAACACAACAATACTAGACAGGACAGAACATTTGGAGGTATTAAGATAGCGGCTTCAAGTCTCAACATGAACATACAAGACAGGACATTTGTAGATAACGTAGAAATCAAATTAATTTTTAGAAAAGTATTATGATAGCGGCTTGCAGGTTTCAACATGAACAGACAGGACAGAACATTGTAGATAAGTTAGAATCAAATTAAGTTAGGGACATTGTTAGGATAGCGGCTTCCACTCTGGGAAGATATCTCAACAGAGTATTTTGATTCTTTTGACTGTCGGCTGATTAAATTTTGATAGATAAATAAGGAAAACTTTATCATTGTTATTTTTGGATGCCTTGATGATTAAATATGGTGCGAAGTAAAGAAAGAATGGTATTGGTAATTATTAAACAGAGAAGGATATTAGACGATAAATAATGATATGAAAGTTTATGGAGAATTTTGTGAGCCGAAATAGGGCCAATCTACGATGTCAGGAAAGACATTCTTCGTCGATAATTGTGATAGTAATTGTGGATATAGATGCGTTGAGAGCATATTTCGTCGTTATTAGTATTTTAATGCTGTGGAAGCATTCTTCGTCGATCGTCGTTAATAATTGATACCTAAGTGGGGTATTTGGAATGAGATATGATAGCAGGAAAATGAAGATTGATAGTTAGAGAAAAAAAAAAGGAATTTTATTACTAAGGCACATGTATCGATGAATAATAAAGAATTTAAGGAGAATTTGAGGAATAAATAATAAAGAATAAATAATTTAAAGTAATAATTAATTAAAGAAGCCGACAGTACATAGCTGATAAAATATGAGACAGACAGACAGACAGGACGAAGTTGAAAAAATACGAGACAGACATTCAAGCCATTTTTAAATCCATCGTTGTATATTGTAAAAAATTGTAATATAGTATAAAATTGTACAGTGTAGTATAAGAAGTGTTCAGAAGTGAGTGAAGTTAGAGCCAAGTGAAGAAAAAAAAAAATTACGTCGCTACCTTAACTAATGTATCTCCGCAATTTTTTTAATCAAAGGGAGGCAATTGTGATATATCGCATATCCCAGAACGATTGTTAATTATAGTTATGAGAGCGACCACGAGAAGCGCACTAGTGGAAGATACATGAAGTGGAGGGGATGGAAATTGGAGGATTCCTCGCTGAAGTGCGGTATGAAGGAGAGTCGTGGCTGATGTGTCAGAGGAGGTAGACAGTCTTCAGTCAGCTATCAGAGGAGTTAGTCGGTCCTCGTTCAGCTACGAGAAAGGAGTCAGAGTTGAGCTATTGAGGGAGAAGACATTCCTGGCTGAGCTGTGGGAAGAAGGAGACTCCTGTTTGACCGGACGTAGGAGACCGAAGACTCACATTTTGCTGCTAGAGGGAAATCATCCCTGCTGCCTACTTCGAAGGGACTGGAAGTTCCTCAATCGTCGTGGATCCTGGAGGAGAGACCACCGACTTAAGCGTGGTTAGAAAAAGAAGACTTACAAGGTAACGGAATCATTTATTTTACATTTCTCCGACATCGAGACGAATGGCTGGATGAGCATCAATAGACACCTTCATGTTGCGGGAGTTACCAGAACATTTAAGTCTATATAATTTATTTCATGTTTGATAGATATTTTATTCCAGATGTGCGATTATGGAGGGACGCCTCACTAATATATGTCAATAATTGTGTTAATAAATGTATGTTGTCTTATAAATTGTTCTCTAAATTCTCTACAGCCTAGTTCACCTTCTGAGTACGCATGTTAACCCCAAAAGTAAAATCATTTTCATAGTAATTAATAAAAGTTTAAAGCCCCCAAGCAAAGGTCACTTCAATATATATATATATATATATATATATATATATATATATATATATATATATATATATATATTGTAACATGTAGAAATAAGGGGGGGTATGTTAATAAATAAAGAAATATAATAAAGCCATTAACGGGATGTCAGTACTGAGGACTTAAGCAGGGTGGGGGAAGAGAGAGAGAACAGTGGAAGGAGGGGGAAACGAGTATGTCGGTGGTTGGAGATAGATAGTGAAGGAGGAAGGTTGTGGGAAGTTGTGGTTGGAGATAGATAGTGAAGGAGGAAGGTTGTGGGAAGTTGTGGTTGGAGATAGAGAGTGAAGGAGGAAGGTTGTGGTTGAAGAGAGAGAGAGAGAGTGGAAGTGGACGGTTCGTTTTTTTATGAGAGAGTTCGCTGGAGTAGTGAAGAGTTTTTTTTTGGAGTTAGAAGTCTGGAGGAAGTCAGGAAAAAAGGCGGATTGATGGGAAAATAAAGGAAGGATCGGAGAGCCGTATGATGAACTAAGAAGAGCAGTGGAGCAGGATTGAAGGACAGATGGTGACCAAGTGAGTGAAAAAAAAAAAATAATTATAAAAAAATAAAACAAATAAATGTTATATGATCATGTCTCCAATTTATGTAAAGATTTAAAAAACAAAACAAAAAAAAAAAATAAAAACTCTATTTATCAATTTTTTTTATTAAAAGAATTCATTTCCCATAACTAGTTTTTTTTAACAAGATAAATAAGAAATAAAGAGGAACTAGTAATTGTTTCATTGGCGCCCAACGTGGGGCATTTGATAAAAAAAATGAACAAATAACCAATTCATAGAACTAGTAATTGTTTCATTGGCGCCCAACGTTTTGCCAATAAAAATGATGGAATAGAGAAAAAAAAAAAAAATTTTTGAGTTGTCCAGTTTATAGTTTAGAAATTGCTGTAATATATTTTATGTATTATATTTATTATAGAGGATAGATTTGTGAAGCAAGATGGCGGACGAGGACACAGGTGAGTCGACCCATAGCATGGCGGGAGAGCAAGGTCCGGAGTTTGTTTACGATGGGGAGGCGGGAGAATTAGCTGCAGGAATGGACGGAATCGGGAGTGGCCTCGGCGGATTAGGACTCCGGAACGTAGATAGCGATGTTCGGGAATCTGGATTTGTAGAAGGAACGGGAGAAAATTCTATGATAGTCATGAGTCCGCTTATAGGAAGGTCGAATTCGGGGGATGAGGATGAAAATAAAAATAAAGACGATAATCCGTTTAATCCGAGCCAATTTGAGCAAATGATGGATCGTATGGAACAGTTAAGTTGTAAGATAGAAACTAATAAAAAAGAAATAATCGAGTCGGTTGAGCAAAGGTTTGGGTTTTTTGAAATACAAATAAGTAAAAATATAGAGCAACTAAGGGGGGAACAACAAAATAATTTAATAACAGTAAAAACAAATTTAGAACAAAGTATAAATATAAACAAGACCAAGATTGAAGAACTAGATATAATAGTTAAAACCGTTCACCAGGGGATACTAGAGACAAATGATAACGTTAATGCATCCGTGGAACAAGTGAGAATGGAAACGCTCCAGAATATAACCGATAAAAAAAAAAATACCGAAATAATAGTGGAGACAAAAACAGATCTTATTGAAGTTGAAAATAAATGTGAAAATAAATTAATAACAGATGAGAAAAAGAAATTAAATGAAATAGGTAATGCTCAGAAAAATGAATTAGAAATAAGTAAAAGCAAATCAGATAGAAAGGAAAATAGAAAGGAAAATAGAAAAATAAAATTGAACAAAGAAATAAATAAAGATTATATTCCGTTTAATGCATCATGTCGGCTAGGGTTTATTAGAAAAAGTTATACATTTTCAAAAATATCCAAAGATAAAATAAAAAACAAAAATATCGTTATCTTGAAAGTAAAATTAACAGAAATAAATTGTAAGAAAATTTGTAAAGGAAATTTGGGCCCTATTTGCCAAGAAAGTTGTGATAAGAAAAAATTAAAGAAAACTAATAAAAGAAAAGCTAAAGTAATGTTGCAGCCAAATTCTAGGAGAATTAGATATCGGAAGATAAAGTTGTACAAATATGAAAATAAACAGAAACAAAGTGCTTACTTTAAAATACCAAAACTAATAAGCTTAATTAAAAATCACACTAAATTAAAGAAAATTAAAGATCACAAGAAATTTAAAAAAAAAATTTCCTTCAGATAAACCGATGGATTATTTTTGATAACAAGGAACTCGTAATTGGACTTTTAAATGAACTTATGGCTATGATTTGTGTTTTTTTAAATATATTTTTCTTAAATCATAATAAGTAAAAATAAAACTAAATTATAAATTAAAAGTAAGCAGCTAATGAATAAATTGTTTTTATTACGAAGTAGCAAATAATAGCTTTGTTGTGTGTTTTTCACCTTGGAAATAAAGATTTAAAAAAAAAAAAATCTTAAATTGAGAAGTCGAAACTATTGAAATATGAAAATCAAAATATAATAAAATCTGAATTGATAGTACGGTCACTTATAAAACTGATATCACTAAACCAATATGTTGATGGAAGATAGATTCTGGTGGAGAGATGAATTGCAACTAACGGGATTCTGTGGAACAGAGAGGTAGTACACACTTCAAATAGGATTATGATAGTTTGACCCATATAAACAATGCATGTAGGTCTGACCTAATGACCGATATCTAGCTAAAAAAAAATTGTAATATAATTCGATTCTTGATATTTTGTGAATCTGTGATGTAGAAAGAATTTATTGAAATCTTGTGTCATGTTGTAAATATAATAATAGTAACATAATAATTATCATTGAGTGACTTGTCGGTCTTTGCTATGGCAATTTTGTTTTGATCAAGTATGACCTCTTATATCTTCAAATCATGAGAGACCTTGCTCCATGTGTGTGTGGATCGGCTTGTCTGGGTCATATAAGCCTCGCTTAATTATATGTGTTTTCTTTCTTAGTTTATGAAACTGAATTTGTTTTTTTGGGTATACATGTTCTTAAATTTTATGGTTATATGTGATATTGTTAAACAAAAAAAAAAAAAAAATGTTTAGTGCCTTCTCCACTCTGAACAAAATTTGGATATTTTAATGTTTTTTTATGATAAAAAAAAACAAAATTATTTATTGAAATTATATTATATTTTGAAAGAAAAAAAAAAAAAAAAAAAAAAAAAAATATTGTTTGCTAGTTAATGTATTATTGCTTTAAAAAAAAAAAAAAAAAAAAAAAAAAAAAATTGTTTGTTAGTTACCTTTATATAAAAAAAAAAAAAAAAAATATGGTTTATATGAAATTGTACATGTTATAATTATAATATTGGTTAGAGGATTGATTGCATAAGTATTTAAAAATGTTAGAAAGAAAATATTGTATTATTGAAGAGAGAGAGAGATTTAAAAAAAAAAAAAAAAAAAAAAAAAAAAAAAAAAAAAAAAAAAATGTTTGCTAAGTACCTGTACTATTGTTTACCTGTACTGTACCTGTATTATATAAAAAAAAAAAAAAGAAAAGAAACTGTTTTCTAGTTACCTGATTATAAAAAAAAAAAAAAAAAAAAAAAAAAAAATGTTTACATGAAAGTTTATATGTTATATTGTTTAAAATATTGGTTAGATGGTTTATTGAATGTAGTATTTTAAGAAAAATATTATGGTGTTTGTGATGGGGTATTTATAAAAAAAAAAAAAAAAAATATTTATTTTCTTCGTTTCATTTTTTTTTTTTTCATTAAGGGAAAGGATATGTAACATGTAGAAATAAGGGGGGGTATGTTAATAAATAAAGAAATATAATAAAGCCATTAACGGGATGTCAGTACTGAGGACTTAAGCAGGGTGGGGGAAGAGAGAGAGAACAGTGGAAGGAGGGGGAAACGAGTATGTCGGTGGTTGGAGATAGATAGTGAAGGAGGAAGGTTGTGGGAAGTTGTGGTTGGAGATAGATAGTGAAGGAGGAAGGTTGTGGGAAGTTGTGGTTGGAGATAGAGAGTGAAGGAGGAAGGTTGTGGTTGAAGAGAGAGAGAGAGAGTGGAAGTGGACGGTTCGTTTTTTTATGAGAGAGTTCGCTGGAGTAGTGAAGAGTTTTTTTTTGGAGTTAGAAGTCTGGAGGAAGTCAGGAAAAAAGGCGGATTGATGGGAAAATAAAGGAAGGATCGGAGAGCCGTATGATGAACTAAGAAGAGCAGTGGAGCAGGATTGAAGGACAGATGGTGACCAAGTGAGTGAAAAAAAAAAAATAATTATAAAAAAATAAAACAAATAAATGTTATATGATCATGTCTCCAATTTATGTAAAGATTTAAAAAACAAAACAAAAAAAAAAAAATAAAAACTCTATTTATCAATTTTTTTTATTAAAAGAATTCATTTCCCATAACTAGTTTTTTTTAACAAGATAAATAAGAAATAAAGAGGAACTAGTAATTGTTTCATTGGCGCCCAACGTGGGGCATTTGATAAAAAAAATGAACAAATAACCAATTCATAGAACTAGTAATTGTTTCAATATATATATATATATAAAACCACCGGTTTCGGCTTTATACCATCGTCAGGTCTAGTTATGAACTAAGTCAGTTTGCAGAGAGCGACCCTTCTAATACATCTCGGGTGAAAGGGTGCCATTAAAATTTGGGAGTCCCAAGTTTTAATGGCACCCTTTCACCCGAGATGTATTAGAAGGGTCGCTCTCTGCAAACTGACTTAGTTCATAACTAGACCTGACGATGGTATAAAGCCGAAACCGGTAGTTGTATATATATATATCTTTAGTGGAATAGACAATATTTCAAAAATAAGTTTGTTTTATTCATAATTAATAAATAAAACAAACTTATTTTTGAAATATTGTCTATTCCACTAAAGATATATATTCATATATAACTACCGGTTTCGGCTTTATACCATCGTCAGGTCTAGTTATGAACTAAGTCAGTTTGCAGAGAGCGACCCTTCAAATACATCTCAGGTCAAAGGGTGCTATTAGAACTTGGGAGTCCCCCGGCTGTACCGTTAGCTAACTCATGAAATATTTCTTAACAAAACCTAGTTCTAAATTTACATAAAACAATGTCACTAGACTAATACATGGAAAAATAACAAATAAATAAGTACAAATACAAGTAAATAATAAAAAATAGAAATAAAATTAATAATAATGTTAAGATTTAGATAACTTGAAACCAAATATTAATAACAGATAATACAAACATATATGTGGAAACAGAACTGGTTTAGGGTGTCCCTTCCTTTAGGAACATTTGTATGAATGACCAAATTTATTTCAACTATTCCCCTTTGTTAACACCCTAAACCAGTTCTGTTTCCACATATATGTTTGTATTATCTGTTATTAATATTTGGTTTCAAGTTATCTAAATCTTAACATTATTATTAATTTTATTTCTATTTTTTATTATTTACTTGTATTTGTACTTATTTATTTGTTATTTTTCCATGTATTAGTCTAGTGACATTGTTTTATGTAAATTTAGAACTAGGTTTTGTTAAGAAATATTTCATGAGTTAGCTAACGGTACAGCCGGGGGACTCCCAAGTTCTAATAGCACCCTTTGACCTGAGATGTATTTGAAGGGTCGCTCTCTGCAAACTGACTTAGTTCATAACTAGACCTGACGATGGTATAAAGCCGAAACCGGTAGTTATATATGAATATATATCTTTAGTGGAATAGACAATATTTCAAAAATAAGTTTGTTTTATTTATTTATTACAAGTTTCCACAATATGTCCGCCTTCCTCAACTTAGAAGTTATTCATAATTATTATAGTATACGAAATATTTCTTACATGAAAGTCTATTCTCGTGCCTGAAAGGTCTTGGCCACGGGTCCAGCTCAGCCCCACACCGAGATCTCCTCTTCACTTCGGTACTCAGCACAGACCCTTCCTCTCCACATATATCTGAAACATTTAACACAAATTAAGAAATTCATACGATTTTGTTATAACAAATCAATTATGTAATATGGATAACTTTTTTCAATCGATTTAGTATATATTTTTTTCTCATGTGACTATCAAAGAGTACGGTCCAGTCAAGACTACCGACTAGAAGAGGGATCTGTAAAAAGGCTGATATGAGAAAGTCCTGTTATGTGCCGATCACAAAGTTGCAATCACAGACATCATCGCGAAAATAATCAATAATGTTCAGGGAACTTTCTTACTTCTTTCAAACCAAACTCTGGCATACAAAAAAGTTGGATTGGCAGAAAATGTGCAGTAATTTCTCAGAATGAAAGAACCACAAAAATTAATTTAAATATCTAATGGCATGAATGCAAATCTATGCCCTCTTACTGTCGCTAAATTGGCAAAAAAAAAAATCAAAGTAAAAAAAAACAACTAAGTTTATGTTTTTTACCTGGAGTATCAAACCAATCGCCAGATTTAAATGAGGTAATATCATCGTTGTCCCAATTGGGGTCGTGCAGCTTCCTCAGCGCTTTTCTTCTTTCTTTACTGGTTATTGTACATTCCTAAAAAATATAGAACAATATTTTTAAAAAAATTATAGAAAATATATAAAACATCTAAGTTGAGGAACGCGGACATATTGTGGAATTTGTAATAAATAAATAAAACAAACTTACTTTTTGAAATATTGTCTATTCCACTAAAGATATTTATAAAACTACCGGTTTCGGCCTCACCCCATCGTCAGGCCATGAACTACAGTTCATAACTAGACCTGACGATGATGTGAGGCCGAAACCGGTAGTTTTATAAATCTTTAATGGAATAGACAATATTTCAAAAAATAAGTTTGTTTTATTTATATATACCTAAAACAATTTAGGTAAATTACCCCATTACTCCAAAAATCATCTTAGAGCCTGGCATGCATCACCAGGGTTTGATGTGGGATTCCAATACCAAAGACAATCTTTCACACTTTAAAGCAGCCCTTCAAAGGAACCGAGGGCGCCGGTAGCTCAGTGGTATGCATGCTTGCCTTCTGAGCTCAAAGTCGTGGGTTCGAAACCCGACCGAGGCCCGATGGTCCCGAGCCTGTACGAACCTAGGTGAATAAAAATTTCGGGTAGGGAAAATTTAGGACTCCCACAGTAGAGTCGGGCTTATGTCCACCAGAGTGATGAAAGAGCGCTATGGTAACATGACCTCTTAGTTAAAGCCCGGGCATGAGTCATGATAACTAATTAACTTCGAAAGAACCAAGACAATTTCAATTTACAACAGTCTAGGCAATTAAAGCAAAACTGACGCTCAAACGAAACTGGGTTAATGTTTTCTATTTTGAACACATCAAATAAACAGACTTCGTAAACAATGCGAATACAACGAAACCATCTTTTGTGGTGGTTTTTAACTACTGATCTATCGAAGTTGAACGACAGATCAAATGGTTCATACAAACCAGACAAGAAATTTTATTCCCATAGGACCGAGGGCGCCGGTAAGTCAGTGGTATCCGTGCTTACTGACCACAACATCGCGGGTTGGGAACCCGACCGAGGCCCTTAGTTTTTTTATCTGGAGGTGAAAAACGCTTCAGCACGCCGTCCTTCGGATTGGACGGTAAGCGATGTTCCCGAGCCTGTGCGATGTCTTTTTTGAGTGGTTAAAGTATTTGAAAATATCAAAATTGATTTATCGAATAATAAAGAATGATACAAATTTGTACTTGCAGGGAGGATAACTGACGTAATATCTAAATATTTCTTCTATCTACGAGCAACAGACTAAACGACGGTAATTGCATCAGTATATTTTCGGCGTTGCGCAGTGCTTTAGCTTAGTTCAACTTGCGTCAGTGTTCCTGTAGGGTCTAGAGGAGCAAGTCGCATATATTTTTTTTTTTTATCATAAAAGGGTCACTAGGGGACGCCGATAGCGCTCGCGAGTTTATGGTAATATCCAGAACACATCTTCAACATATCGATGGTTCTTAGATAAAGGTTTTACCCCCTCCGTCTGCGCTCGATGAGAAATACACAAAAAAGGAAAGTGCTGAATTTCAATTAATATTGGTCTTAAGGTTACATACATCTAACTGTAACAAATATTAATTGAAATAATACAAAATCCTAAATTTTCATTTTTTAGGACCTTACCTTGGAACCATCGATATATGTATGTCTCAACAACTTCAAATATTCGTATTATTAATTATTTTCCTGTCAACAGTTTCATATTCCACAATGATATCAAACTGCTCCAAAAGCTCATGTACAATTTTTTTTTGTATTTTTAAATGAATTGTGCCACAAACAGCGGAAACTTAACATGAATACACATTATGTATGAATATGGTAATGGTCTGAATGGCGAGAGGATGGCAACCCAGCGACAGCTTCTAATGGCGAAATAAATAAAACTGGGAGAGATGAAACTTAATTTAGGGTGCAAATATTAGTAATAATGTGATAAAGTAAAATAGCGAAGGGTGTCAATAATAGGAGTAATGTAGAGAAATTATACATATATAATAGACAAACGTCATCTACACATTCACTGATCTAATTCGGAGGCACTTGTTGTAGGTCACGGAAAAAAAAAAAAAAAAAAATGAATTTTTGAGTTAGAGATTCTGTCGTACAAATTTCAATAATTAATTATTAATGGGAACGTTTCGAACCTAACATGCTGCCATTTGTAGATAATAATATCAAAAATTAATAAGAAAAAAATGACAGGCCTAAAAAAAAAACATTCATAAAGGTAAATAACAATTAAACTTGTTCATAAGAAGTATGTCTGAATATTGTGTAACTGAAACAAGCAGATAATTGTAAGGCTTAGCTAAGTTATTATGAAAGAGCGGAGCGTAGGAGTAAGTCATCCTCGGTTTTACAATTATCTGCTTGTTCTAATTACACAATATTCAGACATACTTCTTATTCATAAGTTCTTTCTCACCTATTTCAATGTTTCCTTATGCCTAAGGTCATTTTTTTCTTATTAATTTTTGATATTTTAACTTACGTTCGAAACGTTCCCATAAAGTATTAACATTTGGAAGACCTAATCTCTGCATTCATCTACTTTACCTACGATGTCTTCTTCTCCCCCTCTCCATCTCTACTGAATTTTTTCATACTTAACAATAGGTACCGGAGAGTTAAAAAGTGCTGCAACCTCCCAGTTTGGTTACCTCAACCGCTTACTGAATTGTTGGCTAATTATTTTATCATTTATGTTTTTCTATTAAATATAAAATAACATTTAGTTGAATATACTACTAAATAATTAAATACTAACTATAATTAGACCAATAATTTATATTGTTCGAAAAACAGATCATACTTCACACAAAATAAAAATGCTGACTTTGCAGCCTCCGATTTTTTTTTTTATAATAGAGAGAATGCGCGAAATTTATTCCTGATAAGTGAGTTTGTTTCCTTAACCATCGTGAGTAGAAATGAGTATATCTCTTTGGATAAGAGAGATCCAAAGCCATCAATCTAAAGATTGTAACTTGTAGTTGCAAGAAAGAAAGTTAGGTACTCACGAGCTGGGTGAACCTGCTAGCAAAAAATATAATTCAAGGCGGCAACAGTAATAATAAAATCTAAACGCCATTTCACCTCCTCTTCAATCTTGAAGTTGTAACATTACCTCTAGAAGATGGAACCAGTGGTCGAGTCCTATGTTTCCTCTAAGGAGGATCCTGCTCTCTCTGCCGACCAGGGCCAGTCCTATCGCTGCATAGGATTTCTTGTGAACCCACTCAACCTTCTCCACTTCAACCAGCTTCACCTAGATCAAACAATTGTAAAATATTAATAATTAATATAAACACATCTAACTCAAGAATCTCTGAAAGGATTTTTATGAAATTTGGTACATGAGACGTTTATGGATGTAGAGAGCCTCACTTTAATATACATACACAAAATTGGTTAATAATTAAGGGTAGTTAACATGCGACGATTTTTGAAAAACTAATTTTTTTGTTCGGTACACTTTATTTCACTTTGCAAAATAAAAAATTTTAATGTCGTCTGACCTCTCATAAACTTTATTATTATGAACTTTCGAGGTTGCCCTCATCATAAGGCTGTCTATAAAAAAAACCATCATTTAGTAAAAAAAAGTATAAAATTGTGATGGTTAAAATAAATACATATATACTAATAATATATAATACATCAATAAATAAGTGACATTAAATAAAGTGATATAAGAGTAGTAGTAATTGGTTTTTGTTTGGCGCGCAACAGCCAGGGTAATAGCGCCGATCCAGTCTATTTTACAATATCTAAATAAATAAAATTATAACAATAATAAAGGGGAAACAAATTATTATTTTTTTTTTCAAACAAACAACAGTAACAAGCCTGAGTGAAGATTCAGTTTGGAAAACGAGCTGTCACTGACAAAGCGTCAGGACACTCCGACGAATCGTTCTCGACTGTTATATGCATAGGCATGTCAGAGCGGACTTGAGAGACAATACGATGATCGACCGACCACCCCGGGGTCCTGCTAAGTGACTCAAGAAGAACGGCACATCCCCGCTGTGATCTGGGAGCAGCCGCTGAGGGCCCAATGTAATAAGAGCATTCTTACTGCTCATTCTCATTTATTTAAATTTTTTTTTGTTTCATTAATATTGGTTTTATATATACACATATACATATTCACATTCATATTTGTACATATTTAGAGGGCAGAAACAACCATTCACAAAGATAACACCATAATTTAAAAAGTAAATTGAATAAATACAATAAAACTGTCCAAATAGAAACGAAATAAATAACTAAACAAAAGTTAACAATTTTAAATTTCATGGATGGGGAACAGATACGTTATTCCTGTTTTTCATCTGAGTCACAAGTGGCCGCGCGGAGTGCATGAGGGCAGACAAGCAGGTAATTTTATCAAAAAATTTGTAATGGCAAAAAGGTTTCGCTAATGGTAATAATCAGCAATAATAATTACTGCTTTAATTATTAAAGGTATGTTTACATATGAGGAAGCTTGTAATCCTTCATTTCAGAATTGTCTTTTATGACGTTCTTCGATCATTAGGCCAATGAAAGGGATAATAAACAGTCGGTGCATGCAACAACTATGTAGACAGCGGATTTCCATTGTATCTATTCTCATGGCGTCATTATTGATGAGGTGCTAGGGTAGGAAATGTGAAACTAAATATTTACTAAATAACAGAAGCTGTTCCAGTAAGAGTAAGAAGCTACTGAATGGCCTATCTCGGCTTCTAATAGACGAGCACTCTATGACTTCAATGGAAGAAAACTTTGTGTGTTATGATGAGACATAGGTTATTAGTTGAAAAAGCGTATGTTATGCCACCCCGCACGGCTAATATAATGTCTCTAGGTTCCATTTGCCAGGACGGCGTTAGACTGGGTCAGTTAGACAGGCTACCAAGATACCAAATATGGCCAGATCAACACAACTCGTATCCTAGTATTACAGGATCTTAACTTAAAAAGTCCGCAATTAATCACCAGAAATGTACTTCCCCATAACGAATTAATCAATTGCTGTTTCGCTCAATAAAATGAATAGTTGACTTACCTAGGGGCTTCTAAATCAGACTAAATGTTGTGTCAGAAAATTCGGTTTTTGGGTTGTGCCCCCTCCCCCGTTTCCGCTGAAAATTAATCACTTCGTCCGTCTCCACAGAAAGTCGAGTTATCGCGTAAACTCACAACAACTCAACTTAGAGTTTCTGATGATTACATAACTTCCTCTATACTTCGCTGGAGAAGGAAAATTTCATCTCAATACCTCATTCATGAAATTACAAGTGATCCACTGATTCACCGCTTTTTTTGTGCTCTCTAAATTAGAATCATTTAAAGTTTGAAATTAAAATAAATAATTGAAGAAAAAAAAATCATTTGAATTTAAATGGTTATGAATAAATTATTTGCTCATGTGGTCACAACTCACTTATGAAATATTTAAAGATGAAAGTCCTCTCTGACATTGAGAATGTATTTCAAGGATTGCCCATGTAAGGCAAAACATTATTTAATTTATTAAGGAATTAAATAAATACATAATTCAATTAATTTCCTTTTCTTCAATTCACATACTAGCAAATAATCTTTCCATCTATGAAAGGAATCTATTTTTACCAAACTGTCGAATTTAGGAGAGACATTTGTATGTAATGTATGTTACGATATATTCATTGTACCCTCGAAAAGTCTAAACGACTGGACGGATTTTGATGATTTATACGTCGTTTGATTAGTCGTAATCTCCCAGGGGACATAGGCTATGTGACACTCTCGAAAAAAAATAAGAAAAAAACCATAATGGCAGATGTTGCCCGCCATATTATCAAACTCTAAAAATCATAAGTCAACAAAACAAGAAAACCGAGTTTAGAAAGACGATTTCAAAATGATTACAGGAAGTTAAATTCACTGCAACACAACCTTAATCTTCGATTTGTTTAAAAATTATAAAGAAAATTTACGAAAACCGTTATATTATAGAAGGCATAAAAATACACTCGCCAGACCTGAATTATTCAAAAGGTCCTTGTCTCCAATTTGGTGTTTGTTACCTTTAGACCACCACACCCTATTTATAGGTTATATGTATTTGACCTTTTTCTCGTAGTCGGGTGTTTTTTTTTTTTTCTTATTTCATCTATTTTATAGATTATATGAGGAAAATAATAGTTAATAAAATAAATAGGTTTAATCCAAGTTTGGCCAATGGTCCAAAAGTCGAAAAAAAATAGGGGGAAAGATGTTACAAATTTTACGAAATTCCAATACTCATAGAAAAGTAAGCAGTAAAAACAATGTCTTATTAACTATATGAAGACCTATTGTTTAAATAAATTGTTTTTTGAAATTGAATACATTTCTTAAAAATCCTTGAAGTTATATTTCTATATTTTTAGAAATTTGAGATAGGCAATGGCTTCTCTGAGTATAGCATTACAGCCCACTCAAACCATCACACGTAGACTTCACTCACAGTTCTCATTGTTAGTCAGGCAAAAATAGTCTCACAATGAATGGATTACACAAACCAAGGCGAATGGAATTTAAAAGAGAACTCAGTTGACGGTAACAATTTTATTATGGTCAAAATTAGTCGAAGTATTATGGCAACAAAAAATAAAGAATATAATATAAAAAATAATAATAAAATAAGAATAGATGATACGGCCAACAAAGGACATTCTTATACCAACCACCGTTGTCACTCTCCCTTTCCTCCCTTCTGTAATGGTTTTCTTTGTTTCATTGTACAGAGTAGTTCTGAAAATGACTTTCTTATACCCAGTAATGCCAGTATGATATGAATTTGAGAAGAAGGAGGAGGGATCTGTACAAAGGTGATTGGTATAAGAATGTCCTGTGTTGTCAACATCATATACCTATAATATATATATAAAGTCATGTTTAAATGGTAACAGAATGCAATGTAGTTCAAAATATATTTTTATCGTTATTATAATATATCTATTTTATTGTTATTAAAATAGATATATTATAATAACGATAAAAATATATTTTGAACTACATTGCATTCTGTTACAATTTAAACATGACTTTATTATTCGTTCTTTGAGTCGCTATATCTTTAAATTTAATTTTAAAAAATGTTGATAAGGACAACTTTTAGATAGGGTTAACCGTTTTCGCGTAAATTAGGCATGTGTCTAAAAAGAAATAGATATCAAAAAGAAATTCCAGGACGGTTTTCGGCATGTATCTCGCAAACGGAGCGAACATCAAAACAAAATATTGCAGAAAAAATTAACATTTTAGTTGTCTCTAGAAAATGTATTTGAAAGGAGTTTTGATTAGATCATAAATATAAGAACTATGTTAGCGCATGTGACATGTCAAATTTCAAGTTCATAGCTACGAGATTCCAAACAAACACACATGGCGCCATTATCATGGCGAAAATGGTCAAAACATCTTCAGGGGACATTGAAACGTTAAAATACGTTGAAAACTCAATTTTGGATTTTTGCAAGATTACAATACTTACCAATACTACAAATAGTTTCAGAACTTTCTTCGCAGTGGTATATTTGTAAGAGTGAAAAATTATCAAAAACAATTATATCTTCAGGGTAAATCATCATTAACTTTTGCCCTAAATTTTTGATTCACTTTTGCATCACAGCATCAAATCAATCAACCAACATATTAAAGTTAAAAAATATTGAAAAAAAAAAAAAAAAGATTCAATTTTACATTTGACTCAAAAAATTGTTATTTATACAAAATTTAATGAATGAATTAAAGTTAGAAAACAAAAGGCGGAAGTGTGGTCACAGCCTTTGTGAGGGAGGAGCAGTTCCGTGTCCTCAGGGTGAGGAAGCAAGCGTTGTGCAACGAAGAGAGCAACAGGACGTCAACAACAATAACAATTGTGGCAAAAAAGGAATCAGCATTAAAACAGATAGCACAAGCTTCCCTTTCCAGACATATCCAACTATTAAACGTTTCGTATAAAATGAACTATTTGACATCCTCTGGTAGGTATATGGGAAGTTATGTAACCTATCAGATATTCTACGTCGAGTTTTCAATAGAGAATTTCGGACCCCTTCATTCCAAAATTAAAAAAAAAAAAATTGTGTGAATACAATAACTCCCGATGGATGTTTTGACAAAAAACTTTATATGTTGTGATGTAAAAAATTTACAAACATTAAGATTATTAACATATTATAAAATCAATTATTATTATTTGTATAAAAAACAGCTGTTTAGGAGTGAAGAAACTGTCTGAGCCAGAGTGTGAACCAGGCTGAATGAGAGGAGATGTAGGAGTAAATATTATAACATTGGAAGTACAAAATATAAAAGAATTATAAATAGTGGCCACTATAAAAGACTGAAATAGTTTTAAGTAATTAGTTTGTAAGATCTTTCTTGTAATTTAATTTTTTTATTTGATATTTTGATTTTATTTATAATGTAGGTTTAGGTAAATAAACACAATATTTGTTCTCTTAGTCTATGCTATTCATTTTCCCTGTGAACCCAGTAAGATAATTCATACCTTTGGATTAGATTGAACATTTTTGCAAATTTATGAAAACAAGATGACATCTCTTTAGTATCTTTAGAAAAAATCCAATTGAAATAATTATTACTTGAAATGATTTAAAATACGTGCAATTGCTTCAAAATTGCACGTCTTTGAACTTTCGATAATTTTTTTAGGCCCTTTTCGGGAACTACTGTAGAAATAAAAATTTGGTAGAAGACCAGCTACAATTTCTACAGGAATTTTGGTAATTTCATTTAATTATTAATTTGTTTATTTTAATACTTATTATTTTAATTTTATTTAACAAAACATTTTTTTTTAAATTATCACAATGTGTATCCAGAATACCATACGGACATATTGATTTTCAGTCAAATTGGCCAAAGAGGAAAGGAGAATTGGGGGGGCTTAACACAAAGATTCTAATAACAAACGTAAGAATGTATTTATTAATTGACACGAAATGTCATTTGTAAATTCAAAACCTCATAAGGACGGAAACTACTTCAGCGGAATGGCCGAAGACAAGGGGGGGGGGGGGGGGGGGGGGGGTTCTGAGGGGGACTCAATTCAAAAATCAAATAACCTGCCGATGTAATGAATGTATCGACACAGAATATAGTATGAGGATTCAGAAGCCACTATATTAATCAAATATTGATTTTTATTTGTAACAGTCGATTGGTTTTGGAGGGAGATATAAAATTGGCTAATTCGTTCTGGGGAAGTACATTGCCGGTCATTCACTGACCACTTTTTATTTCACTTTTCTACACAAAACTTCTTTTTTCCTTTACAAAATTACAATTTTTGTTGACTAAGGTTAAGTTAGGTCAATTATCTCACATAAGAAGCTTCACATAATTCTCTTTTTTTCTCTTCACGAATACTATACCATTACTATTGAACAGTAAATAGTTCCAGGTACGACTCCTACAAATACTAAAAATGAATCTTTCATAAGAACAATCCTCACGGACCATGGAAAAGCGCCAGTAGCTTAAAGGAAGCGTGCTAGCCTACTGAGCTCAAGATCGCGGGTATTTAGGTTTTTTATCTGGAAGGTAAAAACTTTAAGCACGCCGTCCTTCGGATAGGAGGTTAGAAGCAAAGGGATGTAAGTGACAAAAATGTAATTTCGAGATAATTACCTTCAAAGTTATAGTAACATCGTAAATTCAGGTATTACCCAGGTATTTTCCACTAGTAACAGCATTACTAGTACTAACAATCGTTATGATCATTAGCCAGTAGTCAGGGTAGGTGTCAAGGAAGATGTTAACACACATATCTCAATTTCAGCCGAATTGTCACTTACATCCCTTTGCTTCTAACCCCCTCAAATGATGATCCCGTGCCTGTGCGATGTTAGGTACTCGTTAAAAACCCCTAACTTAGGTAACTAAACCTGGATAGGCACAATTTAGGAAATTGCGCGAACAATTTTGATCCAAAAACGTTGTCGGTGAGTCACATCCCCATCACAAATTAATCAATTAAGTTTTCGCTTTTTCTCCAAAACCAATTGACCGTATGGAGTAAAAATCAATAACTGACTACCTAATCCACATATTATATTTTGTGTAGATAGATTCATTTGTGGTAATAAAAAAAATAGGTTTAAATGTTAATCTTAAATAAATGATAAATAAATAAAAATATAAATAATAATTGAATTTATATTAATAATTAAATAAATAATAATAATTAAAACACAAAACAATAAATTACCACATTTCGTTTAGAAATTGTATCTCTTTTTTTTTACTAAATTTTGATTTCTACAGTAGTTTTTGGAAAAGGTCCCTAAAAAGCATCAAAAGTCCAAGACGTGCAATTTTGAAGAAAGTATAGTTATGTATATTTAAAAATATTTTCAATTAACAAACTTTTTATTTGGATTTCTAAAGAGATCTTGTCTTCTAAAAAATCTAATCCAAAGGTTTTTAAATAATCTTACTGGGCCAACAGGGAAAATGAGTAGAATATAATTTTCGAGAACAAATATTGGCTTTATTTTCTTAAATCTACATTATTAAAATTAAAAACTAAACACTGAAACAAACAAAAATCGAAAGAAAAAAATCTTAAAAACTAAATTCTTAACACTAATTCAATCTTTTTGTTTTATATTTTGGTCCATTCTTTAAAACTAAGTTATATATTTCTGGGCATATATCCTGTACATATAAACAAATAAAAGTACCTTCTTTTTGGATCAATTTCGCCGTCAATACACTTCTATTTAGTTCATTACAACATAAGCCTAAAACACCACTCTACATTTTCACTCAGACCGTCGCCATAGAACCTAGGCCTCGACTCGTCTCTTCACAACTATAAAAAACAGCTGATGGCAGTGTTTTTTTTTTACTCATTTGTTTTAAAAGAAATTTGCTTTTTATATAAAAATAAATATAATTAATTTTTTAATGCTTATAATTTAATCATTTTAATGTGTGTATTATTTTTATACATCAGACATTACAACAGGAGTTATTTATTAGGCTCTTGAGAAGTCCCCCTCCTTCCCTTTGGCCGATTTCGTAGAACCTTAATAGGTGTCGTCCATGTTGATATATTCATACTATCGGGAGATATCGTGTTTACTGACACAAACAGCTGGAGGGGGTTCTGGCATTCTACAAGGGGTTGTAATCTTGTGGTCCTCTGACTTGAAGCAGAGGGAACTAAGTTATAAGATGAGACTCCCCCCTCTAAACCCAACGGAAATCTGGATCCGTCACTCTTCGACCTATCTGAAACCCTAAAAGAGGAAGATACTGTTGGTGAGATGAGGATGGTTGAGCGCTAGGTACCAACAGCAGCTACTAGGCTACCAGTCATATCACTTGACGGGTGAGCAAACCAAAGAACAGTCACCGCTCCTGATTCTCGTTAGTTAATACCTGCTACCCAGCCACAACTGGACAACGGTCCAAGTCTACCTCAAACCGTTACTTGGATTGTCATCAGTCTAGGCAAACTGCAAAACCGTAGACCCGCTTTTTAGTTTACTTGAAAAACCGCAAATAAAACTGTCTACAACACAACGACTTCTTTCATAAAATCAGTTATTTGAAAACCTCAAAATCGCGGGAAGGAGTCCCGTCCGAGGCCCCTATTTTTTTTTCTGGGTGGTAAAAACATTGAGTATGCCGTCCTTTGAATGGGACGTTAATAATATCGAACAGCATGGAATGGAATGTGGTTGATTAAGGGCGAAACACACAAATATGTTTATTATCTTTTTTTTTCTCTTTCATTTATTTATAAAAAAATTGGTTCCATATCTTTTTAACATTAGTATTAAGTATCTAGTTATATCATTGTTCATAATGGCTAATTTGTTTGTTGTATTCTGTAGGCCCTGATGAAGGAAATAAATAGTTTCAGAAACGTTGGCCAAATATTTGAATTTTCGTTTACACGACAGAAACTCGAATTCCTTCTACATTGAAAAGATACCGTCGACTCTATTAATCAATATAAAATTTACTTCGGTAGTTATTGGAGTTCATTTCTTAGAGACAAAGACGCCTCTGTTCGAACGAAAGAAACGAATCGGTTCATTACACGAACTTTGAAGTAGGTATTGAAATGTGAGGAGTCATAACCATGACAAGTTTAGTTTCCCTAATTCCTTCCTCTTTCCTTATGGTCGATTCGGCTAAATATCGATATACATCGTACCTATACGGTATTGAATTTACAAATAATATTTCATATCGATTATATTATTCTATCGGAGTTGAGTTTATAGACATACAGACACATACGAGTTAATTTTTTATTTTCATTTCTGGAATTAGGTCGGGAAACATAACACTTCGTTGTGAATCTCAACATCGAATTTCTGACCGAAGTTGCACTATACTTGTACTTGATATGGGCAAGTCTGAAACAAGTTCCTTTTGAATACTTTCTAAAAGCTGTATGGAAGTTTCCGAGTTACGAGTATATCATGAGATCCCATTCAAACTTTACCAATTTTGTGATGACACTTTGCAACTTTCCACTCAGACTTCCTCCACACCACACTCCTCAACCTGAATTGGCTCACTATCCGCTAAACCTGTGTCATGGTTATGACAACTCACATTTCAATTTTATTAATACTTCACAAGTTTATGTAATGGACCGATTCGTTTCTTTCGTACGAACATAGGCTCTACAATTCTTTAAGAAATTAACTTAGCTTTTTACTATTAAAATAAAGATAAAGATTACGAAAACTTCAAAAAAACATTTCTTTCGCAAGAGGTTGGTCACATTGGTGGAACGGCCGCGACATCTTTTGAAGACTTACTCAACCACAATTACTACTATTTCGTTGAAGGTTTGTAGCCTAATGACTAGTTACTAAAATTAGAAACCTTTGTCACGATCTCATACAAGCGCAGCTTAAATAGATCGCACCACACTTTATCAAAGTATTCAATAAAATTGGATTCAAAAATCATGATCAGTGTTTGGGCCTACTTTTGCTAGGGTAAGGCGGATAAATACATAGGTGAATTTCTCCCCACCCTTTGCACCTAGGGTACAGAGTACAACCCTAGCCATCTCAGTTTCGGACCCGGCGTCAACAAGTGTGTTTGTACCCGGTCCTTCTCTCGCGTGTTAGTCTCAAATTGTGTGAGTCTAGTGGAGTACTACTCTAACTGTCGTGGGTACAGTACGGCTTTACATCCCGTTCTGTATTATAGTTATTGGCGGCTACTCATTGTGTTTAGGAGTACCAGTCTAACTGTCGTGGGTACAGTACGGCTTTACGTCCCGTTCTGTATTATAGTAATGGTTACTCAAAGTGTGCCTATCGTGTAAGAGTACGGTTTTACATGCCATCTCTTGTGGAGTCATAGCCACTCATAGTGTTATAGTAAAGCCCTGTTCTTTCTGTATAGCCTGGCCAGGCAATATATAAGTAGTTCAATTATATCAGTGTTCCCCCACCTTATGTATCTTATAGATTCGACTGGACCACAGTGCAGACTGCAATCTGTAAGTACATAGTTTAAGGAAATATTAGAATAATAGAATTTGCCTCAATTCATGTTAAGGATCAATGTTTTGGTCCTGAGTTGCCTCAATTTATGTTAAGCTGGTCTTCTCCCGGAACCAGCACTATCGAATACAGTCCACTACAGAGAGCTTGCCGTGTCTACAAAGTTGTGCGTAGACATGTTTTGGTCCTCCGGGCCGGATTAAATGTTTTGGTCTGGTCCGGGCCGAATTAAAATGTTTTGGTCCTAAGCCGGGTCGGATTAAATGTTTTGATCCAAATTTGGCAAAATTCTGTTCTTTTAATAATTTCTTGAATGTGCTTGTCTGGCCGACATGATCCGTGCATGAAAATAACTGCTACTCCAAAGTTGTTACTGGAGTAACATTTTCATTCTAATCACAGTTACTAGATACGTGCTCTCAGTAACATATTGTGATTTTGGTAACCTGCTACTGGTTATCTATCTCTCGTGTTGATTAATCATCAAATGTGTTTGAATTTACAATCAATTGTAAATTTAGTTTAAACTAATTATTAATTTCATATGTGTCTTAAAATTGTTTTCTATTACATGATTGCAATTAGTTTTTCTTACGTGCTTATAATTAGTTCTTACGTGTTTATAAATTTCTCTTTCGTGTTATAATTAGTTTTCTCTTGTGTTTATAATATTTCTTACGTGCTTAAATTAGTATTCATTATGGATTCGAAAACATTGAAGAGTTTCAATATTTTAAAGCTCAAAAATGATACTATTTTACAAAATATTGTGCAAATTCATTCGTTTATAGAAAGTGTAAAACTTGATAACAGTTTAAAATTTGTGTTTAAAGTAATGATTCCTAACTTGGAATCAAGTTATCAAGAATTTTCCGATACCTATTCTAAAATAGTGGAGTGTTACGCTATATCTGACATACCAATACCCCAAGAGATGACAGATATGCAACTAAGTGTAAATCTAATGTTTTATAAGGTAAAAGGTTACTACGAATCGATTTTTTCAAATAGTGAAGAAAAAATTTGTGTTGTTGATTCAAAAAACTTTTCCGTAAACAATCCGTTACCCACAATAAGTCTCCCTGAGTTTACAGGAGATTGTCTTAAATGGTGTACATTTAAGGATCTTTTTGTTTCAATTGTTCATCAGAATGAGCGTTTATCACATTCTATGAAGTTCAATTACCTCAAAAGTTGTCTGAAAGGTAAGGCTTTATCTCTTATAAATCATCTCAGTATTTCAGATTCCAATTACTCCATCGCATGGACAGCTTTATTAGAACATTATGATTCCAATCGTACTATAGCCATAGAAATACTGGAACAGATGTTGAGTTTTCCTAGTTTTTATACCAATTCACCGGATAACCTGGACAGATTTCTGGCGACTTTTGCAGAGTTAGGTCTAGCATTTAATCAGTTGTCTATTCCTAATGTCAGTGAGTTTCTCTTGTTTTATATAGCCTTCAAGGTCCTAGATCCAGATAGCAAAAAACAATTCTTGTTGGAGAACAGCAAAGTCGAGTTTCCTACTCTGGAAAAATTGGTAGAGTTCGTGAAGAACCATAGAAAGGCTATGGGTGAAACTAAAGTCAAACCTTGCACTGAGCCTAAGGTAAATTCTCCAAAAAATAAGGTAAGTTCTTACAATAAGGTAAGCCTTATTAGTTCTCGTACTGGTGGTATAAGTTCTCTTACTACTTGTTTATATTGTGATAAACCACACAGGATATTTTTTTGTCCTAAATTCAAATCTCTTAGTTCGTTTCAGAGAAATAGTTTTGTTAAAAGTAAGAACTGTTGTTTTAATTGCTTATCTCCAAATCACAAAGTGAAAGTATGCCCATCTCGCGGCCGTTGTTATAATTGCAAATTAAAACATCATTCTTTATTGTGTTTCAAGAAGTTTTCACGAATAGCATCTCCTACAGATCGTTCTCGTGATAATCAGGTTCGTACAGTGTCACAAGAACCCTTAAAGGGTCCCTCTGATGTTACTCAATTGAGTTTGTGTTCTGCTCAAGTGAAAAATACTGTCTCCTCGTTTACAGTTCTTTTGGGAACTGCTGTTATTTGTGTTCGTGGAAAAGGAGGCAGAGTTCATCATCTTAGGGCACTTATAGATCCTGGAAGCCAAGCTAGTTATATTACTGCTTCATGTGTTCAAATCCTCGGTTTGAAGAAGCAGCGTGCGAATGTTACGTGTTCTGGTATTGGCGACATGCCGTCCCAATCTCCTTCAGGTGTTGTTAATTTGTTGATACACCCTGAGAAATCAAAGTCAAGTTTGTGCACTCAAGCATTTGTTATTCCTAAGATAACAAATCTGCAACCTTCAGTGAATCTTTCTCCTTCGGTTTGTGATAACTTTAACCATTTAAAGTTAGCCGATCCCAAGTTTTATATACCTAGTGATATTCATGTTCTTATAGGCGCTGAGTTATTTAGTTCAATTATAACTGGTGAAAAAATAACGTTTCCTCCTGGTGTTCCTACAGCGTGGAATTCAGTTTTTGGTTATGTGTTAATGGGTCAGTGTGGCACCCAAAGTGTTGAAACCAAGAGACCAGTTCAAACACTTACATCTACTGTAAGTGTTAAGTTAAATTGTGAAGTTAATAAACTCCTCCAGCAGTTCTGGGAGTTAGAGGAAATTCCTTCAGCCAGTAGTGTGTCTTTGAGTCCCGAAGAAATGCTAGCTGAAGAAATGTTTACCAATCTTCATTACCGTGAAGAATCAGGTAGTTATGTAGTTCCACTACTTGTGAAACCTGATGAAAGTTCAAAGTTAGGTTCATCCTTCAATATCGCATCTATGCGTCTAAATTCTCTGAAAGGAAAATTTGTGAAAAATCCTAAGTTAAAAGTTGATTACTGCTCATTTATGCAAGAGTATAGGGATTTGTGTCACATGAGTGAAGTTCCCCTTCACTCCGGTGCTTGTTACATTCCTCATCACCCAGTATTACGGTCTGATACAAGAGGTCTTAAATTAAGAGTTGTGTTTAATGCTACTATGCCTACAAGTTCAGGACATTCATTAAACTCTATTCTTCTGAAGGGTCCAAAACTTCAGAAGCCCATAGACCAAGTTGTGACCCGTTTTCGTTTGTTCCCTATCGCAGTGGTTTGTGACATCAAACATAATTTTCGCATGATCAAAATTAGGCCTTGTGACAGGAAATTCTTGCATATCCTGTGGTCTCCTGATAACTCAACACCTGTGGTTGAGTTTGAGTTAGATACTATTACGTATGGAACAAGTTCAGCTCCCTACCTCGCTCTACGTACTACCGAACAAGGGCGACGGGACGAAGGGCATCGCTTTCCTCTTGCGAATGCGATCCTTGTGAATCAAATATTTGTTGATGATGTCCTCGGGGGAGCTAAGACTATTGAAGAAGCCCGTCAACTAATCGACGAGTTGACTCAACTTATGAAAAGTTGTGGCTTTACGTTACACAAGTGGGCCACTAACGTACAGTCTGGCTTGTTCGATACTACTCCATCGTGTATAGCTCTTGATAGCGAAAGTTCAGCAACGATCAAAGTTCTTGGGCTCCAGTGGTGTCCAATTAGTGATGAGTTTTGTTATACAGTTAATCTGTCACCAACAGCTAATACAAAGAGAACAGTTCTCTCTAATATAGCTCGTGTTTTTGATCCGCTTGGTTGGATCAGTCCTGTTACAGTCTGGGCTAAGCAATTTCTTCAGAAATTGTGGCGTTTAGGTCTAGACTGGGATACCCTCTTGCCTGAGCAGGAATGTAGTGAATGGCAAATGTTTGTCACTTCTCTCAAACTAGTTTCGCAGTTTCGTGTTCCAAGAATCATTCTTCCCCCTGATTCTGTAGAGTGCAGTCTCATTGGATTTTGTGACGCCAGTGAGAAAGGTTATGCTGCAGTTGTGTATTTACGCAGCCAGAATTTAAGTGAAAGTGGAAGTTCACACCTTCTGATGGCCAAAACTAAAGTTGCGCCAGTAAAACCAGTTACAATACCTCGTTTAGAACTTCTAGGTGCAGTTCACCTTATGAAGTTAGTGAATCACGTTCATGAAGCTCTGTGTGCTTCAGTGATTATTTCCAATGTGTTAACATTTACGGACTCCTCCGTTGTGTTGAGTTGGCTCAGAACAGAGCCACATAAGTTACAGACGTTCGTGTGTCATCGTGTTGTTTCCATTCTCAGTTCACCTGTTACACTGAATTGGAACCATGTTTCTTCTCAAGATAATCCAGCCGATGTCGCCTCTAAAGGATGTTTACCTGCTCAGTTTCTACAGGATCCTCTTTGGCTTCATGGTCCCATCTGGCTCACTTCATCCAAAGGTGAGTGGCCTAAATCTCGAGAAGGTAATATTAGTGAAGTTCCTGAGTTAAGAGTTAGCACTCTTGTGGCGTCTACACAAGACGTTTCGTTTGACATAGAAGATCAACTAGCAACATGTTCGAACTTTTCCAAGCTTCAGCGTTCTATAGCTTATTGGTTAAGATACATGCGAAATCTGAGATTATCTCCGAAGGTGGTTGGCCAGTTATCTCTTGGAGAGTTACACCAATCTACTTTAGCGTTAGTTAAGATGACTCAACAGAAGTATTTCGCTCAAGATATTATAGCTATTAGAAAAGGAAAAGAATGCTCTGCTCAGCTCAAATCGCTGACTCCAGTTCTTGATCCCCAAGGTCTTTTACTGGTGGGTGGAAGACTTCAAATTTCTGATCTTAGTTTCTATGCTCAACACCCAATGATTTTACCCAAATCAAGCGTTGTTACGGAACTTCTCATACAACATTATCATAATTTGTTTCTACATGTTGGAGCTAATACGCTCAATTATTTACTTCGTTCAAAGTTTTGGATTATATCCTCTCGTTGCGCCATACGTCGTGTTTTGCGTATGTGCCATGTGTGTCGCAAGTGCAATGTTCGCCCTGTTGTTCCTCTAATGGGCAATTTGCCTGCGCCTCGAGTTAGTTACTCCCGTCCATTTCTACATAGTGGTGTAGATTTAGCTGGACCATTCCTTGTTAAGGAATCTCTGCGCAGGAACTCTAAGCAGTTCAAAGCTTACCTGTGTATCTTCGTGTGTCTATCTGTTAAAGAAATTCATCTTGAACTAGTGTCTGCTCTTTCCTCGGAAGCGTTTCTTGCAGCATTTGACCGATTTACAAGTCGAAGAGGTCTGTGCTCAGATGTTTACTCCGATGAAGGTCGCAATTTTGTAGGAGCCGATAGAATCCTACGTGAAGCTTACAGAACATTGTTCACAGCTGACGTCCTACCGTCAGCTATGTCCAAGCGCTCAGTTACTTGGCATTTCCAACCTCCATTTACTCCTAACGTTGGCGGTATTTGGGAGGCAAATATTCGTTTTGCTAAGTCACATCTTACAAATGTGATTGGCAACCAAGCTTTGTTGTTTGTTGAATACAGGCGACCAGTATCTAAGCTGGTCAAGGTGTCAGTTTAAGTTTCGTTAGTGCTCTCTCGCTCTCCATAGAGTGTTGTGTTCCCATTCCGAGGGCTTCCCCAGCGCGAAGTCTTCAGTGATAGCCCCCTCTGAAGTGAAGAACGCAGTGTGGTTCCTTACTTCCTTCTCAATCCTTTCCCTTATCCCCTCTTGGTTTGCGAGAGAGCTGTAATTCTTAGAAGTTTATTTGATTTTTTCTTAGTTGAATAAGTTTCTTTAATTTTTTGTGTTCTAGGATAATTCTTAGAAGTTTATTTGATTTTTTTTCTTAGTTAAGTAAGTTTCTTTAATTATTTTGTGATGTGTGATTCTATAGTGATTCGTTTATGTTTGCGATATCACTCTATTGTGTAGTTTGTTCACTATGTGTAAGGCTCACATAACTCACGTTTGAAAAATTAGTTCAAATTTTTGGTGGGTGTATGTTTGGGCCTACTTTTGCTAGGGTAAGGCGGATAAATACATAGGTGAATTTCTCCCCACCCTTTGCACCTAGGGTACAGAGTACAACCCTAGCCATCTCAGTTTCGGACCCGGCGTCAACAAGTGTGTTTGTACCCGGTCCTTCTCTCGCGTGTTAGTCTCAAATTGTGTGAGTCTAGTGGAGTACTACTCTAACTGTCGTGGGTACAGTACGGCTTTACATCCCGTTCTGTATTATAGTTATTGGCGGCTACTCATTGTGTTTAGGAGTACCAGTCTAACTGTCGTGGGTACAGTACGGCTTTACGTCCCGTTCTGTATTATAGTAATGGTTACTCAAAGTGTGCCTATCGTGTAAGAGTACGGTTTTACATGCCATCTCTTGTGGAGTCATAGCCACTCATAGTGTTATAGTAAAGCCCTGTTCTTTCTGTATAGCCTGGCCAGGCAATATATAAGTAGTTCAATTATATCAGTGTTCCCCCACCTTATGTATCTTATAGATTCGACTGGACCACAGTGCAGACTGCAATCTGTAAGTACATAGTTTAAGGAAATATTAGAATAATAGAATTTGCCTCAATTCATGTTAAGGATCAATGTTTTGGTCCTGAGTTGCCTCAATTTATGTTAAGCTGGTCTTCTCCCGGAACCAGCACTATCGAATACAGTCCACTACAGAGAGCTTGCCGTGTCTACAAAGTTGTGCGTAGACAATCAGTTTACTTGTTCCCAGTTTTAAATACTGCAAAAAAGACGGAGGTATTTGAGTTTTTGTAAAATATTGGTCATAAAAGTCTCTTTTGTTTCATCACGAATATTATGGGCATGTGATCGTTAAAAATCAAATCAAAGGATTTCTGCCAAGCTTTCGGCACTGAGTCTGCCTTCTTCGTGGCCTGTAATAACATATATTAATACAGACGCAATACGCTTATATTAAATACCTATAACGCTACCTAATAGCTACCATCTTTACCGATGGATAAGTAACTTCCAGACCGAATTATTAGTTAGTTATTGTGATTCATGCCGGTTAACTACGTGGTCATATCGCCTACTACGAGAGCGCTCTTCCGCCGCTCTGGTGGACATGAGCCCAACTATACTCTGGGATTCCAAAAATTTGCCTACTTATGTTTATTAACTAGGATAGAAGTCTTTAACGAGTACCTGACATCACACAAGCTCGGGACCATCACTTAACGTCCCATCCAAAGGACGGCGTGCTCAAGTTTTTTTTTTACCTACCTACCAGAAAAGGGGCCTCAGCTGGGTTTCAAACCCGCGATATTGAGCTCAGTAGGCCTGTGAGCTAGCGGCGCCCTCATTATATTTATCTATGTACATGAGTCTATGAGATGTATGAGTCCTGGAGCTGGTCCCTCTGCCATGCCCACTTAAGGCGTCGTGGTGGATTTGGGGAGAGTGTAGCTGGATAATTGCTGAATAAGTGGATTCGCGTGATAATGGAGTTTTTCATGAACATTTTGAAAACGTTTCTTGATAGCAAAGCTTACAAATGGGATGTTGAGGTTATTATGAGTAAAATGACGCATCGGCAACGTGGTGTAGTATAATGGATTGTAGTGATTGAAGTCCTAGATATCTGTAACGTTTGGGCGGTCCCAATTAAGGCTACTGGACACCCAACAATCACGAATTCTCTTACAGAAAATGTAAACCCTTTCCAAAAATGGGGTCAAATTACTTCTAAAGTTAACGAGAACCTCAGAAATGCAACCTTTTAGTCAAAAAATCATTCTTAACCAAAAACGCAAAACTCTGAAAGAATTGAAAACAGAACGTGGTCCCTTGTTTCTTGTTGCAAATGAGATCCACTACAACCCAAAATGTTTCGTCACACTACCGACCAATCACCAACCGCCTGTATATGGAAAACAATTGAATAATTATGTAGTTAGTTATAAATGTGTGTTATGAATATAAATGTTATTGGGGGCATGTATTGAAGTAACCTCTCTGCATTCCGAAAGCATATTATGGCTACACCATCATACCTGAATCCCAAAACTTGAAAATACTATATTATGTTCGCTAACCATATTATTATTATGATTTGTGATAACATACAATTATGTTATTGTGATTATGATAACAATTGTTATAGTGGTAACATAATATTTTTATTCTGTAATGAGATAGGTTTTGTTTAGGAAAAATGTAGTTAAAATAAGACGAATAATGCAAAAACGGTTAGTTCAATCGAAAAATTGGTTCTTAGCAAAAATGTTCCTTATTAAATTTCCAATGAATTCAGTGTCTTCAGATTTGAGTTAGGACCAATACGAACAGATTTATAACTCCCCAAAAATGTATAAAAAAAAAATCTGTAGGAAGTGTAATCATGGCAAAACATTTTAAAATATACTTTCTTTTTTATTACATTAAAAAATAAATAAAATATATGAGATGTGGCCATAACAGGACTTTATTATACCAACCACTTTTGTACAGATCACTCTCCCCCCCCCCCTCAATTCATTTCATATTGACGTCACTGGGTATATGAAAGTCATTCTCAATGTACGATATCATAAATATAAAGCTGAAAATGTCTGTGCGTTGTACCGCTATAACTCACGAACGGCTTGATGGATTTGATTAATTTTTTTTTAAATTTGTTCGTCATCGTCTGTGGAAGGTTATAGGCGTATTAGTACCTCAATATTTGGTCCATCCCAGCATCCACCCACGCAATCTTTGTAACTCAAAAACCACTGCAATGATTAATGAGGAATCTTTTTGAATAGATAAGTTTTATCTACCGGAAGGTTAAGGTCTATTTTTTAATCAACCCCTGGTCCATCCCAGCATCCACTCACGCAATCTTTGTAACTCGAAAACCATTGCAACGATTAATGAGAAATCTTTTTGAATAAATTAGTTTTAGCTCCAAAGCTAGCGTTACGACAGTTGAAGGACTATAAGCCTTATTCCCTATGAATAATTAAAAATTATAACATCATGAATGTACTGTCGAGGAACTGAATAGCCTTATAGGAGATACTGGGAGAAAAGTCCAAGTTCCCCGGGCAACGCCGGGTATTACTGCTAGTACCCAATAACACCAGCATGAAATGAATTTGAGAGAAGGAAGGAGGAGGAATAGTGATCTGTACGAAAGTGGTTGGTATAAGAAAGTCCTGTTATGACCACATCACACATATATTTTGTTAAATTTTAGTATATATAAGGTTTCTGTTATACTGTATATGTTGATACATATACAATACTGAAGAAGGCACATTCAAACCTTGGTAAAAATTGTTTGAGTATGTTTTTATCGACCACAAGCCTGTTCTCTCTCTTCCTGTTATATCATTGGGCAATCTACAAGTTAATGGTTGTCAAGGTACTTTTACATCTTTGGAAACTGAAGCCAAACTTGTATTCATCAATATAGTATATCCGGAATACCCAAGAAAGATAGATACCTGCAGATTTCCAGCTAATTTGGCCAATCCATAACCTTGCAACCCTCTTGGGCGTGGAGAGGAAAGTGTTTGGGCCATTAGGAAGAAAATTGCTAGGAAGAAAAAAAAATAAGAAGGAAACTAAAATAGCTGCTATAAAGAAGAACCTTCCCATAATGATACGGAATCATGAAGATTTAAGTGTAGAATTAGAGTCGGAGCTACCGAGAAGAAATATCTCCGGAAGGTGAAAGGTCGAACAAGAGGATAGGCACCCTATTAGAAATGCCACGAGGGGGAGAAATCTGAAAATGAAGCCTGCTACGGAAGTTAAGATCATTAGAGGCGGTCTCGGATGATCCTGGGGCTAAGGTTACAGAGAAAACGTGTTCTAGCGTACAGTAGTTCTGATGGAAAACGAACCGAACAATCGAACAGTTAAATTGCTCGAACTCATCAGAATAGCCTCTACTTTCAATGATATCACGAGAAGGACAGAGAGCGTGCTTTTTTATCTGTGAAGTAAAATACTGTGAGCACGCCAACTTTCGGATGGAACATTAATCGATGGTCCTGAGCCTGTACGATGTAAGGTACTCTTTAAAGACTCCTACCTTACTTAACTAAACCTGGGTAGGCAACATTTAAGACTTCCACAGTAGAATCGGACTCATGTCTACCAGAGCGACAAAAGTGCTATGACCTCATAGTTAAAAGCCCGGGCATGAGTCACAATAATTTACTAAGAGGGATAGACCTCAGATTTTCTTTTCGTCAGACATCCTTCCACTTACGGATTCCTAAGAAAATAAGAAAAACCCAGTACAAACGGCAGGTTATTTTCACTTTAAAAAAAAGTATTTTACTTTATTTAAAAAAATAGTAACCTAGACATAATTCATTGAAGATTAGGTTAGGTTTTATGACTCATGCCCGGGCTTTAACAACAAGGTCATATCGCCTCTACCAGAGCGCTCTGTCGTCACTCTGGTGGACATGAGGCCGACTCTACTGGTGGGAGTCCTAAATTTTTATTCACCTAGGGAAGGGGTCTTTAACGAGTACCTGACATCGTACAGGCTCGGGACCATCGCTTAACGTCCCATCCGAAGGATGTCGTGCTTAAATTTATTTTACCTCCCAGATAAAATAAACCAATGGCTTCGGTCGGGTTTCGAACCTACGTTCTTCAGCTCAGAAGGCAAGAACGCATACCACAGAGCTACCGGAGCCCTCAAAAATTTATTGATGATATTGATAACATGTTCTCTTTTTGTCTCACATACCATTGACAAATTCTCATCTATTCGTACTGTGCCTAAATATGAAGTGAGAGGGGGAGCCATTTTCGGGATCTGCTTAGTGGTGAGCCTGTATCTAAGGTGTCGACCATAAATTTTCGACATTTTTAAATCCCTACCACATGCAACGTAACATTATTATTTTAATAAAAAAACAGTGAATAAATTAAAATTTTATTGCGTCACATAACATTTTTCAATACCTCCCAGTTGTGTTCCGTAATTTATAGGCGGCATTTAATGATTTATACGGTTTCAATATCATACCTTTGCCTATATTTCAATTGTTTGATTGCTCAAGCAAATGTTGGGTCTTATAGTTTCATACTTGGGGTAATGAATGAGAAGGGAGAAACTCACCTTGAAAATGAACTGTCCCATTGGAGATATGTTATTGGTGGCTCTCTTGAAGCAGTGCAGATAGTCCTTGGTAAGAATGAAGTAACGCTCCTTCCATCGGGAGAAGAGCCGTTCTCTCTGCTCCCAGAGGAGGCCTCGCTTGATGGCGTGCATCTCAGAGCGGCCCATCGAGGCAATGGACTGTAACCAAGGCGAACAATAGCATCAGGAACATGGAGTCAGACTGACAATCCCAAGACAAGGAGAAGGAGGCCTGCCTCTCAAGAGTTGTCAAATTAAAGGCATCCAGCTCAGTAAAATTAGAAAAAATTACTTTTTACTTACTTACACCTTTAGTATAAGGAACGGCGCTCTAACACAAGAGCGATTGTAGTAGTAACAAAGCAATTTAAAATAAGTAAGTCCCACGTCCTAACTTAGATCTGATTAAATTTTGGACGAAACCGAATCTCATTTCGAGTCGTAAATACATTTCACAAGATACCAATTAATTATACTTATGACCAAATCAAAACTCTTTTCAAATAAAATTTGTAAAGAAAACTGAAAGGCATATTTCATGTGGTATACGATTTCGTAGGTCGTCCGGTTTGCGAGATGCATGCCGAAACCCGTCCTAATAAACTTACGATTGCCCGAGTTATGCGAAAAGGGTTAGTCTTATCGAAAAATTGTTTCTTACTAAAAATGTATCTTATTAAATTCCCAATGTCTCTGTGCTTTTAGATTTGAGATAGGACCAATAAGAACGAAGTTACAGCGCCAAAAAGAATGTACAATCATTTTTCTTATGAAATATTTCTAAATAAAGTTTTATTGTACCACTGTAGAATATGACTTCAATGTTCCAATAACATTTATTACAAAATCTACAGCTTATGTTCAAATGGATCTTCTGTAAAACTGTAATGTTTTGTCAAATGAAGTTCCTTAGTGTTCACATATCGTCGGCCTAAACGTAATACCTCGTAGGCGACATTTTTCCGAAAATCGTTTTTTTTTTACAAAAAAAAAAACAGAAAAAAAACTATTGATCTAGTGGGACCTCGTATAGGACATAAACGAAAAAAAATGAAATACGGTTTAAAGAATCGTACCTTGCAAAAGAAATGGGAATAAACTTCTGGTGAAACCTGGTAACTCCGTCAAGTACGTTAATTCTTTACTTGGATTTGCAAACTAGCTTAAAAACAATTCATGTCATACATATACATCTCACTTAATACAAATGTCGAAAAAATTGAGGTTTTCCATAAAGAATATTTTTTTAATCAGTTTTTTTGTCTCTCCTGTAAAGTTGGCTTTTTGCACATATGAGGTATCACGTTTAGACCGACGATATTCTTTGTTCTATAATTTTAATTGTTTTTTACAAGATGGTTTATTTTTTCAAGTATTTCTTCAAGAGTTCCCTTCGCTCTTGCATTTTGATACCGTCTCCCAGACCCCTCTGGAAAAAATACCGGAAAATATGTTTTTTTTGGCATTTTTTATTTTATTAATTATTTCTAAAAGTTAAAATAATACAAGAAAATTATAATCGAATCTTGGAGGTATTAAAAATTCTTTCATAAATTTTTTAATTAAAACCTAACTATGAGAGAAATATCCTTGTTTATTTATGAAGGTTGCAACGGTGGGTTTGATAGCCTAGTGGTAATTAAGGGGTACACAGAACATTGAAATAATAATGTCAAGTTGCGAAGAGTTCTCATGAAGAAAACATGACCGTTAAAGGAATACTATTATAACAATTTAAACAGTGAACATTAAGTACACAACGGAAGGAACACTTCTCCTCAAATACAAAACATTTATAATTGTTTTTTTTTTACAATGGGACACATCGGACCTCCATTCTTTTATGTATATTTACAATCGGACAAAAGAAACCATAAGTAATATAAAGTATATACAAATTAATACATATAAACAAAATAAGAATTAGACATAAAAAAAAAATGAAAAAACTAAGACTAAATATTTTTAAAAAATGTGGAAAAAGTAAAATATATAAAGAAATCATAAAACAATTAAACAAAGGTATGTATAAAATAATATGATAAATTTAAGGAAAAACAACATCAAGCGCAATCTGCGCTATTTTCCCCAATTTATAACTGTAAAGATATAATTTAGGCCTACTTAAACGTACCATCTTATGTAGATAGATGTAATAATACAGACCAATATTTAATAGGAACTTAAGTTATAATTAAGAAGTTAATAATTATAATATACAACTAAAAAAAACAAACACTATTACAGATTTAAAAGTAAGGACCCAAATGGGTTGAAGGGAAGCAAACGACTGAGCTGATTGTACCTAAGTAAGATGAATCAGGTAATGACAGTGCCACATGAATCACCGGCGTCAGCCGCTACCTCAACTGTAAACTATTTTCATTTATTATGTAAGATCACCACTAAAAGTCTTTACTTCCGTATTCATTAACTAGCAGGTAGGCTTCACACGGAGTAACTTTAAGTAGGCTTTAAGTTACACGATTATAGAAGTAAGTTGAAATTTTCAATGATTTTGAGGCGGGTGGTTTGTGACATATTGTTAGGAACTGAATAATTTATGTTTGACAATAGGTCATTTCATGTTTTCATTGTTGACCTAGAATGGCCAGGAACATTTAGGACAGGCAAAGGACTCCCACTATACAGTCGGGCTCATGTCGACCATACTGACGAAAGAGCGCTCTGATAGTAGGCGATATGACCTCGTTGTTAAAGCCCGGTCATGAGTCACAATAGCTAACTATTGGGGGTCCCCTCATCTTGATCCAATCCCTTAATCCCGTGCCTGTGTGACCGTCATTTCAATTTTCATTCAAATAACCTGTTTTGTGTTTTTAGGTTATTTTAAGGCTTGTACGGAATTGTGGAACACGTTTCGTTGAAGTTTTGGGCATTTTTAATTATTTAACACTAACTCAGAATAAAACTATACGTATTAAATTAATAATCAAATGTATTGTTTTAACACATAAACAGTATAGCACACAACAGCTGATGCATCTGATCATCATCACCGACCTAAACTCGTAGTTGACTTGTACGCATGCGCTACTCATCCCCCTCTCCTTAGCGTTTCACGTTTGATTTTTTATGTCGAGATAACTCCGATTCATTAGTCTCGCTAAATAAGTTTCACTTCAATTAAGTCACAAGTAGACTCAGAAGTAGGAAGTTTGTGTCGATATGATCATTAGTTGAAGTATGTTCAACCATTTAGCTCTGATGATGGAACAAACAGACACGAAACATATAAATATTATTCTCAAATACAGGATGGAGATGAGGTTGTGTTTCTCCTTCAACAGGTTAGTACTCGTAGCTTGCACTGGGAGGACCACTCCCCTGAGAGCTCAAGCAAAGTTCAAGGTGGGCCTGCGGGTTCCCACAGCCACCTCCGTCTCTTACAACCGCTACTCACAACTATTTACAGACATGTTCTCAGACAGACGGTATCCACCCAATCAAATTACTATCTTAAAGCAATTCTCATTACTCATAACCTCACAGTTAGCTCAGTACAATATTCGCTACCATAGGGGTAGTTCCACGGGGGCAGTGGGGGCAAGAGAATCATTTCGCCCCACAATAATCTTCTGAAAATTTATTCAAAAAATAAAAAAAATAAAAAAATAATTGAAAAAAAAAATAGAGATCAAAGAGGACTCAAATCTCCGAAATGGTGTAATAAATAATTATAAAACAATTTATTATTATAATAGTAGATCGTGGGAAAAAACGTGCGATTGAGTTCGCTCCCACACATAGCAAAAATGATCTTTCTACGCTTATGTTCAGTATAGTTTACGCTCAATCTGTGCATATATTCTACAATAATAATAATGTTTCGAACTGAATCATTTATGTTTGTCAGTAGATAGAAATATTGGGAGGGCTGGTGTGGACACCAAGGGACCTAAGCATCCGATGCTCTTATCCCTTCCCTGATAGCTCTTCTATGGGAGTCTTTGCCTACCTAGGTTTAGTTACCTAAGATAGAGGGGTCTTTAACTGAATATCTGATATTGCAGAGGCTCTTGACCATCACTTAACATTCCATCCAAAGGACGGTGTGCTCATGGTTTTTAATTCACAAATAGAAAACTTTAGCCTCAGTAGGATAGCACGCTATCTCTGAGCTAACGCCTCTTTGTTTGTCAATAGGTCATTTCATGTATTCATTGTTGCTCTAAAATGGCCCGGGGCAAGTTCTATTATCTAATCTTAATATTCGACATTGCTGATCGATTTATTGAGTTTACTTGTATGTTAATCTCTCTATTTTCATTCAAATAACCTGTTTCGTTCGTTTTTGTTGTAGTGAATCATGTCCCGGGCTTCAATGTTAGTCGTATATTTCGGTCTGTGGGAACAGTGTAACGTCCGACCCTAGAATTTGACACATTATTCGGACAATAATCGTACTCGGATTTTGCGCCCAACACATATAACGAACAAAATATAAGTTTTGGGTATTACATAGAAATAGACGTTGTCTTCCCACTGTTATATTTTGACCAGAACTGGTTTTCAACGCAACAGCGTCATCATCAGTGGTACATCTATGATAGAATAAATAAAATATACAAATAATGAAAAGTATAAATCTTAAAGCATCAGGGTACAGAGTAACAAAAATATAAACTTACTTACCCCACCCACACAGCACAGCGGTTAAAGGACAACTGGCATAGCTCAAAGGGGTGGGGATAGCTAGGTTCACTCACTATTTCTACATACAAAAACATTCATTCAAATATATACAATAACTAAAACAAATCTCTACATAATAGTAAAATAGTACGAGTATAAAATCCACCACACAGCCAAAGGATATTGTGTCATAAAATATAATAAATAAATACAATTAAAAAAAAAAAATTATTAGACTTAAAAAATTAATAAAATAATGAATATCTATATAACAACCTGCAAAAAAAAAAAAAAACGGTTACACTACATCTCTCACAGGACAGCTACTTGCCTTAGTTTGGAACCAGTCTCACACCAGGTAGGTCAGGCAGCAGAAGGGAGTTCTTAACCTCTACTTTTTGTTAAGTATGTTCGTATACCTCATATAAAGAAAGTCGGATCTCTTTTAGATATTTTTAATCAAAAAATAAATATATATAATACATAGCTTTCTACATATGTTACATAGTGTAGTTTTGTGCTTATATGCTCTAGACGTTATTACGTTATTGGTGAAGGAACCAAACTTTTTCAACATAAAAATGTTTTTTTGGTGATTCACCGGTAATGTACTTTCCAAGCTCGAATTACTTGAATAAACTTTGGACTCAGTAGCGGCTCGTGGTTAAGCGGTGGACGTGACTCGGGATTTGAACCCTGGATTGCCGCATTACTTGATGACTGTTTATCCGCAGAGCTATGAGTAGATCCGGAGTTGATGACTCCTCCCTCTCCCAGGACCCAACAAGAACAATACCTTTATCATCTGTGAGTCAGATTCATCCTCCGGGAAAATTATGAAGTCAAATGTATAGAAAAGTATTTTTGTAGCCGAGGGTTTTTAAATAAATAATTCATGATTTTAATTATATGGGAATATAATTCCTGAATGTATGATAAAGTAAATAATGGGTAATAATAGTTGAATCTATCAGCTGGTACCTGGGAGGTGTCGCTTCTACCCTTCATTATATTTCCGGTCCATTATCCACCCCTTAGTCACGTAACGCTATAAAATTATAAGTTTTCATTATTTCAAAAAAGTCGACGGTGAATCACTGTTAATGTACTTCCCCAGAGCAAATCAATCAATTACGTTTTCGCTCTCCCTCCAAAACCAATTGACCGTTTGGCCTAAAAAAACAATAGTTAATTTATATTGACAACGCACATCAGACTGACGATTTAGACGACTGAAATCAATGATCGGCATTATCTCTTGAGAACAAACTTCACACATACAACACCGTAATAAAACCATCTGGACTTGCAGTATCGAGATATGGGGACAGCCAAAAAAATAATACAACGTCTTCAGTCAATACAATCCCTTATACTACGCCACATTGCCAATGCGCCATTTTACGTTTCCAATCTCACATTGCATAATGACCTTAAATCCCCTCTGTATACCCTCTGTTATTAGGAGACGCTAACAAAATTTTCACGACAAACTCCGTCATCAAGCCAACCCACTTATTCAAAAATTATCCACAGACACTCTCACCACAATTCTCCTACGAAGCCTAAAGCGGGCATGGCAGAGGGACCTGTTCCAATACTCTCTTCGGTCACGTACCTCAGTACAGCCACACTCTTTACACTGCTCAACATCACAATTACTAATTACAAATGTTATGTCATTGTAAATATGTATATAAATATTACCCAATCCGGCCGAGGCCCTTAGTTTATTTTATCTGGGAGATAAAATAAACTTAAGCACGCCATCCTTCGGATGGGACGTTAAGCGATGGTCCCGAGCCTGTACGATGTCAGGTACTCGTTAAAGACCCCTAACCCTAGGGTAATAAAAATTTAAGGTAGGCAAAATTTAGGACTCCCACTTTAGAGGCCGACTCATGTCCACCAGAGTGACGAAAGAGCGCTCTGGTAGTAGGCGTTATGACCTCATAGTTAAAGCCTGGGCATGAGACATAATAACTAACTAACTATAAATTTACATTGTGGCTTCTCAATCCTCGAACTAAATGTTGTGTGATACATTCATTAGATCGGCAGTTATTGGGGTTTTTAGTCCACCCCCCCCCCCCCCCCCCCGCTGCCCTCCAGCCAGTTTCGCGGAAATTAATAAGTACATTTTCGGTCCCGGGTACCCATTATTTTAAAAACCGATAAACAAAATACCCGGTTCCACGGTCCAGAACCTCGAACAGAGTACCCGTAATTTCAAGTACCCGATTCTTGAGTCTGCAGGAACCATTTCGGTTCTACTCAGAACCGATTGCCAGCCAATATATACATAATTAGAAGGACCCTTAAATTGTGTCAGAAGAGCGAAAATATATAGGTAAATCCGTTTAAGTTTCGTTCAAGAAACTTTCATTGGAATATTTACTAAAGCACTGAATAAAATGGTTATAAACATTGATTAAAACAATTATTATTAAGAAACTAAAAGTATGTTAAACTTTGAGATTAAAATTAGAGGAGGGAGTGTCACTACTGGGTGATTTCTCCCCTCTTGACATTTTGACATTGTCATTATCTCTCTCTTAGCACATTTGCTTGTTGTATTTATTTTTTATACAGTTGTAAATATCTATTTGTAAAATAAAAAAAATAAAAAATTAGATTCTAATGAAAGTTTTTTTCGTAAAATTAGAACATAGAATAATAAGAGTAAGTAAATACAAATATATTTACCATGTAATATTTTACAGTGAGACCATGCTTCATAACCTACTTGGGAGGTTACTATAAAGTTAGTTCACTCGTCACTTGCACCCACCAGGTTCTCAGCTAATATTGAACGCTCTTTTTTGATGAACTGTTCAGATAGAATTAATTTGTGGAGTCATGACTAAATACCGATGAGGTGATGTGAGGTTATTAAACCTGCCTCAACTATGATCACAGGTATGATAACAATATCAATTAATATTACCAATCAGTAAATGCCTTTAGTTTCCAAAACTTTCATTTTTGAAACATTTTTCTTAAAAATGTGAAATGTTCTCAACACTTAGTTAATTTTGAGGACATGGCCCAGATATTAAAGGAACGAGGTCTGCCAATAGAATAGAGCTCAAGAATAAACTGAGATTATAATTTGAAAAAGTGAGTTTTTGGAATGATTATACTTTTGCCATCAGAGAGGCGAAAAAGTGCTATAGTAGTAGGCGATATGACCTCATAGTTAAAGCCCGGGCATGTCACAAGAACTAACTATTGGTGATCCCTCATCCTCCAGTCCTTTTATTTTGCAATCTCCAAGAATACTCGACATCTGTTCAATTATCGAATAAAAGGTGGATATTTAAGCTGAACGACAAGTCCGTCCACATAGTAACATACGTCACAAACTGTTACTAAGACGACCAGACAAAATATATACATCAGCTCTGACTAATAAAGCTGTCTGGACTTATGAACTTGGACTTTATGGTTCAGCCAATGCTTCCAATCTACAGTGCATTCAATCCTTCCAATCCATAATCCTTCGTACAATAGCCAGTGCTCCTTATTAAATCTCCAACAAAACCCTTCACATTGATCTCAATATTTCCTTTTGTCCCCGAATTAGCTAAATGCAGGCACAAACAATCATTTTCCTCCTTTAGTACCTATTGTAAATCCTTTAATCCATGCCATCCCTTAAACCACACTTCCCAAACGACGCCTTAAGCGCGAATGGCCTAGAGATCTTCTTAGATTAGGCAGTGACAGTGATTAACCATAAATGAGTGCAACTCAGAGCCTAAGAAGCCACACCACTGGGCGATTTTTTCTCTCCTGACATTTAGACATTGCCATTTTCTCTCTAATAGAATATTTGCATGTTGTATTTGTTTTATATACAGTTGAAAATTGAAGAAAAAAAAATATATATATATTTTTTTTAATATATTTTTTTTTTTCAATTTACAAACATATATTTTCACACATATATATATGTGAAAGGAGTTTTAAAGGACATTTTTAAAGGTGAGAGATCCGAAATGTAAGTATATAGTAAACCACTACCAGATTGTCGAGTTTTGCGAATCAATTAACAAAAAATTTATATTTTAGAGATCTGGAAGGTATCAATAGATATGATTTTCTGGCAAATTAATTGGCGAAACAGGACACAACCTGTTTGTGAATTAATAATTCACATTTTGCATCTCTCACCTTTAAATGTTTACTTTCCTTCCACTAGTAATCTTTTTGATAAATCCTTTAAACAACTTTCCTTCTTCTTCGGGACATTTCCAAATTTTACTTTTACGACAAGGGATCCGGATCATCGTTACGTAGGGTTTTTTTTCCACCAAAAATGTTTTTTCTCTTCCCTGAAAGTTTTTTTTTTTTTTTGACAAACAACGTTATGCACTAACAGCGGTGATTTGTATACTATTCTTTTTCCGGAGCATTCCTACGATGAAAATAAAATGGAAAAAAGCTCTTCCAAGACAGTAATTTTTTTGATTAGTTTCCTACATTTCTTCTCGCACGCTAATTTAACCTTTCGATTTTCGTATTGCATCTGCATTCGTATTTTCATCTTTCCACTTATCACCTTTGTCAATTTTACTTACCAATAATCACATTTCCTAATTTTTAACAATCTTACTTTTATCTTCCCAATTATTAGCATTCCTACTCTAATTTTCTCCATAAAAGTTAATTTTTATTTTCCCTGTCAACTGCTATGTTACCGGTACTTTCATGTTCCTAATTAATAGTTTTTCAAATTTTATGAACCGATTTAACTGTTATTTTACTTAAACCCTACTTTCAACTTTCGAATTCCTCGCTTTTACCTACCGATTTAAATGCTCTCTTCGAGTACAATACGAAATTAGCTTCCGTTAAATCTTACATAATAAGGCTTCAGCAGATATAGAGAGATATTTCTTTGACGTCTTTAAGTAAGAGGTGTGCGATCCAGTGACTAACATAAGATCCTAATGTGAAAGAGAGATCATTAAAAAAATGGATCCAGCGAAAATAGTCAGAAATGGTTAGGGATCGGCATATATATCAGTATTAGTGCACAATCCCCGACCACCAGCTTTCCCGTTCTCTCAAGGAACGTCACCTGTCGGTTTTCAACGAAATCGGCCGAAGACAACTCAAAACACGTACGATGTAACAGAAGTACCACAATAAGATAATTATAAATTTTCAAAAAATAGATAAATTGGTTTTAGTGGGAGAGTGGAAACTTACAGGTTAGGAAGGAGGTAGACAGGGTCGTGTCTGTAAGATGAGTACAAAGAGGACCTCACAACTTCTAGTCATCTGGTATTGTTACATTGTCTCAACTATTGAATAATTCACAAGACAATAAAAGAGTTATTTCTATTCGGAACTCAACGGAGCACACGGATCACCAAGAAAACAGCCGTGGAATACGTTCAGGTAAGGATATCTCAAGAGACGGCCAACAGGAAGAGGAAGCTGTAAAAAAAAAGTCGTCGACAATCACTTCCCCAGCCCGAATTAATCAACTAAGTTTCCGCTCTCTCTCTGAAACCAATTTACCGTTGTATTGACAAACAATAGGTATGTCTTCTGGATACACATACTGAATTTCGATACGTTTGTTACGTCGACAGTTTTTAAAGTTTTTTCCTACGCCTCTAATGCCCCTTCTTTTCCTTCCGCTGATCTAACATTGGTGGGGAGTTTTTTTTTTTTTTTGGTTGGGGGGGTGAAAGACTTGGGGGGGGGGGGAGGGGTGAAAGACTTGGGGGGAGGCTTGGGGGAGGGAGGGGCTTGACCTCTCATTTGAGCTCAAACTCCAGGTCTCTCTCTAGGTGTAATATAGGCCGAGATCCTTACACAGGCTCTGATGAAACCTGAGATCTTGGTCATACCCGATTTCCACCAAACATGGCTAAGAATCATCTCGCAAATACCAGCTTTTGAAACAAAAAAAACCGCTTTAAAATCGGTTCAGCCGTCTTGGATCTAGACAAAGACTTCAAACTTATAACACCCCTTCTTTTGCGTCGGGGGTTAAAAAGACAACATTTTTGAAGTTTTGTAAATACATTATTGGTCGAGAATTTCTAGGAAATGTTTATTTCATGCTGATTTTTAACCCCCGACGCAAAAGGAAGGGTATTATAAGTTTGAAGCCTTTGTCTGTGTGTGTACACACACACAAACAAAAAAAAAAACGTGCAGGTCAAACATATAACCCCCTTTTTTTTGCTCGTGGTTTAAAAACAGGTTTAATAGATTTTCCCCCAAATGCCCATAACTGGTTATATCAAAAAGTCACTGAACCCAAACAACCGCAGTACTTTCCCTTTCAAGTCACCAAAAATTATTAGCGCTGTGATCATGGTGAGCAGATCGTAATGACTGAAGAGAGTATAACCAAAATTGAAACGAAGATAAATCGCTTATCAGTTAATAGTCGTCCTGGAGTTAGTTATTATGACTCATGCCCGGGCTTTAACTACGAGGTCATATTGTCTGATATCTTTCGTCGCCTTTAGTTTCGTACAACAGTCAGAGCTGAAGGAAGTTATGAAATACACTTTTCCTTAGTTAGAAAAAGAATCAGAAATAATCTCAAACTTGGAAATGTGCCATGTAGAAGTGACTTAACAACAAACATATCCATCTCTGCGTAGAACGTACTTCTTAAGGAACACATCCAGCTCTGCATAGAAGGTACTTCATAACAAACAAACCCATCTCTGCATAGTATTTCATAACAAACAAACCCTTCTCTGCATAGAAGATACTTCACAACGTACACACCCAGCTCTGCATAGAAGGTACTTCACAACGAATACATCTAGCTCTGCATAGAAGGTACTTCACAACGAATACATCTAGCTCTGCGTAGAAGGTACTTTACAACGAACAAACCCATCTCTGCATAGTACTTCATAACAAACAAACCCATCTCTGCATGGTACTTCATTACACACAAACCCATCTCTGTTTAGAAGATACTTCACAACGAACTCACCCAGCTCTGCATAGAAGGTACTTCACAACGAACATACCCAGCTCTACATAGAAGATACTTTACAACGAACACACCCAGCTCTGCATAGAAGGTACTTCACAACAAATACACCCAGCTCTGCATAGAAGGTACTTCACAACAAATACACCCAGCTCTGCATAGAAGGTACAATTGTATTAAAGTTTTTTTTGAATGATCGGTTGGATAATTAGCAATTGACATGTTTTTCCTATCCTTCGATAGAGTGACGCAGGTCCAAAGGTTAAAACATTACAATTCAATGTTGATCTTTTAGACAGTTCGTGGGTATCTAGAGACCAGCGACAAATAATTTTATAAATGTCCTGCATAGAAACAAAACATATAATTATTAAAAAAAAGTCAGAGCCTTGTTCCACTTTTATTATAATTATATAACTAATTGTGATGTTAGCTAAAGTAGGTATGGATGTGGTTAACAAGGTCTGTCAAATATCTAACTAATATGTTATATAGTAGCCTTGCACATACATATATTTCTTGTTAGGACTGACTTCTTTAAAAAAACTATCCTACGGTAAGGACATCCGATAAAGAGACCTTCCGAAACTTTTTTTAATGAACTATAACAAAAATGTGAAGGCAACAATTTATTTCAATGAATGTTGAGGTCTGTGGATTGAGGGCAATGATGGACATAAATCGATGAAAAGCGTACTTATACAACTTATTGGTACTAATTTGTTTTGAAAATTAAAGCGTATTCGTTCTATAGGGTCGAAAAAAAGTAATCCTCATATAGAGTATTATATAAATAAATTAAATTGGAAGATAAATAGAGAACATTCAATTCCATTTGATTCAAAAGTCAACAAAATGTATCAAGTGGGCTATCAAATTGAAGGGCTTAGGAAGTCGATTATAAAAATATATGAACTTTTTTTTTTTTTAAATAATAAAAATAGAATAAACAAAAATCCGTCTAGGAAAAAAGTCAAATATAAGGGGTTATATTTGACATTTTGTCGTAGTATTTTGTTGTTTGTTTTTATTTTCCTTTAACTGTAGCAGTTATGCGACTCTTGTAGACTGTCTTCAAAAAGTTTTGTCATTTTGCTGTCTTTGGGGCTTGTAGACTCAACTTTCCATTTTGTGACTTCAAGAAGAAATTCCAACCAAACGTTGAATCTAAAGGAAAGACAGTAGCAGCTAAACAGTTTTTCCACCGACCAACATTTCTCCTCATTGCCATATAATCCTATTAGGGCTGGGCTGTTAGTTTCGGACTACCAGATGTTGACTAACTGATGCAGTTCGGTCCAGTTTCTCCTAATGCAATGTTGCACTCCCCTAACATTCTTTCAGAACACTGCACCAAGCCTTGGGTGCAGTTGCCTTTTAAGGAGCTTTTCATTCTTGTCAGTCATTGTATGCCCTCATTTGAGGCTAAGAAAGGAATACAGATACCTATATAAAATTTTTCAAACAGATTACATAAATCTTAATAACACGATCATATTAGATAAGTATGTAATTGAAGTAAATTTTTATTCATTATTTTCATTGAACATCTTAAGCAAATAATCGACCATTGCTTACATTTAATAATAACGATAATAATAATATGAAATTTTGGTGGGGGAAGAAAAAAATATATAAATATATATTTTGGTTTGGACTAAAACTTATTATTTCACTTACATAGTGGCTTCTGAATCCTCATACTAAATTTTGTATCGATATTTTCACTACATCGGCAGTTATTAGGGTTTTTGAGTTGAGCCCCATCTTCGGATCTCCTCCATCCTTTCGGCCGGTTTCGCCGAAAATCAATAGGTGACGTCCTTGTGGGTATTTGAAATAAAATATAATATTACATGTCGATACGATTCCTTCGGGAGTTATTGTATTACAGACGGGCCATGCCGACCTTCGAGGCACGTCAACCTTCGCATGGGACGTTATACGACAGTCCCGATCCTGTACGATGTTAGGTAACTCGTTAAAGACCCCCTACCCTAGGTTCGCAAAATTGAGAACGAGAATAGACTCGGGCTCATGTCCACCAAAGCTCTCTGGTAGTAGGCGATATGACCTCATAGTTGAAGCCCGTTTTCACACACAGACATACAGGAATTGTTTTTACTTTTTTGGTGTTAGAGAGTCGGGAAAGTTGAACTCAACATAAAATTTCTGTCCGATTAAATAACTTTGTATTTCTGGGGAAGTAAGAAAAGCCTGGTGATTTACGGAGTTTCAAATGAACACTTGATGCTCAACGTGAACTTCACAGCAATGAAGAATAGCCACTGCCAGCCATGAGAACTGACATCAAACGATGCAATTTCCCTACAATGTCCGTTCACGGCCTGCTTCCTCTCGTGAGAATTTGGCAATGACACTTCAATAGACGAAAGGAAAGCAAAAATATGTTTAGTCAAATATCAAGAAAATGCTTTAAATCATACTTTGTTCTTGGAATTATTTTCTCAGGCTCTAGAAAACTAGTAAATTGTACCTCGACATAACGCAAATCTTTTTCATTCTCCTTTCTATTCCCTCAATATTTTTATTAAATAAAAAAAGTCATCGATGAATATTCAACAGTTGACTTACATAGGGACTCCTTAATCCTTACACTAAATTTTGTGTCGATAGATTTATTACATCGGTAGTTATTATCGGTAGTAAGTTTTGCCGTCGTCTCCTAGGATCGTTTGGAGATGTCTCCAGTGTAAGATTGTAGTATACTCGTAAATCTCTTAAACTGTCCACCATCTTCTTGAAATGAGTTAGACAGAACTAATGACGTGGAAGGCTGCTTGGCTGAGCTTGTCCCAAATAGAACTGCCTCTGTAGCTCCGTTCTCAAGGTAACACGTCTGGAGCACGAAGGCGCCTCCATTGTGAGACCTGTCCTCCCCCGCTCTTCACATTCTACACGCTTTGTCTCATTCACGTATCGTCGCATGTCCTCCAACCAACATTTCCTTTCCAACCAATCCTAATTGAAAATCTGACAATTTTACACCGTCTACAAGGTGGGATCAGGAAAATCGAAAGTGAAAGATACAATCGAAGGACGAGCTGAGGAAAGTGTGCGTTCTCATCCATAGCAATCCTGGAAAATAACAGAACAAACCTTGAGGCCCTTAGTTTGGGAGGTGAAAAAACATTGAGCATGCCGTCCTTCGGATGGGACGTTAAGTGATGGTCCCGAGCCTGTACGATGTCAGGTACTCGTTAAAGTAGGCGATATGACCTCCTAGTTAAAGCCCGGGCATGAGTCACAATCGTTATATCAGGTTCATTGAGTGGAACACAGCTAGCGCAAATAGGTGTAGTTAAATACATAACAAAAAGCGACTTATAGATATATGCCTTGTAACATTGGGAAAATTGTTCCTGATCTGTGTGGGTGGAATGTTGTCTCTTGTTGCCGCCCACATGACGGCAATGAGGAACTTACATCGATAAGTACTGATCAAAATGTCGCCACTTGTTGCTTCACAATGTACCAAGCACAAGGTTTGGAAGACGACAGGGTAGAGTAACTCTTACCATGGACCCCCTTTCAGCTCTATCGAAATGCACTGCATCACTGCATTACATCGAATATCAGAGAAGCTCTTACTTACTCGACTATCCGAAGTATAGGGGAAGTTATGTAATCAGTCAAAAATTCGATGCGGAGTTTTCAACGGAATTTCATATTTTCCGACCCCCTGATTCCAAAAGAAATGAAAAAAACTCTGTGTGTCAGTGAACACGATAACTCCCGATAGAATAAATGTATCCACACAAATGTGTACCCAGAATCCCATAAGGATGACATGTATTGATTTTCACTCAAATCGGCCGAAGTGAAGAAAAGGATTAGAAGAGGGGAACCCAACTCAAAAATCCTAATATGAGAATTTAGAAATCCCTAAACAGTCCATTGGTTTTGGAGTGAAAACAAAATCCTAATTGATAAATTCGTGCTGGGGAAGTACACAGTAGATGATTCATGTCAATTTTTAAAAATTAAATACACTTTTGCTGACGTATTGTCAAGTCAGCAATTTGGGAATTTTTCAATAAGCCGATGTTTGTGCCTTCTTGCATATAAACAAATATAAAAATTAACGATAAATGTAAGTTTCTGATGTCGCAGTTTAACGTTAACACATGGGAACCTTGGTGGCCGTGGGGGCTAAAGCGTAGAGCTTTGGTCGCATGGTCTCTACTTGGTTTGCGGGTTCGAATCCCGTCCGGGAGTGAGTTTTATTTCGTAGATAGAATTCCCTTCCGGGGCCATGGATGTCGTAAACAACTAGATAACATAGTGATATGGCTAATATGCATTGTACGCACATAAGGTCAAAAACTAAAAAATTAATAAATAATAACGTTAACACAAGACCTTTCCGTTATGAGATTCCACCCCATAGTACACTCTAATGGGGTGGAATATGGAAAAACATTTTCTCTGGTGACCTTTAAATATTACATACAGTTCAATATTTGACATTTCTTTTCATGAACCATTGAATAGGTTACCACAATGGATCCCTCAATAAACATTTAACTGAGTAATCATTTTATGTATTAATACATAAGATTTTGAAGGACACCTCGAATAGTGTTCAGTGGAGCAGTTTGAAGAAAATTTGGTATTTTGTGTAGATCTTGTCATCCAGGTGAGCATCTTAACTCATTTGTTATTGAAACATGCAAAGAACAGTGCATTCTGAAACAAAAATCTTATTGACCTCAACATTTTAATTTTAAAAACAAACAGGTTTTTACATACCGAAAACTGCTTACTAATTTTGGTTGAGACGGTAGGGCAAGTAAGGAGTGTTGTGTAAGTGTTATGGCGGCCTTGTTCAACATTTCGAGAGGATGTTGTGTTGTAACGCGCACGGGGCAGTCGGCTAAGGCCTGGGACAGGATGAAGAATATAATGTTATTGTGTCAACCTGTAGGAGATTCTATCAGACGTAAGGCAATGCAGGGTCACCAGATTTGACTTGACTGGACCTGTGTCAGGTGAGGAAACCGTTCACTGTTTTCCCAAGTACTCGGTATCACGCCTTCTTGGCCAGTGGCGGATCTATCATGAGGCATAGGAGGCTTAGGCCTCAAGCCCCCAAATCCAAAGAGCCCCGCTTACGAAACACAATCATTTTACACTTACGGATCTTCGCTTACTGTATTAATTGTAACTCTACTTCACTGTATTTATTCTAAAAAGAATATGAATCGAAAAAAATATAAAAAGAATTAGGATAAACAGTATTTTTTTAAAATGCAAACAGGTAGGTACCGGTAGAGACACTTTGATCAATTTGCTGATAACGCCTCTACTAGATGTAATACATGTTTTGACCCGAAAAAGGGACTGGAGGTATCCCAAAATATTGTTAAACCAAGTTGAAGACTCTTTTGAAAGAGATAGAAGAAAAAAGTAACCAAGTTTTTTTTTTGTATGTTTTATTTCTTTGTATTTTTTAAAAAATGTGTAGAATTTCACCCCCTCATTGTAATATACACAAGGCCTCAAAACTGTAGATTCGTCACTGCTCCTGACTTGACCAGAGTGTCGAAAGAGGCCGACAGAACAAACCTCCGCTCTCGGATAGAGGTACATATCTAGTTAGATAGCCATTGAATCGTATTTATTTCCCGACTCGAATCAAGTCAAGTCAAGTCTGGTTTCTGTCGAGATAAATGAAAACGGGGCTGGGTCCTTGTTTTGTCGCTAGGTCAATGATCGGTCAAGTGACCGTAAACCTTTGTGGTCTCAGCAATGCTACCTGGTTTGTCTATCCACTTGCCATACTTTAGATTATAGGAAAACTCGGAACGATAGGAAATATTATAGTCAAGTGTGCTCAATGCCCACATGTTGAAGTACTTTGTAGGCCAATTGCGGATTTATCTATTTTTTTCGAATTAGAATCACGTGAGAATACTAAAAGTTGAATTTTCAAAATGTACTTTAAAAATTCTTTAAATTGATAACCCCCTTGACTATGTTCAGGACAGTTTCATTCTTGACGCGGCGCGAATGCGAAGGATAATTTCGCGCTAATACCCTCCTCTTAAGTGACTGTTGATTGTTTCATTTACTTATGACTATAGAGGTTCGCAGTCACCCTAGCAACCGAACTACTCAATTACCCCAACTTTTATTTTGCATGCGCAATACATTTTTTGAAAATTTCCGAACATATGTGTTTTGAGAAAACTATTCTCGTCAGATGCTGACAGAATCCTTCAATTTGATATCCTATTCGACTATGTACGAAAATATTATTGGTTTCATGTTGCTACGACTTTTTGGGTTGGAGTTCGAGGCTGCCCAACCGATCGACTACAATATCTACAAAAGTATAAAAATTAAGACAGATTTTGATTTTTTCTCTAAATTATCTCCTTTAATCTTGAAAAATTTATGGAAGTGATCTAATCCCGACAAGAAATAATTTTTTCTCGTTTACTAATTTTTAAAAAATTAATGAAAGGGAAAACATTTTTTTATTAAGAAAATTGATACGAAATTCGGCCAATCTTAAACGGGAAACCTTGCTTAATTAAAGTTAAACGAATCCCACCTCTCAAAGCGTTTTATCTTGTTACCTCTCGGATAATCCATTTTTATAGCCAAACTGCGAATAGTCTTCGGGGAGGGTTTCACAGAAAATAGCAACCATACTCGAAAATATGCGAATAAATTTACGCTTTGTTTCAGTATAAAGGAAAGCTAATAAAAATAAATTAAAAAAAAAAAGTCATCGTTGAATCAGCGGCTATGTTCATCCCCAGCAAGAATTAATCAACTACGTTTTCGCTCTCCCTCGAAAAGTCAATCGACCGTTTTAGGTAAAACTCAATATTTGACTTATTTAGTGGCATCTGAATCCTCATACTAAATTTTCTTCGATACATTCATTACATCAGCAGTTATTAGGGTATTTAAGTCGAGCCCTTCTTCTTTGGTTCCTCTTCCTTTCGACCGATTTTGTGGAAAATTAAGTGGTGTCATCCTTCTGGGATTTTGAATTTAAATATAAAATTTCGTATCAATGCATTTATTACAACTGCAGTTATTTGAGTTATTGATTTACGCCCCCTCAATTTGTTATAAAAATTCCATAACTTCCCCTATACATCTTAATAACGGGGAATTAACAAATAATTTGACCAACGATATGGTCCTATGTTCAACGTGTTACATTGAACACATATTTAATTTATTTTGTTCTTGTACTTCGATATTATGTCATATAACCATGATTTCATATCTATTATGATCCCCATTCTTTAGTTTTTTTTTTATTTCTTGATATTATATTTTCTTCATGTTTATGTTTAAACTAAAATATTTGTAACAATGAGAATGTTCCGTTAAGGCAGGATTTCCCACAGGAAGTCACAGCCATAGTAATCTCTAGTAACCTGAGGATTGTATAAATAAGACAACCTCGCAAACTTTTGAACTTTATACTGACAATGACGAAAGCCGAAACCGGTACACATTATGTATATATTTTTTTTAAAATGAGACAATATAAAATTTAAACAAGTTCTTTTATTTATTTATTTTTTTATTATTATTAAGTCTTTATTTATTTATAAATATACCTACTACATATATGTATACAAGTAATTTGAAAATAAAAAATCTTATACCAAAGACGACCTCTTGATCAGATGACCGTCAGAGTGTAGTCGTCATAATTTACAAATAAATAGGAAATTATGTTAAGAAATGAAATTATGAAATAATTAAGTACAATTATCAATATATCTTTTACCTTTAAAATTTAAATCCAAATAATCATAATCTTGTGGTTAAGTATACTAATATTAATTTCCAATATAATTGTGAATCATAGAATTTGAGCCTAGTTATAATAAATGTTATAAAATGATAATAAAAATTAATACCACTTAAAATATTAATAAATAATAAGTAATAATATGATTAAACAGCAATAAGTAATATTATATATATATATATATATATATATATATATAAAATAATAGGGAAAATTGAATAGCATTAAATCACAATAATGATTTAAATTGTATTCTGGATAATGTATGATATTTTTGGCTCGTCTACAATAGTTAGCAAGAGAGGTCCGACATTTTCCATTCAAGTACCTCATCATTTCTCGGTTAGTTGTTCTCTGGCAAACCATTTCAACCTAATATCACTGAGTCTTGGGCAAATAGCGAGATGGTATGTACTGTCCATTACTTGCAGACCAATTGTTTTCATTTATTTATACTTGTAAATATTTGGGGAAATTGAAAAGAGGGGAAAATATTATTCCAGGTTGGGACACATGCAAAAAAATATTTATTTTTTTTGTAAAGATGTTGAAGTAGTATTTGTCTGTGGAGTGGAGATATGTCATATGTCTACATGTCAACGTACAAAAGATAGAGAAAGTGAAAGAGACAGAGGAGGGGGGAAATGTCCGAGGGCCGTTCAGAAACAGGTTTACAGTTATATCTCTGGCTGAGATAAAATGCAGCTTTATGGAGGCGTAATGGTCGTCATGTGACCACACTCCGCACAACCATCATCGAAAATATCCACCGCACAACCATCATCGAAAATATCCAATGTGAAGATCACTATTTTTTTGTAAACAAAAAAAAAAACAGTTTTACTTACTTTAATTCCCCAAAAGTATAGGGAAAGTTATTTAATCGGTCAGAAAGTTACGAAAATTCTTGATAGAATAAATGCATGGTCACGAAATTTTATATGTGTTTCCACAACCCTCTAAGGACGACACCTATTGACGTTCAGCCGAATCGGCCAAAAAGGAGGGGGAGATTAGGGGAGGGGCTTTACATAAGCACTCTAACAACTGCCGCTGTAATGAATTTATTGGCAAGAAATTTCATATGTAATGTATAAGGACGACACCTATTAATTTTTGGCGGATTCAGTAGAAGGGAAGGGAGATTAGAGGGGGCTCAACGCAAAAATCTCAATAACTGACGATGTAATGAATGTATGAAATGTATACATGAAATTATTATAGTCCTTAGAGGACATTGAATGTACATATGTAATTTCGTGTCAATACATTCACTACACTATTCATTACTTCGGTAGTTATTAACAGTTTTTGAATTAAGCCTCCCCCCTAATCCCCCTCCCATTTAGCTGAAAATGGATTGGTGTTGTCTGTATGGAGTTTTGGTCCCACATATAAAATTGCATGTCGATACATTCATTCTATCGGCAGTTATTGGAGTTTTATGTTACGTTACCTTCCTAATCCCTCCTTCCCTTTGGTCGATTTGGCTGAAAAGCGATACGGGTCATCGCTAGTGCGTTCTAGATTCACTTATAAAATTTCATGTCGATACGTCCATTCTATTGGGAGTTATTGCAATTTGAAATTTAGAGGTCGTAAAACATAAAATTCCGTTGAAAACTCCGCATCAAATTTTTGACCGATTACATAAGTTCCCCATTACTTATATAGAAATTAATTGTAGGTTCGGTGTTTAACGTTACTTTTCCCAGAGCGGCCTCGTAATATTTAAATAACGCCAGGACTTGCAGACTCTATTTCTAATACATTCTCAGCCTGGAAACTTGGAAACATATTAAGATTTACTACATAGTACCTTATTTCCTACATAGTCCCTTACATGATGGATTTGAGTCCAAGGTTGAAAAAGATGAAATAATTTGAGAGAGGAACGCTAAAGCTGTTTGAACAGCGACTCTCATTAACAAACAAAGAGACCAAGGTTTTTGGTAGCTCACGTTGTACCTCCATTGCCTCCAACTTGTTTTCTGATTTCAACAGTCAGGGATTTTGAAATTCTTTTATTTCATATTTTCTTTTGAAATCTACATAAATATTTTCAAAATCAACAATTAGCTTAAGACAATACATTTGGTCCAAGACCGTCGTCAAAGGGGGTTGACAAATTTCAGTTCTTAATTATAAAGAAAAAAAAGGGAGAAAACATGTACAATGTAAATTTAACATATGCTTAGTTCACTGCATTATTTTAGTCGGTTGCTCAGTGGTAGCATGCTTGCCTACTGTGCTCAGGATCGCAGGTTCGAAACCCGGCAGAGGTCCTTAGGACTCATTTAAGAGACCTAATCTAATTAGGCAAAATTTAGGACTTCCAAAGTACAGCCAGGTTCATGTCCACCAGTAGACGATATGACCTCGTAATTAAGGCCCGGGCATGAGTCACAACAACAAAAAATAAGCAATATTTTAATAGTTATACGTCGTTGAACAGAAGATACCGATTGTGTGAAATCTGATCAAATATTTATTGACATTTAATTGATTATTTTTAGCAAATATGAACGGAGATAAACAGTAGACTGTGAGAGCTGATCCGGTGGGCTGATTCTAAAAATTAACTGTCTGTCTGTGAACTATTGATAGAATGAATGTATCGACACAAAACTGTATACTTGTATCCAGAATCCCATTAGGATGACATGTATTAATTTTCAGCCAAATTAGAAAAAAGGATGAGGGCACAAAAAACGCTAATAACTGCCGATGTAATGAATCGATACAAAATTTAGTATGAAGATTCAGAAGTACCTATATAAGTCAACTATCGATTTTTAGGCCAAACGGTCGATTGCTTTTTGAGGGAGAGGGAAAGCGTAGTCAATTAATTAGTGTTAGGGAAGAGAACGTTGCCGGTGATTTATCGACAACTTTTTGTTGTAACATTCTAATCGACTTCTTAAGCTGGAACCAGTTATTGGAACATATTATCCACAAAATAACAGTTTAGTCCACCCCTAGAACACACTGCTCCACTTTTTTTTGATGCATTTCTCTATCTGACTTTGGCCCTCTGCCACCCCCCACCAACTCTTCTCTATGGCACTTTCTTCATCCCCCGCCTCCTAATCTAGACACAATGTGAAATCCCTCCTCCCAACTAGAAACTACCTACCAGGAAAAACATTTATCATCCAAAACTTACAATTTTGGCAAACAATGCTTTACCTTATCAGTAGAGTTGCGGAAGTAATTTCAAATTGCTTTTACGTGCGAAATATCTTTATCGCAAAAAATGTTACATGTTGACTACATGATCTTACGTGTACTGTTATAATGCACCCTAAATAATAATGAGAAGGTTATGCAATTTTTAAGTTGTGAATCAACGGCAATGTACTTCCCCAGCGTGAATTAATTATTAATCATTTTTCTCAACAACATTTGAAAACAAATTATAGATTTTTTTTTTCAAAATCAATAGGTTTTTTACTCAGGAACTTCTAAACCGGAATATTTCGTGTTGATACATTTGTTAGTTAGTTATTATGACTCATGCCCGGGTTTTAACTACAAGGGCATATCGCCTACTAGCAGAGCGCTGTTTCATCACTCTGGTGGACATGAGCCCGACTCTACTGGTGGGAGTCCTAAATTTTGCCTACCGTAAATTTTTATTCACCAAGGAGAGGGGTCTTTAACAAGTAACTGACAACGTACAACATCCAATCCGAAGGAAGGCATGCTTAAGTTTATTTTACTTCCCAGATAAAAATAAAATAAACTAAGGGCCTCGGCCAAGGAGCTGAGTAAGCAAGCACGCACACCACTGAGCTATCAGCGCCCTCTATATTAACAGTTATTAGGGTTTTTGAGTTGAGCCCCCTCCCCTTCCTTTCACTTGATTTCGTTGAAAATCGATAGGCGACGTCCTTATTGGGTCAGGATTCATCCAGGGATCGTATCGATACATCATTGCATTGGCATTTATTAGAATTTCTTAGTATAACCCCCCTCCCCCACTCCCACTTCCTCTTGAGCAAAGTGGCTGTAGATTGTTGGGTGTCCTTTTAAGGTTTTCGGTTTAACGAGCCTCACTCTTCCCTTCCACGGATATGGTTAAAAATCAATTGGTGACATTTTTATGGGGTTCTGGATATATAAAATTACATGTCGATATATTTATTCTATAGAGAGTTGTGTTGGCAGACAGGATTTTTAACTTCTCTTATACTTCGTAGAGGAGGCTTTATCCTTTTCAATTCTTCATCGAATTCCTAAGCCGGCTGGGGGGGGGGGGGGGGGGGGGGATGAGAAATAAAACCGTTTTCTACTATTCTTTTATGTTTTAAGACTTACCCTTGATGAAAATTCTAAAAAAAAATTTCAAAAATCTCTTATCCCCTTTCCTTTGGCCGATTTGGCTGAAAATCGAAATGTTTCGTCCATAAAGGGTTCTAGATCCACATAAGAAATTTTGAGTCGATAAATTTATTCTTACGGGAGCTATCATTTTCACAGACACATATATAGACATAATTTATTTTTTATTTTTGTAATTAGGACGATATAAAACATAAAATTCTGTTTAAAACTCCGCATTAAATTGCTGACCGATTACATAACTTCCCCTATACTTCAGTATAGCTGGGAAAATAATATAAAATAAAAACGAAATGCCCTTTTTTTTTTGTCTATTTACTGAAATGAAGGGGTGACCTCAACGGACCACTACGTGCTCTTCTTGTGAGTGTAAATCATCCAAATTGCTGAATCTTTACATTTTTGTATATTTGTTTAGGCTTTTTTTTTGTACGTAAAGATAAACTTTTGGCAAGGATAGGATGCAACAGATATTATGCAAAGAGAAGTCAATCTTGACCAGCGCCATTTATATGACCTTTTCTGAGACAGGACAGAAAAAAAAAAAAAAAAGTGTAATTTGGATCCAAACATTGAGCTGTTCCAATTATTTAGTGGTTTCGTAAATGTTATCCATGTTTGAGTTGATATCCATTATTTATGATTTTTTTTAGTTCCACAGCTATAGGGGAGTATTTGTAATCCGTCAAAAATTCGATGCGGAGGTTTCAACGGAATTTCATGTTTTCCGACTTTCTTTTTCAAATATGAAAAAAAAAGTCTGATGGTCTGTGAACACGATAACTCCCGATAGAATGAATGTATCCAGACGAAATGTTATATGTGAATCTAGAACCCTCTGATGATACCTATAGTTCTTCAGCAAAATCCACCAAAGGGAAAGGGGGGCTTAAGGAGAAGGGTCTCAAAAATTCGAAAACTGACGTAATGTATCGATACAATATCGCACCCTCGCTTCAGAAGTGACACAGCTCAAAATTCGTCAATTTTTTGTTTATGTCGCAAATGAGGTAAGAAAAATGATCTCTTTATTCAGGAAAAACGAACGGGTTCCAATAGATTAGAAACTAGAAAGAAAAACGTACGAGCCCTCATTACTTCAAAATAGTTATTTCAAATTACAGTAATTTTTTCGTTTTGTGTCACTTCTGAAGCGGGGTTGCGATATGTTTTCATATGTGAATTCAAAACCTCACAAGGACGTCACTTATTAGTTTTCAGAGTTGAGGGGAGAGGGCTCAATTCAAAAACCCCAATAACTGCCGATGTAATGAATGTCTCAATATAATAAATTTCATATTTAAAGTCAAAACGCAATAAGGACATAACATGTCTAATTTCAAGGATATCGGCTGAAGGGAAGGGGGTTGAGGGGGGGGGGGGGGGGGGGCTTAATTCAAAAACCGTAATAACTGCCGATGTAATTATTATATCGATACAAAATCTAGTATGAGGATTCAGAAGCCCCTATGTAAGTCCTGTTGAATATTAGCCCAAACGGTCCACTGGTTTTGGAGGGGGAGCGAAAAGTTAATTGAATAATTCGTTCTGGGGAAGTACATTGGCAGTGATCACCGATGACTTTTTTTTGTATGAACCTCTTTAATCGGGGCAAATATGCAACATTCGCTATATTTCATAAACAGCTTAGCTATTGCAAGTACAGAACCATCCTTTTAGTAAGTCATTGTGACTCATGCCCGGGCATTAACTACGAGGTCATATTTTTTTTTTTTTCGGGTGCACCGGCATATTACCCGGTTTATCATCGGGGAAAGAGGAAGTACATATAGTAATTTTGGATTTATTGTTTTATTCACAGTGTTGCTGTGGGTGTCCGGGGGCTACAGCCTTTGGTCCCTTACGGGACTGACTGGCGCTCCCAGACCCCCTTGAGTTGCGGCTGCCTGGTGGCGCCAAGAGAGCTCGAGGTCGGTGGAGTGGGGCTGCTTCTACATCGCGGTCGCCGGGGGTAGAACTCGGGCCTGGCCCGTCAATCGCCCCCGGCGCCGGTTCAAAGGGCCTTTTTCTGTTCCCGCCAGGAGGTGACAAACTGGCCGAACGCCGATAGTTCAACTCCGTCATCAACTCCAGCAGGGTAAATCCCAGGTACGATCCTGCCCCCCCCCCCTCCCCCCCAATCCTGCTTAAATAGTTATCACAATGAAACTATCCCTGAGACGATCCTACCATTACTGATCTTCAAACTAAGCTCACCATGAGGATTGCCTGAAGCTAGTTGACTGATGTGAGTGAGCCAACAAAGTGAGTTAGTATTCAGTAACTATAGGCCGGTGGTTTCTATTGAAATTCTACTAGGCTGGTCAAGGAGTGAGACGATGTGTGGAAACACGGTGAAGGATGCCGTCGTGTCTGTCTGTCCCCTCTCCTCGCTAGTTCCTATTTTCTTGTTGATTCAGAGGTCTATATATAAGACGTAGTAAGGAGAGCGGCAACTTAATTTATTACAATAACCTCGAGCTGGGGATGTACATTACGGATGATTCACCGAATACTTTTTAAAGGCTTCTAAAACACTTTCCATTCTACTTGAGTCACTCCAAGTACTCTCTTCTTTTGTCTTCAGAACAAGATAACACCACTGTGACAACTTACCTAATTATTCTGAACAAGAAAAAATGTCCTTCAAAACCATCATTAACAATGCCATACATTCACCCGTTCAAAGAAAATGGCGTTAGAAAAAAAACATACTTTTTTTTATCATTTTTGTTTTACATAAGTTACGGTTTTTGTTTGCTTAACTCTAAAAGTTTTTTTTTTTTTTTGCCAATTAAAGTCAGCAATTGGTTAAGTATGTTGCCAGAGGCAGTGGGGCCACTTATTGTGAAAGGAACCTGGAGACCAGCCCCCTTATAAGAATATATATTCTCCACGCTTCTAAATATACTTGAAATGAAATAAAAAGAAAATAAATGTTATTATTCAGGGACCGAGGTCCCCTAAGAATAAATACAAACAGAGTATAGAGAAGGAACAATGAGAAATAGTATCAGTATTTCGTAAAATGAAATAAATAAAATAGTGCTACATTGGAGAAAACTAGAAATTAATAATATATACCTAGATGTACAAAAGAATAACATGAAAAAACATAAAATTGACAGCTTAATTATGAAGAAAAAAATAAATAAAAGTATCTACTATATGAAAAAAAGGTTAGGTTAGGTTTTATGACTCATGCCCGGGCTTTAACTACGAGGTATGAGCCCGACTCTACTGTGGGAGTCCTACATTTTGCCTACCCTACATTTTTATTCACCTAGGGCAGGGGTCTTTAACGTGTACCTGAAATCTTACAGACTCGGGACCATCGCTTAACGTCCCATCTGAAGGACGGCGTGCTTAAGTTTAAGGGCCTCGGTCGGGTTTCGAACCCACGTTCTTGAGCTCAGAAGACAAGCACGCATACCACTGAGCTACCGGGGCCCTCTATGATATGAATAAAAGAGAATATGTAAAAAAAATACAAAAAAACAGTATATAGATAAGAAAAAAATATATAGATTAATAAAAACGACTGAGCATAATACTGTGATGGTTGATTGTGAAAGAGAGGGGAGGATGCCCAGACAAGGTTTAAAATAAAATTAATTTTAGACAGTAGGGGCTAATGTGAACAGAAAGAAGAAAAATAAAATTGCATAATAAATAAGATAAAATAAAAAATAAATAAATGCTTGATGAAAAATATAATATTATATATTATAATATTATAAAATATTTTTATATATTTTATAATATACCTATATGTTTTTTATCAAGGATTTATTTATTTTTTATTTTATCTTATTTTATTACGCAATTTTATTTTTCTTCTTTAGCCTAGTCGGACTTTCTTCTATTTTCTTTATATATTATATTTAAAAATATAAAGAAAATAGGAAGAGAAAAAAAAATAAATGATTAGAATAATGAGGTTGACTAATTAGAGAATACGGGGCGGAGAGATGAAGACCTAATCAAAGGGGAGTGGATTGAATAGTGAAGAGGAATTGGAATAGTGAGGATTGGAATAGTGAGGATTTGAATGATTACTTAATAATATACATAATATTATATATTAATATGGAATCTACACAATGTGAAAGTTTGTTTGTTTGCTTTCGTGACTCATGCCCGAACCATCGTTATAGCGCCTACTACCAAAGCGCTATTTCGTCGCTCTAGTGGACATGAGCCCGAGAGAGTCCTAAATTGTGTCTATTTCTGTCTTTAACGAGTACCTGACAACGCACAGGAAGCATCTGCAAGACATCTTACCTGAAACAAAAGAAAATAAAAATAAAAATAATTATTTTAAAATGTTCACTTAATAACTTTTTTATAGAGGAAAAAATAAGTATTCTTATAAATAGGACAAAATAAGTAATTCTGTGTAAAGTGTGAAAAAGGTGTTAAAGTCACTGAACTCCAAAAAATATCTTATTAACATCACTAGAATGAGGAACGGATCCAAAGGGTTGTTTTGAGTGGGCAATAAAAGTTTTACAGGGGCGAGGGATGTCAAAGAGGCTACATTTCGTTAGGTGCAGGTGAGTGTGAACGAAAAAACCCCGGACATTCCACTCGTAACTCCGGACTCCAATTACTTTTTTTTTTTTTAAATAAAGATTTAGATACAATGAAACCAATCAATTTTTTTTTTTTTTAATTGACAAACATATATTTACAACTGTATAAAAATAAATGCAACTAGCAAATGTGCTAGAAGAGAGATGAAGGCAATGTCAAAATGTCAAGAGGGGAGAAATCACCCAGTGGTGACACTCCCTTAGTCACTGATTTCCTCATTTGTAACTAATCACTGTCATTGCTGCTGCTAAGGAGGTCTCTAGGCCATTGACGCTTAAGCCGTCGTTGGGGAAGTGTGGTACAATGGAGGGCACGAACTAGAGCATTATTGTGGGAAATAAGAAGGGAAAATAATTGTTTATACTTGGATTTAGCAACTTCGGTAACAAAAGGTACGTTAAGGTCAGTATGAAAAGTTTTTTTGGAGACTTAATAAGGAGGAAGGTGTGCAGGCTATTTTACGAAGGATTCTGGATTGAAAGGATTGGAAGCCTTGGCAGAACCCCAGAGTTCTCAAGTCCGCATAGGTTTGAGTACTGCGTTGTATGTAAGTCGTTTTGTTTCCAAAGTTAGTTTGGATGTTTTGTCTAGTAGTCTTAGTTAAAGTTTATAACGTCTGTTCATTTCTTGTCTTTTCAGTCTCGTGGATTCCAAGTTAGTTGTTTGTCGAGTATGAGGCCTAGATAGCGGACTTCATATTTTAAAGGGATGAGGTTTTAAGGTACACTTGAGTTATATTAGTTATATTTTCGACGAAGAGTGAAGACGATGTGAACTGATCCAATCAATTCAATTTAATAATAATTAAATACATTTTTTTACTATTTTTATTGTAATTCCAATACCTGCAAAATTGATATTAATGCAACGCGTTATGAATAATGCGATAAAATAGAGGAGAAGTAACTAGAAATTTAAATTCCCCCTATTCTGGATCCGCGCATATAAGGGCAAGAATCATTTAGATATACGTGGGTATAGTGGGATAAATCAAATTCCCATTGGGTATAAAGTTGTCGGTTTTAATTAGCGTTAGTTTGTAAAAGTTGGGTTTATGATAGTGAAAAATGTGTCAAGTCATCAGTGTACGTAACTGTGCTTTTTTGTGACTTGACACCTTTTTCAGTTTCACATCTTTTTTTATTTTCGTAATGAAATGCTAATCATGGGGGTGGAAGAACAAAATAAGAACTACGTTTCTTTAACAACAATAATTTGTGGCTTATTCATTACAAAGGATTCAAAAATTATCACAATTGTTTTTTTACATCTTCTATAATACGAGTATGACTTGTAATCCACACTGTGTAGCCTGCGAAAAATAAACATTACGGAATATGAAAATAATACATGATTCAAATTATATGAAACACTACACTGCATATCACAAAAGGTTTGTAGAACAATCGCTGGACATCGGATAACGTTGGATTAGATTTCAACAGAAGAGGGGAAAGGTTTTTAAAAGAGTTACTCACTGTATTGTGTATTAATTAGTAATTAATATATATTGTGTTTTGTGATGTATAAAATTACACATTGTAATTATTAATAATATATTATAAAATAATTATATTTATTGGTATGAAAACAATGAAGTAACTAAAATAGTAAATAAATATATGAAGTCGCATTTTGTTTTAAAACTCTCCAACGAGTCGAGAACAAAAGACGATGATCAGCTGTTCTAAATAGGATGGGCCTAAGATGAGGCTAAGTTGGGTTGAGAAGGTGAGAATGTCCGAGGAGAGATGTAAAGGTGGACAGGCTAGTCTAGAAAAGGCTAGTTTAAGCTTAAGATGTTGTGAACCAAAAAAGTGTGAAATAACATTGAAATCGATGCGCAAAGTAGGTACCTACTTTTATTTATTTTCATATACATAATATATATGCCCAAAATATCAAAGAATTATAAATTAGTTTGTAACATTTCTTTTTAAAAAATAATTTCATGTTTCTTTATTTTTCAATATTTAGTTTACCAATTTATAATGTAGATTTAGATAGATAAACCCAAATATTTGTTCTCTTATTCTATGCTATTCATTTTTCCTGTTAAACCAGTAAGATAATTTATACCTTTGTATTAGATTTAATATTTTTGCAAAATTTAGAAAAACAATATGGCATCTCTTTAGTTTTAGAAGAAATCCAAATGAAAAGTTTGTTAGTTAAATTTTTTTTTAAATACGTGCACTTTCTTCAAAATTTCACCTTTTGAACTTTTGATATTTTTTAGGGCCCTTTCGGAAATTACTGTAGAAATCAAAATTTAGTAAAAGACAAGCTATAATTTCTAAAGGAAATGTGGTAATTTTATGTAATATTTATTAATTAATTATTTATTTATTATTTATTCAATTATTATTTTTATTTAACTGTTATAATAAACTGTGATAAATAAAAAATGTGAAGTTAAATAAAAATTGATTGGTGGGAGGGAAGGAGTGTAGGATTAGTGAATCAAATAGATAATGTTAGAGAGATGAGTGAGGAAGGAAGGCGCGGCGATTTGAGTCAAACAGGACAGCCTCCAGGAGCCGGGGTAATAGGCCATTGTCTCCAGGTTATTGGCTATTTTGACAATCATAGCTTGTTGTATCCTAGAAACAAATCAGGCAAGCGGACTTTTGTATTATATACAGCCTGCCCAAGAAAGACAGGACAATTGGCGAATCGGTCACATATTCGAAGTTGAGTTTTCATATAAATTTCTTGTTTTACGACAACCTGATTTCAAAAATGAAAAAAAAAAAGTCGTCGGTGAATCACCGTGTATTTCCCCGGAGATAATTTAATCAATTAACTTTTCGCTCTCTCTCTCCAAAACCAGTGGACCGTTTGCGATAATATTCAACAGTTGACTTACATAGGGGCTCCTAAATCCTCATACTAAAGTTTGTATCGATAAATCGGTTACATCGGCAGTTATTGGGACTTTTGAGAAGCCCACTCCCCTGAACCCCCCTTCCCTTCAGCCGATATCACTGTTTGACAGATTATTTCATCTTTGGGTTTTGATTTCAAATAGAAAATTTCATTTCGATACGTTCATTACATCGACAGTTATTGGGAAGTTGAGCCCCTCTTCAACCCCCCCCCCCCCCCCCCCCCCTTCTTCCCTTCTGTCCCATTCCGCTGAGAATGTATTAGCTAGCCGGCTTTCGAGGTTGCCCTCATCATCAGGCAGTCTGATAAAATAAACAATTTTGAAATTTGAATGAAAATAAAAATATTTTAGTAAATAAAATTTAAAATTTTATAATAAAAAAAACAATTTAAAATTTCATGATGGGGGGGGAAGTTATTCCTGTCCTCCGTCTGAGTCACAACTGGAAAAACGGAGTCATTATTCATCTTTTTAATTTTTTTTTTTCCTCCGCTTTTTCTTTAACTTAGCGATTTGGGGGGGGGGGGGGGGGGGGGGGGGGGGGTCCAAAAAGTGGGACCCCTCGCAATTACAACTTGCCCAACCTCACATAAATCCGCCCTTGAATATGACCTTCCCAATGCGGGTGGGTAGTCTTTCATTTGGCTGCGGTTTATGGAGACTAATTCTCTTCAATAAATTAGCCATACAACACACTTTCTCTTCCAGTCAAAGGAGATATTGACCAATCCAAACGCAATATCCGCCATGTAAGACAGAAGGAAATTAGGAATAAATAGGCCTGGACCAGATTGAAGTACCCCACCTTGACAAAACCTTTCACAACAAAAAACACGATTTTTTTTTCTATCTTTTTGAGTGAAATCTTTTCATCAAAGACTGATATGACAAGTGAATAGACCAACCACTTTTGAGATAGTAAATACTATCGATGAACACAGAAGAAATCTGCTGCATACAAACTCCTTCCAAGGCCAATCCAATGTTTCGGCTAAAAGTCAATGTTAGACTTAAGTAGTGGCTTCTGAATACTCACACTTGTATGTCGATACATTTATTACATTGGCAGTTATTAGGGTCTGGTCCGCCCCTTCCCTTCGACCGATTTCGCGGAAAATTAATAGGTGTCATCTTTATGGGGGTTTCAGCTTAAATATAAAATTTCATGTCGATACATTCATTACATTGGCAGCTATGAGGATTTTTGAGTTGTGCCTCCCACCTAATCTTACATTCCTTTGGGCGATTTTGAATAAATAATTGTCGTCTTTAGAGAGTTCTCGTTACACGCATAAAATTTCGCGTCAATAAATTTATTCTATCGGTAATCTTGTTCAGAGGCACATAGATTTTTTTTTTTTTTTGAATAGAAGGTCGGAAAACATGAAATTCCGTTGAAAACTTCACATCGAATTTCTGACCGATCACATAACTTTCTCTATACTTCGTATTGGCACACTAAAAGTAAATACATTTTTTACTGACTATTTTATCTCTAGAAGACAGCAAGGCATTACATTTCTATTTGTACGCCTGACATTCCAGTAAGTAGGAAATTCACCCATTGTTTTTTTCAGCCAAATCGACCAAAGGGAAGGGGGGATTAGGGGGAAGGCTTGACTCAAAAACTGCAATAAATATATTGACATAAAATTTCATATGTGATTTCAGAACGACAATTGTTAATGTAGGATCAGAGAAAAAACCTCAATAACTGCCGATGTAATGAATGTATCGACATGAAATTTCATATTTAAAGTCAAAACCCAATGAGGGCCTAACCTGTCAAATTTCAGTGATAACGGCTGAAGGGAAGAGGGGTTCAGGGGAGGGGGCTCAAATCGAAAACCCTGATAACTGCCAATGTAATGATTTTATAGAAACAAATTTGTATGTCTACTATCGAATACTACCCCTACATACAACTTCTATCTAATTCTAATATAAAGCGCAGCTATCGAACCAAAAAACGTTTCAATTTGATCGATTTTATTCGAAAAGTCTACTTTGTTTTTTTTCAATCTTAAACAGTGTTTAAAAATCTGACCATCCACTGAGATGTTTGTTAAGACATGTGATCTAGGGGGTCTCAAACGAGTACCTACCTGACATGGTACAGGCTCGGGACTATCGCTTAACGCCCCTTCCGAAGGACGGCGTGCTTAAGTTTATTTTACCAAATGCATAGTCTTAATGGCTGCTTCCGCTCATGTAAAGTATCCGGGAAGTTATGTAAATCAGTTTGTAGTTGAGTTTTTGCCTGAAATTATGTTTTCCGACATCTAGTATCAAAAATGAAAAAAAAAGTCTGTCTCTTTGTGTGCGCCTGTCAACACGATTCAACTAAATAAATATTCTTATAAACATATATTTTCTTTATTCTCAGGAAAATGTGGAGCATAAATAAACTTGTGGGAAACCTAAAAAAAGTGCAGTGTGACAAGGAATGATATAAGTGGTTCGGGCTTGTGGCCAAGCAACATGACGACATGTCATTCCAAGAATTTGGCACTTCATCAAGAAACTAGCATGTGACACAGTTCACTGTTATTGCCACACCTATCGAAAATGCATTTTATCTTTCGTTACTCCTATATCTAGAACAATATGCTAGAAATGTACGTCCTCACAAATCTCAATGATAAGTAGTCCAAATATTGTTGCATAGATTTATAGAACATTGGTATAAGGGAGCCATGGTGGCCGTGCGGGCTAGACCGTAGGGCTTTGGTCGCATGGTCTCACCATGGTTTGCGGGTTCGAATCCGCAGTGAGTTTTATTTCGTAGATAGAACTCCCTCCAGTGGCCATGGATGTCGTAAATAACTAGATAACACCTTTATAAATAACATGGCTAATAAGCATCGAACATAAGGCAAAAAAAAACATTGGTATCGAACTGTGTGAATGAGTCGTTCAACACATAGGCTTATTGTGACTCTTGAGTCGCATGCCCGGGCTTTAATTACAAGATCATATCGCCTACTACCAGAGCGCTCTTTCGTCATGACCTACTATGGGAGTCCTAAATTTTTATTCAACTACGGAGTCATAAAAGAGTTCCTGACATGGTACAGGCTCGGGAACATCGCTTAAGGTCTCCTCCGAAGGATAGCGTGCTGAAGTTTCTTTTACCAAATACATAGTCTTAATGGCTATTTCGTTCATATAGATACTACTCTAGCTGTACAAAGTATGTGGAAGTTACGCAAATCAGTCAGCCACTTGAAGTTGAGTTTTCGCCGGAAATTATGTTACCTATGTCTGACATCCAGATTCAAAAATGAAAAAAAAAAAAAAAGTTTGACTGAAAGTGTGGCTGTGAACACGATAACTCCCGATAGAATGAATGCATCAACACGAAATTTTATATGTGTGTCCAGACACCCATTAGGACAAGAAATCTTGATTTACAGCCAAATCGGCCAAAGTGAAAGAGGGGATTAGGAGGAGGATTAACACAAAAAAATCCAATAACTATCGATGTATCGAATGTCTCAAAATGAAATTTTATATTTAAATTCGGAACCCTATAAGGATGACATATATTGATTATCAGCCAAATCGGTCAAAGAGAAGGGGAGGATTATAGGTGGCTTAGCTCAAAAACCCAATAACTTCCGTTGTAATGAATGTATTGATATGAAATTTCAATGAGTCAAAACCTTATGAGGAAAATACCTGCTAATTTTCACCGAAATGAGCCGAAGAGAAGAGTGGGTTCAGGGGAGTCGGCTCAACTCAAAACCCAATAACTAATTTATACACACACAATTTAGTATGAAAATTTAGGGGCCCCTATGTAAGTCAACTGTTGATTATTAGCGTAAACGGACGACTGGTTTTGGAGGGAGAGCGAAAAGTTAAGTAATTATTGAGGAAGTACATTGCCGGTGATTCACCGACGACTTTTTAAAGATGTGGTATTCTCTTCCTTTATGTTACCTGAACAACAATATTAAAATTTTAAAACAGGAAATTGATTCCTTAAAAACGTTAATTGATGGCTTAATGAAGCAGTGTAGAGTACAATAATAGTTTCCACGGTGTTTTCTCAGGAACTCTAAAGATAATTGTTTGATTTAAAAAAAAATGATTTCAAAGAACGCGGAAAATATACATACATCAGTATGTTACGTAATTAACTAACCAATTAGTTAACCAACTGTAAAATTAGTTGGTTAAAGACAAGGGGAAGTACATTGCCGGTGATTCACCGACTAATTTTTACTTCCCCATTTATATGAAGTATAATATCAAAATTGTGCATAGGACTAAAGTTGTAGCACTCGCCGAGAGCTATAGTTTGGCGTCCACGAAAAGACAAAAATGACCCTTTTAATAGCTCAAACAGCCCTTCGAAGGGCGGGGTTCCCTTTTGACCCTTAAGTTTCATTACATTTTATTAAAGCACTAAATAAACAAGGAAGAACAGTGCAAACAGATGTTTGATACGTCAAGTAGTTCTCGGAAAAAAAAACGTTTAAAGTTGCACGTTTTTCTTATCTCGAAGTTATACAACTTAAGTCATATGCACAATTTTGATACCTCTAACCGTTTAGGAGTTATTTCACTCCTGGCCCAGTGAAAATAACAAGGTAATGGAGTGTCATTAATGAAATATTTTTCTGTCAACATCCAAGACATTTATTTATTATGTATCACATTTGCTTATAATACATTGTATAAATATACAGTTGTAAATACAAAATTTAAAAAAAAAATTGAGAAATAAATAACTATTTCAAAAAGAGCATTGCGGACTTGGTGCCCTGACTATATGGCATGTTTTGACACTTTGGTGAATGTAAATCCGGTTTCTGACTACCCCGGTTTTGGTTAGTTCGCGAGCTACTTACTCGTGGCCGGTGATGTGTCTCGTAGCGAGATATAACGGGCCATGATTTCTGTTGAAGAAATTGCATCTGAAAGAAGAAAGCTGCCCAGACAGAGCCCGGGTGAATGTGCCCACATCTCTTTTGAAGCCAGCCCCCTCCCCCCCACTTCTTATATAACTCACACATCATAGCTCCTCATAGACGATAGTCTACTTTACCTCGTCTCACTCACTTCCTATTTTGACAAGTTTTATTTCCTGTCTTTCAATTCTTTAGCTTCCTGGGAACCTTGCTGGGTTCACCTATCTATATGAGAAATCATTCATATGAAAAGTATAACTCATAAAGGAATTAATTTTTTTTAATGCCCTTCCCCACTTCTTGAAGTCAATAGATACAATAAAAAAATTTAAACTTTAACTAAAAATGTTTATGTTAGAAGAAACCCTTTACACGGAAACGGAATTTTATTTCCACTGTTCATAATATAATCACAATAAAGAATTGTATTTCATACCCAAAAACATTTTTTAATACAAAGCTTTCATTTTTATTTTTTGCGCAGAGTTCCTCCACACCTTAAAGGTCAGTCGAATATACGTTATTGTTTTATTTATTCATTTAAATTGTTTTTATTTATTTCGACTTTTTATATATTTATTTAATATATATATTAATTTATAATAATATATATATTTATTTATTGTTTTATATATTGTTATAGTTACATTGTTTTTGTTTTTTCTCTATATCTCGCACATTGGGACCTGATGAAGGGACATAAGAACGTCCCAAAACATCGTTGGGATAAAGACGGAGTTTTTTGAAAAATAGTTATCTCAATTTTTATTAAATTGGAAAATGTGTCTACTTATTATAAATTTATCTATGTTTTATTTATTTTTTATACTCATATATTTGTAGGTATTTATTTATTCAGTTTTTATTAATTTCATTTTACCTTTTTTAATAGTTTTGTTATTACTATTAATCAAACGTGTGTTAGACTCAAGTAATGTAGTTATCAATCTAATTTATAAGCTATCATAATGTATAAATTCTTTTGACGTTTCCTATTACCTACTATGTATTAGTTTAACGGAAATAAATTTATTATATTATAATATCATTTTTCAAAGAATGGACAGTAACAAAACTCTGAAAGAATTTCGATATGACTATGACGGGCGTTAGTGTTCATTCATCTGTTTTGAGAGTGTTCACAGCTATCGATATGACTATGACGGGCGTTAGTGTTCATTCATCTGTTTTGAGAGTGTTCACAGCTATCGATATGACTATGACGGGCGTTAGTGTTCATTCATCTGTTTTGAGAGTGTTCACAGCTATCGATATGACTATGACGGGCGTTAGTGTTCATTCATCTGTTTTGAGAGTGTTCACAGCTATCGATATGACTATGACGGGCGTTAGTGTTCATTCATCTGTTTTGAGAGTGTTCACAGCTATCGATATGACTATGACGGGCGTTAGTGTTCATTCATCTGTTTTGAGAGTGTTCACAGCTATCGATATGACTATGACGGGCGTTAGTGTTCATTCATCTGTTTTGAGAGTGTTCACAGCTATCGATATGACTATGACGGGCGTTAGTGTTCATTCATCTGTTTTGAGAGTGTTCACAGCTATCGATATGACTATGACGGGCGTTAGTGTTCATTCATCTGTTTTGAGAGTGTTCACAGCTATCAGTCCATTGAATAAATTAAACAACTTTTTTTAAATATTGTCTATTCCATAAAAAATGTTTACATAAACTACCAGATTCGACATTACATCATCGTCAGATATAAATGTAGTTATGCACTAAATCTGGTGATGGTGTAATGTCGAAACAGGTAGTTTATGTATACATTTTTTGTGGACTATACAATATTCCAAAAAAATAAGTTTGTTTCATTTATTATAAGTTTTCACAATATGTCCGCATTTCCCAACTTAGAATTTTATATTAATAGATTTCCTAAAGACTACCTTATAATTTATAATCTAAAAATTATTAAGATTTTACATAGAAACATTCGTGAACAATAATAGAATAATTATAGGTAAAACTTCTAGGTCTTTCTGCCCGACTTGGGAATACGTGAGGAAAATATTGGAACAATTGGAAAATTGTATTTATCTACGATACAGAGTCTGGCCGAGTGAAGAGGCTGGATATAATCTAATGGATGAAAAGTTCTTGTACTTGATGGATGTCTTTGTGGTTATTTTGCTTATTTTGATTTTATATAAGTGGGGGGCACACTTGGAAGCCTATGGCTAAATGCGGTCCACAAATCTGGATATGAATGATGTCTCAGTTAGGGAAAATATTATATCAGATAATTAATGTAAAGATTGCTGGTGAATTGAGACGTCATTATTTCATAGGTTTTAAAATAGAAACATAGTCTGACCTTTCACATATTTTATTATTTGTGCGAGCCGGCTTTCGAGGTTGGCCTCATCATCATGCTCTCTGTGAACAACCCATTATTTAGTAAACATTGTTTTTTTTTTACATTTTTATTCAATGATGGGAGACAGCCTCAGGGCAAACGCGAAAGCCGGCTAGCGATCAAATAATGTTTCAGTTGTCAATCCATGAATGGATGGAGAGCAACTGAGAGGATTGCAAGAGACCAGATCATTAGTGGCGGTTCATGCTCCAACGTTGTCCATTGTTTGACGGATCTGATGAGGCGGTCTTCGTTGAGACTGATTCCGGATCACGAGGTTCTCATCATGTTTACATGATGGGTCACGACATCCCTGTTCCTTCTTCCAAATAGCCTAGACAACGTCTAACGGATAACCAAGTTCTTTACCTACCGGAAAATATACTTAAGCTCGTTGACGGTATTCAGTGTATTTTGTCCACCAGACCATCCGCGTTAGGGAATTCGGATTCCAGTGAACAGATTTTAATAAAATTAGGTATTTAACACTTTTGTGCTTTGTCGGGCATAGTTAAGTACCATAAAAATCATAAAATGTAAAGAACATATTTGTTGAATATTATTTATGGACATAACTACTTCCATGTTCATGACGACATGAAGTATTGCATCAAATCAAGATTCCCATCGCGAATTGAGTCCGCTACCTTGGGTTATTTATTCACGGACGCCTGACATGGAATCTTCACACTAGACTTAAAAGACAAGAACTTAATCTACTTTAACTCCTATTACGACATTTAGACAACAGATCGAAACTTACATTAAGTAATAAAAGATTCATTTACAACCAATTACTAAAGCCCTAATCCTTTAGTCCGCAGACTTGCCACAAGAATCCTTCCTAATGTTCATGCTCGGAGGCTGAGGCGCCAATAGCCTCAGTTTTTTTTAGTTTTTGGCCTTATGTACGATGCATATTATCCCTGTCACTGTGTTATCTAGTTATTTACGACATACATAGTCCCCGGAAGGAGTTCTATCTACGAAATAAAACTCACACCAGAACGGGATTCGAACCCGCAAACCATAGTGAGACCATGCGATCAAAGCCCTACGCTCTAGCCCTCACGGCCACCATGGCCCCCATCTAATAGTTGATTGAAGACTTCATCATCTACACACTTTTTATGCAATAGCTTTCTTTTATCATTTATCTATTTTTTATATTTTAATTTCTATTTCTCAGCTGATTATTACAAGATAAAAGAGTGTCATAAATGAATGATTTCTCTTTCAATATCCAAGACATTTATACATTAAATGTTGCCGTTACACATTTCCAACTACGTAGGTAGTCTTAGAACCTGACGAAGGTCTAATGCCGAAATTGACAATTTATGCATACATTTTTTTGGAAAATAGTCAATTAAAAAAAAAAAAATATATATATATATATTTATTTACATTGGCTGCATCTAGAATTTTTCTGAATTTCACTGTTGGGATATCAGTTCTGTTTGGTAGATTTCATTGGTATTTTAACTATAAATTAAAAACTATTACTACCTGTTAATTTGCACCTCTCAACACAAATTTCAGCTTATACCTTCCGTATGCACTTTTTCCGTAATCGTTTAAATCCTGAAGTTATTCTGATTTTTTTTTTTTTTAAATATTTTCAAAGTCTATATTTGAAGCTATTTGACTAAAAATTAAAATTTAACTAGTAACATTTTCAATGACTTTACAACTAAAATCCCGGTACTAAAAGTGGAAATGTTTTTTTGTTTTTTTTAACTGACTTGTTTAATTTTACTCTTAAGTTTAATTTATTTTTATAAAACACTATACTATTAGCGGTCGTAAAAAAGGGAGGCATGTCTAGATATTCTTCATGAAGACTCGTGAGAAGAGCTATAACTAGGTAAGAAAAAAACGAAAACGTAGAAGCAGCATAAAGCTGGGGAGTTCAGTACTTGGAGTTTTACATTCCTTGGTCAGATCGCCAACTACCAGAGCACTCTATCGTCACTCTCGTGGACATGAGACCGACTCTACTATGGGAGTCCTACAATTTGCCAACTGAGCACATATTCGACAAAGGTCGATAGTCCGTCGAATTCGACATGAGCTATTTGCCGAAAAGAATCTGGAAAGCGCTGGCTGCTTCATACAGGTAACCAGTTGTAGGTTCTTTCGTGTTTGTTTACCTGTTTCGAAAAACTTTCTGACTGCGCAGCATAAAAGAAAAAGCCTCTCTCTCCATAAAAGACCACGCTAAACGTTTAAGACAAGCTACCGCTGCACAAAACAAGATGCTGTGGATTACTCTTGGCACCCTGTGGTTTATCAGAAACTCACAGATCCGCAGGGGTAGGACTACAGGAGTTTGCTACTAACACCTGCTCATTGGCTGAAACCCAGGCTTATTCAAGACCAACCACATTTCATTAGTTGGTATGCGTCACTAACAGAATACAAACATTGCTGAAAAAACCAAATGATACGCTTTTTTGCACTGTTCTTTTGTTAGTCTACCGCGACATCAACATTAAACACAGGCGTACACCACACAATTCAATAACTCTACTGAATTTTACACCATATTAAATCGAATACAATTCAAAAAATGTCACTTGGATACAACGTCGTTCGATGGAGTTATCATTTGACCACATAGGGGCACAAAACATGTTGACATGAATCAACTATTAGTGATGTAACGTTCTTTCTACGATCAGAAAGTACGTCTAGTTCGAAACCGAAAGTAATTTCACAACTGCCAAATGCCATAGAACTATTGAGGGATAGAGATAAAACCTGCACTAATAAATGTTATTACTTTTTAATAAATACGTTTTATATAAAACAAATTTAGTAAATATTATTAGTACACTAATGCATTATTCACCTACATAATAATAGTAAAGAAATAACCTACTGGTCGACCAGCTTCAGTCTTAAGCGCTATGTTTGCCAGTCAAAGTGATGGTGGTTAGTAGTTTCCGTGCCAATTTTTGATTAATATTCTTTATGTGAATTGTGATGTAAAAAAGTTAAGATTATTAAGTTAACTAAGATAACTAAGAGTTAATTAAGATTATTAATAATTTATAAAAATCAATTATTATTATTTGTATGGCTGTATAGCTGTTAGGAGTGAAATAACTTAATTAGTGAATAAATATATAAAGATGGACTAGTCGCATTTTGTTTAAAAACGAAATGTGAACAACCAATGAATGGAGTACAAAAGACGACGATCAGCTGTTTTAAATAGTGAAAAACAGTCGGAGTTGTGTTGTGGAAGTGGACAGTCTAGAGAGAGAGAGAGTTGTTTATAGGGTTAAGGTGGGGTGAACCATGTAGTAAATATTATTAGGAGTGAAAATATCAGTGAACTTTTATTTATTTATATGTTTATATGCCCAAAATAACATTAAATTAAATAATGGTCACAATATTTAAAAAGAAAAGAGTTTAAAGTAGATGTAGCAATTAGTTTGTAAGATTTATTGTAAATAATTTGATATTTTTATTTCATATTGATATTTTGATTTTATTCATAATGTAGGTTTAGCTAAATAAAACCCAATATTTGTTCTCTTATTCTATGCTATCTTACCCAGTAATTAAATTTATATTTTGGATTAGATTTAACATTAAAAAAAGAAAAGAAACAAGATGGCATCTTTTTAGTAAATTTAAAAGAAATCCAAATGAAAAATTGTTAATTGAAATTTTTAAAAATATGGGCACTTTTTTCAAAAATTGCACCTCTTGAACTTTCGATATTTTTCTAGGGCCCTTTTCGGAAACTACTGTAGAAATCAAAATTTAGTAGAAGACCAGCAACAATTTCTACAGGAAAAATGATAATATTTATTATTTGTTTATTTATTATTATATTTATTAATTTAATTATTATTTATATATTTATTTTATTTAACATATTTTTTTAATTAACACAGAATAATGCATTGACGCACTAATAGTTAGTTTCCGTGAATTATTTCATAGGAGAAACTGTCGAATTAAATAGGAACCATTATTTTATGGGGCTACAGTTTCTTACATTTCTTTAATTTCAATAAGGTTCCATTAAAGGGAAGTGAAAATTACTCCATTAGTAATTATTTTCAATGTTGCTAACCTAAAATTATCTGAAATTGTTGCTATTAGCACGAACGTGGCCATGGGGTGTCCTCAAATTTCTAGGTGCTATGAGGAGCCATTCTTCCTATAGTCTTAATCCTCTCTGCCTGGTGACATTATAGTGAACTAATGGATTCTTCAACAAGTATATTGCATGTTTACTTCCCCATCTATATGAGGAATACAGGAAGTTATGTAATCGGTCAGAAATACTATATTAGATTTTCACCAAAATTTTATGTTTTCTGAGACCCTCTTTCTAAAAATTTCTATCTGTCTTTATGTGTGCCTGTGAACACGATAACTCCCGATCGAATGAATGATTCGACACGAAATTTTATATATATATCCAGGATTCCTAAGGACGGCCGTATTAATTTTCATCCAAAAGAAAGGGAAGGATTAGGGTGGGGCTTAACACAAAGACCCCAATAGCTGCCACATAAATATTCTTTTAAATTTAACACATATCAGTTTTCAGCTTATTCAGGGGAAGAGAAGATCGATAAAAATTGAATTGAGAGGGAGATCGAAAAATTAATTGATTAATTCGCGGTGGGGAAGTACATTGTCGGTGATTCATTTATTAAGGCACTTAAATTATTGGTTGACATCATCATGATCATTATAGGCGCTATAGCCCATCAAGAGCCTTGGCCTCCTCTAGGAATTATCCCAACGCAGCTCTCTCTCGAGCCTACCGCACCAAACCGTCATGCGTCTCTGTCGGTCTCCAGCCATCTTCTTCTCGGTCGTCCCACTCATTTCCTCCTCTTCGGTGCCATATTTTGAATAGTGAAATTTATAATATATTTCTAAAATTATATAAATAAAATATAGTGTGATGTACACTACGGAACATTTTTTTAATGAATATTTTATGAATAAAAAGTAATTTTTTTTATTATAATCTAAAATCATATATATATTAGATATATATCAAGGTGTTTGAGAAACAAAACAAGAAAACATATAAAAAACAGCTGTGAAATAGTGTTAAATGGAATGGAGTCGTGAGCTAGCTCTTAAACGGTGCATGTGGTTAAAGATGTTTTAAATAAAATGAAGTTGAACAATTAGTGAAGAGTTGACGGGGTCTGGTTTTTGTGGCGTCGAGAAGGTACAATTAATAAAATATATTTTTCAATATGCCCAAATAAAAAAAGAAATAGTTTTTTTTAAGTATTAATTTAATGTTTTTGTGCCATTGTAAATTTTTGTTTTGTTTGTTCAAATAAGTTTTTTTTTAAATTTAAATATGTAAATATAGATAATAACCCAATTATTTGTCCTCTTCAAATTCTATCCTATTCATCTTCCCTGTTGTCCCAGTAGTATCATTTAAAAAACCTTTGGATTAGAAATTAATATTATTTAAAATTATTAAAAATTGGTATCTCTTTGTGAATCCAAGTGTAAAGTTTGTTTAATTGAATTTTTTTCGTTGTATACGTGTACTTTCTTAAAAAATTGCACGTCTTAAATTATTGATAATATTTTTTTTAGGGCAATTTTCGGCAAACTACTGTAGAAATCAAAATTTAAATAAACAAAAGAGATCAAATTTCTACAGGAAATGTGGTAGCAAACAAGTTTTTTATCACATTTTTGGCATATCCCTTGTGGGGACGATTTTCGCCACAAAGCCCCATCATATTTTGGCAAAACCTTGATGGGAGAATTTTTTTTATATTAATTAAAGTAGGGAAACAGGTTGAAAAAGATGAAAAGGATAGAATAGAGACAAATAAGGGTTACATTTAATTTTGAGAAATAATATTTTTTTTTGCCAACTTCAAAAGAAGGTTACTATTTTATATAACATTGTTTTTGTTTAGTAATTATATATTTAGTAAAGTAAGAAAATGCCAATTACCAGAGGACAAGCGAGATTAGAGGAGGAAAGTAGAGAGGAAGGGTCAAGTTCGGAGGAAAGATCCGATATGGAGTTATCGGAAGATAGAGAAAGGGAGACTCCAGCCGCAATGGAGTCCATGCAGGGTACAGGTGAGGAGTCGCAAGGGGAGGGGGTAAATAAAGATAAAGAAAAAGAGGGCATTGCTGCTCCTGATATGGAATGGCTCCGTGTTGTGTTGACAAAGTTAACTGGGGATATTGGAAACATGAATCAAAAAATAGAAGAACGGGGTAGAAATTTAAGGGGGGATATTGGAAATATCAATCAAAAAATAGAAGAACAGGGTAGAAATTTAAGGGGGGATATTGGAAATATCAATCAAAAAATAGAAGAACAGGGTAGAGATTTAAGGGGGGATATGAATCAAAAAATGGAAGAGCAAAGTAATAAATTAGGAAATTTAGAGACAAATTTAAAAAGGGAAATGGGGGATATGAATCAAAAAATGGAAGAGCAAAGTAATAAATTAGGAAATTTAGAGACAAATTTAAAAAGGGAAATGGGGGATATGAATCAAAAAATGGAAGAGCAAAGTAATAAATTAGGAAATTTAGAGACAAATTTAAAAAGGGAAATGGGGGAAAAATTAGGAAAATTAGAGACAAATTTAAGAGGCGACATTAAAAATTTAGAAGTTAAATTAAATAAAAAGGTGGACAATTTGATGAACCAATTAGAGAAAATTCAAATAGAAAATGAAAGAGTTGAAAGTAGGATAAATAAAGCAGGAGAAAACTTAGAAAAGCACTTTATTCAAAAAATTAACAAGTTGGATGAAGGGAATTCTGAAGTAGAAAAAGAGGTTCTTATTATTGACAGTCAGTCACAAGTTGATGAGGTAGAAGGAACAGAGAATAACAGTGGGGAGGAACAGACCCAAATTTTAGAGAAAGAGGTGGAGGAAGAGAGTCAAAATGTAGAAAAATTAGTATTAAGTGAAATTCAAGAAAATAGGATGAATGTTGATGTGGATGGACAGAGTGAAAGGAACATTTGGATGTTATTAGACAAAACAAACGAACAGACTGAGGACAACAAACAAAAGACAAATTTTAATTTTAAAGAAAATATAGTTAAAACTTACAGACAAACTGGAAATAGAAAGGAGGCTAATAAAAGTTATAAGAACAATTTTAAAAAGAGAGTAAAAGCATTCAAACAGGTATTAAGGACAAAATTAACACTGAACAAATATTTAGAAAAGGGGGAGGGGATTTTTAAAGACATAATTCGCCGGGGCATCCGGAAAAAGATAAAATTAAATTTGGGCTTTGCAATATAATTGCATTAGCCACTTTTTATAGTGAACCTATTTTTTTTTGCAACTCGGATGAGTTTGAGGAAATGACTGACAGACTAACATGACAGAATTAGGATTAATTTAAAATATGACGAAGTGACCATGGACTAATATAATAGTATGGATGATAAATTTATTTTTTGGATGAGAGAATTTTGGTACATGAAGAGTATGAATGAATTTTGGTATAGTTCTGTGTTTAAAGTAATTAGGAATTATATTTTTTTTAGGATTAGATTATATGTTAGGATCAGTATAAAATTATCTGAGAATTATATTTAAGGATTAGTCACCCAAATTTAATATGTGAAAGTTTTTTTCTTATTTAGAAGTTACTTATTAATAATGATTATTGAAAATTAAAACATATACATATAACTGATTGATTTTGAACGAACATAATATGGAAGAAGATAGATTTTTTTTTATTATATTTTTTATTACAAATGTTAGAAAGATAAAATCAGCAGGCTGAGAGATGCCTAGATCTCTTTGGAGACATGACGAACTTCCTGAGGCCGAGTCAAGGGGACAGATTTTCTGTTTCGGAACTGTTCAGCTAGGATACCGGACGTGACTAAATAATAATAATATTATAAATTAGAAAAACGAACGAAACTGTATAGAAGCCTTGAAAGGATAATATATTATATAAATTGTATGTATGCATAGGTTATTAAGTTTTTGTTATTATAAATACTATTATTTAGACAATTTCATTTATTATTTGAGTAACATGTTATTTCTACGTAAATTTGTTTAATAGAGAGAGTAGATGAGAATGGGAAGAGTTGTAGGAGCAAATTATATAACTTTAGGAATAGGAACAAACAAAGGGTATATTAATTAGAGAAGTTAATAGAGAAGTTTGAAATTAAATTGCTGATGACATTCTTTTAGACGTCGGGATTATATAGATTTGTTTTGGGAGAAATTATTTTTTTTAATCCTAGTAAGAGCTAGTGATTAATTGGAGATTTATATTTTTTTTTGATCTGCGAGAGATGATTTTTTTTGTGTCGACTAGAAAGAACTAGCGATATATATAGGAGATTTATGATGTAGTGTTGGTTGCCTACCTGAGATAGGAGGAACCGTATTTTTGCTACGTCAACGATGAAGTTATTATTATTAGGGAGTTATTAGTAGAGAAGGAAGTTGAAGTAAAAATATATGTGAGATACATTTTTTTTAGTTAGGAAGTATGAAGGACGTCTCAAAGAATTTAATACCTCAAAAGACAAGTACTATATATATATTAAATAAATTAAATTTGTATTCCTTATTACCCGGCGTGAGGCCTAATTTTCATTGCTATGATATATTTTGGAAGTGTGATGAAGTAAAACCGAAGGATTTATTTAATTTTTATTTCAAGTAAATTTTTTTTTATATACAATCTTTTTATATAATTATTTTGAATACATACAATTGTATATTGATGGTAAAGGCGGAAAGTAAAATAATTGGCAATTTCTTAAATCTATATGCAACTTGATTATTTCCAAACTTGATTTAATGACTATGACTGATCCTGTAAATATGTAAAAATTTAGTATGTTATTTTTTTTTGATGTTCAATTAGTTCCAATTTTTATAAATTTAAGTTAACATTTTCTTTAGGTTAAGGATTAATTGTAAATTTTTAGATTAATATTTGTTTTTGTTTATTAGAAATTAGGTACGTATATATATAAGTTTAATAATTGTAAATAGTTATAAAAATATAAAAAATGGGCATATATGTATAAAAAGAGCGTCGAATTGGGCATATAAAAAATAAAAATAAATCAGTGAGTGTAAGTGAGAGAGAGACTTCGATACATCGTTGAGCAATGAGTTGAAGACACCAAGGAGCCAGCCAACATGTGCGTTTGAGGAGGAATCTACCTGTGTATTGGAGGAAGACGTTAATCCATCTGTGTATTGAAGGAGGAAGCCTATGTGGATTCGAGGAAGAAGCTAATCAACCTGTGTATAGGAAGAAATTAAATCTAAAAGAACTTATAAAAAAAAAAAAAAAAAAAAATTTTGTGAACAAACATTTTTTTTTAAAAAGAAGGAAAAGGCAAATGTGATGTACACTACGGAACATTTTTTTAATGAATATTTTATGAATAAAAAGTAATTTTTTTTATTATAATCTAAAATCATATATATATTAGATATATATCAAGGTGTTTGAGAAACAAAACAAGAAAACATATAAAAAACAGCTGTGAAATAGTGTTAAATGGAATGGAGTCGTGAGCTAGCTCTTAAACGGTGCATGTGGTTAAAGATGTTTTAAATAAAATGAAGTTGAACAATTAGTGAAGAGTTGACGGGGTCTGGTTTTTGTGGCGTCGAGAAGGTACAATTAATAAAATATATTTTTCAATATGCCCAAATAAAAAAAGAAATAGTTTTTTTTAAGTATTAATTTAATGTTTTTGTGCCATTGTAAATTTTTGTTTTGTTTGTTCAAATAAGTTTTTTTTTAAATTTAAATATGTAAATATAGATAATAACCCAATTATTTGTCCTCTTCAAATTCTATCCTATTCATCTTCCCTGTTGTCCCAGTAGTATCATTTAAAAAACCTTTGGATTAGAAATTAATATTATTTAAAATTATTAAAAATTGGTATCTCTTTGTGAATCCAAGTGTAAAGTTTGTTTAATTGAATTTTTTTCGTTGTATACGTGTACTTTCTTAAAAAATTGCACGTCTTAAATTATTGATAATATTTTTTTTAGGGCAATTTTCGGCAAACTACTGTAGAAATCAAAATTTAAATAAACAAAAGAGATCAAATTTCTACAGGAAATGTGGTAGCAAACAAGTTTTTTATCACAATAGAGAGTACCAAGTGAAACCCAGGGAACCCATTAGTCTCGTTATGCAACCTATTGTCCATAATATTTGTTTCCCGTTATTGAGTTCAAGTTGTTCCACTCGGAGTACTTCAGTCGAGAACTGGCTCCAGACTTCAGCGCTAAGTGGTCGCAATGCAACGATTAGTGCTAATTATTGTAATGAGATTGTACTAATGGGAGGTCCCCTAGTGGAGATATTAAAAACTAATAAAAGTTTTACTAGAATGCCAGTAGGGGGGGTTCATAGGACAAAAAGACCAGAAGAACGTAATGAGACGAATCACCTACAAGATTAAATTCTTCACTATATGATTAATCGATTAATTTAACTTTCTGCATCCCTTCACCTAACGAACAATTTGTGAACTAACTTCATTCATATTGGCTTCTAAAAATGCATTGGTGAATGTACTTCTCCAGCGGAGATTAATGAACTAAATTTTCGCTTATTCTCTGTACCCAATCTATCGGTATATTTATCAATTTGGTCGAAAATCAGTCTGGTACTCTAAATCATCATACTACATTCGTTACATCGACAGTTGTTAAGTGTTTTGGGTTAAGATCCTCCACTTTCCTTTGGCGGATTTGGCTAAAAATCAATAGGTACCGTCTATCTAGGGTTCTGGATACATATATCAACTTTCCTCTCGATATATTCATTCTGTAGATATTTATCCTCTTCACAGACACACACACACACATACAGAGAGGAAATTTTTCTTCCCCAGCTATACGAAGTATATAGGAAGTTATGTAATTGGTCAGAAATTCGATGTTGATTTTTCACCGGAATTTCATGTTTTCCAACTCCCTGATTTCAAAAAATGAAAAAAATAATTTTGTGTGTATATGAACACATCTCTCGAGCGAATGAATGTATCGTCATTAAATTTTATATGTGTGTCTAGAAACCCATAAGGGCGTGACGTATTGATTTTCAACCAAATCGACCCAAGAGAAAGGGATGATTAGGGTAGGGGGTTAAACACAGAAAACAGTAATAATTATTTTAATAACTGTATTGACACGAAATTTCATATGTATATTCAAAATCCCATAAGGGCACCTATTAAGTTTCAGCGGAATAGGTCGAAGGGATTAGGAGTCAACTCAAAAACCCTAATAACTGCCGGTGTATTGAAAGTTTCAACACAAAATTTAGTATGAGAAGGCCGTTTGGCCTTGTTGACTTCTGCCCTTGTAAGTCAAACAAGGCCAAACGCTTGATTTTGGAGGAAATGTTGATTCTCTTTATCAAAACATAAAAATCCGTTGAAAATTTAACATCGAATTTCTGTCCAATTATATAACCTCCCCTATACTTCGTATAGTTGGGGCTAGAGTTAACTAAGACATTAAGTATACTGAGTATGAAGTGTTGCAGGGCTCTTTATAACCCCCTCCTTTCTTGAGGAGGTGACGAGGCCGGTTCCTTTTGGGCCTCCAGAAGAACGCCTTCCTATGTTGTCATGCTAAGGTCTCCCTAATGAGCCATCTAACGGTGCCTTTAGTCATTAAGACTACACTGTTATTATTCAATCAGAAGACAGAAGAAAAAATAAAAATAGAAGTGCCATGAAATCTGTGCCTTGTTGTTTCGTTCCAGGACACACAAAAAAAAAAAAAAAAAAAAAAAAAAAAAAAACATTATGAAAGAGAAAAATAGGCTGCGTTGAATAATTTCTCTATATTTTAAAGAAAAAGTTTCTTATTATAATTTTGTTGGTACTTTTTTCAAGGAGAAAGCTTTAATGTAACTAGATAATTATATTTTTCAGTTGTCTTAAAAATAACTTTTATGTTTATGGTCAGTCTCTCATGAGCAGCTCGTCTGATTTTCATCTACGTTTTATACTTGACATGCTATGGTTTTGTACGATTGTTATCTACATGAAGCATACTTAAGTATATTAAAGATCCTGCTTTGTTTTTACAAATGTTGGCGTTTTTTGGAGTCCAACAATCAAATTCACACACATGATAGACTGGATTACGGCTAGACTATTGTTCCCTTGATGAAGAACCACCAATTAAAATTTAATTTCTGAACATGCTAGTTTTTTTTTTGGAGTATTTCAAAAAAATCACAGATATTAGTTTAGGTTTTATGACTCATGCCCGGGCTTTAACTATGAGGTCATATCGCCTACTACCAGAGCGCTCTTTCGTCACGCTTAAGTCTCTCTAAATGTCTCTTTAGGGAATGAATCCCCAGTAATGTACCTACTTCCCCAGCAAAAATGAATCAATTACATTTTCTCTCCCTCAAAGCCAGTTTTTTCGATAGGACTAACAGTTTTCGCTTGAATCAAGCAAACGTCTTAAAAATTGGTTTCAGAGAGACATTTTAAAATGGTTTTCGGCCATCATATTTCACATAAAATGTGTTGTTTTCTCTATAAATTTTATTTGAAGAGATTTTCGATTAGGTTATAAATATAGGCGGCATTTCGTAAAATGTATTTAGGCCCTTGAAGCGAAGTGGTCTTAATTTTTGTTCGATCTCCATCAACATCTAACCACATCTAAGTTAGCACATAGTGACATATTCATTTCAAATTCAAGTCCAAAGCTAGAATCGCTTCTGCGTAAGAGTGCTCACAAAGTTTCGAATCACGTACACACAGACAGACATAATCGCAAAAATGTGTTCAGGGGACCTTGAAACGTGTGAAAATCAAGAAAACTCGATCTCGGCTTTTCGCACGATTACAATATTTCATACATCTATTCTACATATGAGGAGTTTGGAGCCAGAGCGGACCAACTGGTTTAAACTGAACAGTAAGAAAATGGCAATTGAAAATTGAGTACATTTTGTTTATCTCCATAAATGGGCCCCAAATATTTATTTATATTTGAAATTTTAGAATAGTATTGGATGAGTGATCCCTTTTTGTGTTCTATAAAGTTTTTGAAGGCCGTATGATCCATTGTGACTTTGAAAATATTTTTATTTATTTATTTACATATTCACAACGACAACATTTGTCACTAGTGATCGTGATGATGTGCTGTGGCAAGTGTGTCGCTGTACTGCTGAGGTACGTGACCGAAGAGGAGTCCAGGCTAGTCCTGGAGCAGGTCCCTCTGCCATGCCCGCTTTAGACAGACGTCTTGGTGGATTTGTGGGGAGAGTGTTCGTGGATAATTGGAGAATAAGTGGATTGGCGTGATGATGGAGTTTGTCGTGAAAATTTTGATATCGTGTCTTGATAACAGAAGGTATAAATGGGATGTTGAGGTCATTATGTAATGTGAGGTTGGATTGAAAATATATGCACAAAATATTTGTGGACTAAACTTAAAGTGCTTCTATCTATCACTGAAATGAAGAAACTAAGTGATCCACACTGGTTTTGAAAAAGGGAACCTATGCCAACATCAGGATGGTAATAACTCATTTTCCGAAAAATTGTGGGTTGGTCCGCTCTGGCTCCAAACTCCTCATATATACTACAAGAAAGTAAAATTTGATTTTCCTCCGAGTTACCCCACAGTTGACTTATTACCAAACTAAAAATGTTTAAACAATATAGTATTATAAAGGAATGACTTTCTAAACTCAAGTGAAATAAGTTCAATAATATACAAACAAAACAAAGGTCCTAACGGTAAAATAAAATTGTTGACGACCTTGTGAATTGAATAACACATGGGCTATTTGAATGGCCTTGAGTCGCCTTCCAACATGTCAGCTGTCCTCTTAACAAGTGAATAATCTCACTCCAAAATAATGCCAGCCAATTAGCCGAGAACACTACTTCAGTGTTCCGATTTTAGTATATGTACAGCCAAAGCTTAGTGGTATGCTTGCTTGCTTACTGCGCTCAAGATCATAGTCAAGAAACCCGCCCGAGGTCCTTAGTTTATTTTATCTGGGACGTAAAGCAACGGTCCAGTTACGATGTCAGTTACTCGTTAAAAACCCCTGCCCTAGGTAAATAAAAATTTAGGGTAGGCAAAATTGAGGACTCCCATAGTAGAGTGGGGCTCATGTCCACCAGAGTGACGGAAGAGCACTCTGGTAGTAGGCGATATGACCTTATAGTTGAGGCACGGGTTTTAGTCAAAATAACTACTTCAATGTTTCTTTAAACAACCAACTAGATTTTTTTACTTTAAAAGCAAAAAAACATCTGACTAGTTATATACATGATATGTATTATACATATTATGATGTATTGTTTAACCACTCCACCCATTTCTATAGAGAGTATAGTATAGAGATGAGTGGTTTAAACTTACTTATTTAGAAGAAAAGACAGCTACTCAATTTACCAGATGCTTAATTGTGTAAGCTTCCACCATTTTTCAAAAGTATTAATTAATTTAATTTTTTTTTGGCCTATGTACGATGCATATTAGCCATATCTCTTGTAAAGGTGTTATCTAATTATTTTTAAGACACCCATGGCCCTGGGAGGGAGTTCTATCTACGAAATAAAACTCACTTCCGGACGGGATTCGAACCCGCAAACCATGGTGAGACCATGCGACCGAAGCCCTACACTCTAGACCGCACGGCCACCATGGCTCCCATTTTTCAAAAGTATAAATAAGGATTTATTTAATTTTTTACTTTTTTAAACCTTAGTATCAGGAAGTATTGTTACCGTGCGAAAATCTGAGATTAAATTTTCAACGTATTTACACGTTTCAATGCCTCAAATTAAGACCACTTAACTTCTTAAGTAATATTCTTCGGTCTTAAGTTATATTCATTCTACGAGACGCCTCTCATATTTATGACCTAATCAAAAATCTCTACAAATAAAAGTTGTACAGAAAAGTGAAAGAGACAATTTATATGTAATATGGTATCGCTGGTCGCCCGGTTTATACTTGTCGATAACCTTCCCGAAATTTTTTTTTTAATACATTTTTTTAGAGGTTTTCTCTACCGAAAAAGTGATTCTTAACAACAATTTTCCATAATAAATTTCCAATCGCTGTTGTGTCCTTAGATTTGAGATAAGAGCCATATGAACAAAGTTATCGTGCTCTAAAAAATGTAAAATAAGTTTCCGTAGAACAGTTAGTTATTGTGTCTCATGCCCGGGCTTTAACTACGAGGTTATATCGCCTACTACCATAGCGCACTTTTGTCACTCTGGTGGACATGAGCCCAACTCTACAAGGGAGTCCTAAATTTTGCCTACCTCAGGTAAGGTGTCTTAAACGAGTAACTGACATCATTTCCACCCTCAGATAAAAAACCTAAGGGCCTCGGCCGGGTTTCGAATTCGCGTTCTTGAGCTCAGTAAACTAGCAGTACACTACCTCTGAGCTATCGCCGTTTCAATGTTCAAATTGTAACGCCTAGCAACGAATTTTAAAATATATTTATATTGTTGTAAGTTTTTATTAAAAAGGATTAAAAATAAAAACTAATTCCACCCTTATGAAGAAAAAATATTAATATTTTAAAATATGATGAGAAAGGAGCGAGTAAAGTGTTCTGACAGAAACTCGAGTAACATCTCTTCCGTCGAACTGTACGTATCTTAAAGGATAAAAGAACATCTTGAGGTTATTATCTTTCTAAGCAATCATATTTCAATATCATTAGAGGCAAAGACCTTCTTAAACAACTTTCTTGAGGAAGAAAAAAAACCTATTTGGAGAGATCCTAACCTCGAAGAGTTAGCAGATGACGAAGCAAATATAAACGTGGAGACGTTTCGGGAAATCGTTATTAATGTTGAAGGTGCTGATGCCCTAACCTATCTGATGTAACCAGTGTTCACTTCCTAGACTGTCTTTATCGGCTACAGCCACTTCCGAAGGAGTTGTATCGACAATTTCTAACTAAAAGATTCATCAAATCAACACCAATTTTGGAACAGGGAAGAAAGTTATTGTGATTGTTGCAGTAAAAGACGGGAATCTCCATGGTGATACTATCACCATTGAGCAAGTCACTCCTTCGTCAAAAAGGTCCCTAGGCCATGGCGCTTATGGCATCTTTCAGCAATGTGTGATGTGGACAAATGAAGTGTGGATGGAGTGTGAGAAATAAAGGAAGATTTGAAATCTCAGTTCCTACTTGGATTTAGATTCTTCAGTGATAATAGATCAGCTGATATTGAAAGCCAAAAAACTGGCAGCGCATATTTTAAATAGTCGTCGGTGAATCACCGGCAATGTAGTTTCAAAACATCAATTAGTCAACTCTTCCTCCAAAACTAATTAAACGTTTGGGCTAATTATCAATAGTTGACTAATAGGGCTTTGAATTTAGATATGAAGAAGAAGAAGAGTTTATTATAACAGTCGCATTTACAGAGATACAATTATACAATAAGGTTCCTTAACCATTACCCTTATACACTAAATACAAATCAAAAATAATCAGTTAATTAAAAAGTAATGCTACTGCTTAAGAGCAAATTTTAAAAACTCTTAAAGAAAAAACAAAATATGAAATTTCGTATCGATAAGTTCATTTCAACGGCAATTATTACGCTATTTGTGTTAAGCTTCCCCCCAATCCCCCTTTGCCTTTGGCCGAACATCAATAGTTGTCGTCCTTAGAGAATTCTGGATATACATAAAAAATTTCTTTTTGATTCATTCATTATATCGGGAGTTATCGTAATCACAAAAACAGGATTTTTTTTTTTTTAATTTTTTAAACATGAAATTTTTGACCGATTACATTTTTTCCTCTACCACTTATATAGCTGGGCTAAAAAGATTGTTGGATTAAAGTAATACGATGAAGTCGATGAACAGAGATCCATAGTTGAAAATATCATGTTTACTTCATTAGAAACATATTGGGGAATACAGAAATGTTTTGAGTTCAGGTGCCTATAAAGGAAGAAAAGTATATTTTGGAGCTCAGAGATTTTATTTATTCGGTTCCATTCATTATTTACTTATTATCATTACTTGTATTCATTAAGATTAACCCTAAGTTGGTCTTCGCATCACTAAAATAAGTATATATTATTTTACACAACCTTTTTTGTACGATTGACAAGTTCTCTTGCTAAAAGAAAACTTGCCAATGCATAAATAATTTATCAGCTAAGAATAGAACCAGTTGGAATGAAAACGAAAGTGGACCTACACAAGTCTAACTGACTCTCAAACGCTTTCCATTTTCAACAAGAAAAACCGGTTCTATTTACTGTTTTTTTTTTTTAGTTTACAGGGAAAGTTATGTAATCGGTCAAAAATTCGATGAGGAGTTTTCAAGGGAATTTCATGTTTTCCGACCTCTAGGTTCCAAATATGAAAAAAAAAGTAGGTCTGTTTGTGTGTCCAGTGCCTTTGTGAACACGATAACTCCCGATATAATAAATATATTGAGAAAAATTTTATATGTGAATCCAGAATCATCTAACGACAACACCTACAGTTTTTCAGCCAAATCGAATGAAGGAAGGGATTAGGGGGAGGCTTAACATAAATACAATAATAACTGCCGATAGAATGAATGTATCAACACGAAATTTTATATGTGTATCCAGAACCCCGTAAGGACGACACCTATCGATTTTCAGCCAAATGTGTCAAAAGGGAGAGGGGGATTAGGGGAGAGGTTTAACTCAAAAACTCGAATAACTGCCGTTGTAATTGAATATATCGACACAAAATCTAGTATGAGGATTTAGGAGCTTCTAACTGTTGAATATTAGCGCAAACGGTTGACTGGTTTTGGAGGGGGAGCGAAAAGTTAATTGATTAATTCGTTCTGGGGAAGTACATTGCCGGTGATTCACCGACGATATATTTTTTTATTTTTCCAACCCATTCTTGTTATTCTTCCTGCACCACTAACTTGCAATTTCATTATTCACTATAATTTTATTTTTTGTCACCAGATGGCAACCTCTTAAAATAATAGCAAGTAGATATAACAAGATGTTTAGTGAGGCAATACAGATTTGAACGTTTCCAGTTGTAAAAACGTTTGCTGGGTGGACAACATTTTCCAATCATTTGACCTACTATGCTCAATTTTGACTGAAACCAGTATCTACCCACTTTTTGTATATTTTGATACATCATCAGAATCATCAAATTGGAAGACATTTCAAGTGAAGTAAATGAAAAACAGATTCGGTCTTACAGAAATTGTATTCAATAGTATTTAAGCGGACGTTTTTCAACTCAAAAAACCTTTGTTTAACATAACAATTGGGAGCATTATGCAACTGGTCACAATAAGGCTATAAATAACACGCAATGGTTAAAAAAGACACTTCTGCAGTTAAAAGTTATGTTATCCTTAGCCCTCAAAAAACAACAAAAAACTTAAAAACAAGATAATTTCCGAAAAAGAAGTGCATCCAAAAATTGTGTCAGTAACTGCAAGTGCATCAGAAACTGTTCCAAGAGAAAGCTCAGAAAGGGGGAATGTGAATTATTGATAATTTTTACCATCTTATGTAAACGGTCAGAAATTCGAAGTTGAATTTTCAAAGAATTTTTATGTTTCCCAATCCTCATAAGGACTAAAACCAACAATTTGCAGCGAAATTGGCTGGGAGGTCAGAAGAGGGGACTCAAAAATCCTAATAACTGCCGACATAACGGATGTATCGACACAAAATTTTGTATGAGGATTCAGAAGTCACATAAGACAACTATTAATTTTTAGCCCAAACGGACGATTGGTTTTGGTGGGAAAGCTTATTCCGTTTTTTTTATTCTTTATTTTTATTACATTTTATTTTCCCATATTTCTATTCATTATATATATATTCATTTATTTATTTTATTATTACTATTTTTATTTTTCTATTTCTTTCTCTTCACACTTGTTCTATCTAGCCCCTACTTTATTTTTTATTTATTTATTTACAAATAGATATCTACAACTGTATACAAATAAATACAACAAGCAAATGTGCTAATAGAGATAATGGCATTGTCAAGAGGGGAGAAATCATGCAGTGGTGACACTCCCTATACATAGTTTTAATAATTTATTTCATTTTATTCACATTTCTATAGAATATTCTTTACATACTTTCTTCTATTTATTTTATACTTTTTTTAAAAATAATTAAGCTGTTAATTTTATGTTTTTTGTTGTTAAATATTTATTTATCTACATGTACTCACAATTGTCTAGTTTTTCTCTTAATTTTTTTACTTTTGTATTTATTCTTTGTACGTCTGTACTGATACTTTTTTTCATTGTTTCCTTTTCTTTTTGACTTACGTATTTATTCTTAGGGGACCTCGGTCTCAGAACAATAACATCATTTCTTTACATTTCATTTTCACGTCGTAAGTACGAGTACATTGACGACTTTTTATTATTGGCTTTTTAAACTTTTTATTATTATTATTTTTATTAAAGATCAACAGCCTTTTTTTTGTGCCAGTTTATTAAAATTGTCGGCAAATCTCGATTAGTTTTGATGAAGAGAGTATCTCCAAAAAGAGATAAGATAATTTTGATAAGGAATGAGAAGATGACGGAAGCTAGGGAAGGTTCCTGTAGAACGCCCTTCGCGGTTTGACATCATCCTCATGGAAATCCTCCTATCGCTTCCTTGGTATAGTTTTTTTTTTTGGTGTAAACACTTTGAAGGCTTATATCTCCGAACCTAACAAATAACATAAAAAAAACAAATTGTCGGTGATCTCCCCAGTGATTATTCAAATGATCATTCCCCAGCACGAGTTAATCAAATATGTTGTTGATCTCCCTTCAAAACCAATCGAGTTTGGAATAAAAATCTATGGCTAACTTAGATAGGGACTTTTGAATCTTCATACTAAAATTTGTGTCGATACATTCATTCAATTGTGTTCACAGACACACACATACATACAACATACAGACATATTTTTTTTTCATTTATGAAATCAGGGGGTTGGAAAACCTGAAATTTCGTTGAAAATTCAACATCGAATTTCTGACCGATTACATAACTTCCCTTATACCTCGTATAGCTGTAATTATACTTGTTTTGTAGGATATATGGAACCATTTATAAATATATAACAATTATTATTGTTTAATAATTCGAGCGAATTTTCGCTTCACTATACTTTCTTTCATTCCAAATATGGACGTTAAGCGATGGTCCCGAGCCAGTACGATGTCAGGTACTCGTTAAAGACCCCTGCCCTAGATGAATAAAAATTTAGGGTCGGCAAAATTTAGGACTCTCACAGTAGAGTTGGGCTCATGTCCACCAGAGTGACAAAAGAGCGCTCTGGAAGTAGGTGATATGACGTCGTAGTTAAAGCCCGGGCATGAGTGGTACTAACTAAAGAGAATAAATAAAATAAATTTCTTGCAGTTAAAAAATGAAATAAAAATTCACGGTTGCAGAATGAAGGTAACATTTTCAAAATATCAGACAAAACAAGTTTCTACCGTCTTGGTTACAAAATGCTTACTTGCTACCCGCACACGTAAGCAATAATTATATAATTTTTTTATTTATTTTTTCAACATTGGTAGGTACCGAAAAAAAAAAAGTCAGGAAATTACCTCAATTCAAGAAGGCGGGGAGGGAAAAAAAGTTAAATTATCTCACTAGTAAGATTAATGATAGGGAAACTGAAAGGTCAACACTGAGTGAAGGAGACTGAAGGCGCAAGAGGTCAGCATCGTAAAACTGAAAGGTCAACACTGAGTGAAGGAGACTGAAGGCGCAAGAGGTCAGCATCGTAAAAATATCATTTGGTCTGCAATACAACCTATCTGATGTTCTTTATTGTACTTCTACTTTCTTAGTTAAATGTAGTATAGGGGAAGTTGTGTAATCGGTCAGAGATATGAAAACAAAATGTCTGTCTGTGTTTCTGTGAAAACGATAACTCCCGATAGAATGAATGTATCAAGACGAAATTTTATATGCAAATCCAAAACCCTCTAACGACGACACCTATTGTTTTTCAGTAAAAACAACAAAAAGGAAGGGGGGGATTAGGGGGAAGGCTCAAGATACTGTGATAACAGCCAATAGAATGAATGTATCGTCACAAAATTTTACATTTGTGACCAAAACCGGCCGAAGCACTTATTTGGTTTTTTTTTTATATGGTAAGTGAAAAAACCTTGAGCACGCCTACTCATAAAAACCTCTAGATGAATAAACCTGGGTAGGCAAAATTTGGGACTCCAACAGTCCCATGCTCACCAGAGCGACTAAAGAGCGCTCCAGTAGTAGGCGATATGACTTCGTCGTTAAAGCCCCGGCTGTCACAATATCTAACTAATGTCATTACTTTTTATTAACTATGTACTAATTTATTTCATTTCTATTGATTTATTTTATTATTTACATATTATTTTTTTATTGCTATAATTTTTTTTTTTTTTTATAAAGAATTTTTAGATTTCCTTTCATCCAAAGGCAGCCATTTATTTTTTGTTCCCAAATTTCATCAGGAACAAAACTGGCTTTAGATAGATATATCTATCTCTTATGAAGGAAAATGAGATTCCATTCTGTAAATTAATATGAAAAAAAGAAAGATATCATAAGCATATAAACAAAAACAATTGTAAAAAAAAGTATTACCAATACTCCAAACATCAAACTTCAATAAATATCTATTAACAGAAGAAAACTATGATATGCATCATGTTTTTACAAAATAGATACAAGGTAACCTGTTTAACTGTAGCATTTTAAATAAGTTAATTATATTCTTGTTATGTATTTTGAATTAAGAAAGGTTAGTAGAAACCATCTGAGAAAGTCCGCTGCCACAGCAACCATATTATTGAACAGGAGAACAAACCAAGACAATTGTAAATAAACGAACGAAAACCTGGAATATAGTTAAACACGTTTTATTCCCCCAACAGTATAGGGGACGTTATGTAATTGGTCAGTATCGACACGAAATTTCATATGTGAAATCGAAATCCCATAAGGACGACACTTATTAATTTTCAGCGTAATTGGCAGAAGGGAAGGGGGAATCAGAGGGGGCTCAACTCAGAAATTCCAATAACAGCCGATGTAATGAATGTATCGACATGAAATTTCATATTTAAAGTCAAAACCCAATGAGGACATAACTTTTTTGTTTTTTAAAACCTAGCAATTACATACATTTCTTGAAGCACTCCCATCATCAGTATCTATAATTTATTTGTTCTTTATGGTTTAAAGAAATAAAAATATTGAAAATAATCAAAATCTTCTTTGTACAGAACGTATTTATTGTGTCGATTATTTATGTTTAAATCCATGGGAGAAATGTAGCTGTGATAAATATATATATTTTATTATTATTTTTATTTTAATTTTGTAATTACAACTATATATATACAATGTATAATAAACAAATGTGATACATAATAAATAAATTTCTTGGATGTTGAAAGAGAAATCATTCAATAATGACACTCCATAATCTTGTTATTACGGATGAGAAAGTGAAATTTAAACTATATATAAAAAAAAATGGATGAAAAAGAAACATAAAACGTTTGTAGATGATTAGTCTTCAATCCAATAGTAGGTCTCGAGGCCACTGCCGCCTCAATCTCTGAACATGAACATTAGGAAGGGTTCTTGTGACAAGTCTGCGGACTAAAGGATTAGGGTGAAAGGAAAGGGTAGAGTGGAATTTTCTGTAGCGCTATTTAATTACATCCCTTACAAAGGGAATCTGCAGGTCATTGTGAAGGATAGCATTAGAGACGTAGAAAGGAGCGTTTGTGATTTTACGAAGGATATGGGGATTGTAGGGTTTGGATTCTATAAGAATTCGATGGTTTAGTTGAGCCCCAGAGTTCAGCTCCATACGCCCATATTGGCTTCAGTATTCGGTTGTAAATGAGTATTTTACTTAATGTAAGTTTCGATCTGTTGTCTAAAAGTCATAATATTTTTATTTTTTCTGTTATTCTGCTATCATTTTTAATAAAAAATGGAATTAATATGTTAAATATAAAAACATTTATAGGTCGCATAATTAGTACATTTTATTCTTGTGGGAAGAAATTCAAGACGGCAAACAAACAACGAAGAAAGTAGAGAGTGAAGCTGCAAAACTAATCGATAAATAGTTTGGGCTAAAAATCGACTATTTAATTTAGAGTGGGACTGTTGAATCCTCGAAACTAAATGTTGTGTCGTCCATTTATTTTTTGTTACTTAAAAAATAAACTAATGAAAAGACAGAAAAAAAGATAAGGTTTTGGCATTAAGGCCATCTGGACAGTTATAATGAAGCTAAGCAGTTTGAGCAAGGAGGTATAATTAGGTGTTAACTAGAGCAGTTCTTGGCGGAGTTATCCGTTATTTGTAGAGGGTGGAGGTGCTTAGAAGAGGTAGGAACGGTGAACAGAGAACAGAGAAGTAGAGAACATTAGCTGAACGTTAGTATAGAAGGCATAGGTCAGTTCATATTACTACTGACAGGAAGCGCTAATGGCTCCCCTCATAGAGTTCCATAACAACCTATTGCTTGTGCAAGTCACCTGTGTAATTCATTTACCTTTTACACCAAACGGTTGATGGTTTTGGAGGGAGAGCGGTAACTTAATTGATTAACGAGCGCTGGGGAAGTATATTAATCCAACATCGACTTTTTTCTGTTACAATCCCAAGTCTCTTCAATATTTTTTACTGAGAAGAAGATCCCTGTGACGAAGAATACATTCTCGAATGTTGTTGGCGAGGATTGTCCTGAATGTTGTTGACCGGATAGGATACATTGGTTCAATGGCTGAATGGGGAGGCAGACTTCTTGCAATAGAGACAGACCGGGTTATGAATGGAGGAGAGGAAGTCTCGACGAAATTGGCTATTGTCCAATCCTCTTCCCCGAAACAAACCTCCTGGAATGCAGTTCCCGGCTACCTGCAATCTAACCTTACCTTAAGTGCATCACACACGTCCACTAACTATACCAATTCTGCCAACAGAAACCTGACATCGGGACCATCATAACGTCTCATCCGAAGGACGGCATGCTCGAGGATATCTGACATGTATTTTTTTATTTTTATTTTTTACTTCCACAGCTACACGAAATATAGGAAAAGTAATTAAATCGGTCAGAAATTCCGACCTTTGATTCCAAATTAGAAAAACAAAATTATGTCTGCGAGTGTATTTGCGAAAGCTATAACTGCCGAAAGAATGAATGCATTGAAACATAATTTTATATGTGTATCCACAACCCCCTAAAGACGATATCTATTGATTTACAGGCAAATCAGCCAAAGGGGAGGATGGGGGTGATATTTAATAGTCATTATGGAATAGTTTCTTATTTGGAGACGGAAACGAATATTCTCTTGACAAATATGCGCATAAAATTAAAAAAAATTCTAATGTGACCATAACATGACTTTCTTAATAAATTCAGATCCCCCTCCTCATTTCAAACAGGCATTATAAGAAAGACACTCTCAGAATTATGACAATGAAACAAAGAAAACCACTGAACAGATGAAATTCATACAACGGAAGAAAAGAATTTGAAAAAAGCAGGAGATAGTAATCCGTAAAGAAGTAGTGGGGTATAAGAAAGTTTTGTTATGGTCACATCAGGAATTTTTTTCATTTTATGCGCATATTTGTGAAGGAGTGTTCGTTTACGTCTCCGACTTGTTCTCCAAATAACAAACTATTCCATAATGACAAATAAATATCATCCCCCTCCTCCCCTTTGGCCGATTTTGCTGAAAATCAATATGTGTCCTTCTTGTGGGGTTCAGGATACACAGATAAAATTTTGTGTCGATGCATTAATTTATCGGGAGTTATAGCGTTCACAAATACACTCACAGACATAATTTTTTTTCTAAATTAGAATCAAAGGTTGGAAAACATGAATTTCTAACAGATTTCATTACTTTTCCTATATTTCATGTAGCTGTCGAAGTAAAAAAAAAAAAAATAATAAATAAATATATGTCAGATATCTATGGTTTTATTTTATTTAGGCAAATAACCTCGAGCATGCCGTCCTTCAGATGGGACGTTAAGATGGTCCCGAGCCTATGCGATGTCAAGTACTCAGGATGAATAAACCTAGATATGCAAAATTTAGGATTCCCAATGTAGAGTCGGCTTCATGTCCACCAGAGCGAAGAAAGAGCGCTCTGGTATTACCTCATAGTCAAAGCCCGGGGATGAGTCACTCTAACTAAAATCGATCCAGTGGTTTAGTAAGGAGTTACACGTATAAACAAATGCCAGGCCTCTTAAATATATAGATTTTTATAATTAGTTTTTAACAATATGTATCTCTAACCACTTAATAGGTTTGCCAGAAGTTGCTACCAATCATGTTTTTCGTTAACAATATTTGTTTTGACAATTATTATTTTTGTTTACAGTTTTCATTCGTTATCTTGGTTAGTTCCGCTGTGATGCAAGCCTATCTGCATCTTTAGGAAACACTCCCTTATCTATTTTATTTCCTGTTTGCATTCTCCTACAAAACTACTTTCGCATAATACTAAGTAATGGATAAATACTCTTTTTAGTTGTATTTAGACGCGAAAAGTCCATCAAAATTGTACCCCCGAATTCATAATTATTGAAACGGTGTCGACCATCGCTTAGCGTCCCATCCGAAGGACTGCGTGCTTAAGTTTATTTTACCTCCCAGATAAAATAAACTAAGGGCCACGGTCGGGTTTCGAACCCACGATCTTGAGCTCAGAAGACAAGCACGCATACCACTGAGCTACCGGCGCCCTTTTACTGCTGAAGGTATGACGTTTGTTGCAACTGTCCAGGGATATAACTTGGCCTATCTTGATTCAGATTGCAATATATCCCGGGTGCAAGTCACGAACCTTCCTTCTATTACAAATCTACATCAAATTAGTATTTTTATTAACCACCCTAACTAGTTTATAGATATTCGTGACCAGATATGTAGTAACACACTCTAAGGTAACTAACACTACTCATATCGCCATCGCTACTCCCTCAAGTAGTTTTTCATAATTTTATATATTAAGCTTGGCCCAGAGAAGGTTAGGTTAAGGTTGGCCCAGAGAAGTCTCACAACTGTAGACATTGGCTAGTGGCGGATGTATAGTTTCCGGAGTCCTCAGTCTTTTCCCCTAATGAAGCCCCCTCTCCCCCCTCCAAAAAAAAAAAAAAAAATCCATATTGTTGAGAAAATGTTGGATGTTGTTAGATGGGGTAGGAAGAGAAGTAAATAAATATTAAAAATATGAATTTGAACTTATCCTTGATTATACTCATCCTTTATCTATCGGTTCTTAGTTCACCAACTATACTAAGTACCTCTATACGGAAAGTTATGTAATCGGTCGAAAATTCGATTTTGAGTTTTCACAGGAATTTCATATTTCCCGCCCCCCTGATTCTAAAAATGAAGAAAAAAAAAATCTTTCTTTGTATGTGCCTGTCTGTAGAAACGGTAACTCCCGATAGAATAAAATCTACATGTGGAAGGGGATTTGAAGGGGCTCAACACAGAAACCTCAATAACTGAACGACACCTATTAATTTGCATCAAAATTGGCCGAAGGGAAAGAGGAGAGATTCAGAAGAGAGGGCTCAACTCAAAAACCCTAATAACTGCCGATATTATGAATTTATCGACATAAAATTTTGTTTTCAAAAATCTTAAAACTTAATTAATTCATGCTGGGGACGTATATTGACGGTGATTCACCGACAACTTCTTTTTGTATTTATAATGACAATGATGTAATAATTGTTTTATTTCTACAATTATAAAAAATGGAGAAACTGGAGGAAAAAACTTCATTACAGTTTAAATGTATAAACAAATCATTGTCGTTATAAAATTTAAAAAATATATAAATATAGGTAAGATTATATATATTTTTTTTAAATACAAAGAAATAAAACAACAAAATTAAATATATGTGTTTCTTCGGCTACACTGGGATCGTTGGATACTTTTTCCGACATTTCTTCCACAGTTGTCTTCAATTTGGTTTGACAATATTTCAAGACACTTCCACGTCCTTTCTCCAGGTCACAAAATATCTTACAACTAGTAAAGGCATGGGCAAGTCGATCGAAGCGTCTCTATCGGCACCTGCTTGAGGTCGATTAGTAAGAAACCTTATTTTTAAAAAAAAGCTGGGTATCTCAATTCTTTTCATATCTTTTTATATATTCATAAGTACATATTCATAGTACACGAAGAGTCGTTTGTGTAAAATGACGGTGCTTCGTAAGCGAGGCCTGAGCCTTACGGTAGATCCGCCACTGACTATAGATATAGATATTTTCTAGGTTTATCCCAACAAATAGCATTATTATATATGTACCGAGGTAGTGGTTAGAGTTGCTACCCACACATGTATTTATTTATGTTAGAATACATAAAATTCCAGTTCCTAAAGTGGAAAAGTCGTTAATAACATTGAAGAAAAGGTCGAGGTTAGTCTTTATTTTTTTGATCTCCTTCACATTTTTATTTACCTACCAAGATTTTAAAAAAAATATCTGCTGTGATCAAACTTCTTGTATACCCACTACATTTTAACGGATCTACTCCCTCCTCCCCCACAAAATTTCTCCCTCTATTACTAGGTTTAAGAAAGGCATATGAAAGTTTTTGTTTTTGTTTTTTGTTTCATTGTAGGCTTAGTGTAATTATGGGAATGATATTCTCTATAAAAAGTAATATCAGTTTGAAATGAATTTGAGAGGGGGAAAGAGGGTTTAGTGATCTGTAAAAAAGTAGTAGGTTTAAAAAAGAGGGCCGACGGGAATTCGTAAGTTTTTATGGGACGTTAAGCGACGGTCCCTAGCCTGTGCGATTTCAGGTATCTAGGTAACTAAATCTACGGAGTGGAGGAGGGAGGGGGGAGGGGGGGACAAAAGTGAGTGTGAAACTACTGAAAGGCACATTTTCTATAAAATAGATTTTTGAAACCATCCCAAAATGTGTTTTTTTTTTAACTCATTTTTTTATATGTTTGCTAGGATGGAATAAGACCTACTGAAAGATGAACAAACCTGAGGATCAGGGTAGGACAGAGATATGAGCATTAGAGCATTAACATATGTCAACATTAGTTGAGGAGCATAACGACATGATAGCTGCTATTTGTAACAGTATGATAACCAAGTGTTGAGCAATGAAATGCCCGCACACTCAACCAAATTGTTAGAGCAAACATGTGGGGGGGGGGGGGGGGGGGGGGGGGACCCAACTATCTCTTGTGCCAACATTGTGTCTTTCCCAATGTTGGCGTGAGTTGGCAGAGAGGAATGTCCGACCTACTTCTGTGAAGATCACCTCCAGAGGTCTCGCCAACGCAGACCATGTCATCAGTTCAAGTGTGTCACTTATTATACATTCAGGTCAGAAAACAATGAAAGGGGATTCTGCCCCTCATCAGTTCACTATACATTTTTTATACTTTTACCTGGGAGAGTTCACAAAAGCATAAAAGAATACAAAATAAGGAGCTCATGATTTCAGGCTCTTCCCTATTTTTATGTACCATATATTAAATTCTTTTGGTGACCACAAATCTGCCGATCGCTTTTTCAGTTACAGTCAAAATCTTATGTAACGACGAACAGTCTATAACGACGAAATCCCCAGAAAAACGACGACATCGGCTGTAATTGGATACATAATTGTTTCGAGACCTATGAATTCAGTTTCTTAGAATCATAAAAGCCGTGGTAGGGGTTTTTTAACTTTATTTTCAATTACCCTCAGTCTTTTGTGTTTACTAAAAGTGTCAACATGACGTGTAAAAGAAAATCTTTGACCATCGAAGAATCTGGCGGCTGGAAGAGGGTGTCAAATTCTAGTTTATCAAAATAATTCGGTGTTTCCCACTCAACAATTTCTACCCTCTGGGCCAATAAAGAAAAAAAAAAAAAAAAACAATTTGACGAATCTTTTTCTGTACAGAAAATTCGGATGACCCAACATACTGACTTGACAATGCTTTGGTGCAATGGTTTAAGGCTCATCGAAAGAAACATGTTTCTATTAACGGATAGATTTTACTTTTTAACGTTTTTCCAACTCTTTAATGTAAATAGGTGCTATTTTTTAAATAAATATAATGTGTTGTTTTTAAGAAGTTGAGTTTTTGAACCTTTATTCCATTATTGTTTTGATCTTTCATTTGTTATTGATGCGATTGGGGAAAGGGAGGAAGTGTGACTATAACGACTAGATTTTCCTATCCCCTTGGAGATCGTTATAGACGATTTTGATTGTACTTCTAATAGAGATAGATTATGGTGTTCTGGATACATATAATATTTCTTTTGGGAGTTATTGTATCCACAGATACGACTTTTTTTCATTTTTGGAATCAAAGTGTTAGAAAACATGAAATTAACTTTGAATTTCATGCCGCTTAGATAACTTCCCCTATACTTCGTATAGCTGGGGAAGTAAAATGTCCTTTTTAATAATCACTCATAACTTATATGAATATCATAACTTATATGAGTATCATAACTTATATGAATATCATAACTTATATGATTATCATAACTTATATGAATATCATAACTTATATGAATATCATAACTTTTATAATTCCTAACGCTGCTCCGTATTGCTGAACAAGCATAATCCTGAAAATATGTATAAATACTATAAATATACATCGTGCCCTGATTAGGGAAGAAAATAATCCAAAGTGAATCCATGGAACGTTAAAAGGCCCTTTGTTCTTCCTTCATCTTTCTGTAACAAAGACTCCAGAACGGGGCGCAGAGAGCGCTCTTTCTTCTCTTTACATGCTTCACCCATTACAGCCTTTACACAATATTCTGAACAATATTGTACACTTTAATAAATCGGTTTTTCCTATAAAAGCTCCCAGTATATAAATACGTAACACCAAACGGCTTTAGAAACATTAACATTCTCACTAAATTTATTCAAATAAATATTAATAAATTCAATTTATTTTTTGAAATATTTTCTACTTCAAATAAATGTTTAGACAATCTACTTGTTTCGGCATTACATCATCATACATAAGTAGTAAATTAAAGTAAATTTTAAGAAAACTAGAAAAAATAATTTTTTTTAATCTATCCATACCTTAATTTAACTTCGCCAGCTATACGAAGTATAGAGAAAGTAGTGTAATCGGTTGAAAATTCGATGCGTAGTTTTCAATGGAATTTATTTTTTCCAACTTCTAGATTCAAAATATGAAAAAAAATCTCTCTGTCTGTGTGTCTTTGCTTCTGTGTGTATGTGAACATGATAACATCCGATAGAATGGTTGCATCGATACGAAATTTTATATGTTTGACGAAAACCCCATAAGGACAACACCTATCGATTTTCAGCCAAATCGGTAAACGGAAAGGGGGAATTAGGGGAGAAGCTTAACTCAAAAAATCAAAAAAAAAATTTCTTATGTGAATTCAAAATCCCATGAGGACGACACATTTTTTACCAGAATCGGCAGAAGTAGGGGGGATCGGAGGGGGCGAATAACAGCCGATGTAATGAAAGGTATCAACATGAAATTTCATATTTAAAGTCAAAACCCAATGAGGACTTAACCTGTCAAATTTCAGCAATATCGGCTAAAGAGATGGGTGTGTTCAGGAGAGGGGTCTCAACTCAAAAATCCTAATAACTGCCGATATAATGAATTTATGCACAAAAAATTTAGAATGAGGATTTAGTAGCCCCTATGTAAGTCAGTTGTTTAATATTAGCGCAAACGGTCGACTGGTTTTGAAGAGGGAGTGAAAAGTTAATTGATTAATTCGTTTTCATGAAATAGTGATTGATTCTACATCAGATCACCGCTTGGATACTGGATTTATATCTGCTTATTGGTGAGATAAGAAGTGGCCCTCAGTTACCCCGCTGACTAGATACTTTTTACAAATCTGTACATTAAAATAGCCCTATATATTATATACATCAAACTATATTAAATTTGAAAAAATAAATAAATAATTGAAGATAAATTAATACAAAATTCCTCATATTAATAAAAACAAAAGATATAATTTTTTTTTGTAAATCTTTTATAGGATGATATTTCTGGTTGATTATGCGCCCCTTCCTTAGGTCACGGGGAGCTAAACATAGAAAAATAATAATAATAATAATAATAATAACAAATATAATGCAAAAATAAAATAATTAACAAATTACAGCAACTAATAGATACAATTAATAATTAATTAATTATTATTAATAATATAAAATAAACATAAAAGAAAATTAATTACAGGATATTGGTGCAAGATCTCTGCCAAAATAAAATAAAAATGAGCGCAAAGTTTGAATTAAAGCTTTTATATATGAAATAGGACTCAATTTTGTTATTTTTGAACAATGAGAAAAAGATACCTGAACTGAAAAAAAAAAGAGCTTTTCTCTATTATAAACATAAATAATAATTAAATCTTAATTTTTTATCGACAAGAGATTTTATATGTGAATCCAGAACCCTCTAACGACGACACCTATTCTTTTTCAGCCAAATCGACCGGAGGGAAAGGGGGAGGCTTAGCATGATAACTCCAATAACTGCCGATTGAATGAATGTATCGACACGATCGATTTTCAGCCAAATCGCCCAAAGGGGAGAGGTGCTCAATACAGCGAGATGTAAAATCTTTATCCATAATATCTATACTATGATGATTTGATAGTGATGTTTCTAGGTGTAAACTTTGATAGGAAATGTTATAACTATGAAGTGAGTCAGACTATTAGTCAACTGAAGGTAATATGATGTGCGGAGGAGGAGCGAGTCTGAATCACACTTGCAGAGAGCTAAGTGGCCCAATGGTTGTGTCTGAGTCGGATCATTACCAGACCGAACGGAAGCTTTCCAATGGCTGTGTCACCAACCATTGTTTACTGAGGTAGACAACGTTCCGGGAAACACAATCATTAACTTTAACGAGCAGTCTCACAACAATTCTTAAAATTGGTATCTAGTATGCAAGTCTTTATTAGAATGATAGAGGGAGTAAGAGCATGTGACGTGTATTGGCCATATAAACCAATCAGGATAATAAAAAAAGTTGTCGTTGAATCACCGCAATGTACTTCCCCAGAACGAATTAATCTATGATCTTTGCGTTAACATTTAATAGTGACACATAAGGGCTCCTAAATCCTCAAACTAAATTTTGAGTCGATAAATTCACTACATCGGCAGTTATTAGAGTTCCCAAATTTGAAGTTCACTGGTACAATCGTTTCACAGTTTGAGGGCCCTCAAAGTTCCAATCACATAAACACACAGTCAGGGAAAATGGGACCATGTTTCTGTTGAAAACTCGATCTCGGAATTTTGCACGAATAAGATACTTCCTGAGACTAGAAAATATAAGAAAGTAAAAACATTACTATCTTTATCAGATGGCGGTTTGGAGGCTGCTCTCTCCAACCGCAAAGGTGTCATTCAACCCACCGTAACTGATGAAAGTCAGATGGCGAGAACGAAACTAGTAGCAACAGAAAACAAAAGTCGTTGGTGAATCACCGGCAATGTACTTCCCCAGAACGGATTAATCATTTAACTTTTCGCTTCCCTTCCACTAGGCGTCCGTTTACGCTAATATTAGTACTTACAAAAGAGGCTCCTAAATCCTCACATTAAATTTTGTGTCGTTAATTCATTACATCGGCAATTATTAGGTTATTTGAATTGAACCCAACCCCTTAACTTCCCATTTCCTTCGGCCGATATCGCTGAAATATGACAGGTTATCTCCTTATTGGGTTTTGACTTCAAATATGCAATTTCATGTCGATACATTCATTACAACGGCAGTTATTAAAGTTTTTAAGTTAAGCCTCTCCTCTAAACCCCCCTTCCCTTCGAACGATTTGGCAGTAAATCGATAAATGTTTTCCTTATAGGGTTGAGAACTTTGTGATACAATTTCGTGTTGATATACACACAAAGAAGGAGAGATATTTTTTTCATATTTGGAATCCGGAGGTCGAAAAACAAGAAATTTCGTTGAAAACTCGGCATCAAATTTTTAACTGATTACGTAACTACCCCTATACTTCGTATAGCTGGGGAAGTAAAATTAAATAAAAGCTTAAATAAATAAATCAACGATAAAAATGAAGGGAAGTCCCTGAGAATTTCTTTTAACGCCGCTAATTCTAATTTATTGCCCTAAATAATTAACAATTTGCTCACATTAAAGTTAAATTGCAACGTTAACATTTTTTAATTTAATGTTGGTAAGTGATGGATTTGTGTTTCGGTGTTATGTTCTCGGCAGACGTATGGTCTTCTAGCGTCCGACGCGGCTTGCTGCTCGTCTTCATGACTGCTGTGTGTCGACCTCGTTCTTCATCAAGGACGCGCGTCCATATCTTACTTCTTTGTGAAATTATTGCTAATGTATTTCAATTTTACTTTCAATTTCATCTACGTCATATAATTGTTTTTCTGTAGTTGCTTCGTCCTTAAATCAATGTGGCTGTGAAAAGATTTCGAATATGATCATCGTGGTAGCTAGCCCATATGCCTCAGCATAAGGTCATAACTCGAGAAAAAATATAATAAAAACAATTGTTTAATAGGAATGGGAGGACATTATATATATATATATATATATATATATATATATATATATATAATTTTAATAGCGAGTTGTGGAAAGAGGAGAGAAGGAAGGTGAGGCTGTCGTATTTCAAAGAGGTCAGGGACCACCGCTACTGCAGACCCATTGTGACTGAAGGTTTTTGGAAGACTGGTTGTACACTCCACAGATCTATCCCCGGATAGCCACCTTACAGTGTCCTTCACTCACTCTTCCTCTTATCAGGGAAAAACAAACAACAGTTCTGAAAGCGCCCCCCCCCCCCCCCCCTGGCCAGAGCAAAAAACCAAGATAAAAATTAAATAAACTAAAAAAATTAGTTTTTAATAAAAATGGATTGCTTGCAAATTACCAATAGATCTTCAAATTTCCCGGGCATCTGATTCCTAAATCAGCAATCGCTCAAAATCGTCATTTATGTTATACTTTATACTCTTAAAGCTGATTTTACATGCGCAGGAAAAATGCGAAGCGCAACAGCAGCAAATGCACGCTATTGGATGTGAGTCATTTAATTCTAAAAGCACAGAAACCACAGTGTACATTTGCTGCTGCTGCGCTTTGCATTTTTGCTGCTCATGTAAAGTCAACTTAAGTATTACAGTCAGTGGTAACCTCAGGGGGAGAGCTTCTAGAGGTCCGAGTCTCCCAAATTAATAACAAAAAGTCTGCAAAACTAACCACGGAAACTGCGGGCTGTGCCCCCGGGAGTCTATACCCCCCACCCTCGTAGCCTAACTTTGCCCCCCCTGCTCAAAATCCTGGCTACGCCCCCTGGCTACGCCAGCTAGAGCGTAGAGCTTTGGTTGCTGGGTCGAATCCCGTCCGGTAGAATTGTATTATTTCCATAGATAGAACTCCCTCCCGGGGCCATGGATGTTCTGTTAATAATCAATAACACCTGTATAGATGTATCGCTAATATATGCATCGTATATGAGGCCAATTAAAAAAAAAATAAGAAAATTTATTTATTTCTCTTAGAAATAGCGTGCTCGCTTACCGAGATCAAGATCGCGAGTTCGGAACGCGGCCAAGGCCCTTACTTCTTTACCTTGGGAGTGAAAACACTTTGAGCACGCCATCCTTCGTATGGGACGTAAAGCGATGATCCCGAGCCGGTATGACGTCAGGTACACGTCTAAAGACCCCTATCCTAGGTAACAAGACCTGCATAGACAAACTTTAGGACTACCTCAGTAGAGTCAGGTTCATGTCCAGATCGACAAAAGAGCGCAGCCCGGACATGAGTTACAATACTAATTACTAACTATAATATATTATATAAATTTATTATTATTTTGTTTTTTTACTTTTTTCCATATTTCGTCGTGAAACCGACACTTCCGGCCTCAGTGCTCTAATCCCTTCCCTGGAAATTCTACTGTGGAAGTTCTAAATTTTGCCTACCCAGGTTCAATTACCTAAGGTCTTTAAAACGAGTACCTGACATCGGACAAGCTTGTCCCCTCCTCACAATGGTGCGTTCAACGTTTTAGTACCTCCAGGATGAAAAAAACCTAAGACTCTCAGTCGGATTTGAACCCTCGATCTTGAGCTCAGTAGACAAGCACACTACGATCTCACTCTCCCTCTAAACCTTATTCCTCATCAGAAATTATGTGTGGTACTCAAAGAGAGGGGTGGGGAGGGAGGCGTAGAGCGCAGGCGAAATATCATAAGTAGAAAAGTCCCTGATTAAAGGAACTATCAATTTTCAGCCCGAAGGAGAAGGGTCTACAGAAAGAGCGAAAACCTTAGTTGATTACAAATAAATCTGGGGAAGTGCCAATACATCATGAACTCTAGATAGGTATTTGTCTTGTTGTGTGTCACGTGACTCACGCGATATAAGGACTTATTTTTTTGTGTTATTTCTTTATATGAAACCTAATAGTTATGACTGTAATAATAGTAAAAGTTAATAATAAGTAATAAAAAAAAAAATCTGGTGAATAACCAACAAATGTTCTTCCCCAGAGCGAATTATTAAACTTATTTTTCTTTGACCCTCCAAAGCCAATCGACCGATTTTGTTGAAAATCATTAGGTTTTTTACTCAGCGACTTCTGAAACCTCATACCAAATTTTGATCGATACATTCATTACATCAGCAGTTATTAGGGTCTTTAATTTTTTTTTTTTTTAATTTTATTTTTGGCATGTACGATTCATATTAGCGATATATCTTGTAAAGTTGTTATCTAGATAATTTATGACATCCATGGGAGGGAGTTCTATCTACAAAATAAAACTCACTCCCGGACGGGATTCGAACCCTCAAACCACGGTGAGACCATGCTACCAAAGCCCTACACTCTAGACCGCACGGCCACCATGGCTCCCGTCTTTAAAGTTCGATTAGGCTGAAAATCAATAGGTGTCAACCTTATAATTTTCTGGATACACATATACAATTTCGAGTCGATATATTCATTCTATCGGGAGTTATGGTGTTTCATAGGTATGAAGAGAGACAGACAGGATATATGTATTTTTTTTTATTTTTAAATCAAGGGAGTTCGAAAAACAAAATTTTTTCTATTTTCTGAGCTCTTACACTACATTCCCTATACTTCGCTCAACTAGGAAAGTAAAAATGTGTAGTTTTTAGTTTGTTTTTGTTCAAATGTCTGTCTATTCAAAATTCAAAAATTATTTTATTGTAATCACTTTAAAAAATGTATTATAAAAGTCAGCCTTAAGAACAATTACACATTATACAGAATAATACGTAATAATCCATACAATATTACATAATAAAGCAAAATATACACACAGGTACTAAATTAAGCATCGCATTCAACGTATACAATTAAAATCCGCGACAAGGTATTCGTCAACTGAATAAACTGTCTATCCCACAGCTCAAATCATTCAACACTTCAAATTTGATCAGTAAATGTAATACAGGAGCCTAAATCCCGGTAAATGGGTACAAGTTTTTGAAAAACCCTAAATTGAACCAACTTGGTTTGATCCATCGGTTATCAAGTTTGATCGTTAAGCCCTCTCCACATCAACGCCAATGGTCACCTTCTGCTCTATCTGCCAGAGATTCAATTACTTTTATCCTAATGAAAGCCCGGACTCCATTATTTCATCCTTTTGTAATCTGTTCCGTCCAATCTATCCTCCTGGTTCCTATACCGGGTGGTCTCACTTCAATATGACACCCTATTGTCACCCAGACATTTTCTATCCTTAATTTCAATTCATCTACGTTTTTCTTTTCAAATTCTGAAACTAGATTAAAAAAAAAAAAGATTTATTTTATTTGTAGCCATTAATAACCGGCCACAATAACACTTAAATAACATTTTACTGTAGCAACTGTTTGAATTGCGCCCCATCCATGATTCTAGCCAGAACTTTCATTGGTTTAAATTTGTGCGTTATGCGTAAAAATGTTAGAATGAAGTATTTCCTCATGGAAACTGATACTAAAAACTAGTTTTGAAAGATAACAATAATAATATTTAGAAATTCATAGCGTACTATTCAAAAAAGTGCTGTCCGGTCCGGGATCAGAGCCCACCCTCATAAGGGGAGATTAAATGGCCGATTTAAAATTAGGACAAGAATGACGAAAAATGGTATTTGTTTCATGTCTGTAAATGTAAGTAGTGAAAAAAAAGTCATCGGCAATGTACTTAACGTAATGTAAAGCTCTAAGGTTCGAACCTGAGTTCTTTGTCGTAAGAGGAGAGATAGTGCGAACTCCCACTGATGGGAACTGGAGTCTGCGCAAAGAAACTTTTAGGATAGGTCAAAGTGTAGAGTCTACTATCCACTCTCAAAACATCATTACGAATGGTAAACTTGTTTTCTTATAATGAGAAGGTGGCCAATGTTTTCGAAACAGACTGAAGAATGTGCTCTTCTCTAACCCCTGCCTCTCGGGAACTAACCAAGGAACCTCGAGGACGAGTTTCACCTTACACTGTAAAAATGATTAAAACTGAACGTTGTAATAATGCACTTTCTTGTATAGTTCACTGCACGAAAGGAAAGTGCAATTACAGTAACATGACATACGAAGCTTGCTGAAATAACCATTTGATCAATATTTCCTTTATAATTTGTTATTATTATAGGTGCCCTAATCCTGCCATTATGACAGTAATTGAAGGCGCCGGTAGCTGATAGTTAGCGTACTTCCGACTGAGCTCGAGATTCGAAATCTGGCCGAGACTCTTAAGTTTCTTTTTCTGGGAAGTGACGTTAAGCGATGATCTTCAGGTACTGGTTAAAGACCCTATTCTAGGTGAATACACATACAGGCAAAATGTAAGACTCCCAGAGTAGAGTCGGGATAATGTCCACCAGAGTGCTCTAGTAGTAACCGATATGACCTCGTACTTAAAGCCCGGGCTTGAGACTCAATAATTAACTATACAGTATTTTTTTTAAAATGTTAAACTATAGATAATTCTAAAATTTCAAATTTTTAATGTTTTTTTTTAATGAGAGCCTTCTAGCCTAAGCTCATTTTACATCAATAGGTGTCGTCTGATATACAATTTTTTGTCGATATATTCAGTTATCGTTTTCACAGTCTTTTTAGACGTTCGGAAACCGGTGAAAATTCAACATCGATTTGATCATTTTGATTATACTAAATATCGATTAGGAAGTGCAAGATTATAAAAAAAAGCTTATGAAAAACTTTATTATTTGGCGACAGCTAAAACAATTAATAGGTTAGGTTAGGTTTTATGACTCATGCCCGGGCTTTAACTACGAGGTCATATCGCCTACTACCAGAGCGCTCTTTCGTCACTCTGGTGGACATGAGCCCGACTCTACTATGGGAGTCCTAAATTTTTTGCCTACGCTAAATTTTTATTCATCTAGGGTAGGGGTCTTTAACGAGTACCTGACATCGTACAGGCTCGGGTCCATCGCTTAACGTCCCATCCGAAGGACGGCGTGCTTAAGTTTATTTTACCTTCCAGATAAAATGAACTAAGGGCCTCGGTCGGGCTACGAACCCACGACCTTGAGCTCAGAAGTCACGCACGCATACCACTGAGCTACCGGCGCCCTCAAAAAAAAAACAATTAATATATTTAGGTAGTAGGTCTAAAATTATTATTTAGTTAATAAGAATCCGACAATTCATCTGCTAAGAATTCGTAAAAAGGAGTGCGATGAAAAGACAAAACGAAATCATTTTAAAAAATAATAAAAGGGTAACCTTCCGTTAATCTTAGAAAAAAAAGGAAAAAAAAAGAACCTATTGAAAGAGAAAACCAAAAAAAAAAAAAAAAAAAAAAAGAATCAAAGCATTGCACGGAGTAAAAGTATTAGTTGTGAAGGTGAAGAAAAGAAATAAAGGACGGAATCCAAGAAAATGTTTTATAGAAAAAAACTCTAAAAAGAGACCACACAAGAACATGATGTGACTGTACGAGGAACAGATAAGAACGAAGAAGTGAGAAAAGATCTGGGTGGGAATATGTGGGCGATTTTCTAACAGGAAACCAATACAGTCAAACCAATACAGTCTAACAGGAACCAGTAGGACCCAGGAACTTTAGTACTCGTCAAAACCTACTTTTACTGTCCCAGCTTTACCAAGTATAGGGGAAGTTATGTAATCAGTCAAATATTCAACGGAATTCCATGTTTTCCGATCTTCATTCCAATTACGAAGAAAAAAAATTGTCTGTGTGTCTGTGAAGGACGGCGTGCTCAAGTTTTTTCAACTTCCTCATAAAAGACCTAAGAGAGTGTTTCAAACCCACGATATTGAGCTCAGTAAGCAAGCATGCATACCACTGAGGTACTGGCGCTCTCAAAACTCAAATATCTGCCATTGTAATGAATGTATCGACATAAAATTTCATATGTGAATTCAATACCCCATAAGGACAACAATTTTTAATTTTCAGTGGAATCAGAAGAAGGGAAGGGGGGGAGGGGGGGATCAAAGTGGGCTCAACTCAAAAACCCCAATAACTGACGATGTTTTAAATGTATCGACAAAAAATTTAGTATGTAGCTTTAGAGGCCCCTACGTAAGTCGATTGGTTTTGGAGGAGGAGCGAAATGTTAATTGATTAAATCGCATTGGGGAAGTACATTCTCGGTGATTCGTGTTTTTTTTTAATTTATGAAATTTTCGTGTGGTTGGGGAAATAAAAAACCTATGGTCAGGGATTTAACTCAAGATCCCTTTCAGAGTAGACTAGAAGGCTCCTCAACAGCATTTAATTTACCGTCAAAAACAGAAGCCAAAGGCAAAGAAAACAGAGGTACGAGTGTTAGGCGGGGTCAGACAGCGAGACAAGCAGGGTCGGAGAATTATAGAAAACATTGCCAGATTTGATTCAGATAAGAAGATAGGTGTAGATTAGCGGCATTAGGAGAAACGTGTGTACGAAACGCTGGATGAGTGAGGATAAGGGTTGAGAAAGCGCAACGGATGGGTCACTTTCTACTGTAGTAGCTCTGTCTATATCATATCATATGAGAGAGACATAGAGACACAAAGAAAGTGAATAAAGTAATAGTAATGTGCAACATACTGCAATAATGCACACTGATCCTTGCAACCTCTCAATTCACCTAGATAACTTGAGTAGATGGATTATCCGTCCTTGGTTGAGGAGTAGAGCAACTTTCTGAGGAAGGTTTAGGTTGGAGATGCACCGACCATTACTGCAATAATGCACACTGATCCTTGCAAAGAACCTCTCAATTCACCTAGATGACTTGAGTAGATGGATTATCCGTCCTTGGTTGAGGAGTAGAGCAACTTTCTGAGGAAGGTTTAGGTTGGAGATGCACCGACCATTACTGCAATAATGCACACTGATCCTTGCAAAGAACCTCTCAATTCACCTAGATGACTTGAGTAGATGGATTATCCGTCCTTGGTTGAGGAGTAGAGCAACTTTCTGAAGAAGGTTTAGGTTGGAGATGCACCGACCAGTACTGAGAATTTGGAGGAAAGAGATTAGGAATATTTTATCAATATCCCAATTTGATAATATAAATTTTAGTCACACTGACAAATTCTATGGTAGCTTTATTTGTCGCTCTCCCTCTGAAACCAATTTAATGATTTAGTTGAAAATCCATAACTTAGTGGTTATTGTGACTCGAGCCCGGGCTTTAACTACAAGATCATATCGCCTCACTCTGATGGACATGAGCCCGACTCTACTATGGGAGTCCTAAATGTTGCCTACCCTAACGAGTCCCTGACATCGTACAGGCCAATGCTTTAACGTCCAATCCGAACGACGGCTTGCTCAAGGTTTTTTCACCTCCCTGATAAAAAACCTAAGGGCACCAGCTGGGTTTCGAAACCGCGATTTTGAGCTCAGTGTAAACAAACACGCTACCTCTGGAGGTAATGGCGCCCTCAATATAAAAACTAATTTTTTTATTTTTATTTTGCCGTAACACTAATTGTAGTCCTATAAAGCCGGAGCGAGTATGTAGTAGTCTATTTATCTTCTTATTACAATTCTATTTTTGATTTGGTAATAAATTTAAATAGTTTGTTAACGTTTTCTATGTTATTAATGTTAGCTATTGTTTGAAGAAATGTGTTTGCATTGGATAGTAGCGTCTCATGTTGTCTCTGGTTGTCGTACTTTTTGCACTTAGTGAAAATGTGGACTACGTCCTCAGTCTCATCGCAGTGTTCACAGTTGGGGGATGGTTTTATTTTGATGAGATGTAAGTATTTGTTTGTTCTGGCATGTCCGGTCCTCAGTCGTGTCAAGTATATGATCTGTTTTCATAATTGGTATCTCGAAGTCGGAAAACATGAAATTGCGTTGAAAACTTGGCATCGAATTTCTGAGCGATTACATAACTTCCTCTATACTTGGTATAGCTGGGAAGTGAAACAAGAAAATGTTGATGTTGACGTCTCTGATGTCTTGATGACGGACTATAAAGTCTATGTAAATATTAGGACAGTCTGAGGCTCATTTGGCTGCTTTACACCGGAAAGTCATAAATATAGACAGTGAAGCACATCACACTTGACCTTAATTCAACAGCTTTCTGAAGGTTACCCTCTACCCTCATCACTTTTGACTTTCAAGTGGCTACCGGGTACCCTTTCTTCCTCCAACGGCGATCATCCTTCAAGATATGACTTCTTTTGTGAGGGGGGATTTTTCTACTTTCTAATAAATTGGACCTCTGTATCTCGAACATAGCAATGTTTTATTTTACAACCTTTACAACTCGATTATTTGAAACTTATTACCTCTATAGCTCGAAGAAAAATAAGTTACCGACTTTAAGAATTTGCCGACAATGTACCACCATTGTTTCTTAGAAAACAATTTAGGAGTATACAATAAATAGGATTACCAATTATCTAAAGCAAAAAAAAATTACTGACTTTTTTTAATACCTACATATACTATTACTAATTTAATACCTACATATATTATTTTTTATTTTAAGGCTGTTTTGAAATAATGTTGATTTATAATAAATATAAATATGTTTGTTACCTCTGTAACTTGAATTTTTATTTATTTCACCTCTCTAACTCAAAATTAGTTAGAATGAATCTTAACCTCTACAAGTCGAATCAAAATCCGCCTAAGTCGAAATCCTCCATAAGTCGAAAACTCTATAACTCTAATTTTTTGGCGTCTCCCTTGATGTTCGACTTATAGAGGTACTACTATATTAATTAATTTATTTCCTTACTTCCTCGTTGCTAAGGAAGCAGCAAGTACTTGCTGTCCATCTACAATAAATAAAGATAAAAGATTGTACATAGTATGTCCGTCTATTTGTGCGGGCATCACGCAAAACTTAAACAGTACATCAAGGAGGACCCAACTTAAGATACAGGCTACATGAAAATTTGAAATTTATATACGAAGAATAATTATCAAAGTGAAGAGTGAGTCCTTAAAGGTAAATCAAAATTTTGTTTACCAAAGATTACCGCTAAAGAGGAAAATGGCCGCCTATAGACAATATACAGGAGCAAAATGTGCTGTCTTCAATCAAATATGGAAATGTACAATTAAGAGTGGCTACGATATGAATTCCTTGTTAATTAAGCTAACAGCTGCTTCTCTGGGGACATGTCTATAGTAATTAAGTTCACTAGATGTTTCAGCCTGTCGGCTGATAGGCGAACTATACTTGAACAATTAAAAATTAAATAATAAAAATAAATACATTTTCTAAGTCAAATTATTTTCAATTTTTTAAATTTATTATAAGACATATAACTTATCTTAATTAAAAAAAAAAAAAAATTGTTGCAATATACGTTCCCAGAAGGAATTAATCAATCAACATTTGGCTCCTCCTCCAAAACCAGTCGACCGTTTGCAATATTTAATAGTTGGCTTACATAGGTGCTCTTAAATCTTCTTACTAAATGTTGTGTCGATAAATTCATTACAACTGCAGTTATTAGATTTTTTGTGTTAAACCTCCCCCCTAATCACCCATTTTCCTTTGTCCGATTTGGCAGGAAATCAATAGTCGATACATTCATTCCATCGGAAATTATCGTGTTCACTCAGAGATACACAGACTAATTTTTTTTTTTTTTTTTTTTCATTTTTGGAAACTGGAGACCTCTAGGAAAATATGAAATTCCGTTGAAAACTCCGAATCGAATTTTTGATAATTTATATAACTTCCCTATACATAGCTGGGGAAGTAAATCAATAAAAAGATAAGTTATATCCTAACTATTCAAGTTTCGTTCGTCTTTATAATTCGGTCTACACGCAAACGGACTTAACTGCATAAGCTTGTAGACTAATAAACAGGACTAAACTTGAATAATTAGGATGCAACTTTTTCAAATCTGATTAAATGTTTTCTGGTTTTATTTCCAGGAGAAATCAGACTCCTTAATAAATTACGAAAGTATAGGAGACCCCATGAGAAAAATTCTAACGAAGTGTCATATAAACATTTATTATATGTTACATAAGCAGGTAAAGTAATATATCGTTGAACGCCACATAGCCTATATGCTATGGATGGTTTTTTAGTTATATTGGGAAAATTTCATTAATAACGATCCAGCCGTTTTTGAGTTATTAGTTTACAAAAAACCAAAAAAACACATGATGTTTGAATATAGTATACAGGGTGGCCCAGATAAGCGGGTCCACAAGTGAAATAACTCCTAAACGGTTAGAGATATCAAAATTGTGCATATGACTAAAGTTGTAGCACTCGCCAAGAGCTATATTATGGCGTCCTCGAAAAGACAAAAATGACCCTTTTAATGGCTCAAACAGCCCTTCGAAGGGCGAGGTTCCCTTTTGACCCTTAAGTTTCATTACATTTTATTAAAGTACTCAAGAAACAAGGAATAACTATGCAAACAGATTTTTGATACGTCAAGTAGTTCTCGGAAAAAAAACGTTTAAAGTTGCACATTTTACTTATTCTGAAGTTATTAAATCCAACTAACTTCAGAATAAGAAAAACGTGCAACTTTAAACGTTTTTGTTCCGAGAACTACTTGACGTATCAAAAATCTGTTTGCACAGTTCTTCCTTGTTTCTTTAGTACTTTAATAAAATGTAATTAAACTTAAGGGTCAAAAGGGAACCCCGCCCTTCGAAGGGCTATTTGAGCCATTAAAGGGTCATTTTTGTCTTTTCGAGGACGCCATAGTATAGCTCTCGGCGAGTGCTACAACTTTAGTCCTTTGCACAATTTTGATATCTCTAACCATTTAGGAGTTATTTCACTTGTGGTCCCGCTTATCTGGGCCACCCTGTATATATATTATTACTAGTTAGTTATTGTGACTCATTTCGCGCGCTCTTTCGTCACTCTGGTGGACATGAGCCCGACTCTACTGTGGGAGTCCTAAATTTTGCCTACCCTAAATTTTTATTCACCTAAGGCAGGGATCTTTAACGAGTACCTGACATCGTACAGGCTCGGTACCATCGCTTAACGTCCCATCCGAAGGACGGCATGCTTAAGTTTATATTACCTCCCAGATAAAATAAACTAAGGGCCTTTGCCGGGTTTCGAACCCACGATCTTGAGCTCAGAAGGCACCGGCGCCCTCTTATATATATATTATATATAAGTTAACATTCTCAACTGTTTTTCATTCCTCCATACATTTCCTTACTTATTATTATTCATATACTTAATTGATGTCGACCACATTTTTCCCTTGAAGTTTCATCAAGATACTCCTGTAAATATATTACATATTCACTTTTTCAATCTTTATTTCCTTTTTTTTATTTTCAGCCTGAATACAAATTGCAAAAATTATAAATATTTAAAGAAAAAAATGATAAAATAAGGAAAATGATTCAATATAATATTCATGCTTTCTAATTGCCATAAAAAAATGTAGGTTACACTTCTGTAGAACTTTTTCTCTCTTGACTTTTCAACATTTATGAGGAAGTCCGGTGAGATAAGAAGAAAAAAAAAATTATAGCAGAAATTATCTTAGTTATCTCAAAAAATGTAGGAAGAATGACTACTCAAGATTTTCTTAAAGAAGACAGGCACATTTTTTTTTTTCTTCCAGAAAAAGAGGAGGGAGAATTATCATATATTGGAATATTACATCCTCCATTATATGCAGTACAGAGGAAAGTTTGTAATTGGCAAAAAATTCTATACTCATTTTTTTTTCAAAACTGGTCCATCTAAACCCAAAAAATTAAAACCGTTAAAAAAATTCGATGTACCTACTTCCCCATCTCCCCTTCAGTTAAAATCCAAAGGGATTTTTACGGTGGGAGGGGGGGGGGGGGGGGGGGGGGAGAGAGAAAGAGAGAGAGAGAACTTCTGTATATCCCCCATGTTGAGCCCCTTTTGACCGATCCGACTGATATTATATTATTAATATTAACATGTAATATTTCGTATCGATACATACATTACATTCGCACTTATTAGGATTTTTGAGTAATAATTTCTAGCTAAATCGATGAAAAGGAAGAGGGTGATTAGTGAGGGGCTTAACTTAAAAATCCTAAAAACTACCAATGTGATAATTGTATCTAAATGGTATTTTATAAGTTGATCTAGAAATCTATAACTTGCCAAAAGGGAACGGTGGAGAAGGGGAGGTTTGGCAAAAACCCTAATAACTGCTGATGTAATAAATATAACAAATTAAAATATACAAAATGTTATATAATGTCTGAAAAGTTCCTAAGTAAGACACTTATTGATTTTTGATTTCCAGTCAAAAAGGTTGAAGAGAAGGGTTCAGGACGAGAGCAAAAGCGGGGAAGTATATTGCCGGTACATACCTAAGTACATACCTTTTACACGGAAACGGAATATTATTCTCATTGTTCAAAAAGAATAAAATAACAACAATAAAAAAAAAATCGTGTTTCATATCCAAAAAACATTATTTGATAAAAAGATTTCATTTTTATTTTTTGGGCAGAGTTCCTCCACACCTTAAAGGTCAGTCGAATGTACGTTATTGTTTCATTTATAATTTTTTATTTATTTAGACTTATTTATATACCTATTCATTTATAAATAATTAATCTATATTTTTTTTTTCATATATTGTCCCGAAACATCGTTGACCCGAAGAGTTTTTTTGAAAAATAGTTATCTTAATTTTTATTAAATTGAAAAATGTATCTACTTATTATAAACGTATCTTGTATTGATTTGTTTATACACTCATATATTTTTAAGTATTTATTTGATCAGTTTTTATTAATTTAATTTTACTTTTTTTTAATAGTTTTGTTATTACTGCTAATCATAGGTGTGTTAGGCTCAAGTAGTTATAAATCTATATCTTAACACGTTGACGCCAACGTGGTACACCGGTGGCGCACTCCAAGTTTTACTGATATCCGTCGGTGGCCACCGGTGGTACACTGGTCAATATAGTTTCCATGTATTCTAAATTCTTACGATTTAAACAGAGGGCTTACGATATTGGGCATACGGCTGTAGAAATGGTTAATGTTGTTAGGTGTACCTACCACCGGTGGCGCACTCGGTCATAAATGTGATAGTTACAGGCGTAAAGGTAAGAAAAAAAAATCATCGGTATAGATAATAGAAGCATTAATTTTACAAAAGTTACAACTTTATATCATAACACAAAAAAAAAAATTCAGGCCCCACTGTTGGATCACCTGGATTTACTGTCGTCGTCAACGTGTTAATGTATGAATTCTTTTGACGTATCCTATTACCATGTATTGGTTTAATAGAAATAAATGTATTTATTATTATTTTAGCAAAGAGGGAGTCATTATATGAGTAGAAAAAAAATTGAAAATAGAAATGGGAGGAGAGGGGGGGGGGGGGGGGGGCGCTTTCTTTTAGTTACACGCCACTTTTATCTGGAAACTAAATATATATATATCCAAGGCTAACTAACAGAGTAATTCTATATACGTTGAGGTAAACCAGCTCTCATAACATAGCTGTTCTAAATTATATTTATGTCAGAACAAGGCACTCAAATCTCAATCTCCTTCTTTCTGAGGATAATCCAATTTTTTTAATTATCTTCTCTAGAGTCTGCACTGAAAAAGAAAAGTTTGAAATTCAATTTTCTAATAGAGGGAAGAACTCTCTCTCTCTCTTTTCAAGTTTCATAATGGCCAACTTTTCCAATTAGGCCTTTTTCCTCATTTCTCATTTTCCTTAGTACTATTTTCTTATGGTTAAAATTTTTTATTTATGTTGAATTATTTAATTGTTAAGGATCCATCTAAGGGGATCTAGGCCTGACTCTAGGGGAGTTTCCTCTCAACTATCAATTGTTTTATCAGTATTTTCGGCAAAAATAGTTCAATGACCACAGACAAAAAAACTTTACACATGTATTTTATAAAAAGACGTGTGGCGAAGCTTAGTTGGACAAAATACTTGAATTAGTTCTACAATAGGCCAGTACATATCGCTGGAATCTGGAGAGTGTTTTGTCCCCCTGTCAGGGAATTTGTTCAAACTTGTTCAGGATGTATTGTAAGTGCTCGATGGTCAATCAACACATGAATTCTTATTGGTCATACAATATTCTGGAATTCGTTATTTTGATCTAAAATAATCTTTTAGATAAATAACAACAATAAAAAAAAGTTGTAAACATCAAATGTCATTAAATCGGTTTTTCGGAAATGATCTAATTTTTAATTATGCGTAAAAAATACGATCTGATATTACTTACAAGGGATGCCAAGAATGTCAACAAAGCCCCCTAAGGATACCTATCGTAATGAATGTCAAAGCCCTATAAGGATGACGCCTATTAATTTGGGGACTCAACTCAAAAATCCCAAACCGATGTAATGAATATGTCGACAAAAAAATTAGATTCAGAAGCCACTAAGAAACGACAAATATTGAGTATTAGCCCAAACGGTCGGTTTTAGACGGAGAGCGATAACATAATTAATTAATTCTTGCTGGGGAAGTACATAGTCGGTGATCCCACAACTGTTTTAATTTTTTTTTGTCATGTCTAAATAGAATAGAATAAATAAAACATGGCTTGGTTGAAATGTATTCTCAATACTCATTGCCATGTCAGACGAAGCTTGCCAAGTTTCCGTTCTGAAGACATCATCAACAGATCTTTCATGTCTGCATGCCTCAAAGTCCAAACCAAAGATAATAATATCAGAGTAATTATTTGAAAGAAGGAACCAGGAACCTATCATTTGCAAGAAGTGAACCCAACCGGAACGGAAATTAAGACACTGTGAACGAGAAAATTGTCCTCAACTCCTCGACTGGAAAAACTTCGACTTTCGCTTTGCCGGGGAGTCGTTGGGAAAATAGGGGATTTTTTTTTTTTCTATTCAGAAGAACTGATGATTAGGGAAATTACAGCTTTTCAAGTCTATAGATCCTGTCTTTACTCCATTATAGTACCGTTTCGCGGGAAAAAAAAAAAAAAAAAAATGTTCAGCACAAGTTAATTCGATTCAGGGGTTTCACAGAATAAAAAGTAGAGCTAAGCTTACTTTCTTTATAATTCACCAGCTATAAGTATAGGGGAAGTTATGTAATCAGTCAGAAATTCGATGTTGAGTTTTCAACGGAATTTCATGTTTTCCAACCTCACGATCTCAAACATTTTTTAAAAAGTGTCTGTCTGTGAGCACGATAACTCCCGATAGAGTGAACCTATCCACAAAATATTTTATATGTTCATCCAGAATCCCGTAAGAGCTTTGAATTTTCAGCTGAGTCGGCCGAAGAGAAGTGGGACGTCAGAGGGAGACATCAAGAGTTTCTTATTTCATCTCCCCAGCTATAAGTATAGGAGAAGTTATGTAATCGGTCAGAAATTCGATGTTGAATTTTAAAGAAATTTCATGTTTTCCAATCTCTAGATAAGAAATATGAAAAAAAAGTTTATCTGTGTGTCTATAATCACGAAAATTCCCACTAGAAATGTATCAATATCAAACTTTATATTGTTATCCAGAATCCTCTGAGGACGACATCTATACATTTTCAGCTAAATCGGCAATAGGAAAGAGAGGGGGGGAGGCTTAACTCAAATATCCCAATAACTGCCCATGTAATGGCAGTATCAACATAAAAACTCATATTTAAATTCAAAAGAAGGGGGCTCGACTCAAAAATCCTCAAATCTACAATAACTGCCAATGTAATGAATGAATGTATCGACACAAAATTTAGTATGAGAGTTAAGAAGCTCCGCTAAAAGTCAACCTATAGATTTTTAATCCAAAAAATCGATTGGTTTTGAAAGGAGAAAAACTGAATTGATGAATTCGTTTTGGGTAAGTGCATTACAGAATTTCATAACATTCTCTGTGGAGAAGACAAAACACATAGACCCAGAATGAAGAGGACCTCTTTTCAAAGGAAGGAAGAAGAGAATCTAGTAAAGGAAAAACTAATGAAAGAAATTGTTATAAATAATAAAATAGAAGAGCTTTTGAGCTCATTTGAATAAATTTCATTGAAATTCGGGAGGGTTTTTCAGAAGGATGAAGAATACGAGTACTGAGGAATATTTTTTTGAAAAACTCCCCTATTCATTTGAATGCATAAAGAGAGAGATACAATTTTTACAGGAAAGCTAATAAGGCTGTTGGTTAACTTGCTACATAAGCAGATCATTATAGATGATCCCACTCCGGTTCCCTTTATGTATTATATTTCCATTTTTGCGTTATTATTGCTTTTTGTGCCATTGTCATTTCGCACATTATCAGTGACAGACAGCGTTTACAGGAGAGTTATATATATATATATATATATATATAGTCGACTCTCGATATAACGTCACTCGAAATGACGAAAAACTCGATAATACAAATTGAAACCCTGGTCCCTTGACAAAAACTCGAAATAGCGAAAAAACAAAAAAATGCATTTCTGTTCACTTAGTATAAGGAACCGATTTTTAAGGTATGTTGGTGTAAAAGAAGAGTAGTGTTACGAAGTATGAACGAATAAACGCGCTGTATTAACAAAAATGATAATCCATTGCCAAATGTACAATTTGCTTTTTATTTATCCCAGCAGAAAATTTTATTAGATTTGAAAATTAACTTTGTGCATTTGAATCAGTAAATTCCGTAGAAAACCACACACAAAATTTGAGAGCAGACAGAAAGGTTGGTTACAAAAATCTAGTACTGGTCCAATATAGGCAACCCTACCCTATATATGTATATAGTTAGTTATTATGACAAGGTCATATCACCTACTACCAGACCGCTCTTTAGTTGCTCTGGTGGACATGAGCCTGACTCAACTATGGGAGTCCTAAATTTTGTCTACCCTAAATTTTTATTCACCTAGGGCAGGGGTCTTTAACGAGTACCTAACATCGTACAGGCTCGGTATCATGGCTTAACGTCTCATCCGAAGGACTACGTGCTCAACTGGGAGGTAAAATAAACTAAGGGCCTCGGCAAGCACGCGTACCACTAAGCTACCGGCGCTCTCTCTATTTATATAATTCTCCTGTAAACGCTGTCTGTAACTGATAATGTACGAAATGATAATGGTCTAAAAAGCGATAATAACGAAAATATGGAAATAGAATACATAAAACATATTTTGATAATATAGAAATGTTGTTTTCTTAAATTGTATAAATTAACTCTTCTAATTCAATTATAAGTTTCACCTGTACATCCTATGTATAAAAAAAAATTAACCTAGTAAATTTGAGTCTTAATGCTAGCAAACAAAATAAGTTTCACTTTGAACAGCATTAGACCAACTTGTCAAAATCGTAGGGCAGCTAAATTTGAACAAAATGAAGAATGTATTTTTTTTTTCATGATCAATATTTACTAATGAATGACTTTCTAGGTTTTTTTTTTAGGTCAGAGACCAAAGAAAAAACCTTATAGTTCCGGTCGTGTGTCTGTGGTTAGCCTGTAATAGCTCCCAAAAAAAAAATTGTAACCACTTGAAACACGTAATTGGTCTTAGTGTCAAATATGAACAGAAGAACATAATGACCGGTAACAGAAACGTTTTTCGCGCCGAGCGATGTCAATATAATTACTTGGTGAAAATCAAAATCTTTTTCAACAAAGTTGTGTAGGTATATATAATTGTTGGTAAAAATCTGGGAGGGAAAAAAAGTCGTCGATGAATCAGCGGTAATGCTCTTCCTCACAACGAATTTATCAATTAAGTTTCAAAACCAATCGCCTGTTTGAGCTAAAAATTAATTGTTGACATACATAGGATCTTCTGTGAATACTTACATTAAATTTTGTGTCAATACATTCAGTAGATCGGCAGTTAATAGGGCCAACTCCGCAGAATATTAATAGGTGTCGTCCTTATGGGTTTTTTGATACACATATACAAAATTTCGCTTTTGGAATGGGGGATAGAAAACATAAAATTCCAAATTCCAGAGAAAACTAAACATAGAATTTGTGATCGATTACATAACTTCCCCTATCTGTACTTCGTAGCAACAATGACCTAAAAAGCTATAATAACTTAAATAACTTTGCATTTTGTTCAAATTTAGCTGCCCTACGATTTTAAAACTTGGTCTAATGCTGTTCAAAGTAAAACTTATTTCGTTTGCTAGCATTAAGACTTAAATTTACTAGGTTAATTCTTTTTTATATATAGGTGAAACTTATAATTGAAATAGAAGAGTTAATTTATAAAATTTAAGAAAACAACATTTCTATATTATCAAAATATGTTTTATTTATTCTATTTCCATATTTTCGTTATTATGGAAGTAAAACAAATATACTTAATATGGTTATATCTTAAGATGGTAAGATTCGACATTTGTTTTGAAAAATTTGGAACAAATTGGGTTCGAGACTGGGAGAGAGAAGCGAACTTTTTCGACACCTCAGCGAAAAATGTTATATTTAAAGTGGCGAATCATATGGAAAGGATTAAACGTAGGTTTCAAATATTTTTTTTCATAATTTTGGTACATTAAAAGAAGAGCTGCAGCATCACAAACTCGTTGCTAGGGTCTACCTAGTCTTGTTTAATGGATTATACTTCAGTAGTGGAGCCATGGTGGCCATGCGGGCTAGAGCGTAGGGCTTTGGTTGCTTGGTCTCACCATGGTTTGCGGGTTCGAATCCCGTCTGGGAGTGAGTTTTATTTCGTAGATAGAACTCCCTCCCGGGGCCTAGATAAAAGTGGATGGCTAATGTGGTGTCTGCCGAGGCCAAAAAATAAAAAATTACTTCAGTAGTCAACTAAAGGGTTGAGGCGGTTGCAGCCTGCAGTCCAGGCTGTGAACGGTACTGTAGCCAGTCAGTCAGCTCTGAGTTCACTCACCAACCCAGTAGCAGACCCGAAATGATTTCCGCTTCCGTGACACTCAATCAAACTTAAAGAATAGTTCAAATGTCGTACCCAACTTGAATAGGGCTTTTGATACAAGAACGCCATGGTCGCATTACCTAATAGGTTATGTAGAAAAGAGATATTTACGACAAATGACAATTCTTATTTTTTGAAGAGATAGTTCCAAAGAGTTTCTATCACAGTTAATCAAGAGTTACAGAGGCAGAACTTGACGTTTTCTGGATCATTCTCGAGGTCGAAAATGTTAAAGACTACCCTAAACGGTAATAAGGAAGCAAAAATAGCTGTAATTTTGCGTTAAGAACAAGAATTTAGTTATAGTTATTAGACTAAATAATTTAATTAATTAATAAATAATATAGTTCACATTATTTTGTCCCACAGTAAAATTAACTTATACCTTGGGGTTTAACTACGTCATTTCGCCTACTACCAGAGGCTTTTTCGCCGTTTTTCGTAGACATGAGACCGACTAGGAGTCCTGAGTTTTACCTACCCAGGTTTTTATTTACCTAGAGTAGGCGTCTTTAACGAGTCCTGACATTGTACAGGCTCGGGACCATCCCTTAACGTCCCATCCTCAGGGCTTCAGCTGGGATTCGAACCCGCGATCTTAAGCTGAGTAAGCAAGCATGCTACCTCTGAGTTACCGGCGCCCTCGTTTTTTAAGTAGTACAATTTACATGAAATAACATATTTTGCAGGTTTTACGTCTTATAAAATGATTGAAAAAAAAAAATCTATGTTGTAAAACGTTCGTCGAAAAATTAGTAGTAAGCAGATGTTGTGGTTAGTTTAACCACATTTGTAGAGAAGACTGTCCTTCATGTGTCCGATGTCAGGTACTCGTTAAAGATCTCTGTTCTCGGTAATTAAATCTGAGTAGGCAAAATTTAGGAACACCATAGTAGTCGTTCTCCTGTGCAGCAGAGCGGCAAAAAGCCCACTGGTAGTAAGCGAGATGACCTCGTAGATGGAGCCCGGGCATGTAACGATAAAATAAACAAACCATTTTTATTTTTATGTACCAGATTATTTTACTAATATAAATTTTTTGGATTAAAAAAATATATATATATTTTAGCAACTAGTTCTAAATTATAAATGGATGGATACAATAATTAATAAGTTACCGAGCAATATGAAGGTAGATGGGTGGGGGATGGTTGGTGCAGGAGAGAGGACTGGAGACTCGCCCCGAGGGAGGTATGTCCACTAGCGTCCACCAACATGGTCCTACTTCACTGTGTCACGTCCTGCCGGGTACTGAGCTCCGGTCCCTTCCCTCTCTGTCACTTCTCCAGCCTCTAGCTGCTAGCCGCTACCCGCTAGCGCCTGACAGTCACTTCCCTCTCAGTAGATATACACTCCTGCTCTCTAACGGATACTCCTTCAACTCCATATGTACCAATGCGAATAACTTAAGGCGAAATGGGAGGACAGTTTAGTGTGTTTTTGAGATAAGATATGGCCAGTGCTGGATTACCCAATAGGCCGGACTAGGCCATGGCTTGGGGCCCCCGTCGATGAAGGGCCCCCGTAAAAATAGAAAATTATTATACTTATGTTAAATCGAAATTTCCATCAAAACCCAAGTTCACTCATTCTGAACTTTACGAAATTTTAATTCGAGATAATCTTGCAACTGTTTTTCCAAACGTTGAAATTGCTCTTCGCATTTTTTTAACGCTCATGATAACAAATTGTTCTGCAGAGCGCTCTTTTTCAAAATTAAAACGAATCAAAAGCGAGCAAAGAAGCATTTTGCATCAAGAACGACTAGACATGCTGAGTTTGATGTTCATTGAATCAGATTCGCCAAATTGATTTTGAAGACATCATCAATGATTTTAGCGACCTCAAGTGTAGAAAGAAAGATTTTTAAAGACAAATCTTATATCAACGTTTATATTATAAATTGATATTGTTTATAACATGTTTTTGTAATTTTAGTTCTGAAAAGAATAAATAGGTACTTTAACAAAAAATAAAATTTATTTCATGTTTATACCTTAGAAATAATATAAATCCATTGTTAAATGCATATAAATGCCTAAATAAACATTTCATTGCAGTTTGTAAAAAAAGGGGGGCCCCAAAAATTTTAAGGGCCTAGGGCCTCCTATTCGCTTAATCCGGCACTGGATATGGCACTACTTTCGGGGGTAAGTCACACTTCTTCCCAGAAGTCACTGATATAATTTATATTATAATAGAGAGCGCCTGTAGCTCAGTGGTATACGTGCATTCTTACTGAGTTCAAGTTCGCAGGTTCGAAACCCGACCGGGACTCTTAGCATATTTTAATCTGGGAGGTAAAATAAACTTAAGCATGCTGTACTTGGGATGGGACGTTAAGCAATGGTCCCGAGTCTGTACGATCTCAGGTACTCGTTAAGGACCCCTACCCTAGGTGAATAAAAATTTAGGGTAGGCAAAATTTAGTACTCCCGGAGTGGAGTCGGGCTCAAGTACACCAGGGTAAAAATAGCGCTCTGGTGTAGGCGATATGACCTTGAAGTTGAAAGCCAGGGCATGAGTCACAATAACTAACTATTGCTTATGCGACATTTTAATTAGGTATTAGATTTTTACAAAATCTGAGTTTATAGACAAGTGTAGAAGAAAATCGTGAATTAAACACACTTTTCAGATTATTTATTTTGGTTCAGTAGATCAAACCGAAACAGAAATATACGATTTCAAAGAAATAATTGCTGGCCGCCCACTACCATAAAACTACTTCTCTAATCTCATTTACCCCCAACGCGTCTGGGAGAATTTCCTGCCATAGATTGGATACATAGCCAAATACGAGCTTTCCTGTACAGTACTTACCTATATCAAAATACGACATTTTAATCTACATTTTTGACGATACTACCTTCTCTATCTGAAGGATGAAAGAAGTATGGTGCAGGTCGGAGCTGCCCTGAACTCTCCCTTAGTGTTGTTCGTGGGCTGTGTAACAACTAATATAGAACTTGAAAGTTTAGAGGAAGTGCAGAAACATACTTATGGGGCGGGGTATGCCTTAAGTTCAGAGATCGAAGGACCCGAAAAAGAGCAAAAACTGAAGGTAAGTTTCAGCAAATAAAGATTTAGAAGGAGAACAGAAACTTACGTTGAAGTTTGGGTGTAGTCTATAAAAACTCATAAACGCTGGAATGTCAGTAGAGAAGTTTCAACCAGATACAATGATAGTCAACCATAAGTAAAGATGAAACGTTGTTCTGGTTGGTTTTAAATATAGAATATAGGTGATTCTTGTTGCACCGATTCTTCATATTTTCTGAAAAAACCTTAATACAGCAATGTCTGTAGATAAGCATCAACCAGATACCATGATGGTCTTGCATAAATTAGGATATATATATAAGTATATTCTGGTTGGCCATAAACAAAATAGCCGAAAAAGAAGTATAGAATATAGGTGGTTTTTGTGGTACCGATTCTTCATATTTTCTGAAAAAAACATTAATACATCAGAGAGGTTTCCACCAGATGTTATGATAGTCAACCATAAGAAAACATGAAAATGTTTTATGGTTCTAAAGAAAATAAGCGAAGAAGAAATATAGAATATACGCCCTTTGGCACCGATTCTTGATATTTTCTTCAACAAGCTTAAGAAGCTACCCGTTGTGTATATTTACAGAGAGTCCTAAACTATGTACATATATTTTTTTAATGTGGTTTAAGACATCTGGCTCTTCGCCTAAATAGTCTGTACATCGTAAGTTGAGGCTTGACAGTTCAACAATTCTGTAAGCGAATGATCCGGCAAAGTGCCTGTTATCATGTCAGGTCTATGTTTGTGTGTTGCCACAGCCGTTGACAGGTTGAAAAAAGAGTTATAACTGGACAAGAAAACAATAACTATCTTTGGAAAACTGTGATAGCATTTGCGGACTTCTCTTAGAATTATCCTAAATAAAAATTTCTTTGTATGACTAATTTTAATTAGATAAATATTTGAATTTTCCATGCCTAAAAAAGGTTGATACAGCCATGTAGAAAATGTTTTTTAAAACGAAAAACATACAACTATGGCAACACTGTTTTGATGGAACATTACGCGCGGTTTTAGTTAAATGGCAGTGTATGAATGTTTTACAAAACATTGCTTTGTTAGGAAATTGAAATATTTCTAGTTTTACATGGGTTAGTGCACTAGTTCCTGTTCTAATTATTTTTTAAATATACAGCCATGAATGAAGATTTACACAAATTATTATCCGAATTAGAGACAGTAAATAAGGTAAATCCCTACTAAAATAAATGTATATTTTGGTTAACTCCCAGCCATTATTTAATTAGCCATTAATTTTTCTGTAGTCTTACAGTCGAGCAACAAACAAAATCAAGGAGCAAGAAAGAAAAATTTCACTGCTAAAAGATGAAATAAAGATTGCCAGGGACAATGAGCAAATACTTAGAAATCAATTGAACCGTAAACAGCTAAATCTAAAAAATCTGCTTGGAACTGTTCAAGAACTCTCACATATTAAAGGTAGTATAGAAGTATAAATTTGAATGATAGTTTTCGTTTAAATAAACAAATGAAAATCTCTCACTAGAACAAAAGTTGTATTTCTTTAGTAATATGTTAAGCCTATATAAGAAATGGAAATTGGGCATTTTAAGAGTTTACAATTTTTGTGGTGGTTGTTAGAAAATCAAGCTTAATTAAGCGTATATCATATATTGATGAGAAAATGAAAAAAACAATTCTTTTTATTTAGATTAAATAAGTAAACAATTTTGAGTTAGATAAAGTAAGGAAGAGGTTACCACAGTTTCTTTTTAATTGTTACCTATTAATTTTATATATTGGGGTTAGAATCAAAATGGTCCAAGTGACATTTTTGAAAATTTTTGTTGTGCATAATCGGGCACAAAAATGATAGTTCTGTTCAGGAAAAAATTTGTTTAAGTGAAATCCTAGCCAGTGCTGAGATCCATGGCAAATCACTTATAAATGCCATTTTGGTGACATGACCAAGTAACTTAAACATATCAATAGTGACATTGAAATTAAGATTTTTATGGTTTGCCAACAGCAACTTTCACCATAAAAGCAGAAGACAAAATATTTCTGGTTTCGATAAATTATAGATTTTTTAAATTAGTTAAGAACTTAATGCACAGTTTCTTCAAAGTTTTAAAAATGTCACTTGGACCACTTTGATTTTAACCCCGTCATATATTATTCGTTTTTCAGAAGAAAATCAAAAACTGATCAAAGAACAAAAGTCTTTACAAGAATTATTAGACCAAAAGAAACAGGTAATTAAACTTGACATTTTGGTTTTTGTGAAATATTTTCATTATATTTGTATGTGAAATTAATCGGTTGACATATTATTTTAGAAATTTCAAGATGAAAAGGATTCTTGGTCTCAAGAAAAAGAAGAGATTGAAAAAAATAAACAAGAAGAAATAGATAATGTGAAAAAATTCCGAAGTATGGAAGGTTCGTGGCAAATATATATTTTTTTGTTTGTTTTCGGGGTTCCTTATTCCAAATGGTAAAAATGGAACCCTTATAATCGCTCAATGGTCATCCGTCACAACAGTTGTATCTTGAAAAAATTTGAAATTGTGCTTATAAGTGGATAGGAGGTATGCACATGTTATCCCTGTAATTATTTAGTTTTTAAATGTTACTGATCCCTTTGAGTGGTATATCAAATGTAAGAGTTAGAACTGTAGAGTTCAGAAATGTATGGAAAAAAATTATTTAGTTCCACTTTTTTGTTCAAAATGATAGAAAAAGTTACATTTTTACCATATCCCCCCTCTATTTCGGAAGGTAGTCAGCTAGAGAAATCTGAAAAAATGTGGGGTGCAGAGTAAAAGAAACTTTTGAGGAAAACTAAATGAGATGTATTTATTGACGTTAAAAACATTCTTAAGGAGGCAATTTATTACTTTTCCTGACAATATTAACATCACACAGCCGTTGCGCAACACTATTGAAATATACAAAAAAAAAAAAATACAAATTGTCAATCTAGGCTATGTGGTGCCCAAAATTTATTATATTCTGAGGGGTTTGGGTAAGTTACACCGCAATACAAAGTCCGTGAATTATAGAAATATTTGGTTCAGAACATGAGTAACGTTTAAATAAACTATAGAAAGGAAATTTACCAAATGGCACTGATATTGTACGGAGCCTTCTGGAAGCTTCTTGAACTGTTTTTAATATACTTAACTCGAAATAAATGAATCTTCACGATGGGATATCAACAGTGTAACACAGTTTCACTCATTTGTGTGTTAAATTAAGGTTGATCTTTTTTTTTTTAATGATATTTCCTGTTTTAGTGCAATCATTGAACAGAGAAATAGCTCGTCTTCAAGAAGAAGATAAAACAATGTTAGAAAATATGCAAAATGAAGTAAAAAGAACTGATGAGAACTATAAAAGACAGTTATCACAAACAATATCCAACGTAAGTTTCAGTATCCATGAATCATTTTTACTAGTTATAGATTAGTATTTTGTAGATATAGGTCATTCCACGTCAACTCAATAAAGAGACCCTTAGAGAGCGCTGGTAGGTCAGAGGTACGTGCTTGTCTACTGAGCTCATGATCGCGGGTTCGAAACCCAGCCAAGGCCCTTCGGTTTTTATCTGGGAGGGGAAAAAACCTTGAGTCTTTCTCCGGGTGGGACGTTAAGCGATGGCTCCAGTCTGTAGGATGTCAGGTACTCGTTAAAGACCTAGGTGAATAAAAATGTAGGGTAAACATACTTTAGAACTCTCATAGTAGAGTCGAACTCATGTCCACCAGAGCAACGGAAGTATGCTCCGACATAGGCGATTTGACCTCGTAGTTGAAGCCTGGGCGTAAGTCAAAATAACTAGCTAACGATACTGTTATAGGTACACAATTTGAGTTTGTTTCCAAATAGCTGATCCTATAGGCACCAAAATCATTATGAATACGTTGGAAAAAAAAAACATTGAAAAAGGTTCGTGGACGGAAGAAAAGAAAATTCTACAGACATTCACATACGCACAACCGCCATGCGGAAAACTACTTATAAATATTATCTCGCACATTATTAGCAGATTTCCATTTCTTTAAGGAAACATGGATGTAAAATGATCTTAGCAAAATTAAACTAATTATTAATTCGTTATTTATTTTACAGTATGAAGAAAAACTAATAAAAATGAATGGAGATTTAGCCGCAGCACAGACAGAAATGAAAAATCTACGTCAGAGATGCGCATCTGGGATGAACATTTACAATAACGTAATATTTAATAATCATTACTGTCCGAATATCACCAATTATATTGTTTCTATTTATTCATATTATACTCTCTAGAAGTTTCGGCTATACGTTCCACATAGGAGTATTCATTCCTGTAAAAGTACATTCGGAATTTCATTACAATCGAACGAAAGGAGCTTTCAAAAACTTTTTTTTTAATGTCAATTTTTTTATTCAGTACGCTCTCAAACAGATCGAAAATTGCAATCATTCACTTCGAAGGTTTAATTCTAGTAAGTGAAACTGCAAAAATGCAATTTTATAGGACAGCTTTTTTTTTTACTTCTTGAGATTGTTCCCCAGTACGCTGGTTCTTACGTTTCTAATCGTTCGATCCGCGTGCAATACTAATACCGTAGGTGAATAAAAATGTAGGACTCCCACAGTACAGTCGAGCTCATGTCCACCAGTGACGAAAGAGCGCTCTGGTAGTAGGCGATATGACCTCGTAGTTAAAACCCGGGTATGAGTCATAATAACTAACTATAAATATACAGCAGATACCAAAAATGAAAATAAAGATATTCGGCTAAAAAATTGATATAATTTATATATCGCGAATGTCCGCGAGTCTCACATATATTACCATCCTCTTTGAAGATATCCGTTGTTGCAGGTCGACATGCACTATCCAAGAGCTGAGATGATTCAACCAAGTAGCAGAAGTACTCGGTACCAGCCTCTGCCCATCGTCACCACGGCCACCCAGATGTACACGGCTTCCTCACAACAGTTTGGCTCTGAGACGAACGTGTCTGTAGAAAACAATACTCCAAAGGATACCTCCAACGGAACTGAAGTGAATCTTGCAGGAGTACAGAAAAAAGTCAATTTTCCCGTTGCGAGAAAAAGAAAACTTTACACTCCTGTTAATGATATACTTTAAAATAATAAATTATTCATGTATTTATTTTATTCATTGTCCTAACGTCGAACCCTTCGATACATTATGCCGAAAATCATTATTGTAAGTAATTAAGAAATAAAGAAAAGCGTGTTTTTAAAATATTAAGTACTTCACAATATATATATAATAATGGGAGTGAGTACTTTCGGTATTGCTACCATCTTCAGCCACGACTTAACAAATACTGTTTTCACAGCATTCAAGCAGTTCTGTAGATGAAATTCAACAATTGAAGGACAATCTTTTAACCACTAAGGTATGGTTTGCTGTGCTGTGTGAACAAAATGTATGCAACAAGGTGCAGTACCAATGGTTCTATCGTAAAGGCAATTTTGGGAGTACATTTTGGGGCTGCTTTTATGAGAAGACGCATTTTAGACCATAAGGAGTATAAAATGAAAACAAAAAAATTGGGGGAGTACCTCATTATTAAAATTTAATATAAATTGACTTACCTCTAATTGACATATGAACAGCCTCAAAATCCCCTGCATTTGAGTACTTGTTACATTCGGACTATTGTAAAAATATACTAATTTTGTTTCATATTTTTCGCAATGTTCTTCCAGAGTGTCTCGGCTTCTCCGATGAAATTTTGGGACGACTCATGTAAACTGTTTCCGAAATATCAATTTGTGACACCATTGAAAGAGCATGGCCCGAATAAGGAGCATAAAAAAACCATAATTTATGTTTCTTGACATCTTTCAAGTGTTTTATTCTACAAGAACTTCATTTATGGAACATTTCAAAATACAGTTTTGCTATAATTTATTTTTATAAATATATTATACATTTTAAATATACCAGGGTATGAAACAAGCTGAAAAGACGGGGATGTCCCCTCCCCCTTCCCTCGAAACTGTAATTTTACTCTTCACAACATTGGCTAGGAAATATATGGTTGTCAATGCATACAAAATACTCATTAATTTTCAATTTTATTAAAATCTTGTAACATAAATAAACCATAAAAACTCAGAAGTTTACAAGCTTATAAAAATTGTTTGCATCCAAATATGTTTCTTAAACTTCTCTGTGATGTTCCAGTGTTGGTTGATTCCGGCATTTCTTCCAGAGTTCTTATTTTTTTTTTCCGACAATATTTCGGGACACTTACACATCCCTTCTTCCGGTCACTATGAACCAATGTGTGTCCCGAAATATTGTCGGAAAAAAAAAAAAAAATAAGAAGACCTCTGGAAGAAATGCCGGAATCAACCAACTGCATCCAAATATTCCTGCATGTAACGCGAAAGAGATCTTTGATAACAATTGACAAAGATAGACTTCGTCTTTGTTTTACATATCACGCTATATACTGTAATTTTGTTAACTAGTTACGTCCAGGTTCGCTACAGTTCCGTCTTTTCAGCTACACATGACTAAATACGTGTCTGTATAACAATGATCTGGTACACCTAATATGGACATCTCTGTGGGAATCCTGGTCTGCGGAGGAGGCCGAAAGAATGACAGGAAATTCTCCCAGGCGCGTTGGGGGGTTCTTATGATTAGAGTAATTTTTTGTGTCGCGTGCGGGCGGCAATTATTTCTTTGAAATCGTAGATTTCTGTTTGATCTGAACTCTGAAAAGTGTGTTTAATTCATGATTTTCTTCTACACTTGTCTATAAAGCTCAGATTTTGCAAAAATCTAATACATAATTAAAATGTCGCATAAGCAATAGTTTGTTATTGTGACACAATAACAAACTATTGCTTTAACGAGGTCATATCTCCTACCAGAGCGTTCGTTCGTCGCTCTGATCGACATGCCCACTTTACTAGGGGAGTATATTTTGCCTACCCTAAATTGGTATTCATCTAGCGTATGGTCTTCAACGAATTTCTGACATCGTACAGACTAGAGGGACGGTGTGCTCAAGGTTTTTCACCTTCCAGATAAAAAACCTAAGGGCCCCGGCCGGGCTTCAAAGGTACTACTAACCTGTTTTACTATGTTTTTATTAGAAAGGGGGGGAAAAAATAAGAAAAAGTACACATACATTTTTATTTGTAAGAAAGTATTTCAAACATTCGTAATACTTGACAAATGTAATAATTAGGAGTGGAAAATACCCCACACATTGAAGAAATTATAATATGAACTGTATAATATTCATTACAAGTAAAATATAATATTTAAATAAAACATAATAATAATTAAGGTCACTGTGTAACGGTGATATGTCACTATCATACAATACAGGCGATCATCGATAAATAGATGTATTACTCTTTTCGAGTCGTAAGTAAAATAATTCAGGGCGGAAGAACAATTTTGAACTCCTATTTCTCAAAAATAAAAATATGAAATAAATTGTTAGGCAGTTTTTTTCCCCCATTTCAAATGAATGACACATGTTTTCTTGCAAGTCTGCCTAACGTAAAGTGATTGAATCCCGCACCTGCCTTGACTTCAATAAGGGGTGTAGGAGATCCATTCAGAAAATTTATGGTACCCTGACGTACGTCAAACTGGGAAGAAGAGGGATGAACTCAGTAAAAAAAAGTATGATTTTCAAATATAGCGAAGAGTAGTAGTAGTGCATGAGGTGAAACTTGAAGGAAGATTAGTTTCGGATAGACGAAGATGAAAAAGGAAGGCAATCTCACATGTTTCACAAAACATCAGCCACTTTCTCTTTATAAGACAAATCTGACTATTTGTAATTGATCAATGTTCTTGGAGAAGTTAGTAGAAGCTCGGCTGACTTATCTCAAGAATGAAGTTTCATCTCATGGACGTTAACAAAATTGAGTAAGATATTCAATTTACTTTTAAAATATAATATATGATAGGTATTTATTTTTTTATAAATAAAACTACTTTTTAATTAAGTAAATACTCAAATTTCAACATGCACAATAGAAAAATAATTATTATTTGATAATGATTATACACCCAATTTCAATGGCACAACACATTTAGGAAATATTTAAGTCTTGAAAGTCCATAGTTAGTAGGAGTAAATGCACTTATTCTTAGTGAATATAGAAACATTAGTGAACAGTGCAACAGGATAACCAAGTTAAACAACATACAATTATATTAACTTACTAATAACAATAATATATTCTTATATTAAATATTCAAATGCAAGCATGTGTTTGTTATTTTAGTTAACACTTTGCGTCAAAAGCAGGATTCATTCCAATGAATGATAAGTACCGGAAAGAACTACTTTCGACCGGTACAGAAAAACAGTGCAGTCTTGGTTAGTGTGGTTAACACATAAATATTCAAGCAATCAGAAATGTGTACAAAATACAGTTTAAATATATTGCCCATATTCATTCTTGTTCATAAATTCAATATTAAAAAAAGTATGTATATGGTTAAACATGGAATAAAGTAAGCTTCCTATTTGGGTGTTTGGAACTACAAATGCAAATAGCTCGATAAGACTATGATAAACTCTTAAATAACACGTTTCCTGTGTTTACACACAGAAACTGACATATGGTTAGTTATTGTAACTCATGCCCGGGCTCTAAGTGACATCGTACAGGCTCAGGCTCGGGACCCATCCGAAGGACGGCGTGCCTTGAGCTCAGAAGGGAAGCATGCTACCTCTGAGCAGAAGATGTGGTCTCATGAGCCTACATTTTCTTAGAAAGAGTACTATAAAAGAAAATAATTCATGTTTTTGAAGACAAGAGTTTGAAAATCTTCGAAAAAAAAAAAAAATAGAAGAATCTTTACGCAAAAAGCCTACGGACCAAAATCTGCACTTAGCCAAAATAATTTTTAAATTTAGAGTATAGAATAATAAAATGGAGTAAAAACTATTCATAAAGAGGTAAAAAGTAATTTAATAATTCCTTAAAAATTAAAATTGACGAAGTACAATTGAACTCATTTTCCTTCCGAGCTTATCAACTACATTATAAAAAAAGATAAATTATTGTTCAAAAAAATACATGATAATCTTCATTGGATTTTCAACTTCCTCACTATTTGGATAATTTATCTATAATTAGACGTCTATTATTGCAAAAGGAAAAACTAATAACTACTATTTTTTCTAAACTACATAAGAACTAAAAACAAAAGCAATTAAGTACAATCTAATACTACAAACCAACAAATTGATTACACAATACAAATTATTTTTAATATTGATACTAATTAAGGTGTCCTTGCACGAAACTGAATCAAATGTACAACACAAAAACACAATCAACTCGATTTATTTGAAGTCTTTAGTTTTTAAAGAGGTGTTGCAGTTGTGCATTTTGTGCGGCGCAATCAGCAGGAGTTTTCCCGTGTTGGTCCGGAATATATGCAGCACCTGGTGCTGCCTCCAGAAGAAGTGAAATTGTTCTCAAATCGCCTGAAAAGAAAAAAAACAATATTTAAACTTAAAACATGAAAACGACCGCGCGCATGGAGTTACTGGTCCATGGTTTAGCTACATGGGTCAAAATTCAAAAATAGTATTCTCCAAGATTTATCGAATTTAGGATACTTAGTGTAAAATTAGAAACGGTGGCAAAACTGCTAGAGTTGGAAGAAAGGACCAACTTTTGCCTTCATATTTTCTGGTCTCACGTCGTTATTTCAAAGAATAAAAATAAAGAAAAAATATATTCTGATTCTACGCATCATATCCCACTCAAATCCATAAAACAAAAAAAAAACTTTTTTAACGTATCTCCTCTATTGGCACCTCTCTTCAAGATGAAATCTTGACGTACACAAGTTACAACACATCGAAGATTGCCTTAGATTTCTTGCCTCTCCTCTTATGGCCACGGAAAAATAAATATATATACAATGGGGAGTGTATATTATTATTATTATTTTATCCCTGAAGTTAAGCCATACTTCTGGACATTTCTGAGAGGAAAAAAAAAGGCTATATTGAAAAATAATATTTTATGTGTAAATACTCAACCCTGCAAGTAACAAATATAAACAACATTAGAGAGAATTGTGATCAGATCACACACTGAAGGGTTTGGTAGGCGAACATTGCGTTAAATATACATTTAATAATTACATAATTCTGAAATATAGTTTCTGCCTATGCCAATGCAGTCATGAAAATTCAATAGTTTCAAACCTAGTTCATCCCACGTATATTGATTGGATAGTAAAAGAAACGCTGGCCACCACAGCTAGTATGCGCCGACCAACGGTAGGGCCCCTAGCTAGTAGTGTGATGCAACTTATTTTGCTAATATTATCCTATATAATAACTATAATTTATAACTGCCACTAGAGTATTATACGAGTTTGTGAAATATAAAAAAGTATTATTTTCCTCAAAATGTTTATATACCTCTAAGTACTAATGAGTGAGCTTATAGACTTTTTTCTAATATTTTCTTTGCCACTTGATTTTTTGGTGGGTCTACATATCATACATTAACTTGCACCAAAGTTTCAGATAGCTTCAATACTTTTGACAAGACATGGGAGAGACGGTACGTACTGACGTTGAATAGGGATACAAGAACGGTCTTCGGCCAAAGGAAGCCTACAAAGAAAATGTACCTTTTTCAACAGCTCTATGCAGAGGAACCCGACCATCGAAGTCTTGACTCATAGCATCCCCACCTGAACCGAGAAGAAGTTGCACAGTTTCAGCAACTCCTAAACAGGGTCAAATGTCAATATATTTCAGTCTTAATGAACAAAAAAAAAAAGTTCTGGTTTCATCAGTCACGACTAGGGCTGTCATTTATATGCATTTACTTTTCTATTAACTTCAGCATCCTGTTTAAACATTATCTTTACGTTTTGGCCCATGTAGAATCGCTAAAAATACATATTTTTGCATATCGTTCAGTTCAGTTTTAAACGTTTGGGTAAAAACAAGTGGAGGTGGTCAGCGAAGAGTCAGGGGTTGAATTGAGCCCAATGGATATTGGGGTTTTCAATTATGCGCCAGTTACTTCAATTGATGTGTAGCGCTCATTCAGCAGATACAAAGCAATTTTGAGGCCAGACAGGCGACCCTTTTTGTTTGAAAATTTAAAAATGTTATTGTGTTTACTTGTAACGTAACATTTTTTTCTCTGTTCAAATAATTTTTTATACCACTATATTTTTTAGCTTATATATTTTTTATTTAATAAATTTCTTGTCTATAAGGATTTTCTATTACTTCTGAATTTTATTTTATTCTATAGGTACTTTTTTCCTTTGCAGCCTTTCGCATATTTTTAGTTTTTAATTGCATATTTTGCCAAATATAGTAGTTTTTATTGCTATGCTAATCACAGTACTAGTCATTACTGTACAATAAATAAATGAAACAAACTTCTTTTTTGAAATATTGTTTATTGCAGAAAAAAAATGTATACAAAAAATTACGGTTTCGGTATTACACCATCGTCAGGTTTAATTATAAATATACTAAGTACAGCGTTAAACGTCTGTACGTCCCAACCCTACTAAAAACTATTGAAGCTAACTGAAACTTAAAAGGAAGTTAAAGAGAGATATTGTGTACTTCATAACTAACCCTGACAATGATCTAACACAGAAACGTAGGTTTTTATAAATTATTTTGTGGAATAGTCAATATTTCAAAAAATAAGTTTGTTTTATTCATTACGAATTTTCACAATACGTCTATTTAGAAGTCGCATGATAAACTGGCCTATTATATACACAGCTGTTTAAATTGAAAATATTCTGTAAGGACTTTGATAAACCTCAGAAAAAGGTTTCCTATAAGTCTATATCTATAAATGGAATTCAAATAATGGTAATGGTACATTTTAACTTAAAACAACACACTCGTTACAACTAGGTTTTTCTTAAATTTTTTCATTGGTTTAATATTTCCCAAGATCGATTTTCAGCCATAATACAGAGAAAAAAGATGTTATAAACACGTTTTCCTCTTAATGCTGTTTATAATGAAGTATACTTTCTATGAAAGAATACAATCTAAAAATGGTCTACTGTGATTAGAAAAGTTATAAATGGGTTGTATAGCACTCCAGGCCGAAATTATAATTCGGAGTTAGATACATTTGGAGTTGGAAATTACGTTGGAGAGTGCATGCGTTCAGAAAAAAATGTTTTGGACAATTAGAAGTCAAACAATTTCAGTTTATGGATTTTTTTTCAATTGTTATCCAAGAACTAACATCTTTGCAAATTTGGTCTATAAAGCTCCAGCAGTTTGGGCATTAGAAGAGCCACTTTTTGCGTTCCGTCTAGGTAAAGTGTACCTGCCAAGGCAGCTCTATGAAGTGGTGTTGTGCCCCCAGCTCGTGTTCTCTTATTGAGAGAGGCTCCGGAGGCTATCAACTTTCTGCAGACGGCCAAGTGACCAGCCCGAGCTGCGTAATGAAGAGCTGTGTAGCCACTCTTATCTTCGAGGTCGACAGCTGTCTTCTCCAGCAGCATACTGAGTCGAGGTAAGTCGTCATTCAGCGCTGAACAATCAAACAAACAAGTCAATCAGGATATGACGAGAAATAATTAATAAATTACTCATCTTTGGTTTGCCTATACATGTTGAAGTACCTTAATTAGTGTATTTATAAAAAAAAAACTTTTAAGAAGCTCATAACTTAAAGTGACCGTCATTATATTTTTAGAAATTAGAAAATACAGGAAAACATTACATTTTACTTAAATTAATGTTAGTATTTTTCAATTATTAATTTATTTTATGCCAGAGAAAATTAAATACAACAGACAAATTTCAACATGTACAACTTCTGCTGAAAAATATAGAATTTGCACACTAGATTGAACTCACATAAAAACCAGAATTTAAATAATTTTATATCAATGTAAGACAGGCTTGCACAATCTTTTTTAGTACCTAGGGTCATTTTATTAATAAAGTCGCAAGCACATTTTCTAATTCAAGTATTCGCGAGAACATATTTTAAATCTTGAGCACACACATATTGCCAGTGTTTTTGTTAATTATTACAGTATTGCAAGCACATTTTTAAATATCGCAACATATCTTTCACATCCCAAGCACACGTTTGACCAGAGAAGTTTTGTTAAATTTTTACAAATAAATAACAAATATAATTCATAAATAAAAATATAAAACTTCATAAATATATTTATGATACATATACATGTAATACATTTCATAATTTAGACTAAAAATCTTCAAATGAGTATGAATACAAGCAGTCGGTCTTCCAAATTTCAATCTTTTAAGTATTTAAGAGAAAGTTCCGAGCCGTAAACCATCAACAGCCCATTCTGTAACAAATGTAAAGGAGTAAAACATTAGCTGGTCGAAAGAATCAGTTCATCACCAACACTTAATAGTACAAATAAATTTGTCTCAATATTGCCATTTTTAGTTAAATAATCAAACTTAATAACTAAAATGTAACTAAAAATGGGCAGCATTAGAGTAAATTTAATTTAACTATTAAGTAGTGGTGATCACCTTTGTGACCAGTTACTTGAGATATTGCTCCATTTCTTTTGTTACAGAGTGGGCTGAAGAAGAGCTTAGGGATCGAAAGGTTCACTTAAATACTAAAAAAATTAAAATTTGGAGTAACAAATGTCTGCATTCATCTGAGATATCTTCCTCTCCTCCTCTCAACACAAACATAATGGCATAAGCCAACTGTAAAATTCATGCCAATGAAACTAATTTATCCAAACAGATTCCTTTCGAATCTCTGTCGATATCAAAGAAAGCTGCAAATATTTTATCTCTACAGCTATAAATCAATCGTCAAGCATGAAATGAGACACCAACCTGCGGACCAGATTCCTCTTTCAAACTCCATTTCGTCCAAAGTCTGACAGACCGAAGAAACAGCCGGTTTGTGATGACCACAGCATGTCTTTTCCATTTTACTCCTCATCAATTGAACTTTCAGACAAATCCCTGAAAAACAATAAAATAAAACAGTATTTATATCTGAATAACTTGGAACCGCCTCGTGACATATTTCTATTACAAATACTAAAGCTTGCCCAATCTTTTTGATGTCCCATTACGTTACTTTTGTGATGTGTATGCTTTCAATATTTTCTAGGAGTCACTCAATATTGGGTATATCTTTAGCAGCACCCCTGAAGAATAATGGATACATTTTTCACAATAAAAGACAGATAGGGAACGACATAAGCATACTTCCCGTAAGTCCGGGTACGCCTTGACTCAACATGGGTACAGCCTAATCACTGTACGTTCCAAAATATTATCAGGTCATGGTGATTTAGACTCCAAGCTGTTCTTCTTTTACAGGAAGAACACCCCGAACTGTTTGTGCGGCGGTATCGAGACTTGGTCCGGTGTACGACCAAGCTAGGGTGGAGTTGATTCATGGGACAAGATCGTATTTGGGACAGGATCTACGGCTGAAGCTGACGGAAACAGACTACCCGATGTTCTGCCGTTTCGTCGGCTCCTGGCGGGAGATGGGCTGGGGACGATCGGCGCAATTGTTCCACCGATGGCCTATCCCAGTCCCTCAGGAACCCCTTGTTCCCCAACCTTTTCTCCCCACGTTTGACTGGGTGATAATGCATCAATGCAAGGCGCAGCCTTCTTTAGAACTGAATTGACACACAGTAGGCAAGACACCAGTGTTCCGAGGAATCTTAAATAAATATATCCTTATTCAAGCGCGCTCTCTCTCTCTCTTCTACTCTCAGGCACCTTTTCTAAGCCCGTTTCGCACTATCATAGGTATCACAAATAAATTACTGGGTGAGCTCGTGAGTATATTCAGGGACCCCTCTAAACACAATGCTCTACAGTGGGAATCCTAAATTTTGCTTACCTAAACTTAAATTACAGTAGGGATATTTAACGAGTAAACGCCCCCTCCGAAGGACGGTATGCACAAGGTTTTGTAACCTCCCAGACAAAAACCGGATTTGAACCCACGTCCTTGGCATTGTAGGAAAGCACTCTACCGGCGCCTTCTTTGCACACTAAATTCCGTCATTCATTATGTGAAGCAGAGTGAATATTTATAATGAACTATCATTCATCGATGGTTGCAGTCAAAAAGTGCGAAGAAACTGTATCAATGAAAACTGATCCAGAAACAAGAAACAACGCGAATTTCCTTATTTTTTTAATGACTAAGACATACGCAGAAGACATCTCAGGTTGTCAAAAATCATGACTGTTGAGACGTTTTCAATGATAAAACGTCAATAGCGAAGCCGTCATATCTTCAATATTACAAAAAATGATAGTGTGAAAAGAGCCTTTGACATTTTAGTATTACCATAAAAGTATATTTTTTCTGTTATTTCTTTAATAAGAAGACTCGTACCTTCTTCGACTTTCCTTGTCCTTATTCGTTTTCAGACGGTATTTTGGGGAGAGAGGATTGTTTTCAGAACTGCGATTGGTATTAACGATAACCCTGGCTCCTTCCGGCAAGTCGTCTATTGAAGAAGGATTTCTTATTTGAATTTTAGATCCTGTAAAGGTTAAGTACTCGGCCAAATCCTCTGGTTTAGCACCTAATTCAAGAAAAAAAATAAAAACAGAAATTTATATTTTCAATTTTTTTAGTATATGGTATACTACAGGGTGGAATGGAGGATCGTAGGGAAGGCTTGAGTTGTACAAGTAACGTCGCGCCAGCTGAAATATAAGGAGACCAAGTAATATTTTACATTTTAGAGGAAGATTTGGTCAGATCCTATTAGGTTACAACAAATGGAAAATTATACATCAAATGTGCTGTATATGGGAAACAAGAAATTCATTCTGACAACACAACTAGATGCGTTTAATGGTAATCGTGAGTGAGCTGATTTGTGTTATTTATATAGCGAAATGAATCAAAAGATGCAACTGCGAACATTGTAAATGGCTTGAGTAATTCCAGGATTTACAAGAATGGATTTTTAAGACAAATCTTCTCCGTATGTGACGATCTCCTTTCAGTTCCTGCCCACCATTCCTCTATCTACTGTACAATAGCAGTTCAAATTACAATGTTTTTTGTAATTTGCAAAGTTCATTATAATATGAAATCGAAAACCTCAAAGGGAATTATGTCTGTTTATTATTGGGTTATATAAAGACCTTGCGATTTGACCAAATTTGGCGCAGATCAATTAGTAACGCATGTCTCTCCCCACGTACAAAGTCAAAGGGTAATATTTATATTCAGCAACAAAATAATCGAGGAATAAGATAATATTGAAGAAATAAAACAATTTCCGGTTTAAGTTGAAAAGTTAAGATACATTCCTCAATTTGGGGGGGGGGGGGGGGGATAATGTTCTTATTTTCCTGTCAATACTTATATTATAAAAACTACTTTCGAAACTATGGGAATCGTATATCTATAGCAATGGCCTAAGCAGAATCTAAAATATTATAGAACTTAAATGCATATTTATAAGTACAACAAAGCAATGTTAGTTAACCTATGGAACCCTTCAATGTGTATTTCCTTATTATTCTGAATAAAATTTTCTTTTAAAACCAACGTTAGTAAAGTAAGATAAATAGGTTATCATACCCAGTCTTGCTTCCCTTTTCTGTTTTTCCTTCTCTTTTCGCTCTTTCCTCTCTTCTTCTGTCTCTTTCGGAATCACTGCTACCACTGTTGGTGGCTCTGAAGGTACCGCACCACCACCTGTCAAATATTCCATCACCATAATTTGCATCGTGTCGAAAAAAGAGGTAATTTCTCCAATTTAATATTAATGATATGTTTTGGTAAATAGAACGAGGTTTATTTTTTTTCTGCACTTATTTAATGTTGCATTAACAATGAAGGCCATTAGCGACAATAGTCAACAATTTCAAATAATCAAAGAAGACAACATTGTACACACAAAGTATCAATTAGTGTCTTGCATCAAGAAAGTTCCGTTGAAACCAACGGTAGGTTCCGCTCAGCGCTGCATTTATTATAATGAAGCATATTTCATGAAGAATGACAGTTTTCGCGTAATTGAGATAAAAAGTCCAAAAAAAAGGGTCAATAAATAATGCATTTTTTGCATCTGTAGACATCCGTTATGCACAAAAATCCAATAAATTGGTGTATAGAAATAATCTACACAATTCCAGATCTATAAATAACTATTTCGGATCCGCAGATATAGCGCGTCTAACATTTTTTTTTTTTTTAATGTAATTTTATCAGTTCAAAGGTGGCCCTACCCATTTTTTCAATCCACTGAGTAGGTATAAATTCTCAGCAAGTAGCACTAATTATCTCTTGAGGGTGATGCCAAATATTTCAGAGATTTGTTGTTACAATGCCACAAAGCTTTCAATTATTAAAAATAATATGAAAAGAGAGAAAATAGATACCAATGTCGTCTTCTTTTCTCCGTTTTTCTTCCGGGATCAAGGGTACAACACCCTGGACGTCACTTCTGCTGGAACTCCGTCTACGGCTTGCGACTAGGGGGGTTTCTTTAAGGGAAGGAACTTTGGAGGACCTTCTGGCCTGCAGAAAATCCTAAATTGACAAGAATAAATCTATTTATAACAAGATAAAGAAAAAATAATTCATTCAGCGTCAGACCAACTCGGTATTCAACGGATTCCTTCCTAACCGCCGCCAACTTAGTTCTATAAACCCCACTTCGAGTATTAGTTAGTTTTAAATGATTTAAAATAAGAAATTAACGAATAAGTACCTAATTGTATCAACGACAATTAATGTATAAACAAATAACTAACTCTTGAATATAAAATATTAAAAATTATATACTTCAACTTTCTACAGGCTACCAAACATATACGTGAAATGCCACTAAACGTAATTTTTTTTTTTGATACACTACAAAGGTTCAAATACACTGTTGGAATCAATAAAATAGACTTTTGGGTTTATTTTTAACAATCAAATCGAAATGCTTTCGCCTCCCCAGAAATGTTGGGGTTTTCATCGTAAGTTTGTCAAGTGGCCATCGATATTTTTAAGAGCCTTCAATAGCCAAATACTTGAATCAAAAATTTGAGTATACTTTCAATAATATGAATTTCTTTCGTTTCACTCATAAAATATTTAGTGGCTAAGATAAAAATTAAATACAAGAAAATATACGTAAGAACAGTGATTTCCAAGCAACCCGTACCCAAACCAGTTGGCATCATGGATTCAATCAGGCTATAAGTTACTATATTGGAAAATAAATCATTGACACTAGATTTAATTAGTAGTATGCCAATCCAAAGGTTGGTAACTACTATAGAGTAGTCATGCATCGAGATAATATCAAATATAATCCAAATTAATACTGACTAGAAATAAAAACAATAACAGAAAACATACGTTTATTAACACAAAAACATGGAAAATGGCAGAAACAGAGGGGAAAAAGAATGCACGCAAATTTTACTTTTAAATGCAAACGTAACCTTTCTTAAGCAGGATGACAGTAGTGTGAGTCAAACAACTCGAATTTTTTAATTTTTTAAAAATGTATATCAGTCTGTTCGCAACAAACAACAATTGTGACCTCTGATTGGTTAAATTTGAATTGGTAGATTTGTTTATAAGTCCCCTTAGTGTCCGAGGCACTCACTGGACCGTTTGTGCCCTTATCCCAATTTTCTAGGAAAAAAACAATCATCCGTTTCTAAAAATAAAATAAAATTGACTCAAACCACTCTCTTTAATTTTAAGCATAAAGATTTGTTAAATCGCATAATGAAACGACCTTAATATTTTTTGTAACACATGGCCAAAAACATCGAAATTAAACTCACTATTAAAAAAAATGAATATGATAAATGTGTCCCATCTTCATTGTGAGATGAAAAAACTTTCGACAAATGTATTGATTTACGGTGGTAATACTAATTTTAAATCATGTGTTTCGAAAATAGATTGTTCATAATATATATTTGTCAGTTTTGACAAAATAGATTTCAGAGTTGTCAACTCTACATACAATTAGGGCATACATAATACGACGTATGATTAACCGACAGTTATTATATACATAGGTTAGGTTTTATGACTCATGCCCGGGCTTTAACTACGAGGTCATATCGCCTACTACCAGAGCGCTCTTTCGTCACTCTGGTAGACGTGAGCCCGACTCTACTGTAGGAGTGCTAAATTTTTATTCACCTAGGGGTCTTTAACAAGTACCTGACATCGTACAGGCTCGGAACCATCGCTTAACGTCCCATCCGAAGAACTGCGTGCTTAAGTTTATTTTACCTCCCAGATGAAATAAACTAAGGGCCTCGGTCGGGCTATGAACCCACGTTCTTGTGCTCAGAAGTCAAGCACGCATACCTCTGAGCTACCAGCGCCCTCTTTAATTTATATATATACATATATTTAAATGTAACCATTTCATCATAAATGAATGGGAGACAAACAATTATATTTAATACAGAGGAGTCTCTATAAACAACCCAAGATACATTTTTCCTTTACTTGTAATAATTAAGCCCACCCAACTCTTTGCTTTGTTTAAAGACACTTCCTAATTACATTTTTATTTACAAAATGAGCAATCGGTCATGGTTGAGCGAGGGATAACTTGAAATTGTAAGGAAATTGATGAAGAACACCTGTTGTTAAATTTACAGGAAATGCCCACATGCATATATATATATGTATGTTGGGCAATACTCAAACTGATTGTTATTCGATGGTTTTAGGCGCCTGCGCGAAACTACGAAAATACGTTTGAAGATCTTATATTCATTGGGTAACGTGTCCCGAAAAACATAATTAATTCCACTGGGCGTCATACCAACTGTAGAGAACAAGGACGGGAAATGTAAATTATATTTTTGTAGAAGGGGAACGACCTATAGAAAGTCAGGGGACCGCTAATAGGTAAATAACCACTATAAGCCACGTCATAACTAAAAATAAATAAAACTAATATTTAGAAATTAAAGAAATAACCCAATTACGCAAAATAGATATTTATTCAATTAAAATGACATTTGACAAAAGCAACAAATGGAATTATTAAGGAAAATGAAATTTAATGAAAAAAAAAGCAAGGTTTCAACCATTAGGGAAAAAAGAAACTTTAGACACATGCAAAAATTTAAACACAAAAAGTACAAGATTTTTCAAAAAATACTTAGTATCTGCGGTCAGGCTTCTTGTGAAGAGTGTATATGACAGTTGAGTGCTGAGCCTGGGCAGTGGCGACCACTCTATAGTGGAGAAGCGAAGAGAGGGCCTGTACAGTCTCGAGGGGGGACCAAGCCACCTGACGGCCGTCCTGACCTGACTTGTGACCCCAGAAAGGAGCTGCACTGTTCTGAAGAGACAGCAACTCCACCTGAGTCAGCCCGAACACCAGACACTCCTTACCCTCGGGGATCCCCTTCACTGCCAGGTGAGGCATAGCACTAGGTCCAACGATAACACACCAATATTTTACCAAATATACAAACTAACGTTGACAATAACATCCATGTTCACAATACAATCATTCCACTAATTGATATGAAAGTTCTGTCTTATTTTCATTTAAACTACAGATTTTTCATTAAAATTTACAATGAGGATTTTCTTCTAACGTCGTACCAAGTCCTCGAGACTCATAAAACTGCCTAGGTTTTGCGTTAAAGAAGTTTCAATATGAAATTTCATTTTTTCTTTGATTATTCGAACGAATAAAATAATAAGTTGTTTTCCATTTATTAAGTAAACCAAGACAGTAAGAGGTGCAGGTTTATTTGCATACTGCACTAGACGTAAGCTAGCCCCATTTTATTTTTCAATAACCTGTAATCTAATATCTTACGTTTTATTATTGGTATTTTAAAACTTTGTATTTAATACCACTGCATCAGGTTATACACCATAAATATTTCTAACAACTGACGTTGCTAACTCTATGAAAAGCATACAATGCCAACTGTGCTTCTTCGCCGGAGACAATACCATTCATAAACCTATAGACAAACATTAAATTGTACATTTACAATTCATCTTAGAAAATTTATCTAAAAATTAGTAATTTGAAAAACGGACAGAACTTTTTTATCAATCTAATAACAATTAGATAAATTTCTAAGTTGAGGAACGCGGACATATTGTGGAATTTGTAATAAATAAATAAAACAAACTTATTTTTTGAAATATTGTCTACTCCACTAAAGATATTTATAAAAATAAAACTACCGGTTTCAGCCTCACACCATCGTCAGGTCTAGTTATGAACTAAGTTAGTTTGCAGAGTGCGATGCCTCCAATACATCTCTGGTGAAAGGTGCCACTTCAACTAGGGAATCTCCCGGCTTTACCGTTAGCTACATCATGAAATATTTGACAAAACACTAATTTTTCTTAATTTACATAAAATAACTTAGATAAGAAAAATTAGTGTTTTGTCAAATATTTCATGATGTAGCTAACGGTAAAGCCGGGGGATTCCCTAGTTGAAGTGGCACCTTTCACCAGAGATGTATTGGAGGGGTCGCACTCTGCAGACTAACTTAGTTCATAATTAGACCTGACGATGGTGTAAGGCCGAAACCGGTAGTTTTATTTTTATAAATATCTTTAGTGGAATAGACAATATTTCAAAAAATAAGTTTGTTTTATTTATTAATTTCATAAATAAAAAGAATATAATGATTAATCAGGGGTCGGTATGCGGCTCCCATGACCCTCTGGTATGGGTCGCAAGGACATGATAACATGAAAGAAAAGAGGTTTATCTGCAAAGCAAGTATAGTGCCCGAATCAAGTGACAGGATTTTAACAAACTGGCTCGATATATGCAATATTCCGATATATATTTATATGCAGCCCTGAATTGAAAACGTGCTTAATGCAGACCTCTGACATTTCAAAGTTAAAAGTGCAGTCCCAAATGAGGAAGATGAAGACATTAAAAATATGGCTTGCAAATTGTCGACTGGTCACCCTCGTAACTTCTTTGAAAACCTCATACCTCTGAACACATTCAAGTATTCATTAAAGCCATGTTGAGCTCCATTAGAGCCCAAATTGTTTGTTTTCTTCGTAAAATGTTTGCGAGGAAGATATTTTACCAACTAATTCGATAATGTTTTTTGGTATTAGAGTAAAATCTTAGAAGCATCAATCTCAAGTATTGGAATATACTTATATAAAATGATAGAAGGATATAATGGTAACAACAAAAATAATAATTGCACATCTGAAACATAAAACTGGGCTTGTTTGGCCACTGCTATCTATATAACAAGAATGTACAACTTACATGAGGTGAGTGGAGAATTTACACAAAACTTTTGTATAACATTTCTTTAGATGCTAAAAACACTAAACATTAAAATTCATTTGTGAAAGAGGGATGTGAAAGACGGTTTTTCATCTTCCCCGGCCTAAATTTTGAAACTAATGTTAATTGGCTGCTAGTTTACGACATCAACACAATTTGGAGGGTAGCCAACCTTTATGGTCATACCTGTCTATCACAACCTACTTGATTAATAATTTATCTTTCTACCAACAATCAAATTTCAGTAGTTAACTTGTTTTCTTTTGGGCTGTATCCATTCAACAATTTCTGTTAATACGTAATGAATTGAGTGTTTTTATTATTACACACAGTATTATTTGAAAAAATAAAAATGATAGCCCGTGGCAAAAACTGTAACCTATATTATACAGAACTTCCCCCATTACATTCTTTGCTTTCCTGTATATATAGCTGAAAATTCAAATAAAAATGTATTTAACAAATAAATATATACATACAATGAAATGAAAACACCCAAATACTACAAAAGTTATTTTTCATATTTCGGTGCAGTAACCTGATTTTTTGCCGAGTTCTATCATTTTATAAGTACGCAAAAAGTTCAATAATTCATTTTTCGCTCATTTTTGTATATATATAATAAAATATTTTTGTATTAATATAAAAATATCACAGTGAAACAAATCGCACAATTCATCAAATTGTACATACTTTAAAATAAATATAAACAAATAATGCAAGCTGTCCATTATTAAAAAAACTATATAAACTGTAAATATTTCTAGCAAAACGAAATTACAGATATATAAATGAAAACAATAGATTTTCGGTTGTATAATTGAGAAACCCATGGGGCAGGGAATGGCATTGCAGGGAAAGAAGTATGAGAGAAGCAAAATAGATAGGAATTTTCTAAGATGGAATTATGGTTTATTTTGTTTATAAAATAAGATACTTTGTTAACAAAAAAATAAATAGCACACAATAGTCTTTCCAAAACTGCGTACCTGTAATGCTGTGTAACACAATATTTCCCCAAACACATTTTTGTTCTACTTAACACATTATACCTAATTTAAGTCCATGTCTTCACGATGCAAATCTAACATTACCATGCTCACTCAAAACATCTATTATAGACTAGATAGAGATGTATTATATTATACACTAACTGAAGGAACCCAACAGGTGGGTAATATCTCCTTCTTCAGGTTAAATAATAGAAAACCATGAAAAAAAAAAAGGATTCATGCGCTGTCACATTCTTAAAAGAGACAATAAGGGAACTGGTACTTCAACCGTATATCACTCAATGTTTGTAAAAACATAAGCCAGCGCTGAGAATTCAGTGTAATAACATTTTATATATAATATGTATTATATATAACAACACACCAAACACATTTGGTAATAAAATAGAAAGTGTATCAACAGAAAAACAGCGCTGGTTCACTGGAAACTAGGACTGGCTATATGTAAATATAACTGTTCCGAGTCCCGGATTATATTGTTATATATGTAGTGTGAAAAATAATTTAAGATAGTTATTCCAAATGTAATGAATGAAAGGGCTTGCACAGTGTTCCGCCCTTATGCCTAAGAAATTAATAAAAAAAACTCATGCTTCAGTAAAACAAGAACAATAATACAAAGGAATTAATAGCCTCGCCACTTATTAAATAAAAAAATACACAAAGAACTTAGGGGCCATGGTGGCCCTGTGGGCTAGAGAGTAGGGCTTTGGACGCATGGGTTTTACCATGGTTGTAGGAATTCGAATACCGTTCGGGAGCATTTTTCATAGATAGAACTGCCTCTCGGGGTCAAGGATGTTGCATAAATAACCAATAACACAATTATAGAGATGGATACTAATATGCATCGGATAGTTAGTTATTATGCTCATGCCCGGGCTTAAACTACAAGGTCATATCACCTACTACCACAGCGCTTTTTCGACACTCTGGTAGACATGAGCCCAACTCCATTACGGGATTCCTAAATGTTGCCTACTAACGAGTACCTTACATCGTACAGGTTCGGAACCATCGCTCAACGTTCCATCCGAAGGACGCGTGCTTAAGTTTTTTTTTATACCTCCCAGATAAAATAAACCAAGAGCCTCGGCCGGGTCTTGAACCAGCGACCTTAAGCTCAGTAAAGAAGCACGCGTACCACTGAGCTACCGGCCTCTCAAATATAAGGCAAACAAAAAAAAAAAAGTTGAAAAGGTTAAATATGAACATGGTTTGTTCGTTATTAATCATGCAGTAGCTACAAGAATAAATAATAGAATTAATCTGCCGCAGAGAAGTTATCAAAATCCTATATTACAGGTTAGAGGCTTACTTAAACAAAAAATCTCCAACATTACATCTGCAAACAGCTAAGAGAAAAAATAACATAAAGTAACTAATCTCAAAACGAATGTCTTGGATATGCACATTAGCTTCAAACTTCGTTGAAAAAAAACAATCAAATCATAAGGCATAGACTTAGTATCGATTCTCTCTCTATGCAGCGAGTCCCAACATTTTCACGGCCCACTTTTCTCTCTAGCTCGAGAATAAATCAGAAATATTTCTCATTAATTACTTATTGATAAGGAAATATTTATTCAAATTAGGCAATATTAACTTGAAATGATAATTATCAGTTGCAGTTTTTGTGTTTATTTTTTTTTTTAATCTTACTTTAAAGTAACATTACATCATAAAATTAGTAGTCGAGCAATGGGAAAACTTCGCGCCACACTGGTTGGGAATTGCTGCCCTATTTTTTTTTTTTCGTTTTATTTTTACGCAAATTCTCAACAGTGTTAAACTGCACTACCTTGTTATAAAAAAACAAAAAAAAAAAAAACCCAAGATGCATTCAAAGGATCACATTTTCCAAAACCACATGAACCAAAACGATATCAATAAATACCTAGAAAAAAATTGAGTTGAACTCTAGTTTGATTACACCTTTGTAATAGTTCTCTGAAAAGAAATAATTTCATGAATTATGGGACGAAAAAGTACACGTAAAATAACAACGCTAATGCAAAGGGATTACAAGTCAAAACTCATAACTTTGTCTAAAAATACTAGAATTGTAATTATATCAATCATAAGTCTAGTTGGAGCATTAATGTAAGAAATAAAAAAAATAACTTACTAAAACTTCTCTTCTCAAGGTCCAAACAATTTCAGTTTCACCAGAACTGCAAACGACCCTGTACCCCAATTCGCCGAGTGAGTTTAAAACTTTCAAAGGGCTGGCTAAAAAAGGAGAATTAGAAACAAAATTACAAAGGAAAATTTAAAAAAATATCAATAAAAATTGAAAAATAATCTAAAAACTAAACCTAATGATGCACCGGCAAAGCCAAGGAAGGTTATTCTTTCATTGATGTAATGTGGCGGTATCTAACGGCCAATTGTTCACTCAGACAAGTCACAGTCAGTAACCGTCAATGAAGGAACAAAATCACTGCTCCTTGAAATCACTAGTGACTGGTAACGCCTTCTTCCAAAATCACTAGTGATTGGTAACGACTTCTTCCAAAATCGCTGCTCCTTGAAATCACTAGTGACTGGTAATGCCTTCTTCCAAAATCACTGCTCCTTGAAATCGCTAGTGACTGGTAACGCCTTCTTCCAAAATCAGTGCTCCTTGAAATCACTAGTGACTGGTAACGCCTTCTTCCAAAATTTTCCGCCTTCTTCCAAAAAATTCTGTTGTAGCGCTACTGACACCGTGAATCTCAGGCACTCCATCATTTAGACATTTAGATATATAGGAGTTGAGCCGGTACATCTAGGGACCTAAGCACTATCTCACATGTTTTCCGGCATTAAAATATTTATCAAGTACAGTTATTGTAGCTAAGTGTTATAGGATGCGGCACATTTTAAACTGTGGCCCTTTGATTTTCTTTTAGATATGATTTTTTTAAGAATTAAATGTTTTACTTTGTTTATATAAGAAGTGGAGAGTTGATATAAACATGACTTATAAGCTATCTAATGATGTATTTATTAGTTTCGAAGATGTAAGCGTTCCAAGTGTGATATGTTTTCGTTGCATCCGTGCTCCGGAGACATAGGAAATATACTTCCGTAGTTATATGGCATAAGAAAAAAGTTTTTAGAAATCTTTCGGGGTCTTCGGCATAGTGATAATCACAAATGCAGGGGGACCCTCGCCTCCCCCCTTCCCTTACTTTTGGGAAATAGAAAAACTTACATTGTGAAAACCAACAAGTAAAGAAATATAACTGATAAAATCTGCAAGCATCATGTCACCGGCGAATCACCGGCTATGTACTTTCCCAGCTCAAATTATTTGTAATAAAACTATTTCTTTTCTCCCTGTTTACTCTCCTTTTCTTTCCTTCGCCCGATTCAGCAGAAAATCAGTACGAGTTCTATTTAGGAACTTTAGAATCTACATAAAAATTTCATATTTATATATTCATTCCGTCGGCAGTTTTAGGATCTTGGTGTTAAGCCCCCTCCAATCCCCCCATCCTTCCTGAAACTTATTTTGCTGAAACTCTATTTTTTTTTAAACAGCGTTTTATAATTTATGTACAACTCCTAAGAGTGATATTTTTAGGAAAGTGCCATTATTAGCCAATCAGGCAAATTTAAGTATGCCCAGATAGGAAAACAACATTTAAGAAATTACATTTTAGTAATATCTACAAATGGTGACTTTTGGATTCAACTAGGTGCAAATTATAGTGATAAGTGAATGGCTTTGACTCATTCACACTGATAAAGAGGACGGTGCTGACCACTTTCCATAGGACGGTGATTAAAAGTGATCAGTGATTCAGGAACATTTTCAAAAGCGTGTTTCTAAATACTTTCTTCTGTTTTTGGGTTTCGAAAGTCCCCCCTCCCTTTAAATCCTTGGGTGAATTACAAAGTAATATAAATATCAATAATATAAAAAGGCTGCAACTTCTGAAATCAAAATGTCGTTACGCAGAGAAAGCAAAAAAGCAATATTAAAAAAAAAAAAAAAAATAGATACCTTTTATTAAAAACCCGTTGATAACTTCTTTGTTGGAATCGGGATATCGTTTGGACAAAGCGCTCACTTCCTCAGGAGTAAGTCCGAATACAGATGCGTCGTTAGAATGGAGAGAAGCTTTCACAGCAATGTAACAAAGCTCAGTCATTTCTTTCATGTAAAAAGACGAAACAGAATTAAACATATCTATTTGTTACGGCTGTGTACAGATGTTAGCGGGTTAATAACTGAATAAAATAATAGCGAATTATATAATGGACTAGTACTTTTCTTCAAATGATTAATTAGTTGTAGATTGTATAGTAAAAATTAAAAAAAATGAAAATAAATATCTATTGTGGAAGTAATCTATTACACATACAAAAAAAATCAGTATCTCTCTCACGGCGAAAATAATGAAAATAGAGAACACACTTCAATTTTTACGGGTGATAGGATCAGGCTCAGAGAACTCCTTGCGCATAGTCCACATATATTCGTTATAATCTTGTTTAACAGCCGTCGAAGAGGAGGCGACTACTTGATAGCCCAACACTTCTAAAGCTGTAAGAATAACCGTGGGATGTTGCAAGTATACAATAGTGTAGTCATCACAATACCCGCCAGATGGAAATCTTTTTAACTGTTCAATGTCCTCGGCTAAAAACAAAAAAGGAAATAAAAACATTAATATTTCCAGTTATTAAATCTATAATAATTACCAATATAAAATGACGTTATAATCCGGAGCAGACAAGAAAGCACAATTGAATAATGCAGAAGCAAGAATGAAATAGAGTCGCACAAGATAAACTATTGATTGCGAAAACATAACTCGTACCTTTCAAACCAGACACCAAGACCCTCCAAGGGTATCTATTGTCGTAAGATGCTAAATTACCGCGGACAATAATGTAGGGCATCGATAAGAATGAATATCAAGTTTCTTATCTAAACTCTTATCTCACCGAAGTACCTACCTGTACAACCATAAGTATACAAAACAAACCTACCTTACAAAACTTGCTCGTACTAAAACGATGCCACAAATAACATTTTTTTTGTCAGTGCGCGCATACGATGTCAACATTTTTACTTCTAAAAAATATTGTTTTTCTTATTTTCATTCATTTAATTTTTTTCAATCAAGTCATTGTGACTTTATTTTTTTGATAACAGATAAAGTTGAGATGACTAATCACTTATTTTATTATTAATTAAACAGTTGTATAATAAAATAATTTTACTTCATATGACCGTGGCTATCAAGACAACAGTGATAATGTAGCCATAGGCTCTGTGTCCATGTTTCCTTTCTTTCCTACCCCACTTTTTGAGTGAAAGGTTGTGTCTGTGAATATTTCCTCCATCCCTTCATAATGAAGATTTTCAAGGATACTTTTACAGGTAATTTCAATTAATTTATATTATTATTATTATTTTAATCACTTTTACCAAGTTTGAAGTGATTCTTAAGTTGGTGATTGTAACCCTCCTCAAACTGTCTGTTGCTGTTAGCTTGCCAAGGCCCCAAAATCACGTGTCACTGACAGGCTTTTTGTCATGTATTTTTGTTTCTTCTTTTTTTGTTTCTTTGGGACTTCCCAATGAAAAGTTCAAATCTTTATTAGAAATTTTTATGATTTAAGTTGTTATAACCTCGTCTAACCTATCCTTTGTTCTCAATATTGTAGCGTCTTTCTTTGGCTTTTAAGCTTTCAAAATTCATTTTGATTACGTTTAAATTTCTATTATTGGAACATTCGTTAACTCTTTCACTTAGCGTTTCTGTTTATTTTAGTTTTTTTGTACACAGTATGGTGTGTTTTAGTAAAAAGAAGGAAGTTAAATTACATTATAAAAATAGTTTTCTAATGAGCATAAGGCACTTACAGTGAACTAATTTTATTTTATGGTTTTAGATTGCCAAATACCATTTACTTTGAATTTTGTATATTTCGCCACTTTGTACTGTATACAACTTATGCCGCGTAATATGTAGTTATTTTTGTGTCATTTACGTCAGTGTATTTATTTTAGTTTAATTTCTTATTTTTGTACATTTTAGGTGACGAAATGTTCTCCGACACTTACAAATTGAAACTAGTTGATGAAGTTGTCTATGAAGTTTATGGAAAGGTAATTATTATTTTTTAATAATTATCTTGTTTTTCATTCGATTCATTTTACTCCTTTATACGTTGCATTTAAATCTGAATTTAGTGTGACTTTTGAAATGAGTTGGTAAATATGTAAATCATTTATTTAATAAATTGGAAAACTTCATGAAAGGCTATCTTCTTGTACACATATTGTTGAGGTTATTAATGACAGACAATATACTGGTAGGCCATTCCATTCTATTCCTCCATGGATTGTAGAAATCATCTAGCAGTTCTCAAAAAGAATTAATGTACGAATTATATAGTATATAGTCAACAAGGAATACTATTTAAGGCAATTTAAGATTTGTTATAACACTTCTATTTAAAGAAAGTCTCGTTTCCTTAATTAATATTGTCAAAATAGATAACTCATTGTCTGCATTTTTTTTTTTAAGATCTGCATTATATTATAAAAATTTAAAGACAATATTTATGTTGCCAATGTACATTAATGGAGACAGCATCTCGACGGCCTAAATGATGCCTCGATAGCGACATTTTTACCAAAAAAAAAAAAGAAAAACTATTGATCTAGTAGGATCTCGTATACGACATAAAACGAAAAATCCATGAAATATGGTTTGAAGTGATACCTTGCAAAAGAAGTGGGAACGAAATTCTGGTATTTTTTTAATCAGTTTTTTGTCTCCTGTAAAGTTGGCTTTTTGCTCATGTGAGGTATCACGTTTAGACCGACGAACTTTTCTTTTTAAAATACTCTAAATAATTGTTTTAAAAAAATATGTATATATACATTTAAATTGAGCCTCGTTATAAGCTGCCCTTCGAGAAATATTCAGAATGAATACTATTGACAACTCAATTATTAAAGATATAAAGAACGAAAGTCTCGCAGGGAAGTTCTATTGTATTCCTTTCAAGAGGTCAATAGTCACATTAGTTTATCATCACGGAATAAATATTTCAAGCTTCCACCTAATGGCGGGGCATGATCTCAATCCTTGAATAAACTGAAACCCCTCATCATCATTAACTGTGAACTTTCTTCTCTGTTAAGCTGATCACAAGGAGGCAGGGAGATGTCCAAATAGACGGATTTAATCCTTCGTGTGAAGATGGCGACGAAGGGACTGATGAAGCTGTTGAATCCGGTGTAGACGTGGTCCTTAACCACAGACTCTGTGAAACTTTCGCTTTCGGCGATAAAAAATCATATACGGCCTACCTTAAAGATTATATGAAGAAACTAGTTGCCAAGTGAGTTTGATTATTAATTTCTGTAATTATATTTAAGTATATACATATTCCTATTTCTCCCTGCCCTTATGTATGATAATGTGCTTCAAAGTGGAACCCAATGGAGCTTTGTCGGAAATTCTGTGCAACACCCTAATTGGAGAATTAGCCAATAGTAAAATTTGCCTTTCATCTCTTGCCCCCCCCCCCCCCCCCCCCCCCCCGTCACGTCTCATAAAAATATAATTTTTTTATTCGTTTCTAATTGATAAATCCATAGAAGTATTTTCAAAAAAAATAGCAAAACACATTTATTTGTGAAACTTTTGGGAGCTTACTGCTTTTCGTTCAGTTAAAAATGACAATAATTTATCTGCAATTTTTTTATATTTGTAAAGACGTATGGAGAAGAAATATTCAAATTTAAACTAATATATATATATATATATATATATATATATATATATATATATATATATATATATATATATATATAATTTAAGTTGTGTGTGTACGTGGTCGGAATGACTTTCTTATATTCACGGAACTTTAAGGGTATGTCAAGGATTAGGCCCTGTTTAGGATCTTGGTTATGTGTCATCTCAAAACGGCAGACGGTGTTGTGGGTGGCTCTTTCAGATTTCATAAAATTTCACGATAGCAATTTTACAGTAGCGAACTGGGAAACGCTGAGTAACCCCATTATTTTTGGATATAAATTTTATTCTAAAATGCTTATGACGTGCTGCTGCAGCACGAATATATTCTTTGTGTGAGGGCGACCAGCATTTCTTCATTGACTGTTTTAGACTGGTTACAACTAGGGGACGGAGTTATATGTACTAAAAAAACATAATGTGTATTTAATTTTGATTCAATAAAAAGCCGAATTATAAAATTAATTAGCTGAACATAATTGAACTCAATAAAACTTGTAATTTCAGTAAAATACAACTTTAATAACTTTAACGTTGTGTATTATTTTAATTTTTAAAACGATTGGAAATAACATAATATTTTAAATTAGAGATGTTTTCGCCAGAGATCTTGTGGAAGTTCATTGTGAATACTAATAAATAAAAAAACCTAGAACGAGTCAAAAAATTCCACTATATTTATATGATAAATACAATATATTTCGCTCGTTAGAGCATTCTCAATTGTACAGACTTATGACTGGTAGTCATAAGTCTGTATCTGTCTGTACACTTGAGAATGCTCTAACGAGCGAAATATATTGTGTTTTTCATATAAATAAAGTGGAATTTTTTGACCTTTATTCATTAGTATAACATTTTAAATTTTCAAAGAGAAAACCCACTGGTCGGGTCTGAAAAAGTTTGGTCTTCGAACTTTTGTAAATGAATGAATGTTTTGAAACTTGAAGCTATATATATAGCTCATTGTCAAGCTTCCTGGTAAATTAGACTATCGATTAGTTTGTTTACTTTTTTTTTTTTTTTAAAGAATAAAACATTATTTGAAAAATAAATTAAAACCTTTTCCATTTTATTTTTGCCCAAATGTGACTACTCTGTTTAAGTGGCAAACAAAAAATAGATTATTGAATAGTAAAAAATTAATTTATTGAATTAAATTTGAAGACTACAACGACGGGTGAATTTTGTACTTAAAGGATGCAATTTAACAGAAATATTTAAAATAAAAATGTCAAATCAGTTCAGAATGTCATAAAACATAGTAAATTATAATATTAAGCTCAGGAAACAAATATGTAAATACATATAAATCCGCTCCCTAGGCATAACTGTATAGTCCGCTTGATACAAATGCGTGATTAATGAACTATGCATACGAATTTAAGAAAACTAGCTTGAACACTTGAACTTGAAGTAAGTTGCCCATTTAGGAAAATACTCTTGTAGATACTTGCATATACAATGAATCACATTTCTTTATTTTTTAATGTTCTATAGGAACATGGAATATAGAGAATCATTCGTATACAGTATAAAAAACAATTTGTCTACGGAAGATTGACCAGTGTTGATTTTGTTTCAGACTGGAAGAGAATGCTCCGGATCAAGTGAATACTTTTAAAACCAACATGAACAAAGTGATGAAGGACATCCTCGGGAGGTTTAAGGAGCTTCAGTTTTTCACAGGTGAGTATCCAACATTTCTTGGAGATTGGAACGAAATTTTGGAAGAATAACGTTGACAGCATGATCCAATAACCTATTAGAGTGTTATTTCTCTTATTGGTAGCATATCATGCAACATTGATACATTCGATGGTGCTAATTTTGGAGATTGTTAACTTTATTACTATTATTTTCCAATGCACTCATCGAGCGGACACAAGTTATTTAACTTCTGCGACATTCGAAGTTTCTTTTATTGTAGGGCTAAGGGAAGGTCAAATTTCGTTTTACAAGTTTCACAGTGCTGCTACCTAAATTTGTTTTCTGTTCTAATAATTTGAAATATTTTTCAAGGCTCCGCTGGCATTCTCTTAAAACACGTATAGACACGAAAGTAGGTGTATATATGTGTCAAATATGCAGGGTGGTTTTAATGAGGGGGTTGCGTAGCAAAAATAATATGAAATTAAATTGTTATATTCTTGTCATGACGTCCTCCCCGAAGATGCTGATCGATAGACCTAAGATAAGATAAGCGTCCTGGGAGTGTTGGTAGTGACCTGTCGCTTCCCTCTTTGACGCCTCTCTTCAGCTCTCCTGTGCCTCTGTCTGCCTCCACTTCTAGTCAGGCTTGACAGATCCGAGGGGTATGGGGGACCACCGCGCCTCCCTGACCTCCACTACTTTCATTTAGTTGTTGGAGTGAGGACAGTATAGTAAAATGCGGGGGTGTTCCGATGTTGAATAGTTGTTTTTCTTATGATTTATCATATTCTTTTTTTTTAGTATAATTTGTAGTACATATTATAATGTGTAGTAATATAATAGTAGTATTTGTACATGTCTTATTATTTCGCAAATTAAACAATTAAGTATACTAAACATTATAATTTGTAAGAATAATTATAAATATAATTAACAAGTATGAGCAGGTGCGACTATTAAAAAAATAGTTTTAATCTTTCAGTTAGAGAAATATTCTATCTTTTTGTATATTATTAAAATTTGTTTCGGAAAACAATATTGAGGGAGCTCATTTAGAAGACAATCCTAAATTGAATACAGATAAAAGAAAGAAGGGTTTAGCTAACTCACCTGTGTTCATGAATTTTATGTTTAATCTATTGATAATTTTGATTGATGAGATGTTTCTGTTATCAGGAGAGTCGATGGACGTGGATGGTATGATTGCCCTCCTCGAGTACCGAGAGATCGACGGTGACAGTATCCCAGTCCTTATGTTTTTTAAACATGGCCTAGATGAGGAGAAGTTCTAATCTGGATATGTTTGTTGAAAAACTAATACGAACGGAGCGAATATTACAATTTTTATACTCTACGTAAGTAACATTAAAATAATTGCTTCAAGTTATTTATTTATTTTTTTTAAATCAGGGTAACAAGATTGATGATATTTATTGATGTTCAGTTTCTAAGTGAAATAATGCTACCTAAGTTTTGACTTGATACTTGTCCAGGAAGTTTACGTTAACAACGAATCTATATTAAATTACTGTGTGGATTTACGTAATGAGTCATTTCTCTTGCGAAATTGAGTTATTAATATTTTCTGATGCAACAGAACTAGTGTTGGACAGTAATAAGTTAAATTTCATCAATCCTAATTTTTACTAGGGTAAGCGGATTACATTGTGATCAGTTTCTATACTGATTTGGATTGTAATAAGATTAATTTAGATCATTACGGAATTAATCAATCTCAGGCTTGATCGTAATCAATGCAATTATAATAATCACCATTATGGAATGACAACTCGTGATTAGTGGGCACGGAATGCAAATGTTCATCACAAAAATTCTATCTTTCTGGGGACGCGGAATATTTAGGACGACTCCTCTTGATTTTCAGCCAAATGTGACGAATGGAGAGGAGGGGGCTAGCTCAAAAACACGAATAACTGCCAATTGAGCGAATATATCGACATGAAATTTTATGAGGACCAAGAAGTCCCTATCTAAGACATCTATTAATTTTCATCCAAATCGATTTTAAGGGGAGAGTGAAAACTAAGTTGATCAATTTTCGCTGAGAAATACACTGCTGGTGATGCAAAGACTTTCTTTTTATTGAAAACTTATTTTCAAATGAAATGCCGCCCTATTTGTTTGACATGCTGCACAATTTTAAATACATCATGAATTTAATGCAGCAATTTGTAAAAAGTAATCATTACTTCAAGGATTGAGTCTTACTATTTTGTATACTTTATAATTATTATTTTTTTTATTTTTTAGGAAAACCACTACAACGGATAACTTATTTAACAATGAAGGGAAAAGAACATTTGATCTGTACGTTCTTGGATGGTGCTTCTTAAGCTAGGATGGAGAAAATATTTCATGGCGCAGGAAAAAGAAGTGCTCGGGACATTTATAAATAATAAATATATTACAGCTCATTTGTTCTCAAGTGATTTTTTATTTTTTTAGTACCCACCCCCCACCTTGTGTTTTTGGTCCAAAATCCTTCTGTAATTCAATTTTCCTAGAATAATCTATTCAAAAAGTTGTCAGCTATCAACCAGAAAACTGTTAATTCTATCCTTATTGAAGTACGCATAAAACGGAAAAATACTCGTTACTCGTGAATAATCCAAAATATACATGATTCCTCAATAAAGTTCGTTTGATTTGTAATTTGAATAATTTCATTCGTTATTCCAATTTATTTTCTGAATAAAGAAATTAATTAGTTAATATCGTATTTATTTTCGAACGTTGAATAAAAAATGGTGGCTCCTCAATTATATAAATATTAATTAAAACTCATGGGTTTCATTATTACTGGCATTATTGTTATGAGATAAAAAAAAGTTTAAAATCGAGTGAAAATGATATGTCGCACTCTGATTGTAAGGAAAAAAAATGTAACACTTTAGAAGAAAGCTACCATAGAGACCTAGGGAGTATTGAGCATAGAGTTCTCCTTTTCTTCGGGATTTACAATAGTAATGATACTTTTTTTTTTTCTTCCTCTATGAAATCCCTAATCGTTTTATTGCTGTAATGTATTGTTCATCACATTACTAAGAATGTTCTATACCGAGCAGATTTTTCCTTGAGGCAATGTATGTTGAGATACTTCCTATTTGCATTGAGTCTATTGTAATGTGATATTCATTTAAAAGTTGTGCAAACTTCATCCGATTTTCAAGACACCTTCAAAGGAATACTAACAACTATTTTTTTAAAGTTTCCACCAGGCTGAAACCAAATGGTTAAATAGACAAAATACATTGAAAATACTTTTTTTTTTTAATCACTAATTTTCAGTGTAATAAAAAAATATTACACCTTATTGGAACAAGTGTTCAAATAGTGTTCAGTTTTGATGGATATGTAACCGAAATGATTTATCGTTGGGCTGGTGTAGAAGATTTGGAAAGACATAAAGATAATCAAAGAAATCTCACCAGCAAATAACAAGAGCCACTATTAACAACGGGGTTCTATCAGGTATCCAAGCAAAACGAGATGCAATTAAAACGTGCTCCAGTAAGATTTGTAAAACTTATTTTTATAATTAAAATTAATCACCTAAAGAATAAAATTATGTTTTCACGGTATTTGTCAATTTTAACATACACCAACATTTCGTTCCAGGATGATGGAAATCTTACAAAAATAGCTTTCCAGTTAGTATTTGCAGAGTCCCTGAAAGTATTGAAAATCTGAAGTAGAATATGCGAGCGTAACAACGTTGATATAAAGAATATCAATTTATTGGTCCGGCATTCAAACGCCTTTCACAAAAATAAAATATAAAAAATTACTTAATGCGGATAGAAAATATCTCAAAACATATTGGTCCAAGGAAAATATAAAACATTCCTTGAAAATTATGTACACAGAAACGAGCCGCATTGGAAGTTTTCGACATTTTCATGGCGGCTAGTTTTTTTTTTGATACAGTATAATATATACGTACTACGTATCTTATTTAATGTTTGCACTTGATATACAGATGCAACTGGATGCTATTTTTAACTATTACATGCGGTAAACTCGAAGGTGTTAATAAAAATTTAACACCATAAAGATTATGCATCCAAGACAACCCTACAAAGATCTTGGCAAGCGAAAGATTACATTTACTTCTATTTTTTCCCTAAATTGTTCAGAGGTGCCTAATTTTTTTTTTCATCCGAATTTTCTAAGTTAGCCATGTTCTACATTGCTATATTCTACTGTCATCAGTACTATCATCGTATAAAATGAGTAAACAAGATTATCTGCAAATATAAAAAAAAGAAGACCCGGGTGAAGAGGCTGGATATAAACGAATTTACTTATAAAAATTATTATTAATGTATGAAAAATTTTTACTTTAAAGATACGGAGGCACCCCATGAAAAACATCAGCAATGTGTCGTGTAAGTGAAAAAAGTTACCAATCCATGCCGTGGATGGTCAGAATCTGAGAAGTTCACAATTTAATAGAAAAACTAGTATTTCTGAGGAATTAGAGGGCGTTAACTCTTTTGAATATGATCATTGTGGTAGCTGGCCGATATGCCTCAGCATAAGGTCATAACTCAAAAAAAAAAAAAAATTTTGAAGGTGAATAAAAAAGTACATTATAAAAATTTCATCAAACATAATTTATTCACCTGCACAAACTATACTTGACGTTCTAAACACCAACTATTTCAAAAGTAATTCGAACAAAACAAGTTGAGCCCCTTTAACGTGCAGAAATGTTCTGTGAAATCATTAATACCTTGACAGATTAAAGATGGTATAAAATAAATTTTCCTTTTGTATGTCTATGTAAACTCCCCAGTAAATTCATTCAAGAGCAGACTATATGAATCATCGATTTGTTCATCAACAATCTCGGGAAAGGTAGGTTCAGAGTTCCAAACATGATCACTATTTTCCGAGTCAACGTTCGCCTCGAAGGACAGTTCTCCTGTGGCTTCATTCAAATGAGGCATACCTGGAAAGGAATCTTTTTCGTTTCCGTTAATAAGTAAGTCAAACGGATCAGGATCAAATAAAAGATTGTCCAAATCGTCAAAACCATCACACGATTCATCGTTTATAAAGTCGACATCAAACGTATCGAACATACTATCATCGTCAGTCTTATTGGGGTGTGTTTTGTCACTAAGAACTGTACACATTTCGCCAGTAAATTCATTTAATTGTATTGTAGGTTCATCACTGTTTGGTGGTACTTCGTCTCCAACTTTCGCCTCAATATCTTGTGTCAAGTTTATAAAAGAAAATTCTCCAGTTGATTCGTTCAAAAATACAGCCCCAGTTGATTCACTATTAATATTGTTAAGGGTCAAAACTCCGGTATCTTCGTTTAGGGTTACACTTCCAGTGCCTTCTCTAAAATTTCCAATCGTCAATACATTAGTTGAAGTTACGCTAGCCACTGGGATCCTTTCACCTTCATTTTCACTAATTATACTAAATTCTCCTGTTGTTTCACTCAAAATATACGTTGTTTTGGCATTAATACCACCTCTTGTCAAATCCTGAGAACTATCAGTCTTTGCTCGAGCAGAACTAAGAGAATCGTTATTTTCTATTTTGTCTGTTTCTTCAGATAATTCATATTTCCTATCACATTCCTTCATCTTTATTCTCTGTGGTGTATTTATAGCTGCTTTACGTTTAGTCTCCAGATTGTTTATTTTTTTGAGTTCTAACAGTTTATTAAGAGAATTCAATGCCTCGCTACTTCCTGAATGCACAACTTTGCAATGTTCTTTCAGTTTGTCTGTTCGTGGTGTGGTATATTTACAACAGACACATTTATACTGATCACGTTTGGTATTATGGAGGGTGCGTTGATGCCTCAGTAAGTTTTTCTCATGAGAAAACTTCATAGAGCATTCTTCGCAAACGAATTGCTTCTGTAGACTATGAGTGTACATATGTTGTTTTAAATTAAATTCCGTACTTGTAACAACTGTACAACCTCCATAAGAACAAGGAAGTGACTTTTTATGTTTTAGGGCATGTCTCCTTAATATACTTCTATAGGGAGCTATGAAACCACACTCTTCACACTCATGAGAATTATGTTTAACTGTCTGCTTCCTAAAACGAGTTGAAGTCAAATACGATCGGTTGGAGTCGAGGCTTTTCATAGGCTTCTTTGAATTGATTCGAGAAGCTTCAAGTTTTTTTTGGCCCAGTTCTTCCCTATAGATATTTTTGTTTATGTTTGAAGCCAGCTGAACATCTCGAAAATCCACGCCAACTTGTCCATCTGTACAAACAAATGAATTCAGCTCAGGTTCTTGCTTTTCAGAACGATTTATTTTAACATCCTGGCTTACACTATAATTACATTTGTCATCACCTATAAATTGCTGTAAGCTTTTAATCTCTAAATTATGCGCAATATTGATAAAATGTACCTTATGCTGTTCGTCAACTTCCACTTGTCCAGTATAAATGAAATCAATTATATTAGAAACACATTTCAAGCAATTCATGTCACTACTTTCATTACTCTTGGTTACGTAAGAAAGTTTTATATCAAACGTTTTGTTACCAGAACAAATATTATTACTCTTGTTATTTGCGTTATATAAATTAGTAAAAATTCTATGTAGTAAAGGACTACATGACACTAAAATACAAGAATGAGCATAAACAGAAGCGTTACCATTGACAAATCTAACATCACATAAAAACCCATTTTCCTTCTGCTCATAAAGTTTCATCACAATTTGTTGCCAAAAATTTGCATCTTTATGAAACTTCATTATTTTTAAAACTGAAACCTCCAAGAAGGTTTCAGTGTAATGTAGGTTATAACGCAAGGTTAATATAATTATATAGGTGCGTTAAGTTAGCCCCCCGGGAGCCATGGTGGCCGTGCGGGCTAGAGCGTAGGGCTTTGGTCGCATGGTCTCACCATGGTTTGCGGGTTCGAATCCCGTCCGGGAGTGAGTTTTATTTCGTAGATAGAACTCCCTCCCGGGGCCATGGATGTCTTAAATAATTATATATAACACATTGACATGGCTAATATCCACTGTACATAAAGCCAAAAGAAAAAAAAAAAAAAAAAAAAAAAAAAAAAAAAAAAAAAAAAAAAAAAAAAAAAAGTTAGCCCCCCCACTTTAGTTTTCTCAAATTATTTCAAATAGAATCGATTGTGCTCGGTTTGTGCTGGATTGTGCTGATAATTATTTCGTTTTTCACACTATTTAAAAATAGTGATTTTTACAAATTTTTTAAATCGTCACATTTTTAAAATACAAAAATGTATTTAGTTTTATTTAAAAAAATAAGGAATATTACGATATATTGGCACTAGTCATCACATGCCTACTAGTTTGTTATACATTTAAGATGTTAATTTTTAAAATTATATATTTGTCTTTGATGCTTATAGTAGTGACCTTTAAAAATTGTTTTTCATTAACCCTGTGTTCAGAAGTTCGTTTTGAGAAAAGAAATTTGGTAACAGTAAACAAATTATACAATGAAAAAATTGTTGGGTGTTTTGGGGGGAAATTATTTAAAGGTAGGGGGATTTTGTTGGAAGGACTAGGCAACACTTGTGAAAACACTGTTCGCTCTATTCTCTATAATTGTCTCGGTTGATTTCGGCTTCCAATTGTGTCTGTTTTGTTGTAATGCATTCCTGTAATTACTTGTAACTTGTTAGTTCTGTTGAACGTATTTGTATACCCCCAACTCTGCCAGGAAGAGCTCGATAGGTGTCTGCCCTTTTCTTGTTTTTCCCTTCATTTCTTCAATTGAATTGTTCAGGTATGCTTATCACATGTACTTAGTATTGCAACCAATCAATTAATAATTTCATTGAAAGATCCTATTTTTAAAGGACTTTAAAAATCTCATGATTTCAACTGAATAGTGTATGGATGAAAAGTAATTATTTCTATCGTTCTCATATTAGAAATGTGTAGAACAGGGGTATTTCGTGATTAGTAAGATTTTGGATTTGAGTTGGAATATCAAGTTCTGGAGGATGGATCCTGGGTGTAGACAGTGTGAATAACAATGACACTTTTTATAATTGTTCATTATAGTTAGTGGTTATGACTCATGCCCGGGCTTTAACTATGTGGTTATATTGCATGGACATGAACCTGAATCACGGGCAAAAATTTTGCCTACCCTAAATTTTTATTCATGTAGGGTAGGGGTTCTTAACGAGTTCCTGACATAGTATAAGCTAGGGACCATCGCTTTACGTCCCATCCGAAGGACGGCATGCTTAAGTTTATTTGATCTCCTACATAAAATAAACGTAAGGGCCTCGGTTGTTCATTATATGGCACTCTATTTCAGTTAGTTCGTTATTTTGACTTATGCCCGGGCTTAACTACTGGGTCATATCCCCTCTTTCGTCACTGGTGGAGTGTACTGTGGAAGGCCTAAATTTTACCTACTAGTTTATTCATTGGAGTCTAACGAGTATCTGACTTCGCACAGGCTCGGGATCATCGCTTAATGTCCCATACAAAAGATGGCGTGCTCATGTTTTTTCACTTCCCAGGGCCTCGGCTGGGTAACGAAACCGCGATCTTTTGCTCAGTAGGCTAGCACTCTACGTCTGAGTTACCTGCGCCCTCTCCATGGTATTGTTAGTTATAGTACTCTTTGTGGTATTGTTTTGAAGTACTGTATGGATGGGAAAAAAATGTTTCCAACGTTGCCAACATATCAAAATTGTGTACACTTTAACTGTTCTCCCGGAAACACTACACCTAAGTCGTGAAATGTTTTTTGAATTTTCGAGTGTTGAATTAAGTTTCGGAGAATGGATTCTGGGTATAGACAATGTAAACATAATTTTGTGATAATTGCGGTAATAGCACCTTTAATTATTGTATGCCTCGCGGGAAATCATATGTTTATATCTGGATATAATGTCTGATAATTGCTAAATATAATGCCTGAAACAATTGATGAAAGAATTGTTTAAACTTCAACATTTTCAAATAAAATGTAAATGATACGGTGAGTGGTTATGTAGGATGTGCGGTGTGACCCGAATTTCTTGATTTCTCCCCAATTTGCTAACGCATCTTATTCAGCCTCATCTTCACATTATTTCTCTTCTGTATTTCAAGTTTTCAAATCCTAAATTGTTTTCGGAAAAAAACTCTTAATAAAATAAAAATATTGTACAACAATATCGTTAGATTTCATTACTAGTTAGTAACAATTATAAACTGTATTTTTAGGACATGTAATATTTATTGATGATTATTTAATTCATTTTTATAGGTGAAAGAAGGATGGACATTAAACAGGAACCAATGATCTTAGAAGATGAGACGTCCATCTGTTTCTGTAAGTATAATGTACATATGGGATAAACCGTCGAGTGAACTGAAAATTATTTTGACAATTGATTTGTCTAGTAAAAGGAAGGTTGATCAGGCTTATGGTCGAATAAAACAAACTTGAGGAATTTCTGCCAAGCTTTCGGCACTGAATGTACCTTCTTCAAGGCCAGTATTGACATACAATATAATATTATTACTGCGTTAATGTATGTAGAGAGTACATGACATAATTGTGACTAAACTAATAATTAACATTAAATAATTTACATGAAAACAAATTGAAATATTATATTTAAACAGAAAACCATAAACAATACAAACTAATTATAACCTTATATCTCCTGAGTGATAATTTACAAACTCCAAAACAAATAATACATTTAAACAAAGAGAAGATTCTGAGCGAGCAGAAGTTTTAACATGGTAAAGTATATTATTTAAGGCAGCCATGCCAAAATGTGGTGTCACTTGTCAAATAAAGTATAAATATAGAAATAAATGAAATATAAATATAGAAATAAAACGAAAATCAAATTATAAAATATGGTTAAAAGGTTTGTAATAGTCATTCTGCCAGTATTCTAATTACTGAAGAGAGAAAAAGACAATTCCAAGCGAACGTCATTGAAGGTACACTCAGTGCCGAAAGGTGGGCAGAAATTCCTCAATTTTGTTTTATTCGACCACAAGCCTCATCTGGCGCCTTAAGGAAATAAAATACGTTGTCTTCCCACTGTTTTATTTTAGACCAGAACCGGTTTTCAACGCAGCAGATGACAGTGCTGTGTGGGTGGGATGAACCACTGATGATGATGCTGTTGCGTTTTTTTTTTGTAATTCTAAATTAAAGTTTGAGACCTATTTTATATATTAAAATATGTTTTTTGTTGTACAGATTATTTTTTTATAATAATATTTTATAAGAAAAGGTCTCTGTCAAATGTTAATTAACAAAAATTTCGAGCTAGACAAGTTTTAATAGATAAGGGAGAATTCAAACTTAATTTTAAAACAAAAACCAAAGAGGTGTTATGAAGTGTACTTTCATGACAAAAATAGTTTATAAGAAAAGATCTGTTAGACGTTAATTAACAAAAAATGTCAGCCAGACACGTTTTTTCAAAAACAATACATTATTTACCATAGATTGTGTAAATATTAAGCAGGTGTTTCAAAAAATGGATTCATTTTTTTTAGCCAATTTCAAAAATTTATTAAAAATAGCAATTAACAAATTTTTACTAGTCTGCTTGGAAAACATGTATAAAAAATGTTACGCCCGCCATTTTCACCTCTCAAGTTGTGTTCGATGGGGTACCCTTTAATGTATTCCAGATAACACTGCTTTATAGAAACTTCAAACCTTTTCTCTTGACAAGCAATAGCAGTTTAGACAATTTCATTGAAGCTATCTAGGAGACTTGAGGAAAACTATAAGTGCATTGAAACTTGATGGGAATGCTGTGAGAGCGGAGTGTTTATTAAGTGCCCCATAAGCCACCTAAAATTCCACTTTGAACCTAATCGGAAAGTCCAAGTGTTCTTGCTTCAAATGAACATTAGGAAAATAAGAAAAAGTCTCAGTGTATGCTTAAGTGAATAGTTTCAGAATATTTTTAAATCTTGTTTTTGATAGGAGTCTCAATTTTTTTTTTTTTTTTTCTAACGGTAACTAATTGCATATTTTTTTTGTATTTCCAGATTTCAAAGAACACAATAACGATGTCAAAAAAGAACTAAGTGCCAATATCAAAGAAGAACCCGAGTTGCTGATAGACGATAACTTCGGTGAGTCTGTTCTACTATAAACTATAACAATAACATCTTCCTATGTCTATTCCTATATGAAAATTCTACCTACCAGCGGTCTATAGACCTGGGCAAAATATCAAAATTGTGTACACTCAAACTGTTCTCCCAGAAACACTGGATTTGAGTCGTGAAATGTGTTTTGTACTCGAGTGTTGAATCAAGTTCCGGAGGATGGTGCCTGTGTATAGGCAATGTATACAACATCTTATGATAATAGCGTCTTTTATAAATGTATAATAGCACTTTAATTCGTCTTGTCCCTACTTGTGTTTTCTTAATATGGTCATTGTTTTATGGTCAAAAAATAAGATAAATGGATCAGTTGTAGACTTCCTTACTTATGCATTCTACTATTCTACCTGCAATAATCAAAATTCAATTTATTAATTAGTTATTTGGCCATTCTCAGATTTTTATTATTCTAAAATTGAAGCATACATATAATATATCTCAAACTTACGCCATCTTCTCCCCGACAACAAAATCTCGATTTATAATATAATACTACCGATCAGAAGGATATATTGATCCTAACGAACAGGTTGTCGACATCTGATTATTTTGAACAGTTTTGTTCACTTTCTGCTCTTGATTTTTTTTATTAATTGTTTTTTATTAATCTTTATATAAAACTGATTGTTACAATTCTCGGTCTTTCGAAGTCTACTGACGAATAGAGAACTGCAACGGTCTCTTGTCGAGCTCATATGAGATAATTGTATTAAATCTGCGAAGATATTTCTATTTTTTTTTTGTTCATTTCTTATCAGGTCCTTTGATCATTTTAGAGATAGATTACATCAAACAATGTCAACTTAATGAAGAAGTCTCCAAGAAAAATGCGAAAGCATACATAATTGAATCAACATTAAATATATCAACGGGCAATATATGATAATATACACTCCCGGACAAATTTGAAGGATCATTTCAATTTTTGGGTTTAATTCTTAAAAGTATAATTATTTATTTTTTTGAGATATGGAAAATGTTAAACGGAAAACAGAAGCCTATTTCCCGAACGTCCAGACGCGCCTTGACTCCCCATGGATACAACCAGACTATTGGATGTCACAGGTGCTATCAGGTCACGGCGACTTCAACGCCAATCTCTTCTTCTTTAAGAGGAAGAACAGCCCTGCCTGCTCGTGTGGCGGCGTCGAGACTGCGGAACACGTAGTCCTCGAATGCCCGCTATACGACGGGCCCAGGGCGGCGCTGATCCGCCGGACAGGTTCGTACCTGGGACTAGACCGGCCGGGACTGATGACGGAGGCTGGCTTTTGGTAGGTTCGTCTCCTCCTGGCGGAGAATCAAGAAAGCCTTCTAACCCGGCGCCGGGGGCCCCGCCAACCGCCAAAAAAAAAAAAGTTAACAAAGAAAAATTTCATAAAAACAAAATTTCGAAAAAAATTTCGTAACTGGTGTTCCCTCCCCTAGCTTGAATGACTGCTGTCATTCTTCTGGGCATTCTCCTGATTAAGTTTTGAATTACTTCTTCCGGTGTATTTTCCCACTCTTGAAGCAAGAAGTTCCGCAAATCCTCTGAATTTTGTGGCTGTCGTGTTCTGACGAGTCTTGCAAGCATGTGCCAGACATGCTCTATGGGGTTCATGTCTGGACTTCTTGCGGGCCAGTCCATTGCCACAATTTGAACTTCACGAAGGTACTGTTGAACGACACCTGCAACATGGGGTCGGGCATTGTCGTGCATCAAAAGAAATCGAGGGCCGACAAACGGGGCGAAGGGCATCACATGAGGTTCTAGGATCTCATATACTTGGCAGCAGTTAGTGAGCCATGACCAATGAACACTTACTCCATAGAGGCGTTTAAATTTACGCCTCCCCACACCATGACAGAGCCTCCGCCAAAACTGATTCACGGTTAAAAATTACAGGGAGTTAATCTTTCGTCCGGCCTCCTCCACACCCGTTCACGTCCATCTGGAGACCTTAGCCAGAATCTGGACTCATCTGATCATTGATTTGATTATTGCTACAGTATTCGCTGAATTTAATCTACACTCACGGACAAAATTAAGTGATCCTTTAATTAAAGAAAAGCCAGTTTTTAAATCCATATTGGTAAATCAACATTCAAGGAAGATAGAGGATTATAGCAAACATACTCGTGAGGGAAATAAACAATAAACCCATTATAATTACAACAATTAAAGGATCACTTAATTTAGTCCGTGAGTGTAGATTAAATTCAGCGAATACTGTAGCAATAGTCAAATCAATGATATTTTAATGACGGGGGTATAAACAAGATAGGTTTATATGTAAATATGTTTTAGTTATAACAAAAATGTATGAATTAATACAGCTGCTTCATATAATATTATATTCTTCTGTTTCAGGTGAAACTGTTGGCTCTATGTGGATGGTGTGTTTTCACTGTGGTCATATGTCAGTCAATCTAGGCAGACTTAGGAAACACATTGTTTGGCAGCATATAAGAGCCGTCCCTCCACAATTGAACATAAGTTCGAGATCGGATGACAATAACGCAACGACAGGAAATGTGCGTAAACCGTTCCAATGCTCATTCTGTAGCCACACTTTTAGACATCAAGGGGGTTTGAAAATGCATATTTTGATTCATAAGGGAGAGAAACCATTCCAATGTAAGTTGTGCAGCTACAGTTTTAGACAAGCTGGTCATTTGAAGACACATATGTTGATTCATAAGGGAGAGAAACCTTTCCAATGTAATTCGTGCAGTTACAGTTTTAGAATGTCTAGCAATTTGAAGAGGCATATGTTGATACATAAGGGTGAGAAACCTTTCCAATGTAACTTGTGCAGCTTCAGTTTTAGACAAGCTGGTCATTTGAAGACACATATGTTGATTCATAAGGGAGAGAAACCTTTCCAATGCAAGTTGTGCAACTACAGTTGTAGACAATGTGGGAGTTTGAAGTCGCATATGTTGATTCATAAGCGAGAAAAACCTTTGCAATGTAAGTTGTGCAGCTACTGTTGTAGACAATCTGGCCATTTGAAGAGGCATATGTTAAAACATGCTGGTGAAAATATTTTCCAAAATTAGGAAACACATTATTCTTAGAGCATATAAAAGCCAAGCCTGAGTTGCTGAAGATGTAGCCGAGAATGAATGCCTTGTAGAAGGTATTAAATAAGTAGAACCTCTGTTGGAAAACATGAAATTCATCAACATGAAATTATGTTGGAAACTTCGCATCGATTTTTTTATGGCCGACATAAGGCTTCATTTGGTATGAAGCAGGTGAACAGAGCGTTGTGAGACTTGAACTGAGGCGATGAATGTCGTGTAATCCGTTCTGCTTCAGTTGGCATGAAGCAGGTGAACAGAGCGTTGTGAGACTTGAACTGAGGTGATGAATGTAGTGTAATTCGTTCTGCTTTGTAACAGAAAATGTTCGAGAGGTCTAAATAAGTGTATACATTTTATAAATCCTCATTATAATATTTTATCAACAATGCTGCACTTGACAGATTTATAAATTAAAAAATATAGATAGATAGATAAACTTTTTTATTGCACAAAAGATTACAATCCTCATGGCAATGAGTGGGTTTTTTTTTCACAAAATAAATAACAAAAGAAGTGTAAATGAAACAATTCGAAAATTATATAAAACAAAAAAAAACACATGAATAAATAAAAAAAAAAAAACATACTACATGTATAAATAAATAAAGTAATAATAATAAAAACAAAAAATATATATCTCCATCTTACAAGCACAAATTAAATTAGATTATTCTTTATTTTTAAAGCAACCGAAAAAAATAAAAATAAATCGTTAATTTCTCTAACTTTTAAATTATTTAAAATATGTACAAATGTTTCTGAGTTATATTCTGGTCTATTGGTGAGATGATTATGGAGAAATGCTTGCCTGGGGATACACAAGGCGGGACAATTGAGCAAAAAATGTATGAGATCATCCTTCTCATCTAAGGTACAGAGCCTGCAGACACTTTCAGGACAAAACTCATACCTAAGCCCTCCAAGTAATATTCTAAAATTTTTATTGGTATTGTGGAGACGGATTTGAGTTAGAAGTCGGAGTTTTTCAATATGGCAGTTTATTGAAAGATAGCTTTCCTGAGGTCCTAAAGCACTGACCAATCGGTAGAGAGAGTTGTATTTAGAATTTACTATTGAATTTATATCGAGACAGACCAGATGATTCCTCATAGCTGCTACCAAATCACCACGGAGGGGCCGGATATCAGAAATATAGGGGCCGTCCAGAAGGTGGTCAGCCCCGATCAAGGCCAGGTAACACCTGAGTTGGGTGACCCAGTTGAAGGGCAAAACAAAGTTTCGGCTGAGTTGGGCAAGGCGAAGGTAACAGAGTCTTGGGAGACGGTCCTCCGACATGGCCAGGAGTTTCTGCCACCAGCCCAACATCCTGCTGAATATCTTCACTTTAGTGTGAACCCGGCCTGTTTCCATTCTAACATAGGCGCTGGGGGTGCTCACTGGAAGCCCTAGAACTGACTTAAAGAAGCCCAGCTGACCCCGCTCAACTACCTCCACGTACTCACATCCCCAAACCTCGGACAAGTATAGAAGTACACTCTCAGCTATCGAGTCGAAAAGGTAGCATTTCGCCTCCCAGGAATCAGATCTCGTGGATCTTAACAGGTTCATTACTGCCGAATTTCCCGCTGCCAATTTCCCCAAAAAATGATTGGAGGCGGCGCGAAATTTGCCGGAGGAAGAGAATGGCACACCCAGATATGTGAAACTATTTACCAGGACCAGCTTAGTCTGTTGGTAATAGAGCCCCCTCATCCTGGCCAACCTTCCAGCTTTACGAAAAGGAACCAAGAAAGTTTTGTCGGTGTTAACAGTAAGAGAGTTGATCTGACAGTACTCGTTCAGAAGATCTAAATTACGCTGGGCTTCGCTCCAGGAAGAAGACAAGATAACGAGGTCATCCGCGTAAAGGAGGATAACCAAGTCCCTACTGCTGTCAATGTTAACTCCCTTCGCACCGTTAGTCACAAAAAATTGAACAATGTCAGATGTAAATAGAGCAAAAAGAAGAGGACTCAGAATTTCTCCCTGCAGAACCCCCTCAGAAATTTGTATCTCTCCTGATGTTCCGGCGCCCTCTGAGATAACCAAAGTAGCTTTATCATACAAATTTTTCAACAGTCTCAGTATTTTCCCACTTATACCCAACTGATGTAATTTACTCCACAGCTTGTCGTGGGAGACCGAATCGAAAGCCCTCTTGAAATCAACAAAAATCCCTAGCACCTTTCTTTTCTCGAGTCTCAGTTGGATGTTGACTGCGGCTGCCAGGGTGAACACTGCGTCTCGACACCCCCTCCCACTCCTGAATCCCATCTGCTCCTCGGGAATAACACCATTCTCATCCGCCCATTTAACTAACCTATTATTAACAATAGACGTAAATAATTTAGTAATAGAATTAAATATTGCAAGCCCTCTATAATTACCAGGATCAGTTGTTTCACCTTTTTTATGAAGCATTTTCATCTTAACTTTGCACCACTTATCGGGGAATTCCTCACTATGCCAGATTTTATTAAACAAATTTAGTAGGTAGTGGGTCCAAGAAGAGTCGAAATACTTAAAGCACTCATTAGGAACTAGATCCAGACCGGCTGCTTTGTTATTTTTGCTGCTCCCTATACTCGATAACAGCTCTTCTAAAGAGATGTCCTTATCAAGAAATGGGTGATGGTGGCTGAACAACAAACTGTTATTATATAACTTCGGAGGCATGATAGAGACATAATATTCTTCCCACTGTTCAACAGAGATTGGACAGTTAGTTGTTTTGTTCTTTCTAAATTTTTTGATAGTTTGCCAGAATTCCGAGGGGTTCCTTACGTTTCTCAAAGCGGTTTTAACAGATTCAAAAAATTCAGATTTACATTTCTTAATTATTCTTCTATGATTCGTTCTGCAGTCGACATATAACTTCATTGACTCACGACTAAAGTTATCATTACGACAGAGCTTATATAACTTATTAACTTCTTTTTTTGCATTCTTACATTCTTTTGAATACCAAATATTTTCATTTTTATAACCGTTATTTACAGTAATAGACTTAATTAAATCGGCTTCTATCATCGCATTTAAAACTGATTCGTACAACTTATTACAAAGTTCCAAAGTAGAGTCGCTATTATAGTAGATATTGCTATTATTTTTTAATAATATTTGGAATTGAGACAGGCTTGATTTATTTCTAGAGACAACTTGTAGGTTTCGAACAGAAATTGACTTAGCTGAAGGTCTGAACATTTCATCGGAACAAAAGACTAGATATAAACAACAAAAAAAATGATCAGAATAATTCGATAAATTGATAATTTTGAAATCATTAATATAATTTAGAATACCGACAGAGGCCCAAACAAAATCTACAAGACTACATCCTCTGTCAGAGAAATAAGTTAAATTAGCTGGGGAATCGCTGATGGACCTACCATTACAAGCAAATAAGCCCAGTTGTTCCATTATACCTACCAACTGACTACCTCTGGTATTAACTTCCTTATCAAATGAGGATCTAAACCCAGTCAACACAGAACCCTCAAAAATCTCATTATCCATTACATTCAAATGACCAATCCGGGCGTTAAAATCACCCCCAATAACAAAACTACAATTAACATGCATGGACACAAGATCGGTGAGAAGTTCGGAGAAAGACGTGAGGAGAAGATGGCCATCCTTGCTAGGAGGGAAGTAGACGGTGCCGAGCACCAGGTGGATGTTGCCAAGTTGGAGTCGCAAGATGAGCCAGCCAGGATGAGAAGAGAGGACCCGGACAGGAGAACTCAGATCTCTTCTGACCAGCACCATGAGTCCCCCACTCCCCCTACCTCGCGAGTGTTCTTTTGTCGCAAGACTGAGGTAATGGTCATAGTCCTTGAGGTATCCCGGAAGAGTGACAGTCTCGCTGGTTAGCCACGTCTCACACAGGCAGATTATACTCTTCTTCAGTAGATCGTCTGTCTCTGAAGGTGACAAATTATAGAGGGTAGAGAAGCCATATAAGTTCCAAAATCCGATTTCCAATGGGTCAAATAAGTTAGGGGTTAAGCGTTTTTTGGGAGAGAGTGTGTCCTTGGCCTTAAAAAAGGTTCAATGGAATGAGCCTTCACATTCTTCAGTTTCCTCTTCTTAGATGACGAGGTAGCTCTGAGAGAGGATTGGCCTCTGGATGGGATGTCCGAGTCCACTGTACTCTGATCAATGTCTTCATCTGACAAGGCAGAACTCTCAGCCTCCTCCTGATTAGAAAATACCAAAAAATCGGTATCCCTTCTTATTAGAACACGATTTGATCCGTCGTCTTTATGTGCAAAAATGTTGTTGTTTCTACACCATAAATACTTAAATTTTCCTTTCTTCTGCAGCTCTTTCCCCACTTTGTATAATTTGTAAGAAAATTTGTCCATATCCTCATTGACGTAAATTGGAACGGGGGGGTCAATGGATGCCCCAGAAAAAATTGAACTATTTAGGCTTTCTCGGTTGGCTCTTGCTAATTTTAGAAAGTCGAACTTGTCGGAGTATTTAATGAAGGAGAAAATAACAGTAGATCTGACACCCTCTCTACTTAACCTATAACAGTTGTCTATTTTATCAGTATTCAGATTGAAACCCACTATTTTTGCAATTTTACTGACAATATTGGCAGGTTCTTCACAGATATGGTGAGGGATATTTGTTATTCTCACCCCATAATGTCGAACCTCATCAAATTGTGATTTAACAATTTTTATTTCTTTGCTTAAAATATCATGTTTTCTTTTTAACTTAGCAAAATCCATTTTAAGAGACGAGAGGTCTTTATTAATTTTTTGAAAACCAGACGATATCTCCTCTTTAATAGATCTAACGTAACTGACCGCTGCCTCACTTTCGTTTTTAAACTGAGCTACGTCTTTCTTTACGGCCTCAATACAGTTAAACATCTCCTCCATCCGCTGAAGGAATGAGGCAGGTATCAGGAGGGGAACTGCCCCTCCCACCATCTCCCCTCCGTCCGCCCCACCATGCAGCTCCTTAACTTTAGACATGTCAACAAGAATTATTATCGTCTAATCCGTACTTCAGACTGGGATTTTGTAAAATTAATATTCACTTTTTTCAATTAAAACAGAATAGTTTTTTAAAAATTGACTCACCAAAATATTCACCAGGGTCTAATGCACAATTGTATAAAAAAATATCTTGAAAAAATGTCACAGAAACAAGAAAAAATTCATTTTTTTATGGAGCACTAAAAAAACACGTCCTCTATTGATGAACTCTTCATCCCCACTCAATTAAAAAATATATATTTATCTATTATTGAGGCTATGTCTATGGACACATATCATCTACCTACATATCAAATTTTAGCTTTCTCAGTTTAACTTTCAAGTATTATGAAACAGTCACAGAAGTTGGGACAGGCACCCTGAGCTTTCCATACGGATTTAAATGGATTAATTTAATTATTAATACATATTAAGCAGGAAAAGTGACAGCTCAAGTCAAGAGATGAGCATTTTTTTGTTTATGTGCAGGAAGTACCTGGAGGTGCCAGATTGAAGTAAGTAATCGACACAAATGCTTCTATTAACTTTAATAACGTTGTATCCGGTATTGGAATGTATAATCTTCGTTTGTATCACCTGAAAAGTTAGTTGTTTCCAGTTGAGTCACTTTTCCTCTTTTGGTATGTTTTGATATATGTGATTCAGATATATATTGTATATAATAAGGTAGGTGCACCAAATAAAGCCATAGTCCCCAATAAGGGCACCCTCCTTATTTAAGAAACTTTAAATCAAATCCGTGGGATGGCGAGGGTTCAAATATGGCGTCCCAGTGATAATAGATAACAAGAGTCACCCAAGTGATTTAGTTCAGGAGGTGAAAGTTCGTTTTTCCGAGTTGACACTAAGCTACCAAGGTAAGTTTGTCCTAAGCTCGGGAGTATTAAATATTTGTGGCTGATTTATGAGTTGGTGATTCTTTTGAAGTATTTTTAATGTAGATTTGAAATCGTTGACCAATTTCCAGTTGAGCTTGTTGATAATGGCTGAACAGTGCGTGGGGAGCAGGAAGTTGTGTGTAGACGAATAAGACCAGGGTGGCTCTATTGGGGTCCCACGCCTCTTTTTGTTCTAACAATTCAATTATTGAATTTTTATTTTTATTAATGATTATTTTGGGTCATCATTTGCTGAGAAATTATTCGTTGGTTCCTTTTTTTGTGTTTGTAAGTGATGGCTCGTACTAAGGGTGGTGTAAGGGGGAAGAAAAGGAAGACCTCTTCAAAAAGAGGTTTATGGTCCGAAGATCAACTGAAGCGAGCAATGGCTGCAGTGAAAAACGGAATGAGCGTCAGAAGTGCATCTGCGATCTACAACATTCCTCGTAGAACCCTAAGAAATCACTTGAGTACTGGATCTGAGGAAAAAAGGATTGGGCGTCTACCATATCTCACTACTGAACAAGAAAAAGAGTTATCTTCGAGGATTATGAGGTTGGGTGATGTTGGAATGCCCATTACGCCTAAGTTTGTTGTTCACTTTCTGTGGTATGAATGATATTCCTCATCCTTTTTCACTGGAGAAGGGTATAGCTGGGAGGAAGTGGCTGCATGGGTTCATGATTCGCAATCCAGAAATTTTCACGAGGAAGGCACAGAACCTGAAACCTGCTCGTGCAATTAAATGAAATCGTTAAATTGCATCTGCAAAGGAACCTGCTGAAGTAGCCGATGCCAATGAACCGACCCCACAAGGACAATGTGAAACTCTTGCTGCAGCTGAAACCTCCCGCCCATCATCCTCTGGCGGAAGATCCTTCACTGAAATCCCGAAAACACCTGAAAGTAAGAGGTGTCGGACCCAGAGAAGAAAACGTTTGAACTATGTTGTCAGTAAGAGGAGGACGAAAGAAAGGACCAAAAATGCAGGAAAACATGCCACCTCTTAAGCAGGTCCAGCACCTCTAACCCAGCTGCACGTGGATTCTGGTATTGTTTGATCTGTACTGAGGACTTGGGGGAAGACAAGATACCATGTTCGTTGTGTGCAGTCTACGTTCACGTCCTGTGCGCCAGAGTTGATAGAAGAGACGTTGAAAATTGTTGGTGTTCAAATTGCGATGTGCAAAATTTTGACTAGCCTCGTCTGAACTATTTCATCCAATAAACATTTTTTGACTTTTTAATCAATATTTTATTGACTTCATCCCACCCTTCCTTTGACATAGCCTTATTGGGGGTACGTGGGGTGGCGTTATTGGGTACCCCAATAAGGCCATTTGACATGTTTTAGAAATTCGTGTTTAAATAATACTAAAACTGTTTTAAATGCCCCCAAAAAAGTATAGTTCAAGAACATATTTAAACTTTGCCAAGTTTCAAGCAAATCGGTCGATATTAGCAACGTATTCGGCGCACCTACCTTACACTTTTTTTTTTTAAGCAATCAAAAAGGTATTAATTTTGTTTCTACAGATTCTTCAGGTTGTATGGACTCTTGTTTTTGTCAGTTCTAGTCACGGTCTTGTTCTTTGCCATAAAAAAACCAAGAGGATAATTAGAACAGTGGTTCTTGTATATCGTGAGTAGCACCTTCCCTATAGTCGAGGTTCATTCATTTGAAATGTCAGCATAGTTTTGGAATGAAGCAAAACACCTTCATTTTTTTCATGTTAATGAAAAAGACCGTGACTACTATTCTATGAGTAATATTGAAGAACACAATAAAAATGCATTGTCCAACAACTACAACACATTTTCAAGTCCGTACGACCTTCAAAGAAATAGTGAGTGTTATCGTTTTGACTTTGCACTATTTTCCAACCATATTTTTTTTTTTGTACACAAATGTTTTTTCTTTAATCTTATATTTATTGCGATGTGTGATTTATAAATAAATATATTTTAATGCTAAGAACATTATTCGATCTCAATCTTCCCCCCACTCCCCCTTTCCTCACATTCTACGTTTTGTGTTTCCACTCATGGAAGAGAATATTCAATATAAGTTGTCGGTGAATCACCGGTTACGTACTTGTCCAGCCAGAATTGATCAATTACGTTTTTGCTCCTCCTCTTTAGCCAATCGACCGTTTGGGCTAAAACTCAATATTTGACTTATGCAGTGACTTCAGAATCCTCATACTAAAATTTGTGTCGATACTTTCATTATAAGGTCAATCTCACATTAGGCAATTCCGAAGCGACGCGACTGGTACTCAAGTATCCTGAGGGTATCTTAGAAGTCACTTCCTATGTTGAGTGGTGGGGAGACACAAACGACGCCACTCCCAGGAGACGCGTATCCTACCCGTAGCCTACCAGTCTCAAGCGACCTGCTAGGAAGGTCGCCCGTCCCTTGAGTCTCCTGCGTCGCCTCGCAATGGCTAGTCAACACACTCTTCTGCACTCACACATTCCCGCATTAGTGTGTTCCTCTGTCTTATGGATGGAGAAACAATGCCAACCAAGTGTAGGAATGATTCTTTCGTCATTCGGTAGAATGCTATGAACTGGGAATCCGACTTTTCCAGCTCTTTAGCACCAACAAATAGTTAACGTTCCTTTTGATGTAAGGATGGCGCCATAATCTTCGGATTTTTCTTTTTCTATAATAATAAGACACAGCGACATCTTCATCACTTGAAGAAGCTTCACTTGACATGGTGAACAACTCAGCTTCTCGCCATGGCTAGATGGAGACTGAAGAGAATTAGTCGCTGCACAGTATCCTCAGTGTGAGGAGAAAAGTTGCCTACGGGTATCATACCCACATGCAACTCAAATGGCTGATACTTGAGTATCAGTCGCGTCGCTTCGGAATTGCCTAATGTGAAGTTGGCCTAAGGGTATTTAAGTCGAGTCCCTCTTCTCTTGCCCCTCCTTCCCTTCGACCGATTTCGCGGAAAATTAGTATGTGCCATCTTTATGGAGTTTTGAATTGTAATATACAATTTCATGTCGATACATCCATTACAATGGCAGTTAATAGAGTTTATGTGTTAAGCCTCTTCCCTAATCCCCCTTTCCATTGGTCGATTTGGCTGTAAATCAATAGGTGTCGTCCTCACAGGATACACATACCAAATTTTAGGTCGATGCAATCAATAGAAATCTGGAGTTCTATTTTGAATTTTTGATATTTTTCGACCGATTATATAACTTCTTCACTTCGAATAGCTGGGGAAGTACAAAACAGAATTTCGTCAGTGAATCACCGGCAATGTACTTCCTCACCGCGAATTTATTAACTTTAAAAAAAATGTTTGAAAATTACGTTACATAATTTATGAACAGCTCGATACGAAATGACTATAGCAGGCCCCCCTCTCCTGTTCAATGTAAATTGTAAATGGCAGGATCAAGGGCAACACTGAAGCTTCGTGTGCTCAATTCTCTCTCGCTGAAATAGATTTAAATTCATTACTAAAGACTTCAGACAGTTGTTTTTGTTATGAATTATCATATTATTTTGTACATACTTTTTATTATTTTGTTTTATGATGTCTATGTACAGTAAAAGCTCTTTATTCGCGGGGTATATGTTCAGTAAATATGCCGCGAATACAGAAACCGTGGATATGGAATGGTATTTAGTATGGAATCATAGGGGATACGTTCCAAGGTTCCAAAATAAAACCAATATGTATCAAAATAAAATCAATTTTTTGAGAAATTCGCAATTAAAATCAATCGTTAGTCAGCTTTAGGCAAGGGTTTAAAGAATTTAGTAATTTTTTCTTGTTTTGCCGCTTTTAAAAGGTCTTTAATTTCAGATTGATATTGAGCTGTAGCATTAATAATTTGCATTTTAAAAATAAGGCTCCTTTCCATAGATGGATCAATTTTCATGAAGAAATCACAAAGTTCATTTGCCATACGTAAATCTTCACTCAGATTTTTCAAGTTAAAGGTCACCTTTTCAGTGCTCGTTGAAGGCTCTTCTTCAGTGGAGTGTGGAGTTAACATTTCCTCCAAGTCGGTTTCGGTCAAGTCATCCTGCGAATCAAGCAACTCCTGAATGTCACTTGATTCTATCTGTTCGAAGCCATTTCGTCCTATTCCATTTGTAACTTGAACAACATTGTCAGTTAAAGTTTTAATTTGCGCGGATTCTTCATCATTTCCGACAGTCAAAACAGGCCACAGTTTTTTCCAGCATGGTGTCAATGTGTCTGCCTCGGCATGTACCAGCAGTACTCAAAGGATGCCGATACGTTAATAAACGACACCGAATCCCTTTCTGTTTACCGATTGCATCCGCGAATAAAGAAATTTTTAGCCGCGAATACAGGAACTGGGTTGCAATTTTTTTACCCACGAATAATGGAAACGCGAATAAGGAAACCGTGAATAAGGAACTAATTATTCTTTTCCTTATTATTATTTTTTCTTATTTTGTGAATATTGCCATTTTTTTTTTTTTTTTGTATTCACTGTCATCAAATTTACTTATGGTTCTATTTTAACTGATTGTAAATATACCGTACCAAATAAAAAAAAAAAAAAAAAAAAAAGCTTCAGACTAGAATCCTACCTCCCCCACCCTTTTTCCAAGTATGCTTAGGATTCAGAAGAAAAAATATGTTTAAAGCAATATTTTCCTAATTCTGACTTTGTATCCCCCTTTTATATACTTAGAAGTAGCTCACGGTATACAGTCCTTCGTTACGGATAACCAGAGTTTTTCATCAAGACATTTCATTTTTTGAATTGATATTGCCCAAACAAAATATCTACACAGAATAGTATTATTGCGGAGATGAATTAAGTCCTCCTGACTTTACATAAATAAACGAAAGTATATTTAATTTTGCTTATAGAAAACAAAATGAAGTGTGTGCTGTCGACTACTCTATTTAAATAATAATAATAAATATAATCGATACTTTATACTGAATAATTGAGGTGTGCAAAGTTTAGTGGGCATACGGATATAGTCCAATGCCATTAACGTGAATGACATCCATAATGAATATTTCACCGCAAAACGTCTTTGTCCCATTGTTCCACTCAATTCAATTGAAATTAACATTACCACATGAATTAATAAGAAAAATTGTGACAACTTTCGTCTTCATTTTCCATGGTAATTCATTCTGGAAATTTAGTAAACCTACTTAGTTTCACATATAATATTTCTTATTATAAGAATTTAAGAGATGTAGAGAAAAATGTTAAATGGCATTTTCTTAATTCTGAAAGAGATTAGAAGGTTAAAAGAACTTCATAAAAACCTATTATAAGGGGGGGAAAAAAAAGAAGGGTAAATCACCGACAATTTACCTCTTCAGAACGAATTAATCTAATATATTTTCGCTTCCTCCCCAAAACCACTCGACCGTCTGGGCTAAAAATCAATAGTTGACTTACATAAGGGCTTCTGAATTATCATACTCAATTTTGTGTCGATAAAGTATATACCGGTGAGAGAGCTCGGGATCGGGGCATGTATATTTCTTAGCATTTTACGACTGAGTTGTGCCGGGGATGGTCGCAGAAGAGACATGTTAGAGCCCGCAGCGGTCTTCCCCGGCGGTTGTCTGCCAGGAGGCGACAAATCGACTGAACTCCGGGTAGTCAGCCTCACTCATCAGCTTTCGAGGGTTCAGACCCAGGTACGATCCTGTCCGGCGTATCAACTCCACCCTTGGCCTGTCGTACAGCGGATATTCGAAAAGCAGTCTCAACAACCACACAAGCAGGTCGGGCAGTCCTTCTTAAAAAAAAAAAAAGAGCTTGGGGTTGAAATCCCCGTGACCCTATAGTATCTGGGACGTCCTTTACCCGAACAGAATCAAGTCTTGCCCGGACGTTTGGGAAGGAAGTGTAAGTTGTTCGATCCGGTTCTTTTAGCTGATTTTTATTAAAAAAATCAGCTTACTCACTCGGTTAATAAGATCTACGGATACTAACACCATACTTCCTTCAACTCGATTTGGGGGTCGTGAAAATTATTACTTTGTATAATATGTTCAGAGGGCGCCGGTAGCTCAGTGGTATGCGTGCTTATCTTCTGAGCTAAAGATCGTGGGTTCGAAACCCGACCGAGGCCCTTAGTTTATTTTATCTGGTAGGTAAAATAAACTTAACCTTCGGATGGGACGTTAAGCGATGTCCACCAGAGTGATGAAAGAGCGCTCTGGTAGTAGGCGATATGACCTTGTAGTTAAAGCCCGACCATGAGTCACAAAAACCTAACCTAACTTAGAATATATAGAGCGTTTTCTTTAGTTTGAGATTTCGCCTTTCCTCTAAACCAGGTGTCGGCATGCGGCCCTTATCGCTCTCTTGCACCGCCCTAGCGAACTGAACAATTAATTTTTAACAAAATATAGGATTTATTCTAAAAAAAAATATGGGATGTAGTGTGTGATCTGTCGGTAGTTTAAATATTTAAACTACTGGATTCCATATTATTTTATGGATATCTACTCATTTTACTTATTTTTTTTAGATATGCGGCCAGAGCTTTGTTGCTATGGCTGGAAATTAAGAGTATATATCCATCATAGCTAACTAAGAAGCTCTAGGTTTAAGTCACAATAAAATTTTATAGAAAGAACACTATATATTTTTACAAAATTCACAAAGTCAAACATTACAAGCCGAGCACAACACAACATGGGAGAGACGAGTAAACAACAAGGTTACCTCTCTATACACAAGTGTCATCAAATATATTTTATACAATTATTAATTATAATTACACATTAAGAAAATAAGGTAAAAATAACATACAAAATAATATAAGTATGCAAATAAAAAATACAAATAAGAAAATTAAATAAGAAATATATGTTGAACCACAAAGAGATTATAGAACAAATTATAGTATGACGTCACAGCCACAGCTTAAAAATCCTAATACATTAAGGGCTTGAAAGGTTGGGGCTTAATGCGTCCCGCTAGTCTAAAAAGATTACCTACCTACAAACAGCTTGGTCAATTATGTCTTTTTCATATGGTCGTTTTTGTATCTAGTCAATATGACTTATCATAAAAAAAAGGGGAGAAGAAACTGAATACCTGCACGGCATTCCGCCAACTTTACGCAGCTCCTGCGTTCAAATTTCTGGATTGAAGTTACTCAAATTACTCTGAAAAACTCTGGGAAAAGTAGTTAAATTTGTAGATCTAAATTGCGAAGGGGCGCAGAGGATCCACTCAAGATAGCTGGTTCGAAACCCGGCCGAGGCCCTTAGATATTTTATCTGGGTGTTGATAAAACCTTGAGCACGCCGTTCCTCGGAGTCTGCACGTCAGTTAGAGAATAAACATGGTTAGCAACATTTAAAACTCTTATAGCAGAGTCGGGCTCATGCCCACCAGAGAGACGATAGAACGCTCCGGTAGTAGGCGATATAACCTCGTAATTAAAGCCCAGGCGTGAGTGACAATAATTATCTAATCCTAAGTCGTCAATTTTTCTACTTCAACTAGTTTCATAAATACATAGATACCTACATCTATATTGTTTGAACATTTTCACTTGATCTAGTTTTTCCTTCAGTTAATTTTTGCATACAATTGGAACATCCTAGTGTTTACTATCCATACACTGAATTAATCGATTTTTAAAAGATCCGTTTAAACAAGAGTGTACACTATTTTCTGAACAGATGAAAGATAAATTATTTCGCTTCTTTCTGCATTGGTAGGAATACCGCTTGTCTGACAGATATTTAGCACGTTGACTGCAGGACAAATTTTAAGTCTCTTGTCTTGGCTTGTTTACATAATTGATAATACCGGTTTTTTTTTACCGGTAGTTGTTCATGGCTCAAATTTCAATATTTTATCAAAGTTCCATCTGATGTCCACTACGGCACGAACAGTATCCATTTTCAGCAGAAGGAATAGGTTTAGAAAAAAATAAAATAAAAATAAAAAAAATATATATACCTAGACACGGTAAGAGAATTGCTGATGTGTCTGAACAGTATTACATGGTAACTATGAATAAATACGCGTTTTTCTTCATATTCCGATATGGAACAGAAGACCCCGGATGTGTTCGCCATACAAAGGTAATATGGTCTTAACACGGTGCGGTAGTAGGCGATATAAGCTCACAATTAATGCCCGAGCTTGAGTCTCAAAAATAAAAAAGTTATACTCTCCGCTCAGAATACATTGTATTGAAAATTCATAACGCAACTAATTCAATCAGCACTACATATCCACAGTGGCATATAACTCAGCCATCATGTTAAATATATTTGCCTATAATGAAATAATATACACTGATTTAATTAAAGTGTTTCTGATTAACCTCAGTGTAACATAACTGTCTCTTCTAATGAGCAGATTCTCATTATCTGTACTCATGCCAAAAACAATTCTGTCATTGTCTGGGAAATTTCCTGTGAATCCTCAAGATGGGATCGCAAAGCGAAATGTTTTGTCTTATGTCCCGACATAAAGTTCATTTTTCAAAGTCCAAAAGAATGCAATGCAGGAATAAAAAAAAAAAAAAATCAGGGTCGCGGCAAGTTGAGACAAAAATATTGGCTGCCTTACTCACACGCACAGAGCCGTGCAGACCCTATGGCGAAGGATTGCAAGACACACGGGCGGCCAAATTTAAGCCCATAAGAGACCAGACGCCTTAATTTTTCTATCGTTGACAAAGCCGAATATGAACAAGAGAACAAAAAGAAACCGAAACCAAGAGGAAAAGCAAGATAAATTCATTTGAAGTGATGGGAAAAAAGGGAAATATGGGTAATCAAAAGCTGCTTTTGTAGAGAGACTGACGGACCTTTCGTTATCCGTTATCCATCGAAAGTAACCCCTTAAATTCTATTGACACAAAACGTGCTGCAGAAAATTTTGCTTCCATTAAGGCCAGAAGAGCCATGCTTTGATTACAATATACTTTTATTTAATAAATTACTATTTGTGATAAATGTTTCTAGTTTTATTTGAAAAAAAAATTTGACTTGTGTTCCTAAAAAAACTACTTTAATAAACTAAAAGTTGTGTTCTTAAAAAAAAAAACTTTTTTAATATTACCTATTTCAAAGTTTATTATATAAAGTAAATTTTATTACCTATCATTATTACGTACATAAGTAATAATTATGTTTAATGTTTGAAAATAAAGTATTGTTGTCGTTACACATTTTGTTAATTTCCTTGCTCAAATATTTATTTAGAAAATACACAGCCCTGCTCACGCAAACTTCACGAATTGTCTCCCATACTCACACAAATCTTTTGGGTTTTATCCGTTCCATGCTTGAATATATTTCAACCAAATTTTGAATGTAGCTTTTCAGGAATAACTTTTAGGATTTTTTAATTTATATTTAATTTCAAAATCCTTGAACAGAGAGAAACAGGAGTTAATTGTATTTATCAGTTGGGATAAAATAGAATAACCATTTTTAGACGAGCAATATTCCACTTCAAGAAGTCGCCATTTCGAAACAATAATAAGAAATGTTCAAGAAAAAGTTGCTTATTTTTGATATATTGAAGATTTATAAAATGAAGCACAACTTTACTCCCGCTGAAGATTTCAGTGTTAGTGAGTGTAGAGCGCTCCGGGTGGCGAACAGAGTTGATATTATGATGTCGTTAGAAAGGGTAGGTAGATCATTTCTGACGAGCCGTCTCCCTAATTCCTACCAACCAGTTTTCGATCTTTACCTGGGAACACTCAGGTCACATTGTGATCATATAGGGCTAATACAAATCTTAGGTGACTAAAAAAAAAAAAAAAAAATTATTGATGAAAATCTATGTGGTGTCTTACTCAATAATTTCGTGCGGACACCACCCCTAGAGGGAGAGCAGAAACATAGTGGAAGTTGCATCCTTTCTCGCTCATTAACAACACTCCTATCTCAATTGGGCTGAGAAAGTACCTTACCTGTGATTAACGCGGATCATTGGGGGTAATTTTCTTTTTAGACAACAGTTTCTTTGAGGGAATGCAAATGATGTCAGGTTCCTTCCATGACGGATCGGTTTCCCCCTCCATACCATCTTGTCTATATATGGGGAGACCAGAGCCAGTGTTGCCTCTTAAAGTGTCTAGGCAGATCATCTTCAACGTAAGTACAATTTTGAACATTCTTAGTTCCTGTAAGCTAAATTAATAAAATAACAATGTGTCAAAAGTTTTGGGAAAAGTTGCATGTTAATTATTTAAAACTTTAACCACTGGTTGTTAACATTTTTTTTTATTTCCCAAGTTTCATGAAGTTTTCACTTTCTGTTCAATTTTATTATATTATTATTATTTCTTCTATGAACTACAATAAGAAATAATGGAAATAAATGGTAAGTTATGTAATCGGTCAGAAATCGGATGCGGAGTTTTCAACGAAGTTTCATTCCGACCTCCTGATTCTAAAAACAAAAACAAAACAAAATTCTTTCAACACATGTCTGTGAACACGATAACTCCTGATAAAATGAATCTATCGACATGAAAGTTTATAGGTGTATCCAGAACTCTTCAAGGACGACACCTATTGAGTTTCAACCAAATCGACCAAAATTTAGGAAGGGATTAGGGGTAGGCTTAACACAAACCTCTAATAACTGCCGTTGTAATGAATTTGTGTACCCAGAACCCGTTAAGGACGACACCTATTGATTTTCAGCCAAATTGGCCAAAGGGGGTCAGAGGGGAGGCTCACATTAAACTACTCAATAACTGCCGATGTAATGAATATTACGACAAGAATTTTTATATTTAATTAAAAATCTCATAATCATCTATTAATTTTCGATATCGGTCGAAGGGAAGGGGAAACTTGAGAAGAAGTAATAAATGTATCGAAACATAATTTTGGATGAAGCTTCAGAAGCCACTATATGAGTCAAATATTGAGTTTTAGCCCAAACGGTTGATTGGCTTTGAAGGGAGAGCGAAAACGTTATTGATTAGTTCGTGCTGGGGAAGTACGTAGACGGTGATTCACCGACTCCATTTTTTATTGATAGAGAAAAGTGGAAAGTATAATGATGGAGATGGAAAAGTGGAAAGTATAGTGATGGAGATGGGCTCGAGGTTTTTTTTTTTTTTTTTTTAATTTATTTATTGACAACAGCTCAATTACAAGCTATACTGTCATGTGAAAACAACAAGGAATCAACAGTAAAAATCATAAGTACAGTAATGAATTGTAAAGAAAAAATAAATAAATAAATAAAAAATAAATAAATAAAATGACTATTTCAATGTGCTGAAGAAAGTCTATAAGTTGTTTATATTTGTCTTTGACGGGGTTCTTGAGGCAAACCTGCAGGGTGTCCGTCCGGTTGAGATCTGGATACTTTGGTAATCTGGAGACATGGAGGAGAAGCACACATTTGGGGGGTACATTTCATAAACGAATATGTCGGTCTTCTAGTTTTGGTGGTAACTGTTCCTATTCATTTATTTATTCTTTGGTACAAGAGACTTGAGTGGAGTGGTGATCACGGTGTGCTCATGTTCCCAAAAAATAATAAATTAAAAACAAATCTGTCTATTTATTGTGAATTGACCAAAGAATGTTGACTATTCCTGAGGAAATTGCTAAATAATTATATATATATAGGTATATGTTTGAAAATAAACGTTACCGCTCAAGAAGTGAATATAAAAACGAAGTAACAATTCATTTCAGTTCTTATATTCCAATTGCCTTAGTATATTCTTCAAAAAACTTCATGAAGTTTCCACTCCAGGATTGTCAACGATGTAATAAGAAGGAGGAGAGATGAGGCTTGTGGTCGAATAAAACAAACTTATGGAATTTCTGCCAAGCTTTCGGCTCTGAGTGTACCTTCTTCAGGGCCTGTATTGACATATATAAAATATATTGCGTTAATGTATGTAGATATGAATGAAGGACATGACATAAATGTGACTAAACCAATAATTAACATTAAATAACAAGCATGAAAACAAACTGAAATATTAGATTTAAACATAAAACAATATAAACTAATTATAGTCTGACTGAAAATGTACTAACACCAAAACAAATAATACAACTAAACAGAGAGAACATCCTCGGCGAGCAGAAGTTTGAAAAATAGTAAAGTATAATATTTAAGGCAGCCAATTTATTTTTGGTCTTTGGCTCGAGGTTCTGTCATTTAGTTTTACTATTTTTCCCTGTCCAATAGTTGGAATATATTATTTATTCTTCATGAGACCGGGCACAATATATAGTTTATTTAATGAGACGAACTCAACTATTTCCTTTAAAAAAAGGAGAGAGAAAACTTATTTTCCAGCGAATAATTTGCAAGGTTCTACTTGTTACGGTTTACAAATTGAAAATTTCGCTTCGAGAAAATGCGGAGTGCCGCTTGTATTTCGGAACTCAGGTATTCAAAAACTTCAAATTAAACTTTTCTACAAATGTTTTTTTCTGAAATCGAAGCTCTTTTAGTTTTTTGTACGGAAATTGCCGTTTTAGTAAATCTTTTGAATCGAATTAATTAAGGCACAGTTCAAATTTTCCAAAGTAATCTGATAGACTTATGGGAATGTTATGTGCAGTTCTGAACTAATTTTTTTTTTTTTTTTTTCATATTACAATGTACCTAGGTATATTTGAATGTCATTTTCAGGACAGGATTATGCCGTCAAAATATGAAGTTGTTATATCTGGGGCTGCAGGAAGGTTCCCTGGGTCCGACAATTTTCCTGAACTGGAAAAAAATCTCATGGAGGGAAAAAACATGATCTCTCTCGGCAAAATTCTATCACCAATAGGACGTAAGTATAATATAAATAATATACAAATATTATGGACCTCTAAAAAACTACCCCTAAGTATTTTTTTAAATTTAATTTAATTAGATGGTTTAATAAATATTGTTTTTCCCCCATCATCCCGATTCCGGAGTTTTTGACTGATCCAAATCCCACATTTGGGCTTATCCCTGATTAGGAGTGAAGAGTGGCTTGAAACCCGCGCAGCCACAAATCAGCTTGTTATCTTTTTACTATGTTTTATTTTAAGCTTCGCTCACCAACCCCGACAACTCCCCGGCCGTCGATGTTTTCCAGGGATCTCCAGCCTCGCTGAACAACCAATTTTCAGGAATCGATAATCCAGCTCCGGTAGGTTCTGTCCTGTGGTCTATAGTATAAGTGTGCACATTTTCAGCTTTCTTTGTCTCTAGGAGCTTCTGTAGGTTGTGGATTCAGCAGCACCCCAGCTAGTATGTACATGGCTACGGCCGGTAACACAGCTAATATATGCCAGTTTTCCTTGCTATTTCGATGCCCTCAGGGGTATGTTAAGAAATTTACAAAACCATTTCGGAGATTTCGGGAAGAAAACTCATGAATACAAAAGTCCCTTGTAAGAATGTCATTAAGATACCTTATAGATTGAATACATAAACAGCTATTAGAGGGGGCCGTAGTTTAGTGGTATATATGCTTGCTCTGGGAGGTAAAAAAAACTTGAGCACGCCGTCCTTCGAATGAGACGTAAAGCGATGGTCCCGAGCCTGTCGATGTCCTCCAGAGCATTCTAGTACCTAGTAGGCGATATGATCTCGTAGGTGATGCCCGGGCCTGAGTCATTAAAACTAACTAAACAGTTTTTTTTTTTTAATTTTTATTTTGGCCTTATGTACGATGCATATTAGTCATGTCTCTTATAAAGGTGTTATCTAGTTATTCACGACATCAATGGCCCCGGAAGGAAGTTCTATCTACGTAATAAAACTCACTCCCGGACGGGATTCGAACCCGCAAACCATGGTGAGACCATGCGACCAAAGCCCTAAGCTCTAGCCAGCACGGTCCCTATGGCCCCTATTTTAGGATTGGACACACATGTTATTAGTAATAACAATACCAGAAAAAAACAAAATGAAATAATTAAGAAGTGAATAAATAAATACTTCAAAATAAATTAATACAATTTTCACATGTTCGCTTATAAGAACCTTCAAGGGACCAATGCAAATAAAAGTACAGTTTTCAGCGCAGAGTAATTGTTTCTGTACATTTCTTCAGAATCGGTCAATAATTGAAACTACTCTACTAAGATGTATTTTCCAATTTTCATTGACATCAGATGCTCCAAATTTCAAAAACTGGAGTTTTCGTCCTTGCTAATTGATACTATTTTGATGATTATATTATTTTGTTAAGAATTGTAATTATTCCTTGTGTATGAATAAAAAAAAAGGATGTTTCATATGCAACAACCCAAAAAATACTTACTTCATCGACGAATTGATATTCGGCAGAGGGATTTTTCTACTCCATTTCTTTTAATGGACTAGTTGTAACATTCTTGTTATGGCTTGTCACTCACCACCATGAAAGTGTCGCTATTTTTGATGCCAACATTTTTTATTATATTTTCTTGAATTTAGCTGATCCTGTGGAAACTTACTATGGGAAGATGAAGGACCGAGAGAATTTCGACATGTCCTTCTTTGGGGTTCATCGTACTCTATGTCAAATGATGGAGCCCCTCACTAAATTATCTCTAGAAACGGCAGTCGCAGCCATTATTGATGCAGGTAATTTGATGTTTCTAATATATCTAATTAATTATAAGAATGATATTTTATTTCATAGAGCCGCCATATTGAAACTGTGAGATGATTAGGTCCAACACTGAATCTCTTTACTATTTTCCGTTGTCACCAGAGAACATATAAGTATATATATATAAATTGTTGGACTAGGGAGCTAAGGAGATTCCGAATTAATATATAGTATATATTATTACAGCATCACTTCTCCCATTTATTTTCTCCTTCACAAAAAATAGCAATTACAGATGTTTCGGGAAAGACTCTCATCATCAGTATTTATAATTCATGTGTTCTTTATGTTAACTATTCATTCTGTCAATCAGAATCTTCTTTTTATAGAACATATTTATTGAGTCGAATTCTATATTTAAACAAAATCAAAAGTGAGTTTATTTTTTTAGTATGCGTAAAATAAATGGGTGAAGTGATGCTGTAAGAATATATTATATATGTATTTAAATATTTTCTATTCAAATTAAAATGTTGATACACCATCTAGTGTCAGAATTTCTAAGCTATTCTTAACAGACTTAAACCATTTTTAGTTTACATATTTTACTCATCATTATTTCCCCAATCAACCTATTTATTTTTTATTTTTCGCATTAGTCATGCAATTTTTCGGATTAAAATAGTTCATCGCATTTGGAAATCGTGTGTATATCTCCGGGCGAAAACAGAGTACTGGAGTGGTGAACTGGTGGCGGCCTCCTTTTCAACGACAGAAAAGCTATTCCCTTTGATCACTAAGTTTGAATTTTTATTGTGAAAAATATAATTTTTCCAAGATTTTCCATGGCCATCTTGTTTTGGACTTCAATCGCTGTTTTCTCTTACATAAATTAAGTGAATAACGTTTTTAGTTGATCTTTTTTTCGCGTTTTCATACTACCAAAACTTGTTTTATATGTTATATTTTGCCTTTTTTCAACTGCCTTTTTTCTGGTGACAACGGGTAATTTATTCAATTTTCTGTTTGAATGTCCTGGTACCCAAATGTTTAAATGTTGACTTACAACTTGACTTGACTCACAAAAAATCGCTCGTCCTTCAAAATCTGCTGATTTAAAGCCATCTTTTTTATAACCTTTTTATAAACCTTGACAAGGAGAAATTTTCTTCGGGAGTAGGAAGTAGCCATGGTTTTGTTGCTGGCACGACATTAGTTTGTCTAGTATTGCTAAGCAGTCTGTACATGAAAGGTAATTTTCTGTGTGGTAAAATTGTGAAAGGGCTTAGAAGGTATTGGGAGTAGGAATGTTAGTGTGTTCTTGTTGAGTCTTTTAACAAAATAAGTGTTATAGAGATTCTTTCATACTCAATAAGCAGTTCTCCATTGCAGAGCCGAATTTAGAATTCCGAGGCCCTGGGGCCGGCGCCCGGTGGAGGCCCCCTAAAATTTTCTATGTCTGAGAAAGAATGAACTCAATTATAAACCCAATAAATTAGAAATGTTTATTGTCATAATTTTGCTTTCATAAAAATTTTAGAAAGTTTCAAGGCAAAAAACTTGGCGAAATTTTTTATTCGCAAAAGTGTTTATAAGCTCATGAAAATTCAAATAATGAAAAATATCACTTTCTAAACGTTTTTGTTCGAAAGTAAAAAATGTTGGCTACCACTTGGTGGAGGCCCTGGGGCCATGACCCCGTGCTAAATCCGGCTATGCTCCATTGTGTATGCTCAGGCTTAAGACAGGGCTCGAACCAGTATTGATCATCTGTAATATTAGCAGAACTATAGACAAAACATTTGTAATGGAGCCTAGAATTAATCAAAGTATGGTAGAGCATCACCATGCTGAAACGATCATCTCGCCAGGAAATAGCAGGTTCATCGTTTGTTGATAGTTACTTTTAAGATGTTTGAGATATGGTACCCAACTCAATCTGTAGTAAAAAATAAGACACAAAACAGGTTATGGTGATCATGAAACCATCTGTTCTTCCCATTCATCAAAAATGTAGCACTTCTTGCAATATATCTGCCGTGGTAGAGATATTGGTGCCGCTGTGTAAATAACTATCTCATACATTTCATGGGAGTTTTCATTCAATTTTATAGAAGCCCTCTTCAAGCATAGGCCTGAAACTTATTTTGAACAGAAGAAGAGTTTTTATCCTCTATTCGTGCTAACATAACGTTTCTAACTCGGCTGATATGTCCCTTAAAGCATATAACCGGGCAACGCCTGGGTAACCTGCTAGTAAAGTATAAGTCAGAGTGTAAGTACCGAATAATATTATCCGACTCTAGACAGGTGCGCACTAAATTCTGACCATTCTATGCAGATGATATTCAAATTGAGATAACCTTTGTCCCCTTTGATCACTTGCATATCAGTTAGAATAATGACTCTTAATATATTTAGTTAGTTATTGTGACTCATGCCCGGACTTTAACTTCGAGGTCATATCGCCTACTAACAGAGCGCTCTTTTGTCGCTCTGGTTGACATGGGCCCGACTCTACTAAAAAAATAAAATCCTAAATTTTGCCTACCCTAAATTTGTATTCACCTAGGGTGGGGGTCTTTAACGAGTACCTGAGATCGTACAGGCTTGGGACCATCGCTTAACGTCTCATCCGAAGGACGGTGTGCTCAAGGTTTTTTCACTTTTTTACGTCCCATTCGAAGGACGATCTTAACCGGGTTTCGAACCCACGATCTTGAGCTCAGTACCACTGAGCTACCGACGCCCCGACTCTTAATATATAATGAAAAATAAATAAATAAAATAAGAAAGAAAACAGAAAGATAAATAAAGAATAATAATAATAATAATTAATTAATGTATGAGTAAGGCACCGTAAGCTAATTATTATAATTTCATAAGCAATCAAATGCAGTCAACCGCAGTACTTACGAGATTAATTAAATAATCGATGGGCGAGCGACCAAATTCCTTTGATTATAGACACCATCTAAAATGGCCTTACACATTTGAAGAAGTTATATGTGTAGTAATTGTTATATTTACATTTTCAGGTGTCAATCCTCAGGATCTGATGGGTTCGGAAACGGCAGTGATCATGAGTACAGTGATATCTGATTCAGAAATGGATGCCATCCTTTCGGGGAAAAAGGTGGGTCATGGCATTGTCGGCAACAGTCGGACCATGAATGCCAACAGGCTCTCCTACCTGCTCAACTTACATGGTAAGTTCTGTATGTAAGTCTGGAAGGTGAAACTTTCTCCTTGAAGTAGGCTGCGAGAGAGAGAGAGGGGCTGGAGGGGGGGGGGGGGCGGCAATCTTCTGTCTGTTTCAAAAAGATCGAGCGTTTTCTCATAAGAAGTGAAGAAATAAGTCCATTTGTTATTTTTCGCGCCGTGATCAATGTTGGGTAAGTGGTTAGTACAAATAATATTGCATTATAGTATTATATAAACAAATAGAAAATTAAAATTTTCACAATGAATTAAATGATTTCACCCTATTAAATTGTGTAAGTTATAATTCACTCGAAATCACTCGCTACTTGGATACTAACAATAAACATACTCTGGTAACACTGTTACTTAAGTCGTAGTCTCAGTGCCGGCCCGAGTCTATTTCCAGGGTAGGGCGATATCTGAATTTGGCGCCCTATTCCCACCCTTAAATATAAACTAGACCATGAAGTAGTAGCAAGTGAAAAAAGAAAAAAAAAAAATTTTTTGAAAATGTTTTTAATATATAATGAAAAATGAAAAATGAGCAATTTGACTTATAATCAAGAAATAAAAATGTAACTCAATATGAAATGATTTATAATCCAGGCATCTAACTATTGACTTAACATTGAAAATATGAATAGGCATCTTATAAAAATGTTTTGTCTGAAAAAAAATTAAAAATTGAAATAAAATTGTTTACCAATGCTGGCTTTTGGCGCCCCTCTGACCCAGCGCCTGCGGCTGCTCATCTCGCCATTAAGTAGGGCCTCCCTGGTAGAATTTCTAAAAATATTGTAATTAGAAATCCTTTAAAGCCAACGATTATAAAATGAACTTGACATTATATCAATACAGGAATAAAGTAAGGTTTTTTTATGTTATTTTTTTTTTCAATAAGGCTTATTTCTTAAACATAAACCCTGCATCCTTTCCGTTTATTTGTAGTTTATTAAATATTTTATTTACATTTGTTTAATAGGTCCCAGTTTCCACATGGAAAGCAATTGGAATAGTGGATTTCAAGCACTGCAATATGCACACAATCTTATATCACGAGGAAGTGTGAAAGCTGCAATTGTGGGTGCATCTAATTTGACATTGTGTGAAGAAGTTTTCCTACAATTCGAACATTTGGGAAGAATAAACACCGATGGAAAGACAAAATGTTTCTCTAACGATGGTAATTGTAATTCTATTTGAGACTATTTCAACTGACTTATTTTGAAAGTTATTTCAGTGATAGAAACCTTCTGATTAACATATTTTATAGGATAATAATGAATCAGATGAAACTATCCTGGAAATTAGTGAAAATGGTGATGGTTCGAAAGACCCGTGTCAAATAGTTCAGTCCGCTCGCTTTTTCTTCATAATTTTCATGAAATGTTGCCCGTAGCTCTATCACAATATAATAGAGCACCCCTGGAAGGATACTGTTACAATTCAAAAATGTACAAATTTCAGGGAGAAGAAAAAACAAAATTTTAGCTCTATTTATTTCAGCCATGTATTAAGTTATTAAAATTACAATTGTGATATTTGTGAATGAGTTATGTCATTAATATCGCAAACAATATGTACATATTATGTGAAGAACGTTTATTCCGAAATAAAGAGATAAGTACTATCTGTCGTAGGAAAGCTAAGATATTTGAAAAGAGAAATGTTTCCGTCTTGCATTCAAATTGCAAATGAACTAACGCTTTTCCTCCCAGAAACGTAATAGTCATCGAACTACAAGTCATCTGCTAGACAATTACATAAAAATATAATACAATTGAGGGCGCCGGTAGCTCAGTGATATGCGTGCTTGCCTTCTGAGCTCAAGATCATGGGTTCGAAACCCGACTGAGGCCCTTAGTTTATTTTATCTGGGAGGTAAAATAAACTCAAGCATGCCGTTCTTCGGATGGGTCGTTAAAGTAGAGTCGGGCTCATGTCCACCAGAGTGACGAAAGAGCGCTCTGGCAGTAGGCGATATGACCTCATAGTTAAAGCCCGGGCATGCGTCATAAAACCTAACCTAACCTATAATATAATTTATCGTTATCAAACGCAGGTGATGCAATAAAAAAATGTAAAAACAAAAGTTCCTTACTTAGAAACAAAACTGCTTCTGAAGTAAGTTTAATAGAACTAAAATTTAGTGTCAAGTTTATCTCAGTTATTAATTAATTTTTCATTTTTTTTTTTTAACAAGCATTTTACATGGAATATTTGTTTTCACCAAACAATGTAACACTTACTACTTGGTATCATAAGGTATTTATTCTCAAGGGAAATTGTTTGAATGATTTACATTCGGGTTTCTGGGTGACGTCATTGCTGAGCATTTGCAAGAAAGGGATCCTATTGTCTAAAAATATACAGTACTTTAGGAAGCAATCTACAGCCCACACAATTTTTTAGTTTTGGCTTTTATATTTTTACACATATCTACATTATAGCGAAAACTGTACACTAATAAAATATTGTCCATTATTTCGTCTAATTCATCATCACTTAAATCATCCTATTGATCTGAATTTCCAGTAAAAAGAGTTGAGTAGCTCGTTCAATGAGCTGGTTAAGCAATTTACTTTTATTACTTACTTTAGGCATCTTATTTATAATAAAAATTCAAACAAACTTTAACTTATTTTTTTAAAAAACTAATAAAATAAGATAAATGACAACAATCCTTGGTCGGTTATATTGAAACTTTCTTTAATTGCCACTTGGAGCGCTAGTTATAACAGTTAGCATTTAACAATTAACAAAGGGGGTGTTCATGAATTTCTGTCCCTGTAAATTTTTATTTCGATAACATTTAACACCTAACACACATTATGAATACCCCTAGTATCCCCTTCTCCTAAATGCATTTTTCTCATTAAATGATTTTTCTTGTCTTTGAGTGTTTGTTTACATCCGCTCTCCTCCCCCAAGCGTCCGGGCTTAGAATGACAAAAGTATGGTCACCCTAGGTTAGAAAGGGTCTTACCTGTCAAGCAGGGTAGCAGCTCCTATTTAACCCTATTTGATAACTTCTATTTTGAAGAAATACATTAGGTTATTAATTGCCTACTAATTTTTCTTATGTTTGTTTAAGCTGATGGCTTCAATCGAGCAGAGTCGGTTGTGGTTTATTTCCTTCAACGCAAAGAGGATGCTTTTCGGCAATATGCTACTTTGTGTGGATCCTGGTTGAGTTTTGATGGCAGCAAGAAAGGAGGATTTGTAGATTTTTCACACGAATGTGCTTTGAATGTGTTAAAAAATGCGTATTCCGAAAGTGGCATAGATCCGAAAGAACTTTCTTATTTTGAAGCTGGAGCAACTGCTTCTAAAGTAAGTTTACAAGTACTAATATTTATTGTTAAGTTCTTCATCCCACTGATTATTGAATTATTTTCAATTTTCTGTTTGAAAGAAGCACTTTACAGTTTTAGTTTTCACAAAATAAACTAAACATGTATTCGGCCGTTTTTGAAGTTATTTTGTTGATAATCGGTTAGTTTTTATTCCTAAAATATATAAAGCCTATTTGTAATTAAATGTGGACAGAACAGCAGACAAGGAAATTGACGAGGCAGTCAAATGAGAGTACGCAGATCCATCTGCAAATTCCCTTCCATACCACTTCTTTAGTACACATCAATTTTATTCTGTATAATATTTTTTTCCTTTATTTTTGTTCAAAGAAATTGTTTTCATTTATTTCTTATCGTATTAAATTTATAAATATAGTTATTAAGTTATTGTGACTCACGACCGGGCTTTAATTATGAAGTCATATCGCCTACTACCAGAGTGCTCTTTCATCACCCTGGTGGACATTAGCCCGACTCTACTGTAGGAAGTCCTACATGTTTTTTTTTTTTTTTCGTTAGCTCCGGTTTTGTTAGCTCTGGTAGGGGTCTTTATCAAGTACCTGGCATTGTACAGGCTCGGGACCATCGCTTAACGTCCCATCCGAAGGACGGGGAAAAGTGTACCCCACTCCATGTCCCTTTCTGTACATTACGTTCATTGAGAGGCAGACCACACCGACATTACGTTCATTGAGAGACTGGCCACAGCGACACCCTAAAGGACCCGCCCACGTGTTATGTCTTGGGATAGCCATTGGTACTTTTTCGATAGCTGCTCGCCATTATTTTTCAGCACTCGTTAAGTTTCATCATCATATCAGCTTTTATTAAATGTTATATCAATAGAGGGCGCCGGTAGCTCAGTGGTATGCGTGCTTGACTTCTGAGCTCAAGGTCGTGGGTTCGTAACCCGACCGAGGCCCTTAGTTTATTTTATCTGGGAGGTAAAATAAACTTAGTACGCCGTCCTTCGGATGGGACGTTAAGCGATGGTCCCGAGCCTGTACGATGTCAGGTACTCGTTAATGACCCCTGCCCTAGGTGAATAAAAATTTAGGGTAGGCAAAATTTAGGACTCCCACAGTAGAGTCGGGCTCATGTCCACCAGAATGACGAAAGAGCGCTCTGGTAGTAGGCGATATAACCTCGTAGTTAAAGCCCGGGCATGAGTCATAAAAACTAACTAACTAACTGTTATATCAATATGAAAATAGAATCTCAATTCTGGTGTCTTCATAATTAGTTCTTATGTTTTCCTGACGTTCTTTCAGCATCGTAAGCGTTTATTATCATTAGACACAAATAAAAAATTCTCATTAATAGCTGGTATTGAATATTCTTATTATATACGAAAAACTTCCTAAAAGTAATTTTGAATTCATAGCCTTTTCTGGCGCAAATAGACACAGCATGTTCATGTAACTGGTGAAATAAACGCAGAAATTGGTAATTGGAAAAGACCCGTGACTGAAAGAAACACTGTAATGCTAGCTCATTTTGACTAGTTTTCTCCTCTGATTTTCACTTTATATTTTAAAAAAAATAAGCAATCCACTATCGAAATAAATCTTATTACAATTTATTTTCTCGTTGGGGAACATGCAATGGTCATATGGTAAACATTTAGTTAGACGTTGTCTTAGACTTTGATATGTTTTCGTCGCAAGACTTTAATATATTGTTTTTTGTGTAGAATATAGATGCCCAAGAGTTGAACAATGTGGCAGAGGTGCTGCTCCCTGGGAGGAAGGAACCTCTTCTTGTTGGTAGCATCAAGTCGAACGTTGGCCACACTGAGGCTGCCTCCGCTCTGGTAGGACTGGCTAAAGTTCTCCTGGCTGCCAACTCTGGCGTTGTCTCTCCAAGCATCAACTACACAGGACCCAACTCACAAGTCCCTGCTCTCCTCCAAGGAAATATCAAGGTGAATTTATTACTTCTCCAGCTATACCAAGTACAGTAGAACCTCAATTAACCGTGTCTCGATTATCCGTGTTTGCGATTAACCGTGGTGTGTAAGCAGTAAGTATAGGTTCCTAGAAACTTAGAGACAGAGACCCTCAGCTAGGTACTTCCGCTAGCTAGGTACTACTGCACCTTCAATAAAATGTTCTAGGAATGATTTGATATGAATTCTTCATCTAGTCTGCCAATAGGAAAATTTTGACTTCCATGACGTCATGAATTTGAGAAAAATTAGAACTGAAGTAAGGAAAATCATTTCAAACTGCAAAAAACAAAGGGTTACTTCATATTTCAAGCCTTGATAACGTTATAACATGACAATTAACTCACATATGTACAATATAACATTGTACACACATAATATGTGTGTTATATTGTACATATGTGAGTTAATTAACCGTGGTTTTCATTTATCCATGCGACCTGTCCCCCTCCCCCATTACCCCGGATAATCGAGGTTCTACTGTATAGGGGAAGTTATGTAATCTGTCAACAATTCGCGGAGTTTTCAACGGAATTTTATATTTTCCGACCTCCTGATTCCAAAAATAAATAAAAAAACTGTGTGCGTGTGTCTGTGAACGCAATAACTTCAGTTAGAGTGAATGTAATGACACGAAATTTCATATGTAAATTCAAAGCCCTATAAGGACGATACGTATTAATTTTCAGCGGAAACAGCCGAAAGGGAGGAGGATCAGAGAGGGGTCAACTCAAAAATCCCAATAACTGCCAATGTAATTAATATATCGAAATGAAGTTTCAGATTATCAAAACTATTATTCGAAACCTCATAAGGATGGCACCTATTAATTTTCCGCGAAATCTTTTTATCTTTTTTTATGGTTTCATAGGTCGAGCAGTTTTTTTTTAGTACCTTTGTAACTGTCACTGCACCCACGGCGCATATCATCCTTACACTTCTAATCATGTACTGTAAATTTATTTCGGTGGCCCAGCGACCGGAAAAGTACGTAGAGGCTTATGAAAAATCACTGAAAAAAATATATCTGTACAAGAAATACACGTAGTTAGTTATTGTAACTAAGATCCGGGTTTTAACTAGAAAGTCAATCACCTACTACTTGAGCGCTCTTTCGACGCTCTGGTAGACATGGGTCCGACTTTACTGTGGCAGTTCTAAATTTTGCCTACCCTGGTTGATTTACCTGTGATCTGGGGGTCTTTAACGTGTACCTGACATCGTTCATTCGCTTAACGTCCCTTCCGAAGGGCGGCGTGCTCAAGGACTAGTCACTACTACGCTTTACCTTGAGAGGTCCACAAACTGCTGGTATCAAATAATAATAATTTCCCTGGACGCCATCTATGTAATATAGAAACATTCAGAATTCGGATAATTTACTTTTTTTCATCTTTGGCTTTATTTTTTCTTAAATCTTTCTTAAAAGTTTTATATCTTACTTAACTTTTATTGACGTGAAACATTTCCAAAAAGTTTGTCTATTCCACAATTTACACAACATGGCCATGCCTAATTCACACTTTAGAAGCCTCTTATCTAAAATAGTTTGTAACTGACCGTGTTTTAATCTGAATTTAATTACCAAATGTGTTTCAGGTTGTGACTGAGCCGACAGTTCTCACTGGTGACTACCTTGCTGTTAGCAATATAAATATGACTGGGGCCTACAGTCATCTTCTCATCAAGAGAAACCCAAAGACAAAGAAGAGACAGATACTTCCAGGAACTCTCCCACCTGATGGTCTCCCCAGGCTCTTTGTCATGTCTGGCCGGAATCAAGAATCCGTTGAAAGAGTACTTAAAACAGTAGGTGTGCTCATTGGTATTCACTGCAGTTTTAATTGGCGAGGTGTAAGTTCGTCCGTGAAGGGTGATGCTACCCATTCTCAAAACATTGACTAGTGAGCTACAATTGGTTGTGTTTGTTTCTTTATAATTAGCCGATGTTTTTTGAACATAAATCCATTATAATTAGCCGATGTTTTTTGAACATAAATCCATGCCCCACTTAAAACAACGAACCTGCCTCTATTTTCATCTATAATAAAAATCGTATTGAACAACTTGCGTAGCAAGTATATGAGAAGGTTTTAGTTAGAAAAATAGTGATTAATTATTTTAAGCTTAGGCTATTTTTCCCATGTGCAGACCATAAAAATGGAATATTTTAGATATTCTGTTCTTTCAATTTATATTTGTTACCGTTATCTGTGCTGTAACCCTCAGACCAAATCAATTGAAATGTAGCACTTTCCTTTTTTGTCTAATTCTCATCGAGCACAGATGAAAGGGAGTAAATGAGAGTAGGTAAGCCTATCCGTATATAAAACGGGGGTTACAACCTTTTACTTAGGACCGGATCACTATGATCTCCTACTTGCCATGATCAGGAAACATTTATTTTTCAACCAGTATTAATTATTTTGGATACAGACTATTTTTCCATGTGCGGACCTGAAGTTACATCTTCAAGTCACAATTTCTGTGTCTCAGAGACGAATAATGATGTCACAATTTCTATCGATCAGAAAGACAGACACAAACCAACGAAACCTTAACGAGACTAAGACCAACCTCACATTAGGTAATTCCGGAGAGACGCGACGGATACTCAAGTATCTTGAGAGTATCTTATAAGTGACTTCCTATGTTGAGTGGTAGGGAGACACAAACGGCGCCACTCTCAGGAGACGCGTATCCTACCAGTCTCACGCTACCTGCCAGGAAGGTCGCTCGTCCATTCAGTCTCCTGCGTCGCGTCTTAAAATGGCTGGTGAACACGTGTCCACTATAAAATTTGTGGGTGAAATTGAAAAACGCCCTGAAACCCCCTGAGAAACAATGTCAATCAAGGGTAGGAATGATTCTTTCGTCATTCGTTAGAATGCTACGAACTTGGAATCCGACTTTTCCAGCTCCTTAGTAACAACAAATAATCTGAAGTTAACATTCCTTTCGATGTAACGATGGCGGCATAATCTTCGGATTTTCCTTTTTCTATAATAATAAGAATAATAAGCAACAACGACATCTTCATCACTTGAAGAATCTTCAATTGACATGGTGAACAACTCAGCTTCTCTCCACGGCTAGATGCAGTCTGAAGAGATCCCAGTCGTTGCACAGTTTCCTCAGTGTGAGGAAAAAAGTTTCCTACGGATATCATACCCACAGGCAACTCAAATTGATGATACTTGAGTATCCGTCGCGTCTCTTCGGAATTGCCTAATGTGTGGTTGGTCTAAGAGTTAAGTAATGAAATTTACTCTTTTATATGTGTTAAAATATACTTGGTGAATGGTTAGGACCGTAAATTGCCTTAACTCTTCTCTTCGAGAGTTGATATCTGCGGCTAAAGTAGGGGAGGAACAAAGGAGGAGGCATTTTCATTGGCCCGTCCTTTCTGTGACTTCTTCCGCCTATGAACTCTTGAAAATAGTTCTCAAATTTCTTTGATTTGTTCAGGTTGAGAAAATGCCAGTTGATGAAGAGTATGTTGCTCTCACACATAACGTGTTCAAGAAGAAGATCAAATTACATTTGTACCGAGGCTATTCTATTCTTGCTGGTGATTCGAGTCCTCATAGCGAAATTAAGGTATGTATTTTCTAATTATGACATTGTGAATGTAGAAATCTTAAAACATACCATTTATTCTCAGCCAAATCAGTTTGATTGTTCTTTTCATATTTATAAATTGAATTTAATTTATCTATTTCTTTTTTTTTTCCAATAGATGTTCCCAGACAACAAGCGACCCATGTGGTTCATATATTCTGGGATGGGGTCCCAGTGGCCAGGGATGGGGATTCATTTGATGAAATTGCCTACATTTGCCAAAACTATTCACATTTGTCAGGAGGTTCTGAAACCTAAAGGAATTGATATCATCAATATTATCACAAGTACTGATTCGACAATTTTTGATAATATATTAAATTCATTTGTTGGAATTGCTGCGGTTCAGGTGAGTTATAATTCTTGTTATTTTGTTACGAAAAATATAAATTAAAGGAGGTAAATTCTGCATAGTTTTTACAATAATATGCAAGAATATTTTAAAATATATTAATATTTACCATCCTTCATTGCTATTTTTCTTCTCTAACTTATTTATTAATAATAATTAAATATGTTACATATTGCGCGATACCTATACACCAACATTGCTGTTTAGTTCAAACTAAAAATGTCGAAGAAGAAATATAGAAAATAGGTAGGCTTTGTGGTATCGTTTACAAATATTTTCTGAAAATCACACTAAGACAGCAATGTTGGTGTATAGGTATCGACCAAAAACGACATTAGTTAACCATCAGCTAGTGACTTGTTTATTTTGATCATGCCCCGACTTCAACTACAGTGTGCTGAAGGTGTTTTCCCATCTCTTGGCTAGGGTCTTCAACGAGTACTTAACGTCTAACAAGTTCGTCAAGATCAGTTAGACTCTAAGTGATTGTGGCAAACTTGTTAGACGTTAGGTACTCATTAAAGACCCTCAGCCAAGGGAAGGGAAAAAGCGTTGAGCACGCTGTCCCTCGCAGTTGGCAGGGGTCAAAATAACTAAGTAACTAATTTATGGTTAACCTACTATCATCGTTTTTGGTTGGGCTTATAGGAATGCTATATTGAAATTCCATGACAATCCGATCATCCGTTAAAGGGCTAGAACTATTTTTGTGCTTAGGGCACTACAACCTCACCCCACAACCCCCCATCCTGTTTACAATTTTGAAAAGTCACACACTCTATTTTTCCATTTGGCTTCAAAGAATACAACATGTGAAATTTCATGACAATGCGATCATCCGTTAATTGAGCTAGAACTATTTTTGTGCTTAGGGCACCCCCACAATCCCCCCTCCCGTTCAAAGTTTTCAGACACCATATAACCTATTTTTCAATCTGGCTCAAAAGGATGCTACACATGTGAAGTTTCATTCAAATCGTTTAGGCGTGATGTTGGAACAAACCCACAATTAATCGAACAAACCCCGTTTCAGCTTTATTAATATAGATATGGCTTCTGAGATTATTTTTAATCAACATATTTACTTATGTATCATATATTTTAGTATCAGCATTAAAAAAAAATCCTATTTTTCAGTTGGGTCTAACAAATGTTTTGAGGGATATTGGCCTGGAACCTGATGGTATAATTGGCCACTCTGTTGGTGAACTAGGATGTGCTTATGCTGATAGGTGCTTCACCGCTGAGCAAATGATACTTGCTGCTTATGCTAGGGGACGAGCTTCTTTACAAGCAAATCTTATAAGTGGAATGATGGCGGCTGTAGGTAAGTACTTCTCAAAATTACTGTTTCGTGATTAAAAGTAAATTATAATTATAATTAATTTCAATAATTGAGGATGAAAAGTTTCAAACGTGTTAAGTGCCAAAATTGAAAAAATTGTAGCTTTTGTTTAGAAATGTGGCAAATGTCATTGCCAATTGCCTGTGCTATCAGCTGTTAATCAGTTTTAGCAACGTTCGGTAGGAAGCGCTACTGTTATGTGCCAGATGATTGTAACCATCAATCGTGTTATGTAGCCACCTCGCGTGGTTATTATTTTGTTTCTTTTTTTTTTGGGGTGCTCCTGACCCCCTGAGGGGGGCCGGTCACATCACCCTAATTTGGTCGGCGGGGAAATGGGTAAACCTTTCACCTTTCTCCATTTAATTCAAAAAAAATTTTGGTGCTGTGGACCGGCTCAACGGCTACTGTCCGCAGTCGTCCTTGGTTTTTGGAATCCTCTGTGCCGAGCGAGCTCGAGATTCTTTGGGGGTTCTGTTCTGCCTACTTTCCGGAGCCGGGGGCTGCCGCCGGTGCTGGGTTAGAAGGTTTTCTTGATTCTCCGCCAGGAGGAGACGAACCGACCCAAAACCAGGTAGCCAATTATTTTGTTCCTGTCAATTTTTGTTTTTTTGCTGTTCTGCGTTTTAACTGTTTAAATAATGGAGGAATGTTGCTGTGGAAAGCTGGACGCCCCAGCTAGCACCTGCAAAGAAACCCCCTCTTGTTTAAAATTTGGGACGCCGTATAACCTATAATGTCTTTATTTGACCTCTAAGAAAACTCCATGTGAAATTCAATGAAAAAAAACATTTATGCTTCCCCCTTTCCGTTCAGAATTTTGGGGCGTCACAGCCTATTTTTCAATCGGGCTTATAAGAATGCTACCTGTGAAATCCAATCAGCCCCAAAAATTAGCTATCACAATCGTTATGCTCAAGGCCTCCTATTTTAACTTTTTGCCAAGCAACGATACTCCCTAGCTAATATTCACCGTGCAACGGTGGACGCCCCATCTAATACATATACAAGCGCTAACAATCGATTGGTTTTGGACGGGGAGCGATAAGTTAATTGATTAATTCGTCTGGGGAAGTACATTGTCGGTGATTCATTGACTTTTACTTTTTTTAATTTAATCATTTCATCTAATTTGTATTTCTTGCGATTTATGTTTGAAAGAGCATTACCCTTGAACGACTTGGTTTTATTTAACAAAATTTGGCCTCAAGGACTGAATTACATTTGCAGATGGTTATATGTCAATATCTCTCTTCTATTCCTACCTCAAAATGATGTGTTAACTATGGTAATTAAGGCCCTCCACCCATACCAGCTGATACAATACATTACAATGAAAGATGTAAATTCTCGGTGACATAGCTCAAACTGAACAAACAGTGATATTTTTAATTTGCGTTTATGAACGGAATATATTCATTATTCTAAAACTAAGTATAAAAAATTCTTCTATGAATTACCAGCTATGTAACTTCCCCATCAAGAATTAATAAATTATGTTTTCGCTCTCCCTCCAAAACCAATCCACCGTTTTGGCTAAAACTCAATATTTTACATACATAGTGACTTCTGAATCCTCATACTAAATTTTGTATCGATACATTCATTATTAGGGTGTTTAAATTTAAATCGAGCACTTCTTCTCGGACCCCTCCCCCCTTCCCTCAGACAGATTTTGCGGAAAATTGATAGATGCCATGTCGATACGTTCATTGCGATTGTTTTTTTTTTTTTTCCTTTTTGTAATCAAATCAAGTCTTTCCGAAGCGCGAATTAATCAACTAAGTTTCTCCTCTCCCTTCGAAACCAATCTACCGATTTAATTAAAAATCAGTAGTTGTCTTACTCAGCCACTTCTTGATCTTTATACTTAATTTTTTGTTGAAAATAACATTCATAACATCCACAGTTTTTAGCGTTTTTTGAGTTCACCCCCTCCCTCTTCTCTCCGCCGATTTTACTAAAAATCGTCAGGTGTCGTTCTCATTGGGTTCTGGATCCTCTTAAAAAATCAGGTCTACAAATTCATTACACCAGCATTTCTCCTAGTTTTTTTTATAACTAATAATCGATTTCGGTTTTAAGTCCTTAGAAAATTACCTTAAAAATGACCCTTTTTATGGCTCAAATAGCCCTTCGAAGGGCGGGGTTCCCTTTTGACCCTTAAGTTTCATTACATTTTATTAAAGTACTCAAGAAACAAGGAGTAACTGTGCAAACAGATTTTTGATACGTCAAGTAGTTCTCGGAAAAAAAAACGTTTAAAGTTGCACATTTTACTTATTCTGAAGTTATTAAATCCAACTAACTTCAGAATAAGAAAAACGTGCAACTTTAAACGTGTTTGTTCCGAGAACTACTTGACGTATCAAAAATCTGTTTGCACAGTTCTTCCTTGTTTCTTTAGTACTTTAATAAAATGTAATGAAACTTAAGGGTCAAAAGGGAACCCCGCCCTTTGATTTGAGCCATTAAAAGGGTCATTTTTGTCTTTTCGAGGGCGCCATACTATAGCTCTCGGCGAGTGCTACAACTTTAGTCCTATGCTTAATTTTGATATCTCTAACCGTTTAGGAGTTATTTTACTTGTGGCCCGCTTATCTGGGCCACCCTGTATAATAACGTCCGGGTACGCCTTGACTCGACGTGGGTACAGCCTGACCACTGGATGTCCCAGATATTATCAGGTCACGGAGACTTTAACTTCAAACTCTTTTTCTTTAGGAGGAAGAACAACCTAAACTGTTCATGGGGGGGCATCGAGACTGCAAAACATGTAGTCCTTGATTGCCCACTGTATGATCAGGCCAGGGTGGAGTTGAGTCGCGGGATCGGATCATACCTGGGACTGAATCCACGGCAGCAGGTGACGGAGACCGGCTACCCAGTGTTCAGCCGGTTTGTCGGCTCCTGGCGGCAGCAAAAAATAGCGGTGTGGCGGGCTGGGGCGACCACCGATCCCCACATGTTGGTCGACCGGTGGTCGCTCCCGACCCACCATAACCTCACTTATGGGGGCATCGAGACTGCCATAAGCACTAGTCAGATCCCGAGACACGGGTGATGTTGCACAGCAAGGTGCACCCGACACAATAAAGAGCAATAATAAAGGTCGATAATAACGTACTCATGAAACTTTTGGCACTGAGTGTGCATTCTTCAGTGCCTGTATTAACATATATACATTAACGATGAGCTTAGTGTTAATATAGGCCCTGAAGAAGGCACACACAGTGCCAGAAACTTTGCAGAAATCTTACGAATTTTTTTTTAACGACTATTAGCCTGATTTCCCTCATTGTATGACGGGTCACATAAACTAAGAAAATGTTTTCCTCGATGTTTGTCCCTGATTTCATGCAGCTTCTGCGTGCATGTACTTTAAAAAAATTAATTTAATTGTTTTTTTGTTTTTTTTTACTTTAGGTATGGGCTACAATACTATTAAGGATCAGTTACCAGATGGCATTGAAGTAGCATGTCGTAATTCTGTAGACAGTTGCACACTGTCCGGCCCTAAAGAAAAAATGGAAGAATACATTGAAGTGTTGAAGGGAAAAGGGATATTTGCTAAACTTGTGAATGTGTCCAATATTGCCTACCATAGCAGATACATCAAGCCGGCCGCACCTTACCTTCTCCAATACCTTAAGGAGGTTAATTCATTTTCACATTCTTAGTTTTGACATTTACCGCTGAGTGGTGCAGCCTATGATTTTTACTTTATTTCTAGTTTTGGGTAAGTAGAATATTGGGTGTATTTTACGCAAATATTCTACGTATTTAATAAAATGAAACTTTATTGCTTATAGAGATACAAATCTCATAGCAAGGGTTGACTTTACTAGTTCACACATAAATGTAATAGATTATATATCAATATAACTTATAATTAAAAAAAAATATATATATATATTTGTCAACTATTCAACTTGTATATTCTGGGTGTATGTAGAAAAGAAGTATTCCACAAATAACGGCCCAACCCTGTTTTCAGGTCATTCCGGAACCTCAGCGTCGGTCCAAGAAGTGGATCTCAAGCTCCGTACCGCAGGAGAGCTGGTCGAGCGAGGAGGCGATGTTCAGTTCGGCCGAGTACCACACTAACAATCTGCTCGGTAGTGTCCTCTTCGAGGAGGCCACAGCGCAGGTTCCTGCAGACGCAATTGTGGTGGAAATAGCGCCCCATGGTCTCCTTCAGGCTATTCTCAAACGATCATTGGCCTCTTCTGTCAACATATCCCTAACCAACAGATCTCGTCCCGAGGGGCTCATTTATTTCTTGGATGCACTCGGCAAGTAGGTTATTGTTTTATAACTATTTATTTTCTTTATTTATTTTAAATAATCTTCATATGTTGAGCCTGCAGGATTTTTACCTGAGAAGTGTGAGGGAAAGGAACTGGAATTTGTCTTACTCTTAAAAATTCGAGTTTGAGTTTTAAACGGAATTTTATAATATAATTTTTTTTTAAGTGCTTATGTTATAAGTTATTTTTCCACTTCCTAATTTCTCAACTCTATGAAGAAAGGGGGAATTATATAATCGTTCAGAATTTTAATATTGAGTTCTCATCGGAATTTATGTTTTACAAACCCCTGTCCAGATATTCAAATATATATATATATATATATATATATATATATATATATATATATATATATTTCCAACCTTTTCCCACCTGCGAGCTGCATTGTACCGTACCCTAGCCAAGTGCCATGCGGGTCGCACATATATCCACTACTTGTCTCGGCCTATTCCTCTCATCTTTTAGCTACAAATGTTAATTTTTTTTTTTAGTTAAATAAGCATCTCTTTTTAGTTCTCTCGCTGTCGCACTAGAGGGCCGAGGGTCCCGGGGTCTTCTCTGTTGTATCATACTATTAACTTTTATATTTTTTTGTTTAGACTATACTTGGAAGGAGTTGGGATGGACCTGGACAAGCTGTACCCTCCAGTAGAGTTTCCAGTGTCCCGAGGTACTCCTTCTCTGGAGCCACTTGTTACATGGGAACATTCGGAGGTCTGGCCTATCCTCTATGAATCTGAAGTTAAGGTAACGTATATCATAACTACTCAGGCGGAAATATTCACCAAGGTTTTTCAAAAATTAGGTATTTTTATAACCCCCCTTTGCCTAGAGCGCTCTTTTTTTTTTAGGTTTGTAAAACCTGCTATTTTGACTCGAAGGCTCCGGTTTTAGCGACAATTCTTTGGGTCCAAGAAATGTTATGATCAAATGTACAATGTTGCATTGTATTTTGAAATGGGAAAATCACTTTTCGAATGGAAACACTGATTCCATTTTCAAGTATTTTACCAATAAGAATACAGTGGTACCAATAACTGAATAATGTTTTGTGACAAAACACGTTTTGAATGTAAGTTCTTCAATTGTCGACACCCTTCCCCAGATCGAATTATTTCTAATCAAGAAAGGTGTCTTCTCAATGCTAATATAAAATTTAATTTTGATATATTTCTTTCATCGAGAGTTTTCATATCCACAGAAACACACACAAAACAAAAAAATTAAATTTTTATTTCATTTTTGGATTCAGGGAGTCGGAAAAGATGATATTTTGGTGAAAACTCGACATCGATTACATAATTTTCTCTATCCTAAGTATAGGTTCAAGAGTTCAATGGTATGGTTCATCAGGTTTATTGTATGTTTACAAAAGCCTCCTTGATTCATCACTTTCTGTTCGGGTTAGCATCGGCGCAATCTTACCAACATCCCATTTTTTCACAAAAAATAAATAACGGGCGGGAATTGAACACTGTTATTAAAAATGTTAAAGACTTTTAGAAAAGTTCTTATTATATTTGTATAATAAAACATTTCTTAAAATATTTGAAATTATTTTTTATTTTTCAGGAAACGTTTCAGTTTCTGAAGGACGTGGAAGTAAACGAGTCGGACGAAGAATGTTTGCTTCTCAAGGAATACACGATCAACAATGAAAATATTATCCCTTTGTCATTTTACTTGGTAATTTTTTTAACTGTTTTTTCAAATATCCATTAAGTAAATTAAATTTTTAATTTATATCACCAGACCACTTTATTCATTGACAAAATTTCATTTCTAATTTCGTTTTCTACTACAAAGAAAATGAGCTATTACTAGAATACAACTCATGTACATTTTTCACATGTTGCGTACATGTTTATGTCATAAAATTTCATTTATATAATAAATTCTTCAAGAAAAACTGATTATTTGAAATTTCCAGAAATTGATCATTGACTTTTTCACTAAAGGCGAAAAGAATCTTTCTCTATCAGTATTAATTCAGGATGTAAAGTTTAGAAAAATAGTGAAGTTACGAAATGGTAAGTACTTGTCAAACTTTTTTCTTTGAGTATTTCATTTCAAAAGGCTCTACTACGTACCATATATGTGAACATTTTGAAGTTAAAACAGGTTTTATCTGCTTGTTACTTCCCCAGCTTTACGAACTATAGAAGAAGTTATGTAATCGGTCAGAAATTTGAAATTGGGTTTTCCACGGAATTTAATGTTTTTCATAGAAAATCTGTGTGTGTGTATCTGTGAACACGAAGCCCTCCAAGGACTACACCTATTTTCAGCGGAATCAGTCGAAGGGGAGAGGGGGATCATGGGGAGCTCAACTCAAAAATTCCAATAACTGTCAAAATTTAGTATGAGGATTCAGAAGCCACTATTTAATAAAATGTTGAATTAGCCCAAACAGTCGATAGGCTTTGGAGGGAGAGCTTATTTGATTAATCCGTGCTGGGTTAAATACTTAGCCAGTGATTCGCCGACAACTTTTTCTTATAGTAGTTTGCACATTATTCAATAGATTAAATTGTAAAATATTGTCGGTAAATCAACACCATTAATTATTTATGACTGGAAGATGATTGTAGGAATGTTAGTGCTGCGGGTTGCTACTTAGTTGAAAAAAGTCCTATTCGGGAATAAGTATACTATCCGGTATGTTCGTTTGGTACAAAAACATACTTTTCAATGAAGACTTTCTACCACAAATTAAAATCCCTCCCCGTTTTATGAGAAATTATAAACATTCATGATATTTGTAGTAAACACATTTATTCCTTAACAAGTGCTTGCGAGTGAAGTCCCCATCGAAACGGTTTTTGGCCTATTTGGCTTTGAATCAATAAGCCTTACTTATGGGTAAATAGAGACATTTTGTCGTTTTTTGGATTCATATGACGAAAAAAATTATATTCTGGAGAGTTCAATATCCAATTTTGACCAAATGCTTCCCGTTTAGTACATGGAGAAGGATTGAGTTCCTGTAGGTTATATTCTCTGTGACAATTGTTGCTTTACTCTTTCAGGTAAGGAACTGTTTCAAGTTAGCATGACTCCGGAAGGCAGCTGGGACGTGTGTCTGGACGGGGAAGTGATAGTGTCCGGGAAGATCTGCTTTATGGACAGTGCACCACAACTAGCTCATCCTGCCCCCGTAGCCAAAGAGATCAGTGCTGATGAGGTGTACTCTCTGTTCCAACAGATCGGTCTTAACGTTGGACCACCCTTTAGGCTGATAAACTGGCTCCAACCATCTGAAGAAGGTAACCTATCCGGCCCACTTATTTTTGAACAGTGTCCAAGGCGGTTTGGAGCTATTCTGTCTCTTTATCAGCCAAGCAACATGTGACGTAGGAGCATTTAGTGGCAGCTGAAGTAGAAGTTAAAATAAAATAAAATACAGAGAACAATGATCTTGTCACAAAGTGAAGGGTTCCGTAACTGAACACTGCTTTAATGTACTAATAAATATATCTGTACCCCTGAGGTTATATAGTGGTATAAAGCTCCTATTACTATAAATAGCGAAAATTTCAAAGAGAAATTCTTATTATTAGCGAAGAAACCTGAAAATGAAGTTGAAAGAAATGAAAAAATTGTTTTCCTGAAAAATTACATTTTTGTGACGGTGTCCTTTACCTCCGGGGTACAGATATATTGTATAAGTAGATACTTCTAATGTAAATGGTGCCTGTAGCTCAGAGGTAACGTGCTAGCCAACTGAGCTCAAGATCGTGGGTTAGGTTTTTTATCTGAAAAGTGAAGAAGCCTTAAGCATGCCGTCCTTCGGATGGGACGTTAAGCGATGGTACGATGTCAGATACTCGTCGAGAAACTCCATATGAATTTTATTGTCTATTATATAGTGTTAATTGTCTTCCGATGATTGATTTCAGTCTTTGAAATCGACGGGTCGTGGTCTCCAAGTCAAGCGTCTGTCTTTACGAAGTCCTAGCTATTGGAAAATGTCGGATACAGGAGTTGGGTTGTAGTTAATATTAAAAATTCTGGGGGTATTGAGGGTCAGTCAATGATGAAAACACTATTCAATTGCCAACGTTTCGATATATTTCATATCATCATCAGGGCCTAACAAAAACAAGATAAATATGGGGGAATCAAAATTGGAAAAATATAATGAGTGATCGATTAAAATTATATATAGGTACATAAATATACACTCTCAGTATACACATATCCACATATATACATAACTATACATCCATATACATACATATACACATTGATGAACAACAAGAAAACTTACTATGAATATAGATGGTTGAGGAGAAGGCATGAAGACTGTGAAGTCTTACGTTCAACTAAAGAGGCGTTTAGACACGCGAGCAACGAGCCGAACATTAGTCAGTGTGCATGCCTGGGGATGAAGTGCGCAGGCTCTCGACGAACAACGGAGGCTCGGGGTCTGCTTCACCTGTTGTCGGTTTTTTGACGAACCATCAAAGGAATGTTCGGCTCGGGCTGCGGTGTGTGTGGACTGGTACCAAGCCGAACCGTCCCGACTTGACCCGAGCACTGTTGTTTATAACCAATATTATAATAATATTATTATATATTCTCAAATATTTAGGTTTTTGGAAGTGCAAGTTCTTTTTTTTTTTTTAATAATATATATATATATTTAAATATTATTCAATAAATTTTATTTTATTATGGCTTCTGAAGACTGGTCTCAGGAGCTTCAAATTCAGCTTGAATTGCCACATTAATATAAATATAAGCTAGTGCCGCTGTACGTTTCTTCTTCATTTTTGATAGATAAGTCGGTACCTAAAAAAGTGTTCATTTTAAACAATTTACATGTAAAAATAAATTACGTATCATAATAAATACATATATACAAATAAACGTAAATTTGTTATCTGCTGGTTAACTTGTGCAGGTTGTGTTCGTTAGTATGGTTGTGGAGCATCCAAATGCTCGGCTCGTCTCTGTTCGGCTTGGAGTGTTCGTTGAAAACTGAAAACGAGCCGAACAGTGCTCGGCTCGTTGCTCGCATGTCTGTACTAGCCTTAAGGGTACAGAAAGGTAGAGGGTAACAGATAATAAATCCGGGGGAAACCACAGTTAACGGGACTTAAATTTGAAGAGAACTACTTACTGGCTACAAGATATTTTACTATGTAAGAAAAAAACAAAAACAAAAAACTCAATAATTATATAAATGTTGTTTTTCTTTACATTACATTGTATTTATATTTTAGGTTCAAGTGGAGAATTGCAATGGAATGGAAACTTGATGACTTTCCTCGATGCTGCTTTTCTATTACCTGCCGTCTTAGATGCTAGTGAAACGGGGGAATTGAAGCTGGTAAACCAATTCAGACGACTCATTTTGAATTTGAAGTGTTTTGATGAAGAAAAACGAGGTTTGTATGTTTTACTTTTGTAAATGAATACTAATTACATACTGATCAGTTAATATAGATTTATGCTGTACCTCATAGGCCAAGTATAAAGTCAAGATTGAGTATCAGACCGTATTTATACGTAGTAACGAACATGAAAATAAATTTGCCAATATTCACTAAAAAATTGCAAAATATACATAATTATGTGATTACAAGACTTTATACCAACCATTTTCGTACAGATCACTCTCTCTTCTCCTCTCAAATTTTAAACTGGCATTACTGGGTATATGAAAGGAATACGTTAGCGTCAGCGGTATTTTTTGATTCATTGTACAAGGTAATTCTTAGTGTGCTTTCCTACCCAGTGATCTCAGTATGAAATGAATTTTAGATGGGGTGAGAGAGAGTGTGATGTACAAAAGTGGTTGGTATAAGAAACTTATGTAATGACCATATCACTTATATTTTATTTATTTTTATCCTTTTAAATAAAAACGTACCAATAATAATAAAATATTTTAAGATTCATTGCTATGTCATACGAATTAAACATTACTTTGAAATATTTCCTATATACATTTATTTTACTTTCTTTAGGGCTCTATAACTTTGGTCTATTGTTCCTATCTCAAATCTGAGGACCTAATAGCGATTATAAATTTATTAAAGAACTGTCGTTTTGGTAAAAAACAATTTTTCGATAGTTTTAATCCTCAAAGAAAAGCGGTCAACAACTAATCAGATCTAAGTTAGCACATGTGACTTCTTAATTCATAATTTCATGTTCATTGCTACAATTGTTTCTGCGTTAGAGCGCGCCCAAAGTTCCTATCGCATAGGATCACACACATATGCACAGAAAGACGTCATCGAGAAAATGGTCAAAACTGGTATTCAGGGGACCTTGAAACGTGAAAACCCATTGAAAACTCGATCTCGGATGGGTATAAAAAGTGGCAAATTTTCCCTAAACTTCTGGTCTGCTTCTGTTGTTTACTGAATCTATTACACCCTCCTTGGAATAAATTCTGCAATAGAAGAAAACGAAGTTGTACCCTTTCAATAACAGAGTAAAAGTTACAGTGGACTTTCAGTAGACTAACAGTGGACTATTATACAAAATAAGGATGAGCCCATTTAACCAATTTTTTCATCTCTATTGACAGATTTTAACATGAGCTACGACAAATTTACTGGAGTTCTTTGTACGGAAGGTTTGGAAATTCTATATCCATATACGTCTGCGCCAAAAATGTCTATGGATTTCATGAAGAAAACTGATTTTGAGATGCTTAGATTTTTTCCTTATCAAATTCCCATCTGCAATGTGAGTATTTTCTGTTTTTTTTTTGTCTTCTTAGTAATGTGGTATTTGCGTCATGTTGCTAAATTCATTTATTTAGTTTATGAATGCGCTATTACTCACCTGGAATTAGAGGGAGTTCGTATCTTACACGACTGTTTGAAAACGTTTATGTTAAAGTTTAAAATTAACAATTTTAATGTCTTTGAAGAATTATCAGTCAATAAAGTAAATTAATAATAATTCTATATCAATGGCTCTATACTTAGCATTTATGAAATTCATGTATGGTTACCAGATAGAAGCCGGCACCATATGAGGCCTAACATAACTTTCTCCAAGGTTGAGTTAGTTTGTAAATTATCTATACATCGTGTTTCATATCAAAATAATCTATTTTTGGGGAGTATTTTTCTAGGACTCTTAGAAAGCAGGAAGTTATTTACTTTTGCGCAATAAGGTGTGAGTAAAGGAAGATTTGTTAAATGAAGACATTGTCATAAATTCAAATTCGGATCGTTATTTGACACAAATAAGTGGCTTGTATGATGTTCTCCAATGAAAGCCATATCTACTATTTAATAAAGAAATCTGCAGGACATTATGAAGCCAAATAATGTTTTTCGTGGCTCCCTCGGAGCAGAATACTTTTTTTTTATAACTTGTATATTACAATAATATATTTTTCTTCTAGGATTTTTTAGTTCATCGCCTATTAGGTAATAGGTGAACTCTTGTATTACAAAGCAAGAAGGGGTGAAACGGCACCCATAGAAATCATTATAAAAAAATATTTCATATTCGTGAAACATTTTGAAAACTAAAGAGTCGTTCGTTGTGCCTGGCTTCCTGTCATTCAGCTTCCCAATGATCGTGAAACTCAGAATGCGATTACGGCCTGCAGAGGGACGGGCATAGAACAAAACCTTTTCCAGTTTGCGTACCCTATCTCTTTATGGATTTTAATAGCGATTTCCCACAAAAGTTTTTAATAAATTTTAAGCAGCCTAAGGCTCATCATCCTTCCACGAAGTGAGATTAGCATTGATAAAACCTTCGTGTAGAAGTTATGCTCTTCTAAAGGACCAATAGAAGACATATCTTCTTTTTTAGTAGAAGACTTTGTTTGATTTGAATGAAACGTAGTATCTCAATTTTCGGGCTCTAATAAACGACTCCTAAGATTTTTCAGAAAGTTTAATTTTAAGAAGTTCTTGAAAGTTTTTTTTTTAGTTCCGAATTTTATTACCTATTTTTATATTTCCCAAGAAATTTTGATGGAGCTTTAAGTTATAGCAATGCCGTCTTTTCTCTGAAATAAATTGGCATTTCAACATTGGTAGGTACCTAAGTTATACCTACCCCTTCTATAGGTCCCAAATACTTATAGTTTTTCTTATAGAAAATGTTCCTCGATGTGAATGAATTTTTAGTATCAGTTTGGGCCAGCTCTAAAAAAGGTGTTGTTAATATTTTTATTTGTTACTATTATATCTTAATTAATTGTACATTTTCCTTATTTTTTAGGGTGTAATAGATAATTTCTTTGGTCTCTGTTTCGAAATCTTAATCAATAATTTTTCAAGAACAAGTGACGGAACATTCAGAAAAATTAACATAATACAGATTGAGAAAATAAGTGACGCTTTACAAAAGGGAATTCACACTTTTATAAATAAAAGGAATGATCTTGAGGTAAAGTTTATTCTGTTATGCATCTTGATGAGTTGTGTGATAGCCTTAAACTTTAAGGCTTAGCCTTAAACATAAAAAATATTTAAATATTGATATTTATGGGATTACATGTGAAAAGTATTTGAAAAACAGATTAATTCAGAAAAATAAATATAAATATAAAGTTTATATGTTGTTTATGTAAATATAAATATAAAGTTTATATGTTCAAGCCTCTTGAAGTAGATTTCATTATTGAGCTTTTGTAACGACATTTTTTTTCCTCTCTCTCAATGATATTTAATTTTGTATATATTTTTTCTTTGTTTATATTTTATTTATACTCTTACATACACCTTTTATGTCAATTCTCAATATTATGTGTCATCTGTATAGCATTTATCAAATTTTTTTATAATTTTGATTCCCAATAATTTCAGGTTACATCAATCTTAACTACTTTGGAGCCTACAATTGATGACTTCGGACCGGATTGCAAAAATGAATTATTTCTTGTTATCAGTCGAAAAAAGATATCTGAACAAACACTTAAACTTTTGAATGAGTCTGCCGGAGGATATGTCCTTCTGAAAGGCCAACCTGCACCACCTGGTTTCGTTAACATTATTAATAGGCAGGCTGATGACGAAAGTTATTCTTTTAGTCAGATTGTAAGATATAGTTATACTTTATGTGGATGAAGAGTGTTTCAGAACAATTGGTTCATCCCTTAACTTTGGAATGAGTGTTTAGTTATACTATGATTCGTTGGGTTTAACGTCCTTATGTACTCCAAACTCGGAATGGACGAGGTCTATAGGTTGCTGTTCTTTATTAGCGTTAAAATCGAGATATTGCAACCGAATTGTATCCTTAATTTATTCAACTTGTATTGAAGTGTAACGAAATACCAGATATAGTGTTTAATAATAATAATTTTGACACTAGGTGGTCTATTTATTCTGAAACACTCTATAGAAACAAGGAAAACTTGACATACAATGTAAAATGACAGAATATAGATTTTTGTAAATATTTTGTAGGTAACAAAGTTCGATAGTCCATCAGAATTCGTAATGATTTCCAATTCCACTTGGGCTGAAGAGCTCGAGTCAAAGATATCTGCAAATCACAATAAACTTGTCTATCTTGTTGGAAATGTTATGAGTTTATCTGAAATGAATGAAATCATTCAAAAATGCAATGCAATGAAGTCATCTGATCTCATTAGGTTTGTTATTATTCATTATTGTTTCGGGCATTTCAGTGGAACGTACTAACAATAAGTGGCATTAAGCCGAGAATTATATTTTACTATACCTCGAATTTTAGTAGTTGCAATAACTCAAAATTCTGTATTATTACAGATAAGATCCCAAATTATTAAGAATCCATAGTGACTTTTTTTTCATAGAAGAAAGAGAAATTATTAGAGAGATTTTATATGACCTATCAGTTTTTTAAATTATTTTTCAGACCTATAGCCAGCGTGGCTCAGTGGTAGAGTGCCCTTGCTTGGCGGAGAGCTAAAGGTTGGGGTCAGCCCGGGCATCTTCAGATATTTTCATTTTTTTTTACATAGTACATCTTGTCTATATGATTTTTTTTAGCGATGACTAGTTTTCCCTGAGGGAAAACCGGAAAATATCGGAATTTTTTTCAGGTCAGGGAAAACAGGGAAACATTAGAGAATTTATTTTCATTACTTTTACTTATATGTAATCGTACTCGATACCGATAGTGGATAAACCTGTAGAATTTACTGATATGATTATGTATCGGTTCGAAAGCCTGATAGAAACGGTCATTGCCTTAAGTGTTTACTGTATTCCTATATATTTTGCACCTTACCGATTTTTCGTCCACTTTGGCGAAAAATGCCCTCAATTAACTTTCTCAAGAACCTCAACGGTATGAAAATGATATTATTCTATGTGACTTGTTGAATTCAAAATATTTATTATTTGATCATATGAGGCATTCGCTAACCTAGTGGAAATTTCGTGGCTTTGATGACTCATAGCGTTATTATATCCTGGTTCACCCTCCTGCTACCTAAACCATGCCTACGTAATTAATTATCTTCGAAAGAAAGGTCGAGAGACAGCACCTTCATAACTCCTGAATAAAACAGGCTTTCCCCTATTTATCCCTTTCTGCCTTATACGTGTACAGGCGGCCAATCGTCTCCGCAGGATACGTCAAGAAAGACAAAAGCTTCGAATTAGGTTTTCTGCAGTTATTCTTTTCACACGCAGGAAATAGGAAAAATGAGCCCATTAACATCTTCCTTGTTTCAATAAGAATCCAGTGTCAGCTCAAACATGAACAGGCGGTCAACCGTCTTCGCAGGATGAGCCCAGAAAAATAACACGTTCTTTCTTTTATTATTCTTTTAAAAAACAAAGAGTATCGTTATAACCTTCTTTAAAAAAAAAAAAATTCAATCATATCTAATATATGCCTATCCGGTTAGCCGTCTTCCCAGGAAAAATCGAGACAAGACTTTCAGAAATTACAATTATATATATATATATATATATATATATATATATGCGGTTTACTGTTTAGAAAAAATAAAGAGAGGCTGCATATTCAAAATTTTCTGAAAAGAACCGACAGGTTTTTCTTTAATTATTCTTTACAAGGACGAAAAATCGAAGTGTAGCCGCTGTTTTAGTGACAGGATAAATCCAATGATATTAATGATGACATTGGTGAGATCCAATCCACTTCTCAGGAAAAATCCTCAACGAAAATAGCATCCAATATGTAAAAGTATGTTCTTATCATTATTCTTAATAAAACATTATTTTTAGATTTTTATTTTTGGATAAATTAAGTTCAAAATTTACTTTGGAAACTTATAAGGAACAATTGAGGAAAAATTTGAGAATTAACATTTTAATGGATGGTCAATGGGGGACACTGTTTCGTAGTAGAAACAAATCCAAATTTGACTTGAGCATCATGGACGACCAGGATCAGGAGGAACATGTCGATTATCCATTTTCTACCATCAAGTAAGTTAGTTGTTTCTTTAAAATTATTCAATTCGAACTTAATCCATTTTATTGAGGAAATGCAAGTTCGGATAGATCGTCTTGTCGAAAGAAAAAAAAAACATTTTTGAGTATTTATAAGGTTTAGCTACAAAACTGTTGTAGTCAAAATATATTTATATAATATACATATTTTAATTAAAACTTCAGTTTATTCGTTAAGTGGCGATAATTTACAATATAACAAACTCAAAAAAGCCACTTCAACATTAAATGAAATCTCCAAAGCACTTTCTGTTGTGACATTGTTCTCAACTATCGCAAATTTTGTATTCTATTTCTTTTTTGGTTTGCTTCTCACACCGATGGGTTCAGTTTTAAAAATGTTTTCAGATTTGTATTAATGGCTTCAGTCCCCTTAATTGCTCTTACCCCGATTCTTTTCCTGGCTCAAAACTATCTTTCAGAGTGAAAAGTTCCCTGCAAATTTAGTGTTATATGTTTCAAACATACCATTTAAATTTGTATTTCTGGCAGAATAGCCCTGTTGATTTAAATATCACTTAAATCTATTTCAAATGAGTCCTGTTTTAACAATTCCTTTTTCTCCTGATATGATTCAGGTGCTCATCGATGACACTTGATGCACTTGGCTTGAATCTTGCTGATGTATCTGGTACGGGCAATAAGGTATGTAAACAACTGTTTAGCTTACATAAATCAGTCAATGAACTATATTATTCTAGATGTAAACATTTACGATATTTCAAACCCCTGAATAATTCAGATACTTTTTTATTCTTATTTTTTATATATTCGTTAATTTGTCGAAAAGTAATCTTTTACTGTCCATGGATGTGAGTGCTTAACTGTTTTTAGGGCCATATGGACATTCTTTAATTATAAATTCGCTTTCATACGGGCCACTTTTTGTAGTGAACCTTGACAACTAAAGATTCATTGAAGCAAATGTTCATTTGAAATTTTTAGATATGTAAGTTCTTTCTCACATGTATGCATAATAAGATTGGCATGAAGAGAAAATCTCTGCGCAGACTGTATTTGGCGACGGCTCTAGGTACCTTGTCAATCTCTCTTCACTCCTATCTCACTTTAATGGATGTAACTTGTTCCCCGCCTCTCTGCAGCCATTTCGCCTCTCTTACATTTTGACGTCACCATGTTTCAAAAGTGATTTTATTATCCCCCGTCTGCCCCCTAATCGGAAACTCCTCTCTTTGCCTCCAACCTGCGCAGCATAATAGTTTTGTGTTTTTAATGTGATTTAATATAATTTCAGCTTGAAGTGTTTGACTACTGTGGAGTACAAGAGAACCAATCTGTGATGGGACTGGGTCTTCTTGACCAGAGTACAAATGTTCTAGTGCCAGATACACAACTGTCCTGGGTCAAACCCAGCTTTTGGAGTGTTGAGGAAGCGACTTCTGTACCACTTGTCTACACAATGGTAAGAAAACTACATTAATGATTTTAATTAGTTGTGAGATCGAGCATTAATCCAGGACGCTGGTAGCTCAGAGGTAGCATTACTTGCATACTGAGCTCAAATCGCGGGTTCGAAACCCGTTCTTGGGTTTTTTTAAACTGGGTAGTGAAAAAATCTTGAGCGGGACGTTCAGCTATGTGAGCCTATACAATATCAGGTACTCATTAGGGACCCCTCTCTAGGTGAATAAAAATTTAGGGTAGGAAAAATTTACGACTCTCATAGTAGAGTCTGCTCATGTCCGCTAGAGTGACGAAAGAGCGCTCTGGTAGTAGACGATCAAGCCCGGGCATGAGTAACAAAAACTATTTCGTGATTTTTGTTTTTTGTTCAGTTTCGTTACAGTAGATAAAAAGCAACATGAATTCCCTGGGGGAGATACAATTTTTTAAGGGTCTTGGACAAATATACTTATCATGAAGAATAAAGTGACAATCATTTTGAAAAAACGTCCTTTATACCAGATTTTTTTCCTAATTTATGCAGAATAGTCCTTCATTAGTCGTTTTCATATAAACTAACCTTGGACGTACTTCCTTTTGCCTTAGCTTGAATACAAATTAAATTAAAACAACTTTCGATAAATAAAATATTTCTTTTTCTTTTTAGGCTTATTTTATTTTATATCACCACAAGAAGTGTAAAGAGTTGTCTGTAAAACCATTCTCACGTATTCTCGTGCATCATGGATCCTTGCCAATTTCTCAAGCTGTCATCAGTGTTGCACTGGAAGAAGGATTAGAAGTTTTTACCACCTATAAGGAAGATTATGAAAAGGAATTTTTAAAATGTACGTTTCCTAAGGTAAGAGATTTGTGATAAATATTTATGTTTTGTTTTATGTTTAAATAACCAGAACTTATAAGATCAAGTAGTTTTAATAACTTCACTATATTTGGGTGACCAGACATATTTATTTTTGTGTTACAAAATCTATATTTCTTTTTCTTTAAAAGTATTTTCCAACTGTATATTTTTTTATTATTAAGAACGTGTTTTTTTTTACCTTTTTTAAATCTAGGTTCAATTCACTGCATCTTAGTTGGTTGAATCTTCGAATTCTTAGTGCTTGAATGATTGTGATGCTAGCATCTAACCCAATGTTTGATGTAGCCAGAACTTTTTTCACATTTTAAAGGTTTGGCCAACATTTTCACGGAGAGAAGTGAAGGCCTATTACAATTAATATTTTTCAATATCAATAATTGGAATCGTCCCAAAAATGCAGACCGAGCTTGTCAACCCAAAGCCCTACTGTTACAGTTGTTTATATATATGTATAAATATATTTTTCATATTTCAGGTTCCTGTTGAGAATATATTGGAAGCAAATAAATTATGTGACGTAGCTATTTTATTGAAAACTGGTGGGAATGGCCTCAATATTATAGTGAACACTCTGAATGATCCATACGTACTTTTGCCTTTGACAGATCTTCTGGCCTATGAAGGACGAGTGTACAACATCAGTCTTCCTATTATGAAAGCAGACACTCCCATAGGTAACATTTAGTATCATATCTACTTATTTTGTTTATATATTAAGAAATGTACTAATTTTTTCTATACGATATTTCATAACAACCATTTTGAAACTTGACAATCAAAGGACCAAAAAGGACCTTCCCAACCTTTTCTACATCACGGCACATTCAGCAGTCACTGACATTAACATGGCATATTAGACTTGCCAGCTCATTGCTGACGCTGTTAGGCCGTCGTGCCAATCCCTCTCCGGAACCTCAGCTGTTGTCCTCAGCACTGATAAGGCGCTTTCTATGAATTTCAAGTGCTTGGATGTTTAAAACTCCCTGTATTAAAACCAGCTAGAATGTATTTTTTCAATATTGATTTTTTTTATTTTAATGGGCTTTATTATTTAATTAAGGGGCTTTGGATCAAATCCACTTCCACCCCATCCAAAATGCGACTGAAATTCAGTTATATATAAAGACCAGCTACATCCCAGTTTCTATGTTGCTCCGCCTTGAGCACTGTCACCCACTTTCAGAAGGTTTCATTAAATATATAATTCAGGAAAAAATATGTTATTAAGGTATTCTATAATTACACTGTGCTAGATTCTTCTTTCCTTTCTTCTTGGAAAAAACAATTTTATAACTTTTTGATTGGTTACTGAAATTCTTTGATTGAATAAATATTATTTATTTTAGGCATGAGAATTTTTATGAAACAAGTGTCTGTTCAGGGTCTTACCCCTAAGGCCATTTTGAATTTTCCTCACGAAGAAAAGGAGAACATCAGAAGACTGGTACAAGAAGGCCTCGATAACCGAACGGTTAAGCCTATATCTTCTGAACTGTTTTACAAGTATTCTAACAGAAAAGATGCTCTATCTTTACTTAAGTGAGTTTTGTGAAAATTCAGTTTTATTATTATTTAATTATTAGTTTTTGTTGTTGAAATCGCGCGCGCATAGTATCCAAAATAGGGTTCGAAAAATATGAAAAGATAAATTTTGTTTTCTGATAGCTATTTATAATTGTCTCTTGACCTCAGTGCTATATGAAATACAGACTTTTTTAGAAAAAGTTTTGAGGTCATGCAGAAGGCTCGTAGCTGTTATTTTTGAGGATTTATTCAATGGCATTCCTTCTTCTTTTCTGCTTCGCTCCGGTTTCTTTGGCTAAGAAGTCACCAAATCTTTTGCAAACGTTTTGGTAATCGCACTTTTTTTGGAAATGCATAAAATGTTTTTTAACAGTCAATTTCCGAATACATTATATAAATAAAAACAATAAACAACTTTTATATCCACAATAATATATAGGTACATAAAATGTATCGTCACTTTTGAAGTTTGTGCTGACGACGGCGTAAGCCGAAACCGGTACACTATGTGTACATTTTTTTGGAATTAAATAATATAAAAGTTAAACAAATTCTTAGTTTTTACTAATTTTATTAGCAAATTATTTTATATTATTTTGTTGAGAGAAAATACTCATAAGATGAAATATTTTTACGTAACTGTTGCAGGAACAAAAATTCAACTCATAAGAAGGTAATTGTGTCGTTAAAAGAAGAGACAACTATCAATAAAACTCCATTCACATGCGATTCTGATAAAAACTACCTGATACTAGGCAAGTACCTGTTATGTGTACAGTCTTATTATCTAAAGTAATAGACGATAAACCAAAATATTAATTTATGAGGAAAATATGTTTAACTGTCAACAAGAGAACACTTGAGCTCTTCTTTACCCAATGTATAATATTGCTGATGCTGTTGTGCCCAGCAGAGATACCTGAACGAACATCTCCAATAACTGTGGAGTGTTTGTCGCATCAGCTGCATCCCACCCAATCACTGAACATATGTCTTATCAACGAACCTGAGTGGACTTTTTATATATATTAATGGATTATCGCTTGGCCTATTTCTAAGGAAGACCAATAATCGTTAGTTACGCCTTTCGATAGGCTATCGACCTAAATTTTTTTTTGTTGAAATGCCCATTAAAAGGTTTAGGACACAAAGTCGTCTATGAATCACCGACAATAAACTTCCCCAGCTAAAATTATTTGTAATCAACATCAACTAAGTTTTCACTCTTCCTCTATACTCTTTTTCTCTTCGATTAGTTTGACTGAAAATCCATTAATATCTTGCTCAGTAGCTTCAAGTTGAAGTGAGGTGTATGGTATTTTGCAATATTATTTACAAAGTTTTAGAATTTTAGAGGCGCAATAATGACGTTTTGAAGGTAGAGGCTTGAGGGATACTGCGAAAACTTTGTATTTTTTAAATTTTAAATCTATTAATAGCTAATTTTTAGGAGGGAAATTGCATGTTTTTATGATTTTTAACTGTCATAGAGTTTCATTCATTTTTTTTTTGAACATGACCCCTTCAGAATAATATATTCTTGATATTCAATTTTTTATTGATTTTTAAAGTCCTAATTCTGCATTTTTACCATTACACATGAAAGGTATAAACCTCGAAGTTCAGTAGAACAGGATCATCTTGATTTCAGTTTGAAAGTAAATATTAAATTATCTAAATGCAAAAAAATACAATTACATATTTTGTATAAAAACAAAATTATACACTTGAGTATTTCAAGAAAAAATGCACACTTTAAAAATCTTTCGAAAAAGAATATTTTTCAAAATCTGAAAACAAAAGAAGTATAAAACAATATAATAGTCGATTTCATAGGATTCATTTTGGGGCTGCCAACTGGTCAGAAGGTACAAGAGTTTGAAAACAGAAAACCATATTTTTTTGTAGAGTGCGCGAAACTATACCGCATTACACCAGTGTGTGTGTTGGAGAAAATATAGCCTGCAGAGGCTTAATATTCCACACTTTTTTTTTATATACAAACGGAATAAGTTTCATAAAATTGATATTTAACATTTTTGCAGAGATATTGTGAAACAGTTGATAAAAAAAAAGAAAAATCGTATGTTTTTAAAAAAAATATTGTCTATTTCACAAATAATATATAATATGGGAGTACTTTCGGTATTGCTACCATCTTCAGCCACAACTTAACAAATACTTACTACACGGTTTTACTACACGGTTACTACAAGATGGTAGCAATACCGAAAGTACTCCCATATTATATATTATTTTTGAAATAGACAATATTTTTTTTAAAAACATACGTTTTCTTTATTTTTTCATAAAATTGTGAAAGGATCATGTTCTAAAGGAGTTGATTTGGCTGAGTTGGACTGAGTTAGAGGTGACGTTTTCGAGGTATAGACGTTGGAGTTACTAAAGTTCAGATGGAGCTTTTTGTACTAAATATTCTCTCCTTGTCCGTATCCATACTAGTAGGTCTCTTTCACACTACTTTTGGCAGTATCTCTTCATTCATCCTTCTTAATCTCTTTTAATTTCTTATAACCTGGTCTTAAACATGATCTTCTTCGCTTTCATTGGCCTCACATCCACTCCTGATTTCTAGCCTTGAGTTTCTCACTAATGCCCATTTATTCCCATCCTCACTTAAAACCATTTCAATAATTTCTTTCCAATCATTTCATTTCTTTATAATTTAACTAAATAAAGTGAATTTAAACTAATTATTATTCTATTATGGATCAATGAAATATTTCATAAACTGATTCAATTTATAGGAGATGCAAATGGGGTCTGGTGTGATTTGTGCCAATGGCTTATAAAGAGAGGAGCAGAACAGTTATTTATTATACTTAAAAAGCCTATGTTGCCTTCTTCGCTTGATTTTAAGTAAGTATTAAGGTGTACTTCAATACAGCCCCCATTTTCTTTTCGAAAAATCCATGAAAAAGAGTAATTGTACACTAATTCCGAAACTAAATTCATATACTGATGTGTAATTAACCAAATGGGTCAATTAAAGTAAAAAATATATAATATAATCCGGAAGAAAAAGTTGGGATGCTGCATAGAAGTTTGTCCTCATTCAAATACTTATTTATTTGACAATAACTGGGGAGAAACTTCCATTCAACCCCCCACGAATGTTTTTCAGTGACAATTTATTATTAAATATTGACAACTGACAGTAAGTGTCTTAAAGTGAGAAATGTTTTGAAGTTTCTTAAAGAGAGAAAGAGAAAAAAAAATAGTGATAGGTCTTAAATAACTTAACTTTAATAACAAAGAGTGAAAGTGTCTTAAAGAGAGAAAGAGAAAAGAGTGATATGTTTTAAATAACTTAACTTTATATAAAGAGAAAGAAAGTGGATTAAAGTGAATCAAAGAGAGATGTGTTTTAAAGCTTCTAAAAAGGAGGTTGGAAAATATGAGGCTGTATGAAAGTATACTCAAGTATTTTTCCTATATTTTCAATTCTTTTGTTTTAATCATAATTTCTTCTTCTAACCATCATGTCTTTTTTATTTATTTATCTTTTTTAGGGTGAATAATTTGTTCAAATCGCATTTGGGCAAGTTAACATTCTTGTCTGCGAAGAATATCAGCAACGTTAACGCCTTTTCAGATATCATTAATGATTTGAACGAGAATGAGAAACTTGCCGCTGTTTTCATTATAGGAAAGGTAAATAATTGAAACGCGAGTTTATATTATATAGTCAATTTTTTAAAATTATTATTTTAGTATTTTTGTGATGATTATTGTTGAAGTAATGAATTACTTTTATTAGGAGTATGCTGGAAATGTGAGGTATTTTTCAAGATTGGGAAAAAAGACGACATTGGTGTGTTTATGTTGTGGTGGAGAATCTTTGTGTGAGAAAAGGTCCAAATTTGGATATCCTTCTCTGGCAGTTTCGGCACCCCATCCAGATTTTCTTATTTCTTCTATGGACTATCTCTTGAATAGTAGGGAGGCTGTCTTCTATGTGTCCCAGTATTATTTGCAGAAGAATCTTGGTAAATTATTGAACATTTAAGAGAGCAATATAATCTTTTAAATATGCGATCAATGGAGCTGTGAAATATTTATTGGTACACAAGCATCAGTGATATAGTCAATTTGCGTACCCTCATCTCTAAACAAGAACTAAATAACGCCATTTTGAAAAAAAAAAAAAAAAAATAGTAAATTATTTTCGGATCTTCTTTCGATCGAGTTTGATTAGCATTGATATATTGGCTAAGAACCAGTGCAACCTCTGATTTTTTGATTTTTATATTCTCTTACCAAAATCGGTAAACCCAAGGGTTAAGAGGGGCTACTCAAGTGAATATTTTCATCAGTTATTAAAGCAAAACTAAACATGTAAAAAAAGGTGTCTTCTGTGGACTTTTTGTTTTGTTGCAGTAACGCAAACTTTTTTTCTGATCTTTTTATAGGTTTTGTAAAAACGAGCGGTACCAATGGATAGGGTTAGTTAAAAGAGATTATCTGGGATTACTATCTGATATTCATAGGCATCGTCGAAAAATCTACCCCTAAGAAATTGATTATCTTTCAAATATTTGTATGGTATGACTCCTAAAGGATGAACTTATATACTTTTTTTTTTTTTCAGACTACAAGAAATTACACAGAGAAAATGATTTGCTACTCGTTTCCAGTCTAGATAATATATTGGAATTGTCGAAAGGGCCGACCAGAGAAGGCTGGCGAGAGATGAGGTCTCATACCTCCACCTACAAGTACTGTCGGGATCTACTACCACTTTTCCTCCTACCTTCACTTAATTCAAAATTCACTACAGAATTGGTAAAAAGAATATTCCATCCTGTTTTCTCAGCTGACATCCCTCTGCAGTTTGATAATTTTGAAAGTGTTGCAGAGAAATTATATCAGGTAAAATTTCAATTTAATTTTTGTTGTATGATGTGTATCAAAATTATACATTTTACCCTCATAGTAATGTTTGTCTTCAGTAGGAGAGCTTAATTTTCCTTTGCTTCTTAGTAAGTTATTGTGACTCATCATGCCCGGGCTTTAACTACGAGGTTTTGTCGCTCTGGGGGACATGAGTCGTACGTCTTTTGGAGTCTTAAATCGTGACTATCCCAGGTTTATTTATCTTTACGAGTACTTGATATCGTACAGGCTCGGGACCATCGCTTAACGTTTCATCCAAAAGACAGCGTGCTCAAGATTTTTTCACCTCTCAGATGAAAAATCTAAGGTCCTCGGTCTGGTGTCGAACCTGCGATCTTGTGCTGAGTAGGCAAACACACTGCCGGCGCCCCCGCACTCCTAAACTAAAAGACGAGTGAAATAATGATACTTTTATTGAGTTACATAACATTGTCTTTATTTTATAATCTAATGTACATTAAAGCCCGGGCATTAGTCACAATAACTAACTATAATGTACATTTTTCTAATTATCTTCATATAATGTAGTTGAGCTGAAGATTGTCTTCTAACTGTCTCTAACACAACCTAACCTCAATCTAATCTAATATAGCTGTGATCCCAACATAAAAACGGAAAACCAAATATCAGTTATATGTTGTAGGGGATGGCGACTTTCAACCAAGAGGTGTACTCCTTGGTGTGTCTCGACTGGAGTTGGGCCCTGGGCCTTACACTGGCATCTCTCCTCGAAGCTAAGGGAAAACGAGTCAAGCTCCTTTTGCTAGGTGCTAGACAATGGCGTCCTGTTCCTCTTGAAGTAAGTATAGTTTGTTGGTTCATCGCCTGTTAGAGTAGAATAAAGTTGAACTATTGTGTCAAGTATAGGATCTTATCCAAAACGTTTATAGAGAATCGGTGTTATTAAAATCCATCTCTTCAAAGACGGGTTATACAAACTTGGATATTACATCTGTGAGAAGTTGACTATAAGCATATCAACTTTGTATTTTTCACCGCCTATTAAATAGTTAGGTGAATTGTATAATTATATCACAAACAGAGTTGTAATTCTTGAATAATTTCGAAAACTAAAGAATTGTTTCGTTGGACCATGTTCCATTCTCCATGGGGCTTCTTGTAGAACATTTTTTCTGATTTGAATGAAAGTTACTACCTATAAATTTTTCGGACTTGCTCTAAAAAGTCCTAAGGATATTCAGAAATTTAATTTTAATTTTATGAAGTAGTTCACTTGAACACACCCAGCTAACTCCCGATAGAATGAATGTAACGAAATGAAATATTGAGCCTATTGATTTTCATTCAAATTGATGGAAAGGAAGGGAGGAAGTTTAACACAAAAACTCTAATAACTGCCGATTGAATGGATATATTGACACAAGTATTTGAGCTACATCTAAAGAAGAAATTGATTGTCTTTTAAATATGTTGTGATATGGCACCTTGTTATAACTCCAAAGGACAAACGAACATACACCCACTGACTTAGTGTGTTGAGAGGCGGTGAACTAGGGTGTAACCCGCGTACCATCTATTTTATCTTGATTTTATTTTTATTATGAAAATAAGCGTTGACCAAGCGATGCGAACCCCAATTGGCTTCGAGTTGGATATATCTAATAAATAGGTTAGGTTAGGTTTTATGACTCATGCCCGGGCTTTAACTACAAGGTCATATCGCCTACTACCAGAGCGCTCTTTTGTCACTCTGGTGGACATGAGCCCGACTCTACTGTGGGAGTCCTAAATTTTGCCTACCCTACATTTTTATTCATCTAGGGTAGGGGTCTTTAACGAGTACCTGACATTGTACAGGCTCGGGACCATCGCTTAACGTCCCATCCGAAGGATGGCGTGCTTAAGTTTATTTTACCTCCCAGATAAAATAAACTAAGGGCCTCGGTCGGGTTACGAACCCACGATCTTGAGCTCAGAAGTCAAGCACGCATACCACTGAGCTACCGGCGCCCTCTCTAATAAATATATTTATTAGACAACATTTTGAATAATTCATTCATTAATTTTACGGATTACTCTTGATTCTCTTATCTTTGGAAAAAAATAAACAAACATTTAACAAAAAAACATTAAAAAAGCTATTGTTTTTGAGCACCCCATAAAGTTTGCATCGTTAATCTTTTCCTATTATCAGAATTTAGTTGTTACCCAAAACTTCCCTATTTGTCGTTTAAACCATGGAGAATGTAACGACTATGTAACATGGGACAGGAAACCATACCGCCTGAAAGGCAAATTTTCACAAGGAGGGCAAAATGATGCGAATAACTTTATAAATATTGATTTTTCATCAATTTGAGTAGATCTGTGTTGAGTTGTTGCATATATTTTCTTATTTCCTCTTCTAACTCTCCGCTGTGCCTGTGAGGTGTTCAACATTTTTTTTTTTTTCTTTCATAAAACTATTACACTAACTAAACTTATTTCACCTACAGTTTGAATTATTTAAATTTTTATATATTTTGAACTTATTTAGGACTTTACGAATGATGTGAATAAACCAGGAGAAAGGGACAGTTTGACTCGAGGTTTTACAATCCTCAAACATCGGCTGACACTGCTGTCCGAGTTCACAACCGTTCAGGACAAAATTAGGGGAGCTTGTCACGTCATTCATTTCGACGATACAGAAGAGTGTGACTGGATACAGCAGGTAAGTGTATTAGCAAATATTAACTAGATCAGGGGTCGGCTGGCTGCGGTCCGCGGGGTCCTCATAGCCATCACCCGGAATTTGAAAAATTATTTTTTCATAATATTTTAAATCAATTTTCAATTAATTTTCATTGTAAACGAAACCCTACAAACGCGTGTTTGATGTCTGTTTGCTTATTTAGTGTTTCATTATTTAACTAAGATCTACGTATTTATTTAGTTAGTTATTATGACTCATGTCTGGGCTTTAACTAAGAGGTCATATCGCCTACTACTAGAGCGCTCTGTCGTCACTCTGGTGGACATGAGCCCGACTCTACTGTGGGAGTCCTAAATTTTGCCTACTCTACATTTTTATTCACCTAGGGCAGGGCTCTTTAACGAATACCTGACATCGCACAGGCTCGGGACCATCGCTTAACGTCCCATCCGAAGGACGGCGTGCTTAAGTTTATTTTACCTCCCAGATAAAATAAACTAAGGGCCTCTGTCGGGTTTCGAACCCACGAACTTGAGCTCAGAAGGCGTAATTATTTATTTTTTTAATTTTGTTGAGTTTTTACTGGTCAAATATTTATATTACAGAGATTTTCGGAACGATGCAATCTTATAATATATGTCATATAGTAGTTAGTTATTGTGACTCATGCCCTAGCTTTAACTAAGAGGTCAAATCGCCTACTACCAGAGCGCTCTTCCGACATGAGCCCAACTCTACTGTGGAAGTCCTAAATTCTGCCTACATAGGTCTATTCCATCGCTTAACTTCCCACCCGAAGGACGGCGTGCTTCGCCTTAGATAAAAAACCTAAGAGACTTGGCCGGATTTCAAACCCGCTATCTTGAGCTCAATAGACTTGCACGCTATCTCTCAATGTGTCTTATAATAGTGGCAAAGGCAAAATTCAAATATATTAGAGACTTATATTTTATTAGAAGTATATTGATTAGTTTGTGTATATATATGTTGTATGTATGTGTTAGTACACCACTTCTGAGTGTGTGATCTGACCACACTTCTCTGTAAAGCGTATGGGAGATTCGAAGCTATCCATCACACGCACTCCGGGCTCCGGCATTGCAATCCCTAGATGAAACGAATCCTCACCTAGCTACTTATTGTTGTGATGTAGGTAACATATTTTTTTTTCAAGAGATGGAATTGACCCTTTATGTAACATATCAGTGCGGTGAGTTTCATTCCATTAATTTCCGAAATTCAGTATTATAAGAGCAGTGAAGTAATTTTTGGGTTCGAAATGAGGCTCTCAGGTTTTTTTTTACCTGGGATGAAAAAAAAAAAAATCTTAGCATGCCATCCTTCGGAGGTTTAGCAATGGTCCCGATCCTGTGCGATGTTAGGCACTCGTTAAAGACGGTTCACCAGAGTGACGAAAGAGAGGCAATAAGACTTCGTAGTTAAAGCCCGGGCATGAGTCACAAAAACAAACAAAACAAATATATTTGGTGAGAATCTCGCTTTGTTTTTGTCAAAATTGTGTATATATGTGTAATTTTCTTTTTCTTTTTCTAGTATTGTGAAAAGCCGATCATTGTTCATCGATTTGCTGAGAAAACCTACGAATCCTTGTTGAATAGTGTGAAAGTTCATGAAACTGTAAATTCGCTTTTAGCTTTTGAATTCAAGGATAGTGTTCGACCCATTGAATGGGAACATATTGATGTCAGTGCATATAATTTAAAAAAATACAATACCAACGTAACTTTTTCTTCATATCAATTTAATAAAGACATGCAAAAATAATTATTTTAAAGTTTCTTAGCAAGAAACATTGTATATAAAACAGTTGAAGAAATTACTTTGCTTGAATTACTTATTAATGTAACATAATCTAACTAATAAATAAAATTTATTATAATAAATACTATGACAAATAAAGTGGTAATAGCAAATGTAGTTGGTATCTTTATTTATTCATGTTTTTCTTCCACATAACATATTCTAAGTTTTGAGGCGACCATTGATGAGTGACATTTGATTATAAATTTCACCTTATAAATCTACCTACTATCTAAGGAATAGGGAATATATACAAATTGACTGTAGAGCTTTGGGAAGGCTTTATTAAAGAAATGGTTGGTAAATAAATACTACAGTTAATAAGTTGATGGATGGTAACACTTTTTTTTTTCAGTACGTTCATTTTGAACTTTCAACAGGTTCGCTTCCACATTCGGCTTTTGCTTTCAGCATGTTTCCATAGGCTGCTCTCTACAGATGTCATTCTAATAAAGATTCCTGTTGTTTTCTCCAAAATGTCTGAAAAAAAAATGAAATAAAAATAAATACAATATTATAATAAATAATAGGGGGGCTCAAGGAAAATTATAATTAAAAAATTTTTTTTTCTCAATTTACTTAAAATTAGCCATTATGGACGTATTAACAGAGAGGACTGATTACTGGCATACCATAAAGCTGTGGTCACTTAAGATCCTAATCCACAATTAGGAAGTGCTTGAAAGGAATCGCTTGAGCTTAAAGAACAGTCTGTCATGCCAAACCCGGTCGAAAGCCTCAGCCATGTCTAAGAAGCGCCCGGGCTGAACTCTTTTCGCACAATCGATAGCGTTTAATACCTAGGTTGTCGAATGTTCCGCGAGCGGAAGTCAAACATGTGATCAACAGGTAAAATATTTAGGGAATGTAGGATAGGGTTTATTCTTTTAGAGGGATCGTTTTCAGAAACTTTTGAAAAAACATGGCGAAGAATGATGGGGCGATATGAAGTCACAATATGGAGGGGGTTTGAGAAGCTTCGGGATGCGGGTTGATAATGGATTGTTTCCATTTGATAGAATAAAAAATTAATAAGGAGATTGCTCAAGTCTGACCTTCATAGCTTTTGGACTTTATTAAAGATACAGGGCTGTGGTAGGGGCCAACACAAATAGGGCACACAATAGGCCTACTCTGACCGCGGTGACACCAACACTCAAAAAAAAAATTATTCAGAAATGAGCCAACGTAAGCTTTATTGACTTACCTTGGCAGCCATTTCTGTCAGTTTTCTTGACGATTCTCGGCCCGTTTCTTCAACCAGCCTGTACAGATAGCCATTGGGGTTTTGCAGCAGTAAATGAGGTGAGTCAAACTCCTTTAATTTTACATTAAGAAAAATATATATATATTATTAAACATACTATTTATATGATTAAAAGTGCTGATAATTAAATTTCATGCTAAACATCTTACGTTAAACGCTACTTACAACAACAGTGCCGGCATCCATGACAAGGAGTTTATCGCTATCCATGACTGTGTTCAGTCTATGTGCTATTGTCAACACTGTGCATGTATTAAATTTTTTCCTTATTGTAGTTTGTATAACCTTATCGGTACTGAAAAAAAAAAAAGTTACGTGTTAGGAAATAGCTTACAAATGTACAGAAGGGAGCGGAGTCTGCTCACCCTCTTTTGATTATAAATATCTTATAAATTCTATTATCTATACGGTAACTCAGTCAAATTAGACACAAATATAAAAAAAAAAAACTTATGTTTCAGAACAGTTTTTTTATTACTATCTGTCTGTATCCTTAATCAGATTTGTAAGAATTTTAGGAAACATCCGAAGCAAAAAAGATAAAAGGAGTAATAACATGAAAATAAATTCCTAAAATCCAGCATAACATAATTTACAGAGAGCAGTATAGTTAGTTATTTATTATAGGTTCATGTATGGGTTTTAACTACGAGGCCATATCGCCTACTACCAGAGCGCTCTTCCGTCCCTCTGGTGGATACGAGCCAGACTCTACTGTGGGAGTCCTAAATTTTGCCTACCCATGTTTTGTTACGGGTCTTTAACGAATACCTAACGTCATGCAGGCTCGGGACCATCGCTTAAAGTCCCATCCGATGGACGGAGTGCTCAAGGTTTTTCACCTCCCAGTTAAAAAAAACCTAAGGGCCTCGGCCGCTTTTCGAACAGGCGATCTTGAGCTCATTATATTTACCATTGTCACAATTCATATGTTGAATCGACATGTTCAAAGATTTTTGCAAATTATTTCGAATTTTTTCGCAATAACGTTTTTGCTCAGGATTCAATTCCAAATCGTACCCTTTCATTTAGTTACACCCTCCACATTTCTTTCTCGTTCCGAAAATATTTTCATGATTTTATTCCATAGCAGCAAGCCATTTTTGCATTTCTTAAATATAGAGGTAAGACATTTACTGAAATGGTTACCAACTTGGGATCTACGTTGGCGGTGGCTTCGTCCATTATGATTATTTTGCTATTTTTTAGGATGGCTCTTGCCAGACAAATCAGCTGTCGTTCCCCTAAACTTATATTGAGTCCTCCGTCTGAAATTGGCGTGTCCAGTCCCTTGTCTCTCAGCAGTTGGGGCACGTCCAACTGAAACGCAAATTACGCATTATTCTCATATTTGAAAATGAAATTAATAAAATTATCTTAACATTGTTACAAAGGTACGTTTATTGAAGGTTAACAATTAACTAGCAATTGACATACTGCATCGTCAGCATAGAAAATTTTTCCCATACTATTACACGCTTTTCAATGATTGATAAAGAAATTGTTATTTAAAATGTATGGCAACTATAATAGCTTGTCTTTGATATTTACTAGATAATGAACATGATAAGTTATAGAAACTCACCCTGTCTAGAGCTTTGAGCAGTGTGTAGTCTGGATAGTCAGAGTAAGGATCCAAATTTCTTCTAAGATCGCCAGAAAATAAGACAGGATCCTGAGGGATGATGGCAATTCGGGAGCGTAGAAGTTTGAGAGGAATATTTTGGGTGTCGACTGTATCGATGAGGACTTGACCCTCCACATGAGCCAGCCGGAACAGCGCTTGGATGAGCGTGGACTTGCCAGCCCCCGTTCGGCCCACTATACCCACCTGAAAGAGATACACCATCATACTCTAATACATAACTAATAAATAAAAATGATAAATGTTTTAATTTTATTTATTTTTCCAATGTTACAAAACTATAAAAATGCTTGCGGGCACTTCCACAATACTCAATGGCCACTGCGCATCTCAGGGATTGCCTCTATCTTATTTACAATAGTCACAGCTTCAGTATTTTTACAATGATAGAAATGACAAAAACAAAAATAAATAAAACAACTAAATAGAAAATACATGGAAAATAAAGAAATAGATAGAAAGAAAAGATCAGCGGTGAATCACCGACAAAGTACTTCCCCAGAACGAATTAATCAACTTTGTGCTCCCCTTCCAAGACCGTTGGCGCTAGCATTCAATAGTTGACTTACGTAGGTGCTACTAAATACTCATACTAAATTTTGTGTCGATAAATTCATTACATCGGGAGTTATTAGGGTTTTTGAATTGAACCCCTTCCCTTCAGCCGTAGTCGTTGAAATTTGACAGGTTATGTCCTCATTATGTGTTAACTTCAAATATAAAATTTCGTATCTATACATATACATCGAGAGTTATCGTGTTCACAGACACACACACAGATTATAGTTTTCATATTTGGAATCTGGAGGTTGGAAACCATGAACATGGTCACCTGAATCGTAGAATGAGTGGGTTCCTGTCAGAGCTGCTGGAAGACAGGATGTGCCTCCCTGAAGTGAGTCCCATCCTCGAGGGGCTGCCCCCGGCCTCTCTGCTCCATCGTTCAGCCGCAACAGCTGCCCACATCTTTTAGTTCTCATTATTATTATCAATGTAGATGTTGATTTGCGACTGTAGATTCTAATTGTAGGAATATTGAGGGTCAGTCAAATATGGAAGAAAACACTATTCAAATGCCAACGTTTCGATATATTTTATATCATCATCAATTTTTTGTTGATAAACATTACTGAATGTTAAAAATGCATTATAACAAGTTAAAAATTGAAACTGACTATGAATACATTACTAAACATAAACATTAATAATGGAAATAGGCAAATAGGTGGAACATAATAATGAGTAAAAATTAAAATGACTTACTATGAATAAGCAGGGTTGGGGAGAAGAAATGTACACTGGATGGAGTCTTACATTGCAATGAAATGGTACAAAATAATACTAGGGTGCTGAAGGAAACAAGTACAGGGAGCTCGGAAAACCCCGTCATAAATGTCACATTTATTTGTATATATTGACACATTTGTGACACATTTCATTGCAATGTAAGACTCCATCCAGTGTACATGTCTTCTCCCCAACCCTGCTTATTCATAGTAAGTCATTTTAATTTTTACTCATTATTATGTTCCACTTATTTGCCTATTTCCATTATTAATGTTTATGTTTAGTAATGTATTCATATTTAATTTCAATGTTTAGTAATGTATTCATAGTAAGTCAGTTTCAATTTTTAACTTGTTATAATGTATTTTTAACGTTCAGTAATGTTTATCAACAAAAAATTGTTGTTTATTTTTGATTCTAATCTTGATTTCCCTCCCATGTTTCTAGGCCCTGATGATGATATAAAATATATCGAAACGTTGGCATTTGAATAGTGTTTTCTTCCATCTTTGACTGACCCTCAATATTCCTACAATTATTATCATCCCTAGTCTAGTTTCATCTCTCAGTTTATTGCTCAAGTCTAATTGATACTTAGTTTTACAACCCGTGATAACTGGACTACTTTTCTACGGTGGAACTGTGTTTCAGAGAGGTGAAGGGGATTTTGTGGTGGCAGGAGGGCAATCCAGCAGTGAACTTTATCTTTATTACTGCTGTCGTGTCCGGTGATATTGTTCCAAAAACATTTTATTTTTTGGACAATAATAATCACACAATTTTTGCAAGGTGTTAGTTTTAAACAAATATGTTATCAAAATACAGTAAGAAAACAAAAAAGGAAATATATGTCACGCACCTTTTCTCCTTCCTGAATTACTAAACTCAAATTACGAAGAGTGGGAGACTGCCCAATATTATAATACAAATTTACGTTTCTAAATTCAATTTTGCCTTTACTTGGCCAGTGAGGTGGAGGTATTATTTTTCTATCTGTAAATAAATAAATTTAGACAATAATATTTAAGTAAAAATAAAACAAACATAACTCAAAATTATTTGTGAACCTTTTTCTTCTTCTTCTGGTTTCAGATCAGCAAAAGCCAAAACTCTTTCCACAGAAGTCATCAGATTTGTTGTTTCAGTAGCTTGTCTCAGGCCCCACTGCAGCATGGTCGTTATAGACAAAGTTTGTGTTATTGCAAGACCGACTTGAGCCCCATATATATCTATGAAACAACGTTGGAAAGTTTATAAAGTAAACTGAAAATTCAGCACAACTAGTTTATCTACTTATTATATATTGATTGCGCAGGATACAAGTTGGGAGAGGGGACCTCTCCCATCTTCTGACTTGGGGTGGAGGATGTGCTCCTCCCGTCACTCTCTAAGATGGTGGGGTTCAATTGTGCACAACTGATTGTGTGTAAGTAGGGACTGCAATCCCGGGATTGGAACTTGATCCTGAAATTTCGGGATTCAACTCTTTCAATCCCGGCATTAACGGGATTGATTAAAATAACATCTAAATATGTAAGTTTGAAAAAATTATAAATTAAAAAAAAAATACAACTCAATTTTACAGTTAACATATTTATGCTAAAAAATATGCCCTTAAAAAGCATAATGTTACCAAAGAGTTATCGCTTAATATTGACCTTAGCTTGGTACAAAAGTAATCAGCCACAGAAAAGGTATTTTCGGCCTCTAGACTGGCAATGATCTATACAAAAAGTTTAGGCACAATCTCGTTTACCACTGTCTTCGAAAACACGCATTTCATTCTTCAGCTGGCTTTCCAGATCTTCTTTCGTTCTCTTCGGTGAACTTTCGGTTGTAAATATTATATTGTTTTATTTACTTTTTCTTCCAGGAATATTGTGATTCAAAACCGAGATCTGAGAGTTAATTATTTCTTAGTAGGTACTGTGTTTTTTTCTTCGCTGCCGTCTCTCAAATTTACATAAAATCCCTACTTGCCTTCTTTTAATATTATACCATATTGTTATTCTCTTAAAATACATAGATTTTTTTTTAAAAGACAGATAATTTAAGAATTTATAAAAACTTGAATTGTAAACATTTCAATCCCGAGTTTTTAAAAGTGAAAAAATAGTGTTAAGTAAATATACATATATTTTGCTAAACCATCTTGTTGTTTACTATTGCAACATTTATGCGAATAGGCTAATATTGTATTTTTAAAACGAATCTAGATACTCACCATCACTGAAGTACAATACAGTGAACAAAACACAAGAAAGGTAAAAAAGGCTAATGAAGTCCAGAATGAGTGTAAAGGCTTGTTGGGATGATATGAAAGAGTAAATAACAGACGAGTGGAGATCCTACAAAAAATTAAAAAAATATATAAATAAAATAAAACAGATACAGTTATTTTAAACATTTGCCCTTATATAAAGAACTAATTTTCCATCCAAAAAAGCATTTTTAGAAAAATGGTTTCCAACGATAGTAAAATTAGGATCATCGCTGTCTTCGCTAAATCACAGCAAAAATCGTAAAGCAGCAGTTAAATATATAAATACGTACACATATTTACCTGATGAGAATCAAATTGTTTAACCAAAAAAGACTGACAGCCGTGTGCTCTGACAGTAACTAAACCCGGGAGTGTAGCACTCAAATGGGTGAAAACGGGACTTCTACCTAAAAAAATAAATAAAATTACTTGAACTAAATAATTGATAAATAAATTTATAAATAAATCATGACATTAATAATAAGTTAAGAAGAACTCATGAACTTGTATTTAGGATGTATGCAAGTCTCATGGACAGCCTGGATATATTTCTGTTATATATTTCACAAGAATCTCTGCTACCGCTAGACAACACCTACAATGTGCCGCCGATTACTGTATGTAAGCAGCTTCAGACTAAAATGGATTTTAAGCCTAACGCTATGAACTGCTGCTATAATGTTAGATGTCTATAATGTTAGATAACTCCAGGCTGAAGAGGTGCATGTTAAGCTTAACACTATAATCTGTCACTACCAACGTCTTCTACCGAATCCCACTAGCTCTGGCTGGTGCGCCCTTGATTTTAGATAATCACAAACGTATGTTCATCAATTAGCAAAAACAGTAAAGTTCGGAATATTATCTCATACATTTTAACACTTTATAATATTATATAGATATGTGTGTAATAGTTCCTTGCCAAAGCAACTTTTTGTTTTTAAAAGTTTTAGCACTCAGATGGTCCTCTTCAAAATGAGACCTAGCTAAATACCAATTCAATTACATTCTAAGAAAATTAATAATTAAAAACAGTAAGAGGAAGTGAAATCGTCAATATATGAAATGTTTCACAAATAGTGTTAAAAAAAACTCCTTTTGCACAGCATCTACTAGCACCACGACTTACACAGCCAACAAGTTTCTTAAAAATATCAGTGTCTTGACTGATTCCTCCGCGACAATTAAGTAGTATACATACATATTCCCTCGAGCCTCTTAAGTTTCAAGGATGTCTTCATGAAGAATGATCGTACAAAACAGCTAACAATGGCTAAAAAGGCGAATGGGATAAGTAGAAAAACATTGACTATAGCAGTCACAATGACAGCACCTGCTGCTTGGAAAAACACCTGAAACACAATACAAAACAATTATATAGCGACACAAATTGAAAAATAATACACTATAAAAACATGCATGATCAGTAGACAGGAACTAAATACATAAATTTAATATAATATTAAAATACCTGACTTGTATCAAGAATAGCTTTGGGCAATAGTTCATCAGTTGATCCTAAATCTCGGGCGAATCGGTTCAAAATAGCTCCTGAAATATTTTTAATTATAATATATAGAAAATCAGAGAAAAACCACCACATCCGAAATGGTAGGGCGGACCATGTCTTAATTTAGCGTTCGGGATGTATATCAAAGCCAAGGAAATACTTGACAGGTTCCTGATAACAAGAACAATGGACGCTCTCTTCCTTCAAGGCGTTTCAAGGACTATAACCAATAAATGACAAGTTTAACAACCACGAACTACAATAGCTAGGGAATGGCGGTCCCACGGATACTGGCGAATGGAGAACCATCCGAATGAAGAGGACGACCATTCTTCCTGCGAAGGAACCATGTGATACATCTCCTTGACTATGATACAACATCCAAAAGCTAAGTCAGTCTCGGTTTCTGCCCAATCATCGCAGATTACAAGATTATTATTCTCGAAGTTTCAACAGGAATCGATAAAAGGCACCGGTTGCTCAGAGGTAGCAGGCTTGCCTTCTGAGCTCAAGATCGCGGGTTTGAAACCCGGCCCTTATATTTTTTATCTAGGAGGTGTAAAAGCCTTGACCACGCCGTCCTTTGCATGGGACGTTAAGCGGTGTTTTATGTTATGTTACGATGTCAGATACTCGTTAAAGACCCATTTAGGACTCCCACAGTAGAGTCGGGCTTATGTACACAAGAGCGACGAAAGGGTACTCTGGTAGTAGGCGATATGACCTGATAGTTAAAGCCCGGGCATGAGTCACAATAACTTACTAAAAAGCAACATACGAGTTTTGCTCATGAACAGTTGACCTGCTGCCTTGGTACTGTTGAGACTTCTGCTCATAGCCAAATCGGACGCGACAAAAGAAGAAAAAAAAGTCCGTTGACCCCAAAATGAATTTTGCCGGAACATATACAAAAACTCATCTGGCACAGTTATCATAACATTATAATATAATTTAACATTTATTTTTTGTTTCACAACACATTATATCATACACGTTTCACGAAGTATTCCCATCATCATTATCTCAAATTTATTTCTACTATCCATATGTTTTATGTTATTGGTCCATTATATTATTTGCAGAGACCAATTTTATGAGCCAACATATTTGATGTCGAAATGGAAGAATAGTAAAATTATACACATTTAAGTAAATGTATTACCGTTACGTACTCAATTGATCTATTATTATTATTATGTCATGTTTTCACTGATAATCTACTCTGATCCGGAATGAGTTCTATTTGTAACAGTTACAAAAAACCAAGTTTTAGTTCACTTCGTCAAAGAGTTGAGAAAATGATATATACAAGGAGATAGTTCAGTTGTAGGGTATCAAAAGAGAGTGAGTGAGTTAAAATGTAAATAATTGAGTTAATTGACAGTGCTGTTGTAAAATGTAAATATTGTGTTTTCTTGAGTATATTTCTTTTGTTGTGAATTGATTTCCAAACGTTATGTACGGTAATTATTTTTTGTGTAAAGTGAGTTCGGTTAAATATACAACAATTGTAGTTTCTCTCTTAGTGAACTTGTGATAAGTAGGACTCCAACAATAGAGTCGGGCTTATGTACACCAGAGCGACGAAAGAGCCTTCTGGTAGTAGGCGATATGACCATGAGTCGCAATGACTTACTAAAAAGCAACATAAGAGTTTTTCTCATGAACAGTTGATCTGCTGCCTTGAGACTTTTGCTCAACTCAAGTAGCCAAATCGGACGCGACAAACTTGTGATGTTTTCTTTTGAACCTATTGAAACAATGATGAATAGTGAATAAAGAATTACTCTCCTATAGTGTGGATTATTCATTTAGTCACAAATAAATTTATAATCAGAACTCGGCTTAGCTTTTCGTGACAATACAAAGTAGACAGTTGTATTCATTACAAAGTAATGAGTGTGATGTTGGCTTGTTGTCAAACTATCTCATCAATGAGCGCTTGGTGTCTCATAGTTTTTAACTCTGATTGTAATATAAGTAGTCTATGAACCGGTTGGATTGTTGTTGAAGAAGGCCAGGTCAGTAGAGAGGACACTGTTGGCCATCTTTGCATGGAGCCCTTGAGAGCATCTTCGAGATCCGATGTAGAAGATGAAGCCCCTTGAGAAGGCGGTCAGGAAGAGAGCTCCCACCAGCACTGTGTAGATCATGATGCTGTTCTTCACACTTGCATCCGTTCTAGCTCCCTCCTCCTCGTCAATTATCCTAATCACACACAAAAACAAAAAAAAAAAAATCATTAAAAATACTCTGAACATCAAAAAGTAAAGAGAGTCCAAGATTTAACGTTATGAGAGATACTAGAAAAACGTAACCCTTTAACGAGTACCTGACATTGTACAGGCTCGGGACCATCGCTTAACGTCCCATCCGAAGGACGGCGTGCTTAAGTTTATTTGACCTCCCAGATAAAATAAACAACAGGCCTCGGTCGGGTTTCGAACCTACGTTCTTGAGCCTTTTTTAATATATTCTCAGAATATAGAGATTCTGAGTTCTAGGTAGATTTTTAATTTTGGATTCAGGGGGTGGAAAACAAGAAGGTCTCGTGAAAACTCAGCACAGATCGTTAAAGGTCAACAAAAGGGGGGAGAATGTAATCTCTGTTGTGAAAGTTTACTAGAAAAAACAAAGAGCTAGTATTATTTCATTCTTCCAGACTAATTGATGAACACACCTCTACAAGTGTATAAAAAATTAAGTCTAATCTGTTTTTTAAATTGGTCGATATGACGGGGAATTATCGTTTTGTTGATTTAAAAAAAAAAAGTATAAAGTTATGTTACCAGTAAGAAACAAAAAGATCAGTAAAACTTGCAGACAGCTGAGCGCCAACGAAAAGAATTAGAAACAGAATTGGATAGACAATACTTCCACTGGCTTTGATATAGCCCAGATATGGAGATCCTTCATATACGATATTAGTGTCCATATTGGTGGGACCATCGTCATCAGGTTCTATGTCTGGCAGCTGAGAAGGGATGTCATCAATCGAAGAACTAATGCTCTACAACAGAAGAAAATAATAATTACATTATAACATAATATTTAATAATCTATAATGTCTAAACTTGGTTCGTTGAGAGGATGGCCACAGCTGGGACTTGAAAAACTCAGAGCTTATAAGGACCTACATTCAATACATTGAAGTGCAGCATCGCAAATACAGTAATTTCTTATCTTATATTATATAATTTTCCTTTATCATTAGCCTTATTTTAAGATATCCTTTACCAACCTTTCCCAGAAGATTCTCAACAAGCTAGAGTCACATTTCTTCCCTTTGAATTAGAATCCCGTCCGCAATATGACGCCTCGAATTAACGAATATTTTCTTTTATTTAAAAAATAGCAGGTTACCTAATGTTGCCCGGTTAGTAACTTTAAGCAGGTTGGTAATGTTATCTGTAAATTAGGTTCCTCTAGAAATAAGTTAAAAATAAAAATGTGTGTGTACTTGGCCTAGTTTGGGGTACGTACGATGTCCAGACAAAGTATACATAGCTTATAAGTATGCTACTAGAGGCTTTATCAAGGATTTTATGGGATGCCACTACATCCAAAGTTGGGCCATCCTTGAAACCTTGAAATATCCAATAAGTCTTGTTAACATACGATCAACAGTTAAAGAAAAAAACCAAATCAGAGGGCATATATGTGTACAAATTTGTACTCCTTTGTTTGTAATTTCTACAAGTGACCACAAAATATTTCTGTTTTTTAATTGAGCTGAGTTTACGAAGCTCTTTTTTAGGCGACTCATGTATTTCGTTGTACTCGTACTCCTCCTAAACCCCTTTACCGATCACATGGTTTACTACTAAAAAGGTCTGAAATCGAACATACCACGGAGGAATAATCACCGAAAAACGAAATCCCCATTGAAATCAATTGAGACAAAATTCTCGCGCAAAATAGAATTTTTCGATTTCAAATGTAAAAATCCGGGCAAAGCCCTTTTCGGTTTACCATCAGACACCACTTTTTTTGAGCCGTTTTTTTCAGTGTTCTAACGTTGAAACTTCGACTTTTTTTTCGATAAAAATATTCTTCAACATACAAAGAACACATAGTAAAAAGAATTTTGTGCAAAAACAGCTGTTGTTGTCTACAAAAAGGCTAAAAAAAATCATTGAATTCAATTGAAATCTATTTAAAGTATTAATATATTCATAAAGAACATACAAGGTGAGAAGTTACTGATAATTATTAAAACATTAACTGAGTTTTTTATACAGATATGCCTGACTCAGCTCAGTTTTTGCAAACAGCAGAATGTATTGCACACCTAGTTTTAGCATTGATTATATGAGGTTTTCGTCTGGATATGAAATAAAATGTATATAATATATTATTATAGCATCACCTCTCCCATTTATTATTTTCCTTCTCAAAAAATAGCAATTATAAAGGTTTCGGTAAAAACTCCCTCATCAGTGACTATAATAAATGTGTTGTTTAGGTTAACTATTCCCTCTGTAAATCTTCAAACCTTTGAAAAAAGTGTCGGAGATGTTGGGCTCCACAAAAGACCGGCTTTGGCTGGAAAATGAGGGTGTATATGAGCTGCCTTGCGATTGCGGTCTCACTTACGTGGGGCAATCAGGAAGAAAGGTCTCTACGCGATTGGCAGAACACCTGATGGATGTTAAACACAACCGGACACAGAAATCAGCCGTGGCCAAGCACGCCAGTGAATGTGGACATCAAATCGTGTTTGTCCAAGCGAGGATCCTGGCAGTGTAATTTAACTGGGAAAGGAGACTCCTCCGTGAAAGTATTGAAATTTTAAAAAAGCCGAAAAATTTTAATAAAGAGGATGGTTGGATTCTGTCCGATATGTGGAAGCCGGTACTGGCCCAGCTCAACGTTAAGAAGACTAGACCTGGTGTCAGGCAACAACATGATCGCCGCCTGGCGGTAGATATGTGAACAGCAGTTTAATTAATTTTGGGATTGGTTCTGAGGGAACCAATCACAAAAATTAATGAGAAAACATGGCTGTCATTATTTGCAGGTGAAGTGAGGGCGCCACAGTCGAGGGATACCATCAGGATGGATTCCTGAATTATGATTGGCTGTGGGGGACCAATCAGCTAATTACCTTGGACTTAAAATTATTAGTACGAACAACTAGTTCTTAGAAGCGAGAGAGAGAGAGACCGCCACAGTCAAGGTTTTGGCTATAAAAAGGAGGGTCCCCAGGAGTAGAATGTTCATAGTGACCAGAAGAAGGGACGTTTAAGTGTCCCGAAATATTGTCAGAAAAATAAGAAGACACCTCTGGAAGAAATGCCGGAAACGACCAACACTCCTTACACAATCCAAAAATAATTAAAATGAATTTTGAGACCTATTCAACTTAATATATTTAAAATCCCTCGGTTTCTTCTATAGTAGTCGAATAGCCACAGTGAATTACATTTTAAGAATAATTTTGAGGTATAATGTAAAAAGTATTTTATTCATTGCAAAAAAAATTAATTTCTATTGTAAGAAAACAATTGTGAAATAACAATTAAACGAAATAACATGACAAACTAAACTATCTGTAGATCTGGCAACAGTGTTTTCCAGAGAGACATTGTTTGGTTTAATTAAGTATGTTTGATTTACTCTTATTGGGTTTATACCAATAATAATAGGAGCCTGTCCAAAACCAAAAAAATGTTCAACAAATACTTCTATGTTCACTGGTTGGGACACAGTGACATAAGAAGGTAATGATGTGACTGATCATGATTGTAGGGCGCAAAGTAAATTTAATTTACCTAAATAACACATATATATTGAAATAATAATAATAATAAAATACCACAGAGGACATCATTCGAATTCTATTGATTTTTGTTTCAAAGTCCTGTTTATCGGCAATTTCAGAAGGTTTCAAACCTACATCACTAGGCCTTGTGCTTTGACAAAAACTCAAAGTATGTTTGTAGCCTTTGTCTAAAAGATCGAAAAATGTTCCTTGATCTTCAATAATTCCCTAAAAAAAAAATAATAATAAAGAATAAACCATATTATATGAAAGCTCATTTTAATTATAAATATTGGGAAAAAAATAAAAAGAAGCTAAATGATTATTCCTTACAGTTTTTAGAAGAATTATGTGGTCTGCATCTCTCATGAATTGGTGTTGGTGAGTTGCAATAATCACTGTTTTGTCTTTTAAAAATCCTGAATAAAAGCAAAATATTTGAAAAATATCAAAATTAAACAATATATATTGTGAATCTATATAAAACAATTCCTTAGATACCTTGGATGCAACTCCTAAACAAGATTCTTCCTACATGAGAGTCAACAGCAGAAAAAGGATCATCGAGCAAGTAGATATCAGCGTCTCTGTATATAGCCCTGAACAGCCCAAGGTTAAATTATACACAAGAAAAATAGTTATGCAATCACGAGAAAATTTGTAGTACAGGATTACTTACAACCTCAGAATCAAAATGAGATAATTTCTGGAATATGTCTGTAATTATTGTCACATCGTCTATTTGTGACTTAATAAATAACCCACACTACAATGCATAACTATTTATTCACTATTTTCTAATTGTACAAGCTTAATAACCGGCCGTTCAAAATAAAAATAAAAATAAAAATAAATGTGAGGAGGAAACACTACTGCCTTCATATAACTAATAAAAATCTCTTTAGTTCAAAAGAATCGCGCTTAAACTTTAAAAAATCTATTCACAACACAACCAAATGCTAGAAAACTGGATAAATTAAACATTGAAAGCAATTATTTACAACTATGTAGGAGGGCGCCGGTAGCTCAGTGGTATGCGTGCTTGCCTTCTGAGCTCAAGAACGTGGGTTCGAAACCCGACCGAGGCCCTTAATTTATTTTATCTGGGAGATAAAATAAACTTAAGCATGCCGTCCTTCGGATGGGAAGTTAAGCGATGGTCCCGAGCCTATACGATGTCAGTTACTCGTTAAAGACCCCTGCCCTAGGTGAATAAAAATTTAGGACTCCCACAGTAGAGTAGCCTAGTAGTAGAGTTGGGCTCATGTCCACCAGAGTGACGAAAAAGCGCTCTGGTAGTAGGCGATATGACCTCCTAGTTAAAGCCCGGGCATGAGTCATAAAACCTAAACCTACAACTATGTACATCTTAAATTATTAACTGGTCACTCACTGTACACTAACATAATCCATATAACAGCTGACTGATCTCTCTTACTCAATATACGGATTTACTAATAAAACCTAGACCTCCATGAATTCCTACTGGTCAAATTTCAGTATGTTCTGTAATCATCCAGAAGGTGTAAAAATGATAACTTGATCAAAATAACTTAAAAACATGAACAAATCGACTTTTAATCAAATAAATAATGTAAAGGGTTATTTTGAATAAAAATGAAGATTTTTAGATTTGAATCAAAACCGAAACAGAAATCAAAGTTTAAAAAATAGAACTTGGTCCCGAGCCATTCTAGATTAACAATGAATACTTGAAATGATCTACTGACAACCATAAATGATTCAGTTCGTAACAGTGTGCAGGAGTGTGGGTGGGTCTGTCGTTCATGAATCTCCTAATAAAAATGATAGATTTGGAACAAATTTGGTATCCTCTACATTAGTATGAACTTCGATCTGGCCATTGTTTTCAAGATAATAGCTCACGTGTTTGGAAATGTGCAAGGTTTTACGCTGCAGTATTTTCAATTATGTTAGAAGAATAACTTTTTTTTCACAGCTTTAGCCCCTCATCTAAAGAATCATACTTTTTTTTTCTTGAAAATTGCATTGTCCAGTTTCTGATGCCAATTGCGAAATATACTGTTTCTATAAAATGTCGGTTCGTTGATTCTAATATGTCCAAGAGACCTTTTCGTTAGTTATTGTGGTTCATGCCAGGGCATTAACTACGAGGTCATTTCGCCTACAACCAGAGTGCTCTTTCGTCGCTCTGTTGGACATGAGCCCGACACTACTGTGAGAATCATAAATGTTGCCTATCTTAAATTTTTATTCAACTAGGGTAGGGGTTTTTAAGGAGTCTCTCTGAGCTACTGGCGCCATCTGTATTTAATTTATACTCTAGACATCTACATATTTTACCTCGCCAAATTTATACGCGCTTTCTGTCCCCCTGACAGTGATGAACCCCGCTCCCCAACCATTGTTTGGTCTCCATCTTGAAAGAGTGTAAAATCTCGATCTAAAGAACATGCTCGTATGACCTGAAACAAAAATAAAAGTAAAATATATCTTTTTATAAGATGAAAAAGAAGACCTCTTTTTAGAAATAGATTGATAGATGAATGTTTGCTGATCAGCTGGTCTATCATCTCAGTATCTTCACTTCACTGTTTTTTTACAAAACATTTTTACAAATATCTCATATCTACTTTTTAATCGAGAAAATTCACGAACAAAACTTGTAGAAAAAATGAAAAGACACATTTTTCGTGAGATCAATATTTTTCTAGATCATCAAGTTTACGATTTATTTACCGAATGCCAACTTTAAGTACCAACTCGTTTCTGTGGACGTTTGATTTATATTGTGATAACGATCTAAAAATCAATCGGCAGTTATTGGGGTTTTTAAGTTAAGCCCCTTTTGGATTGGGCCCCCCGTTTCATCTCACCCCTTCCCTTCAGCCAAAGCCAAAGAGAAGTAATAAGTGTCGTTTTTATATATGAAATTTTGTGTCGATAAGTTCATTACAAAGGACGTTATTAAAGTTTTTGTGTTAAGCCTTCCCTCCTAACACACCCCTTTCCTTTGGCCGATTTTGCTGAAAATCAATATGTGTCGTGCTTAGGGGGTTTCTGGATACACAAATAATATATTCATTTGATCGTGTTCACAAACACTCACAGACTTCTTTTTCATTTTTGGAATAAAAAGTGTCGGAAAACATGAAATTCTGATAAAAACTCAACTTCGAATATCTGACTGATTACATAACTTCTTTGACTCAGAAAGAGCTAATCACAAAATAAATGATATGTCTTTCTTATATGAGTATTGAACTGATTCCAGGTATACATTGTGAAAATTCATAATGAACAGGATAAAGGAATATACACACACTAAGGAATATAAACTCCACACACTACTTGTCAATATTTTCACTATATTGGTCAAAATTACACGACTATAGTATCGCCTGTTGCGGCATCATCAAGTGAACTAAACAGAGATTACTATTGAACTAACACAAGGCAGGAGGCTTGTGCTCATTTGATAGAGGAATATGGAAACAAATATTGATATTGAAATATTCAATTCCGCCCTACACAATGTTTCAATATTCCTCTATCAAATGAGCACAAGAATAAAGAGATAGAAATAATAAAACAGATAGCCAGGAACAATAAATTCCAAGAAAAAAAAATTAACCGTTTGATTGAGAAGTTTAAGAAACGTACAGTCCTTAGAGAGATATATCCCTATGTCACCAACAAGGAGACGAGTAGTTTCACATCTATACCATATGTGGGCTCTCTTTCAGATAAAGTTAGAAGTATGTTGACAAAAAACAACGTCAACGTAACATACAAATCAAGCCCAAACCTAGGTAAAATCCTATTTAATGCAAAAGAAAAAACGGATATCAAGCAAAAATGTAGGGTTTATAGAATTGATTGCTCCAACTGTCCAGCCGCATACGTAGGTCAAACAGGAAGGAACTTTAAGAAAAGGTTGAAGGAACACTCCACTCTGAGATCTGCTGTCTTTAGACGTGGCACTCAATCCAGTCACCTCCCTTTCTCAGAGGACAATATGAAAATTCTACACATATGCCATAAAAGCCAGTCCCTTAACCTATTAAAAGCACTAGAAATTAATAAACTCAACAAAAACAAAAAATGTATTATGCTCAATGGACAAATAGAACTTAATCCGTCGCCGTTGTTAAACCTAAATATTTAAGACAATTTTGAATATTAATACATTTAAACCTTTAGTACATGTAGTCCAACTTTATTTAAAGAGAGATTTTTACATATAAGAATGTTTTATACATACATCAATAGATTAAGATTATATTGTTAACTATTCAATTATGTTTTGTTTTATATTTCTGTTGACTTGAATGTTGTAATGTCTCCATTTTGTACATTATTGTTTAGTTACTTTCTTGTCACATGTCTAATTTATGACATTGTTTGTCCTGCCTTGTGTTAGTTCAGTAGTAATCTCTGTTTAGTTCACTTGATGATGCCGTAACAGGCGAAACTATAGTCGTGTAATTTTGACCAATATAGTGAAAATATTGACAAGTAGTGTTTGGAGTTTAGATTCCTTAGTGTGTGTATATTCCTTTATCCTGTTTCTTATATGAGTTTACCTTCTGATATTTGGTCCGATCATATGGAAGTCCAAGAAGGATATTATCTCTAACCGTTCCTCCAAATATCCAAGACTCTTGAGCAGAATACGAAAAAGTACCAGACATGTACTTGTTGCCTTTCACAATGTTAAGTTCTCCCAAAATAAGATGGATAAGTGAAGTCTGGGGAAAATAAATGAACATTTGAAGACATTTGTAAAAAAAACACGTACATAAATAATTAAAAATTAAGAAAATTACCTTTCCAGATGCAACGGATCCAATGCACAGAACTAGTTGTCCTTTTTTTATTTTAATATTTATGTTTTTGAGAGTCGCTTCTGGAGCATTGTGATCCCAACTGGCGCTAATATTTTCAGCTATTATAGAATATTTATCTTCTAAACATAATTGTTCTTTTATATCCTTTGTTTTTTTGTCTTTGGAAATGTGAGTTTCATCCAACATCATAAAATTCTGTAATAATTTTTTATTTTTGCCTTTCAAAATTAAGATATGAGTAATAAAAAATAATTTAATTGTGAGTGCAACCTGGAATTCATTTTCTTTTTTATTCTCCTATGTGTTCGACTAGAAAGAAACTAATTCTAGCTAATTGGAACATTTTAAGATATAATTCACTGCTACTTTGTTTCATTTCTTTTTTTTTTTTGTTTTTTTCCTGGTAAATATCTGAAAAAATTCCATGAAATATCTCATAGAGGACATTTTCGAATAAAATTATTTCCGATCAAATCGGAATTATATTTTCATAGAGTTTTTAAGCATTCATCTATAGTCTTCTTTGACAGTTTAATGTTAATTTCGAGATCTATTTCTGTTAGATCGGATGAAGTTTTCATATCTTCCGAACTGCACAACTTCACCTTCGTAGTTCTAGTTATGCCTCGTTGAATCATACTTCCCAGTAATATTATAAAAAGAATGGCTGAACAGAAAATTATTCTAAAAGCAATAATCACAGATTTATATTTCAATTTCTTCTCCATTTTTAAAATTGGTTAAAAAATTGATTTCTCGAAAATAAAAAAAATGTATTATTCTTTATGGAGAAAAGAATTATTATAATTAAACTCAAATAATTAATTAAGAATATCGAAATAATTAGAGGGCGTTGGTAGCCCAGAGGTAGCGTGCTAGCATACTGAGCTCAAGATCGCGGGTTCGAAACCCGGCCAAGGCCCTTTATCTGGGAGGTGAAAAGACCTTGAGCAAGCCTTCCTTCGGATGGGACGTTAAGCAATGGTTTGGAGTCTGTTAAAGACCCCTAGATGAATAAAAATGTAGGACTCCCATAGTAGAGTCGGGCTCATGTCCATTAGAGTGAGGAAAGAGCGCTCTGGTAGTAGGCGATATGACCAAGCAGTTAAATTCTTCCGGGCATGACAATAACAAAATAAATAATTAAATCAATTATTCTTACCTGCAATCGACTCAGAGATACTACAGCTTCTGTGAATTCTCCAATACCTCTCACGAACAACATCGTAAGTGCTGTTGATAAAAGGTTGTAATATAGAACTACAACATACACCTAAACATTTGAAACACATGAAATAATCATTAATAATTATGATTAATAAATTGAGCAGTTATCCGAAAATTATTTTGAATGTACCGCTATTTTTAGCAACGTCAAAGAAACGCCGGGTGCTACAGCTAGTCTACAAAAAAAATAGAAGCCACATGCTAAGATGGGATCTGCTAAACCCCTCCTCCCCTGCAAGCAGATTTGGGGTAATCTGCAACTAAAGAGAAGTGAGATGATTGGTCATTGGGGGAAGGACAGTGGCGCTCTCCCGAATTCTCGTGGCATATCGCATACAATTTAAATTTTAAGCTAACGATAATTTCTTACACTGGCTGATGATAACGTTTGTCCAAGGAGTACATAAGTAATAAGGGTAACATACATAGATAGTCGTCGGGTAAATAATCCAAAAGCCATATAAATGCCTCTCAGATTATTTGCTTTAAACACTTCCTTCAGTTCAAAACTGGAACAAAATAATAATAATTAGAAGAAAAAAAATAGAAATATAAAGAAAAATGGTTATAACTGTGAGTTATATAACCATAACAAAACCAGTTCCTCTGAAAGACGGTGACTGCAATGACAAACAACCAAGTTTTAAAAAACCTTGTTTAACACATTTTTTATGATACCAGAGCCAGTTTACCATCGTCTGAACAATGTTTAACAGTCAGTTTCTCCAAGTTTGTTAAGGTGACATGAGATGTAAATATATTATTTATACAGTTAAATAATATGTAAATATTGTCTATACAGTTCTGAGACAAGCTAGGTTGTGAGTTATCGACTCCTTGGAAAACTCTATCGTTTTAACGTAAATATATGATTTAATCAAAATAAGAAAATTATAATAGAAAAAAACGGCGAACTTGTTTAACACTTAAATAGCACAATTCCTCGAAATTTCGCAAACAGCGCCACTGCTATTGTTCCCCTTTTTTTTTTTTTTTTTTCTTCTTTATAAAACTCTACAAATAAAAAAAATATATTGTAAAATTTGTTGCTGTGCGTTACAATTTAAAAATGTATTTAAATCTTTGGTGTGCTACAACATTGTTCATATTGTCATCTCAATTCTGAGGACATCTAGCCGTCTCGAAATTTAATAAAGAACATATTTGGTACGAATTAATTTTTCAATAGGACTAACCGTTTGAGCCATAAAGGTTAGTTATTATTACTCTCTATTACTCATGCCCGGGCTATAACTACGAGGTCATATCGACTACTACCAGAGCGCTCTTCCGTCGCTCTGGTGGATACGAGCCAGATTCTACTGTGGGAGTCCTAAATTTTGCCTGCCCAGGTTTTGTTATCTAGGTTACGGGTCTTTAACGAATACCTATCATCACGCAGGCTCGGGACCATTTTTTAATGTCTCATCCGAAGGACGGAGTTCTCAAGGTTTTTCACCTCCCAGATAAAAGAACCTAAGGGCCTCGGCCAGGCTTCGAGCCCGCAATTTTGAGCTCAGTATATTTACCATCGTCTCAATTCACATGTTGAATTGATATGTTGAAGATTTTTGCAAAAACATGTACTTATAACAACGGCGCTCGCAAAGAATCCACCGAAATTAATTTAAAATATTGGCCTTATTCATGAAATTGAGTTATCTTATTAGCATGTTATCGTTTAATTGCAATGCATATTATTATGATTATCTACATCTTTTCTTAGTAAAAATCGTCAATTCATCATCAGTGTACTTCACAACTCAGTTATTAGTCATGGCTTTGTGTTAGGTTAGTTAGCTGAGGGTTGCTGACTCACAATGTTTCTGCTCTTCCTCTTCACTACTTACTTAAGGAAATTTTAACACAGTTAAAAATAAAACATAAAAATAAAAAATAGTTAACTAACCTTCGTATATTCTGAAGAAGTGTTGCGAATGGCTTTTCCCATACATACATTTTGATAACATGAATACCACTGAGGATTTCATTCGTAAGTCTTATCCTAGTGTCAGTCTTAAAGGCAATTTTAGTTCTGTATTTAGAAGTAAGTCTAGCAGTAAATACTGTAATCATGAATAATTTACTATATTAATATATTTTATTGGAAGGAAGAAATAACAATACAATAAAATATCAGAAAACTTACTTTGGCAATAGGTAATGACAAGCATAAGAGCGAGCCCAGGAATCCCGGACGTGCCCATTTCATCGTACAGAAAATACGAAACAGCAATTGCAATGATTGGAGAAAGCCATATGTAGTTGAACGTATTCATAAACACATCAAATCTGCTGACATCGTTTGATATAAGGTTGACAACTTGGCCTGCAGAAACTGTTCGGATGGCTTCACTTGAAATTCGTAAAGTCTAAAAAACATAACAATTAGAAATCACGTCAAAATCAGTGTATTTTAAGGAAAAGTTAGTTAAAGTTAATACTATACAAATACATTTCTCACCGGTTTTAAAATTGTGTTTTTCTTACTTCTTTACACAGTTTTTCATCCCAAACCAATAAAACATTAATGAATGATGAACTAAACGATTGGTACATAACTACGAGTATTGGCATGATAATTAACCAACTTACTTTTCTGTAGACTAACGTTAGGCAGGAAGCTCTCATCATCATACCCAAGGAAAATGCATGAAAAGTGTAATGTGAAGTAAGGATATTACTAAGTACCGTGCACAGTATCAGTCCACAGCCCGACCAATAGGCAGAGGGTTTACTAGTCATATCTTTATCAGAAAAGAAAATAAGTACTGATCTAAGCAGTGTTGGTTTTAAAAATCTGAAAAAAAAATAAAAAAATTAAAGTGAAATAAGAAACAATTATTCTTTGCAATTTATAACTTTCACATTCAATAGACAATGTAAGAAATATAAGTGTCAATTATAACTGAAAAATGAACTACAAATTTTCGTTTAATTAGTTATTATGATTTTAACTACGAGGTCATATCGCCTACTACCTACTACCTCTGGTGAACATGAGCCAGACTATACTATAGGAGTCCTAAATTTCGCCTACCCCAAATTTTATTCAACTAGGGCAGGAGGACTTTAACGAGTACCTGATATCGCACAGGGTCGGGACCATCGCTTAACATACCATCCGAAGGACGGCGTGCTCAAGGGCTTTTTACTTCCCAGACAAAAAATATAAGAGATTCGAACCCGCGATCCTGAGCTCAGTAGGCTAGCATGCTACCTCTGAGCTACCGGCGCCCTAAAAAAAACTTATGTTTAATACTTGTGTGATTTGACCACAGCAATGGAATTTGAGACATTGATTTTTAGGACCAATTTTTATCCTTAAAACACAGACACATTCGAAATATTATAAATTATCCGCAAATAGTAAAATAATTTAATAGCAAATCTCTTAGCACCCTTCTATAGACATTATCATTTAAATAATTACTATCCCCAAGTAAAAAGCAACAATGAAATCTATGAAAAGCCATAGCCGGATAAGGGTGGACAATCTGACTCATATTTGCAGGAAGGCTATGGATCTAACCGACTCTATCATCGCATCCTTGCTAAAAAATACATTTTCAAGATAGTGCTTACCTTTCAGTTATGTACCTTAACTCAAAAATCTGAATTAAGATGAAGTCCCGAAAATTTTCGAAAGGGTTATAGAACTTTAATAAGATATTATAATTCCTGCTTTAATGAAGCGATGCTGGAGGCATCAGGCGAGCCCTTAGGCTTATTCGAAAATTAATTGCTATATATTCATCATTTGTTTTAACAGTAAACAATAAAAATAAATAGTAATGTAATTTTCGAGAAAAATGTATTGATTTATCGTTCCATTGTTGTACAATACTATTTATTACAACATTCACATGTATAATAAGTTGGCTGCATCACTCATTTTTTCTTCCCCAGAATATTCAAAAATTTTTAGTTTCATCTTTATTTGAAGTTTAAAAAAAATTAATTACTTATGTAACGTTAGATTAAATAATAAATCTAACAGGACGTTAACATTGTACAAATACTGAACACTAGATAGTTGAAAAAATTAACAAATATTGATTCAAAGAGTTACATAAAGAATTAAATTAGAAAAACATTACCCATTCAACATTCACTATACAAAAACTAATTCAGAAACAATATATCTAAATACATATGAACCTACACTGAATAATACATTAAATTTTTCAATACTAATAAAATTGTCTAAATAAATTGTTCAATGTCGGTGATAAAGTAGTAGGCGTTATGACCTCGTGGTTAAATTCCGAGCATGAACGACAACAACTAACTATACTTTAGTGACGTTGTGAGCTATTTTTGGATTTGCCGCCCTTTGCAAAATATTATTATTGTGAAGGACGCTCATGACGGAAGCTCATGGCACATTCCGGAGTTCTAAATGTTGGCCAACCCAGGTTTAGTTACCAGTATCTAGGATAGGTGTCTTCAACGATTATCGCATAGGGCTCGGAACCATCGAGAAAATATTAACTTGAAATCAGTTAATAAATGTATTCAAACATTCTGTACATGTAATAAACACTACAAATTAAACTGGTCAAACAGAGGAATTACATAAAAATATGTACAATCAGAACACGATACCATTGACCATCGGAAATTTAACATTATATGAAAACAACATTTTTGAAGTTAAAAAGTTGATCGTTTTGACGTGAAATGATCCATCATTTAATTAATCTTGTTAGTCTACTACTTAACCTACAAATCTATAAGTTGATTAGAAAGGGTAAGTACTGCCAACACAGCAATTTGTAGCCAGAAAGTCTTGAAAATAGCTCTCATTAAACTTGGCTTTTTTCCACTTTTTGAACAACGATTCAATTCATATTCCCATTCCCTGAAAAATTTTAAAACAAATATATATATAAGAAAAACAAAGTAAGAATAATACTGTAAAAATATATAGTATATATACCGTTATAATACTAATAATTGCAATTATAAAAGTCATCGGTGGATCACCGGTAATGTAATTTCCCAGCACGAATTAATCAATTATATATCTCCCTTCAAGGCCAATCGATTACCTTCAAACCATATTTTGTGTGGATACATTCGTTACATCGGCACTTATTGGGTTTTTTGAGTTGAGTCCACCTCTGATTCTCCACTCTCTTCCGACTGACTTCGAAAATTAATAGGTGTCGCCCTTAGAGTGCTATCTAATTTTTATATGAAATTTCGTGTAAATACATTCATTACGACGACAATTATTATGGTCTTTGTGTTAAGCCTCTTCCATAATCGACCCTTTCCTTGTGGAGGGCTTTAAATTTACGTATGAAATTTCGTGTCAACAGATTCATTATAACGACATTTATTAGAGTTTATAATATATAGAAAAAAAATTTAAAAAAAAATTATGTATACCTATGTATAAATTAAAGTATAACAATAAAATAAATAGGAAATAATTAATGAAACTAATGATAATAATACAAATATTATGTAAAATTAATTACGATAGAAGAACTTATAGGATATTGGTTATTACGAACTAATAAAATCCGACAAGGGGACCCGAGAGAGAAAGCCCGGAGGTTTTGCCCGCAGAAGCCCCCATCACGCCATATCATTATGGAAGGGTTATATTACTATATTACTAACAGAAATGTATCTGAATAATAAAATGCTATAAGAAATGTTTCAAAAACTGTGTTGGTTGTTGGTTCGAGATATCGTAGTTGGGAGCATTATCTTGTTTTTTATGAACACACTAAACGGATTTCCGGGTTCTGTCGACTTTTGACGGTTGACTTTTCCAGGTTAATGTATAGAACCGAAAATGTAGCATATCAAATTTTCAACGTTTTTGATTCTGCGCATATTTTGAGAAAACTTTTCAGTGAATCAGAATAACAACAGACTACTAAGCGTAACTGATGTTTATTTTGTTTGGGTCGGCTCCTAAAGTAGAAAGTTACACATTGTTTCAAGGACTTGAAAACATCAGTTCAAAATATAATGTACTTAAGTGGACAAACGATGTAAACGGAGAGGGGAGGGGTGGTGTAGATTTTCAAAAGCCTAAAAATGAGTAAGTATTCAACATTTTAAAAAAATAAAGAAAATCGTATGTTTAAAAAAAATATATTTATTTCATTAAATATATATAATATGAGAGTGCTTTCGGTATTGCTACCATCTTCAGCCACGACTTCACAAAAACGAACGAGTCGTGCACGACTTCTGGCCATGGCTGAAAAAATATAGCAATACCGAATGTTTTCCATATTTTAAGGCATAACTGTACAGGAGGGATAGGAAAAACCTCGTGGGCGCTGAAGGAAGGGTACCGTTTGGACTGTAAACTGGTTGAACTTCCATTTAGTATTTGTTAAGTCGTGGTTGAAGATGGTAGCAATACCGAAATTACTCCCATATTATATATATTCTGTGAAATAGACAATATTTTTGAAAGAACATACTTTTTTCTTTATTTTTTATTAAGTGTTTCACAATATATCAATATATTGTAAAAAAAAAAAAATTAAGTTGGTATCATTTTAAAAAATATTAAAATTCTGGTTCTGAATAACGACATGTCTCAAATCCATGGAAATAACTGAAAATTACGTAGTCAAGGTCTTGAATGCATACATACCGTCTTTGAAATGGCATACAAAATGGTGATTTTCCCGGGCAACGTTGGGCACTAACGCTAGTAATTAAAGTAAAATGTATACTCACTGTTCTAATTTGTTTCCAAGTTTCTCGGTACTGTGTTTGCTGAAAGGAGACCACATGGAGTCTACATCTAGATTTTCTTTACGATCTTTTATAAATATTTTGGCTGTCCAACTAAAATAAAATTTATCAACAGTCTAAAATATTTTGTGGCAATTATAAATTCATACTTTTCAAACTGTCATTCATTTTATTTTTTTAAAGTGGGTGCTACAAAAATGTTTCCAGCTTATCCCTTGATATAATACAAGACAAATATTGGACGAGATCTTGCTATAAGCATAGGGGCTCTAATTCACAGACGAGGGGGGGGGGGGGGGGGGGGGGGGATATACCCTTACATATCTAATACTTATCAAAAGTTTCTTCAAATGATAGTTGGAGAGATAACCGAAAGGCACATTGTATATGAAATACGATTTTGCGAAAGCCAACCAGTTTACGAGACACATACCTAAAACAGTTTTAAAATGACATCTCAAAAACCTTTTTTTTTTTAGGCGGTTGCTTGATTTACGCGAAAACAGTTACTCTTTTCGGAAAAATGGTCGCTACAAAAAAAAGCCTTTTAAATTTGCACGTGCCAAGATGCCCTCTGATGGGTTCATATGACCAAAGTTACAGTGCTCCAAAAAATAAACAATGAATTTTCATAGAAACTTGTTGAAAGTTACGTTTGAATTGTAATAAATTGCAATTTTTGCTTAAGTATTTTTTAATTATTCATCGTTTTTTAATTAAAAAGATTAACAATAAATAAAAATGAGAAACAAAGTATTCTTATACCAACCACGTTTTAACAAATCAGTCTTCCTCCATCAAATCAAAATTAATTTTGAATTGGCATTACTGGATATAAGAAAGTCACACTGAGAATTACGATGCACACTGAAAGGGTAACACAGTATTACTAAGTAGTGTCAGTTGGAGATCAATTTGAGAGGTAGAATGTGTAAATACGTGGCTGGTATAAGGAAGCCCTATTATGGCCACTTCACATTTATTGTTTTTTAAAAATAAAATTGGAAAGTGGTCCGAAAATCGCATAAGCTTCTTTGGTCTGCGGGGGGAAAAAAATTGAGAAACACTTCATAGTGACGAACATATTGAAACTTTTCACAAAACAAATATAATAAGGCATCCTAAAACCAACTTCAATCTATGTAGGTACAACAAAAATTACTCACATAAAAAATATATATGATAAAAAATTCGCATTTTCCCTAGGATGGGGTGGTCTACCACTTGTGGGCGAATCCATCTTCAAACTGACACATCATTTCATTAACTTTTTCAAATATTGTGACACATCATTATAAATTATTTTCTTATCTTTCCTTAGACAGTCGTGACCTGTACGGTGGTAAACAGTCTGTCTACACGGGCCTTGCATACAGTTTTTTTTGGAATAGTCTAGTTTTTCTGACTTTATTGTGTTCTTGTGTTTTTATTTTTGTAAATAGTTATTGAAATGTTGTGGTTGTTATCATCGTTGGACATCATCTAAACATACATAAACCAAAAATAGTCTAGAATTTTCAAGTAATTAAAACTCATGTCAATCATTAACAATATTACAATTTAAAAACAACAGTACAATAAGTTAAAATATTTTTAATTAAAATGCAAAATACCTTGCTAGAGAAGAGGTCAACGGACACGTACGAGTATCAGGGACTAGCTGAACACTTGACTGGAAGACAAACAGATTGTGTCCCACTCCCCTAAACAAAGTTCATAGAGGGGGGGGGGGGGAGGGGGGGGGGGGGGGGGGGGTTCAAATTGGGTTACCCTATTTAAACAGAGGTCTTTTTTTGTCTTTATATATTTCTTAATTTCTAATTTTTTGAACCAGTCGAGTGTGGGACCCTTATCTACGAAATGTAAAAATTCCACATTTTTGTCGGTCAAAAACCTGTGACCTGAGGCTATCAGGTGGTCATTGAAGTCGGAAACTCTACTAGACTTGGATAAATGTTCCCCTATTCTTGTTGATATCTTTCGACCTGACTGTCCGACGTAGGCGGCCCCACATTCGCAGGTAATTCGGTAGACCCCACATCTATCTGGAAACTGAACTTTATCTTTCGGTCTCGAGATGAGGGCCCCTAGGGGGTGGACAGTTTTGAATCCGACACAGAGTCCTTCATTCCTCAAAATTTTTGCAACTCTAGAGGATATATACCCTATATATAGAATGGAGCAAAAACCCTTCACCTCCCTATCGGGTATCCGGCTACTATACCCTTCCATGACAACAGCAGGCTTCTTATTATTTTTTATAAGTGACTCAACTAACTTGGGACTATACCTATTACATATTTATAGCTAACTTCTTAATACTGAGTATTTCTTCATTAAAATTGTTGCCACTGCGGGGTGTTCTCAATAGCCTGTCCACCAACCATCTGAAACCTGAGATCTTTTGTACCCAGTTAGAGTCAACCGGAATCATTATGTCAGTGGTCGTTGATTTCCTAAATATATTAAAATTAATGGCATTGTTAATAACTGTTAAGTTAAGGTCCAAAAAATTCAAATTACAGCCCCCAATTTCCATCATGAACTGTATTTTGGGTGACTAGAATTGAGAAATGTTAAAAAGTCATGCAGTTCATCCCTCGAGCCGTTCCAAACACACAAGATATCATCAACATAATATGTGTTTGGAACGGGATATTATCTCGTCCAAGATAAGACTTTTTTACAAGGAAGTGCTGAGGAATTGAATAGTTGATTTTCAAAATGATTTTGAAAATTTCCGCACATACGGGGGATAATGAAGAACCCATAGGGAGCCCCTCCATAAGATAAAAACGGCTGTTAAATTTGAAATTATTATTGTGTAGACAAAATGTAATTAAATCAATGAGATTATTAGTTAAGAAAGAGCTGTTTCTCTTTTTTTGGAGCAGCTCCTCAATAATAATGCAACATTCATTGATCGGTACGTTCGTAAATAAATTTGATACATCAAAGGACACAAGGATGGCTCCATTAGGGACTTTAACATTTTTAAATTTATTTACGAGCTCTGAACAGTTTTTTTTATGGAATATTGGCTTTGGAAATTGGTGTGGTTTTTCAAAAGGGTGTCCAGTTTTTTGGTGAGGATCTGACAGGGAGAACTTGCAAAGGACACGATAGGGCGAATCGGGTATCCCGGTTTGTGTAGTTTCAACAGGCTGTTCAATAAGGGTGGTTTGGCATTCATAGGCAATAGACTTCTTATTTCCTTCTCTGAAAATAAACGAAGACATCTATTTAGTTTTTTCTTCAATAGTTTTTTTATATTTTCGGTCGGGTCTTTTTTTAATTACTTTACAATTATTTACTTCGAGAAAGTTTTCCATTTTTTTAATGTATTCAGTTTTTGAAATTATTACAACTGAATTTCCTTTATCAGCCGTTGTAACTACTAGGTCACTATTCTTAATTTTTTTTAAAGTTAACTGAGGACAGGGGGTGTTTTGGTTTTTTGGTCTAGGTGACTTTTTAAAGGTTTTATTAAATCTACACATTTGATTTTAGCCATAAAGTCCAATTTCGGTAAACAGTCAATAGCGGAACCCAATCTTAACAATTTATTTCTATTGGTGACATTAGGAACAAACGTTAACCCCTTCTCCAACAGACGTATTTCCTCATCAGTAAAATAAACATCTGATAAATTTATAAGTCTAGGGAAAAATTGAAAGGAATTATTTACAGTATTTACATCAGAGTAATTACTTTTTCTTAAATGATCCAACTTGTTTTGGAAAAAGTGAGAGTGCTATTGGATAAAAGACAACACAAATTAGATAAGAGCTGTAGGGTTCAATCGATACCACAAAGTATCGATAATTTTACTCATGAGTGGTATCGACAACTTTCGATACTCCTCACATCTCGAATAAAATGTATCGATACATACTCGTATCGATTGAATCTAGTAGTTCGAAATCATTTTAAAAAATGTATAAATCTATATAGATATTAATAAAAATCGTATCGATTCAATCGAATACTATAAATGAGAAATTGTAGTGGTCATAAGAAACAAATAAATCAAATTGAATAAGATAAAATTATAGTATGAAAACATACTGAAAATAATAAAAAGCCTTATAAGATAAACATACAATTTATTCTTACTAAGGATATAAAGCTACTGGAGACTACTCGTATTCCCACAATATTTCACTTTTTTAAACCCCTTTTTGCAAGTCGCTGAGATCGAATCGTTCTTAGTGTAATAAATCCACACTTTCGCCGTAGGACGAAGCATGATAATTAGTAATTGACAAAATTAAGTGTAAAAATAGAATAAAATACTGAAATTGTAATCACGTTCACGGTTCTGCTCAAAATCAAACAAACGTATACCTTCATAAACGATAAACCATTTAATGTAAATAAGGTAAGAAAAAAGAACACATCACACAGACTGCGCGATCATATCACACATGAGGTCATCACCATTGATATAAATCATTTGTCGTGGATCATAATTTGAGTTCAGTATTTTATTGCAACAACAAATAAGAGAAAATTAAAAGAAATTAAACGGTGAACGATTTTGATGAATTGAAAAATTTATAAAATTTTTTTTAATTGTTGAAATTTTAAACGAGTACTTTGAATCGATACAATTAATATCTTTTCGATATCTACTTGGTTTTGAAAGTAAAGTATCGATACTTCACTCGTATTTACTTGTATCGATAGATCCCTAAAGAGCTGCGCCTGCGCTTAGTGCTTCCAGCCATCCCAAGGTGGGGTTGGGCGATAGTCGATAGTCAGCACTATCGATAGTCCGATAATATCGGCTAAAAACTATCGAATACTATCGATAGTTTTCCGATAGCAATTCCTTTTTTTCCAGATCTATTTAATAAAGAATTTCAAGAAATTTATTATAATTTAATTCAATTACCTACCTACCTATTTGAAACTTGCAGGATTATAAATTATAAGTTAAGGGATAATTATAAAGATAAATGAAAAACGAATTTATTTGAATTTTCAAAAAGTATGTACATGTTTACAATTAGAATGAACAAATCAAATCTTCAGAAAATAAAAATAACGAAATAGTTACTTTCCATCTGCCCCTCCAAGCTACTAGTAGCGTTTTGTAGCCATATGTGTGCGTTTTTAGCATTTAAATCACTTTAAAATGCCTTCTTCTTCCACCTTGGGTCCAGTAGAGTAAACTGAACCAACATTTCCAACAATTACAAGAAAGAGGTACCAGGAAGGGTAGGGGAACGAAATGAAAACGCTATAAAAAAATTTCGAAGAATTGTAGAATAAGATCCCCAATTAAAGAGGAAGTTAGGATTATAAATACCTAGAAGAGCCAATGCCCAATACCGTGAATTTAGTTTTTTTGCACGAGTGCGTGACTACGTCATCAACACCAAAACTTGTGAGTAAAAATTTAAAAAATATCAATAGTCAAAACTATCGATATTGGTACCGATAGGCGTGTCATATCGATATTGGGCACCGATAGGCGTGATCTATCGATATATCGATAGTAACTATCGACTATCGCCCATTTCTGTCCCAAGGCTTCCTTCCACAGCCCAGAGAACTTACAGCCAAGTAGTATTCCAAGCTATTGAGGGCGCCGGTAGCTCAGTGGTATGTGTGCTTGACTTCTGAGCTCAAGGTTGTGGGTTCGTAGCCCGACCGAGGCCCTTAGTTTATTTTATCTGGGAGGTAAAATAAACTTAAGCACGCCGTCCTTCGGATGGGACGTTAAGCGATGGTCCCGAGCCTGTACGATGTCAGGTGCTCGTTAAAGACCCCTGCCCTAGGTGAATAAAAATTTAGGGTAGGCAAAATTTATGACTCCCACAGTAGAGTCTTAAACTATGTAGGAGGATGCCGGTAGCTCAGTGGTATGCGTGCTTGCCTTCTGAGCTCAAGAACGTGGGTTCGAAACCCGACCGAGGCCCTTAATTTATTTTATCTGGGAGATAAAATAAACTTAAGCATGCCGTCCTTCGGATGGGAAGTTAAGCGATGGTCCCGAGCCTATACGATGTCAGTTACTCGTTAAAGACCCCTGCCCTAGGTGAATAAAAATTTAGGACTCCCACAGTAGAGTAGCCTAGTAGTAGAGTTGAGCTCATGTCCACCAGAGAGACGAAAAAACGCTCTGGTAGTAGGCGATATGACCTCGTAGTTAAAGCCCGGGCATGAATCATAAAACCTAAAACCTATTCCAAGCTACTAATATTGCCTTTATTACAAAATGGTTCTTTTTTTATATTTCACGAATTTGTTTTAGGTAAAACTAAGTCGTTGGTCGAGCTCCTGTTATAATTGGATTATCACGTTATAATAACAATAATATACTTAAATGCAGCCTTTATTATAATAACAATATAGAGATAAATAAATAGAACACATTTATTTTTTGAAACATTGTCTACAACACACACAAAAAAAATTACAAGTAGTACTTTTTTTTAGGAATAGATAGTATTTCGAAAAGGTGTTTGTTTTATCTATTTATTACAAGTTTCCATAATATGTCCACGTTTTTCAATTCAGTAATGGTAGATATGTAGACATTATTATGCAGCTAAAAAGGAAGATGCCTTTTTACATTATTTTAAACCCCATTGCAGTTATATAGATTTAATAAATAATTTGTTTTCTACTTGAAGTTGAATTTTAATTTTGTTATTATTATTTTCCTTAGTGCTCCTGTACTTGTGTTATATATTCTGAAGTATTTATAAAGAGTTACCTATAGCCGCTAGCGACTAATTCTGTGAAACTTGGATGATGGATCCTCAGCTCTTCAACGGCTGATCGTATATTCATGAAACTTGGTGGGTATTTCCGTTTTTACATTTATTTCTAAATTCATTTGCCCATTAATATCACTTGCGCCCTGCTTTCTTTTAAAGTCAGCTGTTAAAGTACATACACCGGATGAATTGCACTAAACCAAGACACAATGTCGCCTTTCTTTCGATTTTCCCTCTGTGAAAGGATAATTACGGAAAAATAAGTTGTTTAGTCATTTTTGGAGGATTATGCCACTCTGGATTTTTCCTGCGAAGACGTTAAACCTCTTTTACATATTTCGGTACATTATAATAGGATTGGTAACGTAATAATGAAGGAAGTAACATGACCCTCTTTTCAATGTGCTATGAAAGGAGAAAAACAATTTTATGTACGTTGTTGTTTTCGTATTGAATATTCAAATCATAATCTATGTACACAAAACGTTTAGAAGGTATGCTGTCAAAATTATTATTGTTTCTGTAGCTGCTGGGTTTTTTAAACACGAGGCTCCAGTCCAGGCGGGTTGCTGTAAGTATTGCTTGATAGAACACAGACTAAGTGTTATTCACATTTTTAGTTCTCCAGCTGTGTACAAAGTATATATTATTTTTTTGTTTTATTCGGGAAGTGAAAGACGTCAATCAATAGGGTTTTGTGTCCGAAAAAAAAACCCATAAATATCAAGTATTTTTATTTCAAACAAAACATTAAACTTGGGAAACTTCTCAAGATTTCATTAATTGTTTCTAGGATTTATGGAAAATGATGGAACTGAAGCAAAGATTTTATTTTATGTCAAGAAGATCTGTATTCTATACTTACAATACGTTTCACTATTGCATTTAGTGGGACAGGAAAACATATTTTGGAATAGAAAAGTTGAGTAGAAAAAAAAAAAAAAAAAATGAGAAGTTCCGTGAAACCCTTTGCATTGAATATAAGTCTCGAAGATTCGATAAATACAACCCCTTTTTTTGAAGTTGTTCCCATAAATGGACTTGAAGAATGACGGATGGTAATGAAGGGTATTTTACATAAAATAGAAAATAAAAATAAATATTGTGGCTTGAATAATACATTAGAATTTAGAAAAAAAATAAGACTTGCCTAAAATTGTATCATCAAAGGGTCCATAGAAAATATTTTTTGTATTTCTATCTCCAGGCTAAATTCTAACCTAAAAGCTTTTAGATTGGTTCCACATACTTACCCTATTACAGTTAGTAATATAATTTTCTTACACCGTATACATTAGATACTCTATTCTTGTTGCATAATGCTTTACAATTTTGCAGTTTGAAGTATATTTATGAACATAAAGCTTTTAATTTTTATTTGTTGATATATTACAATGTTGGCGCTTTTTCTTCAGTGGTATTAGGCTTATTCCAATCTCCAAGTTTAAACTTTTCACCGACCAAAATTGATGCCAAATTTGACACTGAATCTTTTATACCTTTCGGCTTCCAGAAATCTACCTGAGGTTTACCATCGTCCCAGCTAACTTTAACAAGGCCAGTAGCATCACTTTTTTCCAACTTGATCGTTTTGAAGCCGTTCTCCGGGTCAAAGTGGAAACAGCCATAGTCGAGGTTGACGATGGACATCCAGGATATATTAACACATACATTCACTTCCTTCTTTTCTTTATTCCATTGCAAGAAGTATACGTGAACACAGGTCTTGGCTATAAATGCACCTTTACACACTTTCCCAGCTGAAAAAAAGGAAATATATGTACATATTATTACTAAAAGGCTGTACATATGGTTTAAATTATAACAAATGTTATCAGGGGCGTAGCCAGGATTTTGAGCAGGGGGGGAGGGCAAAGTTAGACTATAGGGGTGGGGGGTATAGACTCCCAGGGGGCACAGCCCGCAGTTTCCATGGTTAGCACTGCAGACATTTTGTTATTAATTTGGGAGACTCGGACGCCTAGAAGCTCCCCCTGAGGTAACTACTAACTGTACTACTTAAGCTGACTTTACATGAGCAGCAAAAATGCAAAGCACAGCAGCAGCCAATGCACGCTGTGGTTTCCGTGCTTTTAGATTTAAATGAATCACAGTCAATAGTGTACACTATGCTGGTGCGCTTTGCATTTTTACTGCTCATGTAAAATCAGCTTTAAGAGTATAAAGTATAACATAAAATAAAATAGCTTTATTGACATTCTTTCAGAACAAAAGCCTCTCCTTTTGGAGGTTTTGAGTCTACTGCTCTTTCAACAGAAGAAATCAGAAAAGAATTTAACGATTGTTCGTAAATTAAATTAAATTATTTCTTAAGTAAAACTATTACATCTCGATTAAAAATGAAATAAAAATAAAACAAGATAAAACAAAACAAAAGCAAAAAGTAAAAATTAGGGTTATTTCTTAAATAATACTGTTACACATTTGCTCCATCTTTCAGTATAACATAAATGGAGACTTTGAGCGAGGAAATAAAATGATCGAATTCATGTATATTTAAAAAAATGTAATATAACTTGTTTTGAACATGTACATTTAAGTAAAGCACAATTTTCGTTTATCCTCCGAAAAATGTGAAAGAACTTCCTCTTCGAGGTGTTTTCGATCGTTTTCCAGCAACTTTCTGTGCACGCTTATCAGAGATGCAGAGATCATTGAGACGGAATTTTTAATCTAAAACTTTTTTAGTTTATTCAATTTTTATCTTGGTTTTATGCCCTGGCCAGGGTGGGGGGGGGCAAGTGCCCCCTGCCACTCCCCTGGCTACGCCCCTGAATGTTCTTGATATTATCATGCCGGAGGATCGAAAATCCGTGGAGGGGGTCGGGTATTTGCGGGAAAGATCCGCGTCCCCTTATTCCTTCGCCATCTTTAAGGGTGAACACCACAATTTTTATGTTTTTGCGGTACTTCTTTTGGAAACATGTAACCTTTCTAATGATGTGACAAAAAACAGTATGAAGTTGTTCATTTAAAGGTGAGATATTTCTGTTTTGAGTCATATATCTCGGCTCCTTATTGACATAAACGAAATTAAAGAAAAAACTCTATATAATCTTTTTCTGGCCGGCCGAAAATGAGAGATTGAAGTGTGTTTTTTAAATTTCACATCCTCATTTCTCTTTATGGTCCGATTTTTCTAATTAAAGAAATTAATTTTCTTTTTTACAAGAACGATTATAGTGCAAAGTTTGAACAAATAGAAAAAAGCGTATTGTGCAATATATATATTAAAAAAAAAAAAAAAATTCTAAGAATGAAGAGACGTTTCAAATTTTCTCCAAGGATCATAATAGTTTTCATTTATCCGTGAAATCGGAATACCTAATTCAAATATGATATAATAATTAGCGAAACGAGAAAAGAAAAATATATATTTGAGGACGTTTTGTTCAATAATAAAAATAAATATCCATGAATATGAATTTGTTATTCTTTTATTTAAGAAACGATAAGAACAATAAGAAACATTAGAATACATATTCAAATTTCGTGATGCTGCTGTCACTGCTGTCCTCCTACGCCAGAAGAAAATTGGGAAGAACTTACGATTGGGAACATGCCTTTCGCAACGCAAGCGAAGCTCTGCGGTTCACCTCGCATCAAGCTCATCTGTCTCGAAACAGACTTAGAATGTGGCCAAAACGGAGCAGAAATTATAGTCCGACTTAGCTGGTCTAGATACGTAACGAGGATCAGCCCCCCCCCCCCCCCCCTCCCCCCCCCAAGCAATGACGCACATGAGATGCGGTGGCTTCGGTTCTTCCAGCCGAATAGATAGACAGAAAAAACCTCCAGAAGTGGAACTGGCGAAGAGAAAGGGTGGGGAAAACGGTGGTTGCTGAGCCTTGGTAGTGCCATCTCTGGGAGTCTTCTGTAACTATCTTCTCACTATTCAGTTTCGGCGCGCATATTTAAATATCACTCATATTATACTATATATATGTATATGTATACTACCTGTCACAAATCAGCATACTTCTTATCTACATATATATAGAAATTTAAGGCCAAAGCCTCAAGTTAGCCAATTCGTGAGCCGGTTGGCCAAAATGAAATGCGGCCAGTGTGCAAATTGGCTAATTGCCTTCGACCAAGTTCGAGAAAATTGATGATCTAATAACATTTCGGGCTTTGGCTGCAAGAGGTTGGTCAAAATGCGTTGAGTGTTGTCATCTATCGCTTAATGCTCTGACAAGTTTGGGAAAGTTACATATCTATGTAAAAAAAAAACCTCTAATAACATTTTATTTAAAAAAGTCAACTTTCGAGATACTGGACTGCATATAGCAACTAATTTGAGCCTTGGCCTGTAAATTGTAGGTAATTCTAGTTTGCTGGCCTAGGTCCGAAATGATAATGAAACATCATATTTTTCGGGGTTTGGTCTCCTGAGTCGGACAAAGCTAGAACTGGCCGGCCAGTCCGCGAATTGGTCACACTTCTGACTGTGGCCCTAGCATATCTATACTAGATATTTACCTTCCCATACCCATCCTCCTAGCTTCTTTTTGTTGATAACCAGGCCTCCTCTCAGTTCTAATCTTTCTTTATCTACCTCCATTTGAAAGCAGTCTGCAAATTAAAATAAAATACAAATAATTAGTAGATTCATGGGCTAGTGAACTATCGTTCTATATTTTAAGCAGTCATGGGTACCCAGCGAACAAAATTTAAGTCGAAGTTTTATTACTTCTGCTGAAGCTCAGGAGGGAAGAAGGGGGGAGGCAGAGATTACTGGCACTAAATGAACAGAACATTTAACCCTCAAGCACTCGCGTCTACGTGAGTCACACAGGCGCTCGCGTGGGCTGTCAGTTGACCGCCCACGTTTTTTTCATGATTATCATGCTGTTTTTTGTTAAATTCGTGATTGATTCACTGCATTGAAAACAAAGGTACTTTAATACAACATGGCAAACACTTTTTTGGTAGAAACTTTTTGTTTAAACTATATAATTATTCATTAACACATAGATAAATTCTAACTTGAAAAATTTTAGTCTTTTTGGAAACAGTCTATACAACGAAACTAGAATCGGTATACTCAAGTGTATTTGGCTCGTGAAGATCCTTAAAAATGGCATTGGCTTCAAAAAAGGCTACTTCAGAAAAGAATAACTAAACTATTTGGTAACAAATTACAAAATAAATTACAGAAACAATTTGGTGCCTTAAAACTGGCGAAAATATTGCTTACCTTTTTACAAAAAGAGTAACAGAAATAGTTTTGTATCATAGGTAACTTCTAACACAAATATTGTTTCTGGAAATGAAACTAGCAAGTAGGTAGCACAATAAAAAGGAACTATTGGCGAAAAGCCTTTGGCAACGTTACATAACAAAAAGTAGAAAATGAGTAAAAATTTACAAAATACATCAACATCATTTTAGCCTAGAGAGATCATTCGTCTGTTTCCATATTATTCGTCTATTTCCATATATCAGAATCTTCGTTCTCAGGAATGTGGCAATTGTCGCACTTGACTGTAACATTGGAGTGCTTCAGGCAAACGTTTTTTCCACACCTTCCACATTCACGCCTGGTTTTTATGTTTTTTCTTGTTCCACACAAATAGCAAATATCTTCCTTAGTCGAGCGTGGTGGCTGACTACCACCTGCTTCCTCCTCTCTGTACTGTTCCAAGATCAACTTTATATCTTTCGGCAGGGTTTTAAACTTTTCTCGTTCTTTCAGGTTTTGGTTCATCAATTGTAATGCTAACTCGTGCAAATAAGTTCTTCTCGTAATATTTTCTCAAGGGTTGGATTGATAAATTGTATCGATGATACGTTGAAAACAATACTTCGGCGCTCGCAAGGCTGTCACTTGACCGCCAAGTTGACGTCGCCGAGTTTCGGACTATACTGAGATGGATGAGGGGAGGGAATCAATCAAACATGTAGCACATCTGGTGGTCACAGGTGTAACTTGAGAGTACATGCCCCTCCCACCCTACCCACAGCTACCTACCGCGCGCATCATTCAAAATTTCTAAAAGTCGGTCACTTGACCGCCCGCGCGAGCTCATGAAGGTTAATTACAAGAGCGCCAGAACCATAAAAACTTAGATTAACGTATATAAACCTTTTGAGCAAACAAAACAATTATTGGTGGGTACTTTTGTGCATGCTTTTTTTGTATGCAGCCAAAAGGGTCTTAAACTATCCGTCGGATTTTGATGAAATTTTACATATGTATTCTCCAATTAAGTTAAAAAGTGCATAGGTTCAGTATGGTATTTCGAACTTTCTCTGTTGAATAGGGGGGGGGGGGGGGGGGGGGGGGAGTCCTAAAAAATGTTGAAGGATTCTATTAACGGAATTTCATATTTTTCGACCTCCTTCGACAGATTTAAAGAGAAAAAAAGTCTGTCTGTCTGTGAACACGAAAATTCCCAATAGAATGAATATATCGAGACGAAATTTTATATGTGAATCCAGAATTCTCTAACCTATTGTTTTTTAGTCAAATCGACCAAAGGGAAGGGGGGTTTAGGGGGAAGGCTTAAGAGAAATACTTTAATAATTACCGATCGAATGAATGTATCGTCACGAAATTTTATATGTACGAGTAAAATCCCATAAGGACAAAACCTAACGATTTTCAGCCAAATCAGTCTTAGGTCTTAGTCAGGAATCAGTCTTAGAGCGAGATTAGGGAAGAGACTTAATTCAAAAACTCTAATAACTGCCATTGTAATGAATTTATCAACACAAAATTTAGAATGAGGATTAAGGAGTCCCTATGTAAGTCAACTGTTAAATATTAGCGCAAACCGAGCGAAACATTAATTGATTAGTTCGTTTTGGGGAAGTACATTGTCGGTGATTCGCCGACGACTTTTTTATATATTAAATATAAACATCTAAGTTGAAAAGCAGCAATGTAAGTTGTGTGGCTGCAGTCCTAGGAGACATTTTATTTCATCATGTGTAGTTTGTTTTTCAGCCACATATTTTCATACAGACATTATAGTGTAGTCAGATGATATGTGTGTGAGAAGTGTGCAGGCAGAGCTGATAACTCTCCACAGTCAGAAAATACGGACATTGGTGTTTGAACCATAATTATTATTCAGGATAAGAAAAATAGCGTTTCTATTCTTGAGTAACAATAGATTAATAGTGATGATCGTCATAAGAATAGTATTTATACTAATAAATTATAATTTATTAATATTCATGATTAAGATATTTATATTAATATTAAACATCCATTTGCAAGTCGTTAATTGTTCTTGCACAACCCATTTATATTAAAATATATCACATCAACGAAGAAGCTCACGAAACAGTTAATTTCAAATAATTTATTATTTTTGTGTATGTTATATTTTTCAACAATATAGTGTAATGTTTATATCATTACTGTAAGTATAATAATTATTTTTCTTTTTGTAAAATAATGATTCTATTTCTTACCTAGTTTGTTTCGTTGCGTGGGATCGCCAAGACTCAACAGTTTTGACAAATTAAGATGACATGAGGAGCAAAATACATAAAAGGAATCTTACTCCATGCTTATTTGACTAAATATATTTGATGAAAACCTTATTAAACTTTATAATTATATATTTCTCAGAATCCTTTCTAAACTTTACTATTATCCTAAAATATATTGGTATAATTGCTTATGGTCTAAAGGTACCTTGTTGCTTTTTGTTGTCTATCGCGATTTCTGCTGGGTTCCGGATTTCTTCAATATTCAACCACTGCTGGCTGCCTCAAAACAATAACGAGATCCTCCAACACATCTCCTTCTGCCAATGGCTAGGCTGAGTCCTAGCTCTGCAATGTTGTGTGGTGACCTAGAGCTGGTTCTAGAGTGTGAACATCCCTCCTCGATGGTGACTCGAAGTGAGCTTCTCCGTGTTCGATGTCGTCTGGCACAGTGAGCCCTAGCTGGGTGCGGCTAGCTCTCCTCCATTTTTCCGCCGGGACTTTTCTATGCATTTATTGGCTGCCCAGGTCATGTGATCTTCAGCCTTCCTTAAATTGTATTGCTGACGTGGTTTTCTCCTTATATCCTGCTAAGTTCCTGGCCCCCAAACTTTCACACTTCCTTCTGCATCATTATATTCATTTAAATATATTAGAAAAATTAATGTCCATATTTTTTCATATTACAATAGGTTTTCATTAAATATGACTCAATGTTATCTGCCAATATTTGTTTTCCCTCGTCTCAATCCTCTCTCGCAGGTTAGGAAACTTTCAAAGCTATTGACGACATGAACTTTTCGATTTTTAGAGGTAATTAGTAAAGTAATGCATCCATCCAACTTTTTTATTGAGAGAAGAGGTCAGTTAAATTAGTCACTAAAGCCTTAACGTTTACGCTAGTTTCTAATATCTGTAATCTAATAAAGATTACACTACACAGAGTTAATACTTACATTCGGATACAGGTGGACCAGTAAAAACCGCACAGCAAGAATACGACCAATCTCCTTTTGTGCATTCATTAACAGGTAAACTATTGCGAACAGCTGTTATAGCGTTTTTTCCAAATTCAGGAACTACAATAAAAATAATTATACTTTTATATTAAAATCAAATAATTATGATAAAAGTAAAGAATGATAATCCACCCCTTACTCAGAAAGTTTAAATTCTCCATAAGTAATATTTGGCTGTAATATAAGGCTTCGCTTTTGAAATTATATTTTAATTTACATTCCTTTAAATAAATAAGTAATTAGATTTATCAGTCCAACATATTTTTTTTTATTTTTACCACAACTAGTTTCGGCAATTTGCCATCTTCAGGTGGTGAAACTGAACATACATAAACCAAAAATTATATTAGAATATACGAGCTTTTACAGTTCATGTCAATCATTAACTAATAAATAAATAAGTTAAAAATAAAATATAACAATTTAAAAATACGTAACAAGTACCAAATCTATATAAATAAAGCTGAAACGGGGTTTGTTTGTATGTTTGTTCCAGCATCACGCCCAAACGGCTGGACGGATCTTCATGAAACTTCACATGTAGCATTCTTTTGAGCCCGATTGAATAATAGGCTATGTGGCGTCCCAAAATTTTGAACGGTAGGGGGGGTTGTAAGGGGGGCCTAAGTATATAAATAGTCCTACCTCATTAACGGTTGGTCGGATTGTCACGAAATTTCACATGTAGTATTCTTAAAGGCCAATATGAAAAATATTGTGTGTGGCGTCCCAACATTTTAAATGGAAGGGGGGGTTGTGGGCGTAGGCCTAAATATAAGTATAGTGATAGATCTTTAACGGATGATCAGATTGTCATGAAATTTCACATGTAGTATTCTTAAAGGCCAAATTGAAAAATATTGTGTGTGGCGTCCCAAATTTTAAATGGGAGGGGGGGTTGAGGGGGGGGGGGCTAAGTATAAATATAGAGCTAGCTCATTAACGGTTGATCGTATTGTCACGAAATTTCCCATGTAGTATTCCTGAAGGCCAAATAGAAAAATAAGGTGTGTGGCGTCCCAAAGTTTTGAACGGGTGGGGGGTTTGGGGGGGGGGGGGGGCTAAATATAAATATAGAGCTAGCTCATTAACGGTTGATCGTATTGTCACGAAATTTCCCATGTAGTATTCCTGAAGGCCAAATAGAAAAATAAGATGTGTGGTGTCCCAAAGTTTTGAACGGGTGGGGGGGTTGAGGGGGGGGGGGGGGGCTAAGTATAAATATAGAGCTAGCTCATTAACGGTTGATCGTATTGTCACGAAATTTCCCATGTAGTATTCCTGAAGGCCAAATAAAAAAATAAGGTGTGTGGCGTCCCAAAGTTTTGAACGGGAGGGGGGGTTGTGGGGAGGCCTAAGTATAAATATAGAGCTAGCTCATTAACGGGTGGTCGCATTGTCACGAAATTTCCCATGTAGTATTCCTGAAGGCCAAATAAAAAATAAGGTGTGTGGCGTTCCAAAGTTTTGAACGGGAGGGGGGGTTGTGGGGGGGCCTAAGTATAAATATAGAGCTAGCTCATTAACGGGTGGTCGCATTGTCACGAAATTTCCCATGTAGTATTCCTGAAGGCCAAATAAAAAAATAAGGTGTGTGGCGTCCCAAAGTTTTGAACGGGAGGGGGGGTTTTGGGGGGGCCCTAAGTATAAATATAGAGCTAGCTCATTAACGGGTGGTCGCATTGTCACGAAGTTTCACATTAAAAAAAAAAGGTGTGTGGCGACCCAAAGTTTTGAACGGGAGGGGGGGTTGTGGGGGGGGGGGGGGGCTAAGTATAAATATAGTGGTAGCTCATTAACGGGTGGTCGTATTGTCATGGAATTTCACATGTAGTATTCTTAAAAGCCAATATAGGGTGTATAAGTAACAAAATTTTGAACGGGAGGATGGATTGATGGGGGCCTAAGTATAAGTATAGTGATAAGTCATTAACGGATGATCGGATTGTCACGAAATTTCACATGTAGTATTCATAAAGGCCAAATAGAAAAATAGGGTGTTTGACATCAAAAAATTGTGAACGGGAGGGGGGTTATGGGGGTAGGCCTAAATTTGAAGATAGTGATAGGTCATTAACGGATGATTGGATTGTCATGGAATTTCACATGTAGGTAGTATTCTTGATGGCCAAATAGAAAAATACACTATGTGACATCTTAAAAATTTGGAGGGGGGGGGGGGGGGGGCTAAGCATAAAAATAATGCTGAATGATTAAAGGGCAATCGGATTGTCATGAATTTCACATATAGTAGTAGTAACTATGTATTCGCTGTGGGGTTCACTGTTGCAAGACATTTACTAGCTGTGATGCCCAGCGTTCCTAACTATGTAGTATCTATGGGGTCCGCTGTTACAAAACACTTACTAGCTGTGTTGCCCAGCGTTCCGAACTTCGTACTAGCTGTGGGGTCCGCTGTTGCAAGGCACATACTAGATGTGGTGCCCAGGGTTCCTAACTTCGTACTAGCTGTGGTGTCCGCTGTTGCAAGGCACAAACTAGATGTGGTGCTCAGCGTTCCTAACTTCGTACTAGCTGTGGTGTCCGCTGTTGCAAGGCACATACTAGATATGGTGCCCAGGGTTCCTAACTTCGTACTAGCTGTGGTGTCCGCTGTTGCAAGGCACATACTAGATGTGGTGCCCAGGGTTCCTAACTTCGTACTAGCTGTGGGGTCCGCTGTTACAAAACACTTACTAGCTGTGTTGCCCAGCGTTCCTAACTTCGTACTAGCTGTGGTGTCCGCTGTTGCAAGGCACAAACTAGAATGTGGTGCTCAGCGTTCCTAACTTCGTACTACCTGTGAGGTCCGCTGTTGCAAGGCACATACTAGATGTGGTGCCCAGGGTTCCTAACTTCGTACTAGCTGTGGTGTCCGCTGTTGCAAGGCACATACTAGATGTGGTGCTCAGCGTTCCGAACTTCGTACTAGCTGTGGGGTCCGCTGTTGCAAGGCACAAACTAGATGTGGTGCTCAGCGTTCCGAACTTCGTACTACCTGTGGGGTCCGCTGTTGCAAGGCACAAACTAGATGTGGTGCTCAGCGTTCCGAACTTCGTACTAGCTGTGGGGTCCGCCGTTGCAAGGCACATACTAGATGTGGTGCCCAGGGTTCCTAACTTCGTACTAGCTGTGGTGTCCGCTGTTGCAAATTAATACAGCTATGATGGTAGATAGGCAGCATCCAGAAACGAAGATGGTCAACCAAAGAAAGATTCAGATGTATCGGGAAAGTCCCATCCGAAGGACGACGTGCTCAAATTTATTTTTAACCTAAGTGAAATTTCAGCTACCCAGGTTTAGATAGTAACATACGACTCATTATCGAGTACCTGACATACGAAAAAGCCCTCGATCATAGCTTAGAGTCCAAACCGAAGGACGACGTGCTCAAGTTATTTTTAACGTAAATGAAATTTCAACTACCCAGGTTTAGATACGTAACATACGACTCATTATCGAGTACCCGACATACGAAAAGGCCCTCGATCATAGCTTAAAGTCCAAACCGAAGGACGACGTGCTCAAATTTATTTTTATCTTCCCGATTAAAACATCTGACCTAAGTGACTTGGCTAGATTTCGAAATGGCGATCCTGAGCTCGGTAAACTCCATTCTTCAAATTTCTCGCTTTTAAACGGTTTTTAGTTTTAATATTTGTTAAAACTGATGAACAACCGGGATATCTGAATCCTACACAAAAATTGAAATAAAAATGTTTTTCGAAAAACGTCGGGCTAAATACCATTCTTCAAATTTCCTGCTTTTTAACGGTTTATAGATTTAATATTTCTTAAAACTGATAGACAGATTTAGATATATCGGGAAAGTCCTATGCGAAGGACGACGTGCTCAAGGTTTTTTGAACCTAAGTGAAATTTTAGCTACCTAGGTTTAGTTACATAACATAGGACTCATTATCGAGCACCTGACATACAAAAAGGCCCTCGATCATAGCCTAAAGTCTAATCCGAAGGACGACGTGCTCAAATTTATTTTTATCTTCCCGAATAAAGTATCTGACCTAAGTGCCTTGGCTAGATTTCTAAGTGGCGATCCTGAGCTCGATAGACTCCATATGTATGATAAAATAAGTTACCGTTTGGTTTCTACTAACATTATCAAGGAAGAAATGTGGAATATAAGTGGGCTTTGGAGATGGTAGTAGGAAGTTGGCAGGAGTGTTGGGTGATGTCACGTACCCTATGTTGAGCGGAACGTTTAAGTCTATATTAATAAAGCTGAAACTGGTTTGTGGGTTTGTGTGTTTGTATGTTTGTTCCAGCATCACGCCCATACGGCTGGACGGATTTTTATGAAACTTCACATGTAGCATTCTTTTGAGCCCGATTGAATAATAGGCTATGTCGCGTCCCAAAATTTTGATCGGGAGGGGGGGTAGTAAGGGGGGCCTAAGTATATAAATAGTGCTAACTCATTAACTAATGGTCGAATTGTCATGAAATTTCACATGTAGTATTTTTAAAAGCCAAAAAGGAAAAAAAGGTGTGTGGCGTCCCAAAGTTTTGAACGGGAGGGGGGTTGTGGGGTAGGCGTAAATTTGAAGATAGTGATAGAACATTTACGGATGATCGGATTGTCATGGAATTTTTTATGTAGTATTCTTGATGGCCAAATAGAAAAATACACTATGTGACATCTTCAAAAATTTAACAGGGGGGGGGGGGGGAGCAAAGCATAAAAAAATGCTGATTGATTAAAGGGTAATCGGATTGTCATGAATTTCACATGTAGTAGTAACTATGTATTCGCTGTGGGGTCCGCTGTTGCAAGGAACATACTAGCCGTGGTGCCCAGCGTTCCTAACTACGTACTAAATGTGGTGTTCGCCGTCGCAAGGCACATACTAGCTGTGGTGCCCAGCGTTCCTAACTACGTACTAGATGTGGGGTCCGCCGTCAGCGTTCCTAACTTCTTACTAGCTGTGGTGCCCAGCGATGCCAAGTATTCACTAGCTGGGGTTTCCGCCGTTGAAAGGCGCATACTAGCTGTGGTGCCTAGGGGTCTTAAAAACTTACTAGCGTTACTATAGTTGAAGGACTATAAGCCTTATTCCGTATGAATAATCGAAAATTATAACATCATGAATGTGGTGTCGAAGGATTGAATAGACTTACAGGAGATATTGAGAGAAAATTCAAAGTTCCCCGGGCAACGCCGGGTATTACTGCTAGTGTTCAATAAGTTACAATATTTGAATTAAAAACAGTACAATAAATTAAAATATTCTGAATTGAAATACCTTACTAGAGAAGAGGTCAAGGGACACGTTGGAGTATCAGGGACCAGCTGGACACTGGCTGACTGGACCTCCCCAAAACAAAGCTCAGGAGGGGGGGGGTTTCAAATTGAGTTATCCTATTTAAGCAGAGGTCTTTTTTTGTTTTTAGACATTTCTTAATTTCTAATTCTTCGAACCAGTCGAGTTCTGGTGAAAAAAAAAAAAATAATAATAAAAAATATATGTTGGACTGATAAATCTAATTACTTATTTAACAAGTGAGTCCACTACATCTGCCTACCACCAAGTAATATATTCCTGTAAATATATCATATTTTTTTTAGGATTTTGTAGGTGAACTCAGAACTTCTATTGTTTCCGTTCGATTGTTCGTCTACCAGCCAGAGTCCAAACCATCCCTACACACGAGAAATGAGCATGAATAGACCCAAATAATGAGTTTCTGTTTTTAATTTAATTCTCTATTCAAAAAAGCTAATAACTGCCGATGCAATGAATTTATCGACATGAAATTTAGTATGGGGATTTAAGAGCCCATATATAAGTCAACTATTTATTATTAAAGCTAACGGTCGACTAGTTTTGGAGGGGGCGAAAAGTTAATTAATTAATTCGTTGTGCGAAAGTACATTGCCGGCGATTCATCGACGACTTTTTTTTTTTAGAAAATAAATGTATTCATTTGTCATGGCCATAAACTGCATTCTTTCTCTTTATCTCTAATTGAATATATTTATTTACGTATTAAAAACCTTGATTATTTCTTTTCGACCATATAGAACTAATTTAAATATTGGACGCCAAAAAAAATAATTATAAGTATAAATAAATTGAAGACCGTCATTTATGTATTTATTCATGTACAACAAAGCTTCAAACTTGGTATGTAAATTTATGTGAGAAGCCAATCATGGGGAAAATTTGAGAATACATATTATACCTTTAGAACTGATAAATGAGATAAACAAATATATATTTTAAAGTGTAATAATGAAGCATTAAAAACGTTCAAGTATTTTATTAACCTGTCTGAAAATGGGATTGGTTAAAAAATAAATTTATACATATACGCCCCTCTCATCACTCTCCTCACCAGATTAGTGAGTGGCAATATTTCCCTTCCTACTTTGGAATGCCAATGGTATAACCAGACATACCAATGAACTCGACTTAATCTTACATGAGAATAGAATCGACATTGCTCTCATTACGGAAACTCACCTTACGGACAAAACTAACTTCTTTATTACTGACTATATAACTCACCGACGTATTGGCCAACATTTGTCACCTCCCACCTCCCGTCCATCCATTCCGATATTTATTCCCTTCATGACCTATCCTCTGACCATAGTCCTGTCTTGCTCGTTCTCGACATCCGTCCTTTTACTGTTCCTCCTAAACCTAGCCTTATTACTGGACCTGTTGACTAGACAAAATTTCGAAACTTACTAGACGAACAAATAGACTTAAAAATCCCTCTAAAAACCAAAGACGACATTGACAGAGCAGTAGAACAGTTTACACATCTCATAGATATATCTATAAAAAACAGTACAATTCGTGTCATCAACAGGCCTTACTTCCTCGTGCCCCTACACATTCGAAAATTGATAACTGACAAACGACGAGCAAGAGCATTATGGCAACGGACTAGGTACCCCAGCGACAAAACACCCCTCAACAACTTGACTAACACACTGAAGAAGGAACTGCAGCAGATGCGAAACTTGCAATACGAACAGTACACACAGACTATGAATGAAAACAGAACATCTCTTTGGACAGCGACGAAAAGGCTACTTTCCTATAAAAATTCCTCCCGTCCTCTCCGTCATGATGACGGCTCTTGGGCCAAGTCTGATGAAGAGAAATCCAACATGTTTGCTTCCCATCTTACTGAAATATTTACTCCTCACCCCGATATTGTTGATCCCCATCATTCTTCATCAGTCGAAAGCGAGCTAGACAATCCACTTCCCCTTTCTCCCCCTCCTAAGTGCTTCCATCCTTCAGACGTAAAATACACAATTCAACACCTTCCCAAAAAGAAAGCCCCTGGTTATGATTTAATTACCTCCCCTATTTTGAAAAACCTCCCCAAGAAATCCATTATTTTCCTTACCTACATTTACAACTCCATCCTCCGTACCACTCATTTCCCAAGCCCCTGGAAGCACTCTGTCATAAAAATGATAGCCAAACCAAACAAGCCCTCGCATCATCCCAGTTCCTACAGACCTATCAGCCTCCTTCCTCTTCTAGGAAAAGTTTTTGAAAAACTATTTCTAAGGAGAATCCTTTCCATACTGGATGGTCAAAACATCATCCCTGACCATCAGTTTGGTTTCCGAAAACACCACTCAACCATACATCAGTGCCATCGCGTTGTAGACATCATTGCATCTACCCTGGAGCAAAAGCAGTATTGCTCGGAGGCCTTTCTCGACGTTGAACAAGCGTTTGACAGAGTTTGGCACCCGGGCTTGCTGTGGAAGCTCAAAGCAATCCTTCCCTTCACATTCTTCCTAATCCTAAAATCTTACCTTTCTGAAAGAACCTTTTGTGTAAGCCAGGGTCTTGCCCTTTCTCCCGCGTCCCCACAAAATGCTGGCGTTCCACAAGGTAGTATCCTGGGTCCTATCCTCTACACAATATACACAGCTGATATCCCCACCCATCCATCAACACAACTCCACACCTTTGCAGATGATACTGCAATCCTCTCTCCTCATCCCGACCCTGTCCTATCATCCAGACACCTACAAGAACACCTGATAACCCTTCAGTCCTGGTACAAAAAGTGGAGAGTGAAGGTGAACGACACAAAATCAGTTCACATCGTCTTCACGCTTCGTCGAAAATTACCTGCCCTCCAGTGTACCTTAACAAAAATCCCATCCCTTTAAAAAACGAAGTCCGCTATCTAGGCCTCATACTCGACAAACGACTAACTTGGAATCCTCACACGAGACTGAAAAGACAAGAAATGAACAGACGTTATAAACTTCTACTACGACTGCTAGACAAAAGATCCAAACTAACTTTGACAACAAAACGACTTATATACAACTCAATACTCAAACCTATGTGGACTTACGGACTTGAACTCTGGGGTTCTGCCAAGGCTTCCAATCTCCAGCGCATCCAATCCCTTCAATCCAAAATCCTTCGTACAATAGCCAATGCTCCTTACTACGTCTCCAACAAAACCCTTCACACTGACCTTAATGTACCTTTCATTACTGAAGTCGCTAAATGCAAATACAAAAAATTATTTTCCCTTCTTGGTTCCCACAATAATCCTCTGGTCCGTGCCCTCCATTCTGCCGTACTTCCCCAACGACGGCTTAAGCGTCAATGGCCTAGAGACCTCCTTAGCAGCAGCAGTGACAGTGACAGTGATTAGTTACAAATGAGAGAAAATCAGTGACTAGGAAGTGTCACCACTGGGTGATTTCTCCCCTCATGACATTTTGACATTGCCATTATGTCTGTATTAGCATATTTGCTTGTTGTATATATTTTTATACAGTTGTAAATATCTCTTTGTAAATAAAAAAAAAAAAAAATACATATACGAATAATTCAAAAAAATTAATATAACTTACCATAATCATAGAGAGAACGAATCTCGTGCCTTAGTTGTAAATCATCCGAACTGTCAATATCTGATCCATCACCGACTTTCGAGTATGGTTGCAGTTCAGTCTCCTCCGTGAGCTCTGACGATTCACTCTTCTCCTTGAGCTCTGACGATTCATCCATGCCTATAAAAAGTATATATATATATATATTGTGATAAAAAGAAATTGTTAAATAAAATTAATAATATAAATAATAATTAATGATTTTAATAATAATTAAATAAACAATAAATTACCACATTTTCTGAAAAAATTTATAACTGGTCTTTTTACTAAATTTTGATTTCTACAGTAATTTCCAAAAAGGGCCCTAAAAAAGTTCAAGATGTTCAATTTTTAAGAGAGTGGAAATAAATTTAAAAAAATTCAATTACCAAACTTTTCATTTGTTTTTCTAAAGAGACGCCATATTGTTTTTCTAAATTTTTCAAAAATATTAATTCTAATCTAAAGGTTTTTTAAATCTTAAACATTTTTAAATCTTAAAAATTCTTAAATCTTAATTCACTTTTCCTGAATTCAATTTTTTTTGTTAAAAAAAAAAGCTTCCTAGGTCACTCGAGATGAGGGTGCTACTATTACGTGGACGACTATTAGTTACCTCAACTAAAGAAAACACTGTACTATCTGTTTCCTATCTAATCAAATCTGAGCATTTTAACCAAAAAACTATTTTCTTTTTAGCACCGCTGAAAGCAAGAGTATGCATAATTACATTTTTTTTGTTTTTTATTCATTACTATTTTTTCGGATTTCTGCTATTACTTTCTCAATGATTTTGAATACGCAAAATAAATTAATGTGCGGACGCAGTTTATTTAAATTTATGCTCAAATATGCAGTATACAATTTAAGAATGTATATGTAATCCTGCTGTTATGCTTCAAACAATTGAAGACACAAGTGAATGGAAGGTGTTATGTAACAAAAATAAAATATCGCGAAATCCGAAGTGGACCATGTCAAATCAACCAGAAAAAAATACATTTGACACCCATGATCTCAGAATTTGATGAAACTTGGCATGTTTGTTCCTTTGTAGATTCAAGTAAGGATATAAATTTGTGTTGCTCTAGGTTTTAAAACCTGTTAAAGTTTTCGGCATTTCCTCCGTCCGATCGATAAAAACAGCGAAATTCCAAAAAGTTTAACAGTCTGTAAAACCTAAACCGCTTGAGATAGAGCAACACATTTTATATTCTTACACAAATTCATAAAAGGAACAAACATACCAAGTTTCATCAACATTTGCCATCATGCATGTCGGACCCTCGTTGAACTTAGCCAAATTTTCTTCATTTAAGTCACTTCTGAAGGAGAGGGGGGGGGGGGGGGGGGGGTGCGATATGTTTAAAATATTGGATGGTACTCAACTCTCTCAGCAAATCTTTTTCACCTCATCTTAAAGCATATTGTCTATTACTTGAATTATGTACATAATGCATATTTGTAAATTAATGTATATATGAAATTATTATGTACAAAAATGTAAAAATAAAAGAAAAAAAAACTTAATCCACTCGTGTCTTCAATTATTGTCTGAAAATAAATAAAAACCAAACTAAGAATATATGAAACATTATAGAAAAGTGATCTCTAGTCACTATCATAAATGATGAATAAATTGCATTTTATATATTTTTCCTCCAATTGAATTTAATAATTAGGCCAAAACTTAATTAATAGTGTATGTAAACTTAAAAATATTGCAGAGAAGTGTGATCAGAAAAACTTTGAATGTTTGGAGTGTAGGAAAATAATGTATTATGTATTAATAACATTAATCTATGTATCATTCATCTATGAAATCCTGTAGGCAAGTCTGTCTGTCCTGAGAATTATGCTCGATTGGGGCTCCCTACTCCATGGCAGGCCTAACGTAATAATTTATTGTGGTACTTTGTATATTTCGATAGAATAACAGATCTGAGTCACATCCCGCCTTTAGTATTAACAAAACTATCGATTACTGCCAGGTTTACCAACCCTAGATAATTTTATAAAGATACTTTTTTTAATTAAGTGGCGAACTCTGAGGAGTGATGTGTCACTTATTCAGCTGGATCAAACAATTTTTATCGGGTCTATGTTTTAAAAAAAATAATTCTAATGGCGTGCAAAAAATTATAATAATTTTTTTTTATTAGTAAAAATATTGTCATAAATTTGAGGACATAGGAATGGTGTCACCCAGTCCTCTCGACATGTAGTAAATTGGTCTAGATTGATAATATATAAATGTATTTTGTAAGATTCTATGTAGAGAGAGGTCTTTCAGGTATGTCATATTCCCACCTGCCTTAGCATAAATGAACATTTCTGAACCTCATGAGCAACTTATACTGTAGTATAGAATACCTTGGGGGCTGTCTCTGGCACCAACCGTAAGAGCAAGGAGCAAAGCAAACATCCAACATAACTTCATGGTGCCTATCTGTTTCTGGAAATAATAAATTAAAAAAGGTAAATAATGAGAAATATAAAGAAATAAGTAATAATAATAAACACAGTTCAGAACTTACAAGTACAAAGGACAGGTCAAATGGGTCTTAGGCTTACTTTACAATATAATATATACCCATTGCAGAAGGTTGGTTGTTAATATAACTAAATATTTATTCAGTTGCAGCCATTATTTGTATTTTCCAACATCACATGATTTGAAAACATAGGTTTTGTCTTTGACAACTGCAAATAGAAATCGCAAAAGAAAGCTATTATTACATAGGTACCCACAGAAATAATTATTCATGTGTATACAAGACACAAGAACTTGTAGCAGATTTAACCTTCGACCGGACACGTGGGATCCGTTTTGGTTCTTCATGTGTTCTTTTGATGAAAACCTGAGAAAAAATATGGACGTCTAGATAAGTTCTTTTTACTAATAAGAGCGAAATATGGTGAAGACTCTCAATCTTGAAGTTTTCTTGGGCAAAGTAGACGGGCACGTGGAGTTCCTAAAGAAATTTCAACAGTTTTTCTGGTAAATCTTTTTCAGGGAGAGGTAAAAAGGGGGAAAAACAAAGAAGGGAAAAAGGTAAAATATTTTTGGCGAAGCCAGAATTTTCCATTGAATTTGCTAACTGGAAACAGAAAGATCAAGAGGTTTAGGTCAGACCTTATATGAAATATAAACCCTCAGAATTAGAACAAATAAAATACTGTCAATAACATGTGTATATTTGTGGACTGTAAACTATATTTGTTTATTAAAATTAAAATGAATACGACCGCAATCGAACACCACAACGGAATCAATGTAGATTTTTTGTAACATATGGTCTATGATAAATATAAGGTTTTAGTAAACAACCAAAATAGTCCCCCTCTTGAAGTATCACATACTTCAATGCGGCTACGTTGGATCTTGAAGCACTCATGTCCTGTGATAGGGTCCATCACATCCCGAACTTGCTAGTAGATTTGATGCAGCTGCTATTTTTCGTCGACTTCTGACCAAGTCATTTTTATCTGCTTGAAAATGCATTACTCGATCCATCAACCTTTGCATTGGTGGTTGTCCATCTTGGAAGACTAACACGACATCATAAACCATGAGGTTTTTGATCCGTTGTCGCCACCTCCTTCTTGGTCCATTGGAAAATTGTTTTTCTCTAAAGGAAGAAGTTTTCGGTGTGGCGTCTGAATTTGCTTTTTTGAGGGTTTCAACGCTAAAAGTGACATATATGTATTTTTAATTTGGATATCAACCTGCAATCGTTGATAGACTGACCTGAACCCAAACAATTAATGCACCGTTTGAGCTCCTTGACCTTCTTCATTCCATCATTGACTGACATCGTACCTATCCCCGATGATCGCCTCTGTATAGGGAACAGCTTGGATCCTCTCTCTGTACTGATTTTATCCTGACCTAAGCAGAATGTGTCTTTGATGAAATTCTTAATGGTATCTAGGGCATGAATGCGTTGCTGCAATATCTGCTGCAGCTCGGCAAATGTGGATGTTTCTTTGTATGCATTTTTTAGCTCCCATTAAGTCCTTCGATTAGCATCTTTTTTTTTTTTTTTTTTTTTTTGCATTGGAGGGGGAAATGCTGTGACTCACGTCCAGGGAAGGTAGCCCTGGATAGTGTGGGACTCGAGACGGTTCACCATCACCATACCCACTAAAACACCCTCCTTGCCGATCCTGATTCCCTTCCGCGGAACTGACGGTCTGTCATTACTTTGCGGAAGGGAGGAAGGGTGGCTGGTAACGCCCCTTCTTCTGTTTTATTACCGCTACTGTTCCTTGTCAGCCCTCTCCTGAAGGGCCAACCCGCCCATGATGAGCGCTGCAAAATCGCAGCCTTCATCCCACGACTCCTGGGAGCGCAGCATAGCGTCCACGTAACTGGTAGCAGTCAGCGGGGCGCCCATGCTGCACTCCAGATTTTTCCTACCCTCCTCAAATCTGGGGTTAGCATCTAATTTGCTGGATACCAACAGGATTAGCATCTACTTATTTTGCTGGATACCAACAGGATTAGCATCTACATAATTTGCTGGATTAACATCTACATAATTTTCTGGATACCAACAGGATTAGCATCTACATAATTTGCTGTATTAACATCTACATAATTTGCTGGATACCAACAGGATTAGCATCTACATAATTTGCTGGATTAGCATCTAATTTCTTGGATACCAACAAGATTAGCATCTAATTTTCTGGATACTAACCACCCTACTCTTCAATCTTGTATCCAAAGTTCTTTAGAGCCCGTTCATTATTCATACCATTGTCTAATAATTATGTAACCCTTGCGTTGATTCTGAAGTGACGTTGGGTTGGTTGAATAGCGCTGTGAGATGGCCAGTATCGGAAGCTTTCTTATTTAAATACCACTCTTTCAGAAGTTCAAAAGCTTCTCTATAATAGGCAGCAATGAATTGATAACTTTTAATCCTCTTTTCAAACTTCACTTAAATAGTAATATTTTTGAATGTCTGAAAGACAATAATTTTTGCGGACAGTTGCGACAAATAAATCCTGATAGGACTTCCATGACTCAGGCTTCCCTTCAACAACATTTCAAGGCTTGGTTATCCGGCTTGGAACTTTTCATTTACATTTTCGGTCAATATTAAACCTATTTGTATTTATATTTGAAAATTTAGAGGTGAATTGTAAATATATTCTAATTTCGATTTTCTGATTTGCAACTCTTCTAAATTTCCGGCTAATGCATTGAAGTGTTTTGTTGAAGGTTTTCATATTTGAAATGGACGCCTTCAAATAACCTCTTTTGATTCGCAGCGCCTTTAATTCCGCCATAAAAAAAAAAAAAATAAATAAATATTTAAATTTAATAGTAGTTAATAAGTTGAAACAGTTAATGCCCGGACTTTAACTTACATCGCCTACTACCAGAGCCCTCTTTCTCGCTCTGATGAACATGAGGCCGACTCTACTATGATTTTGCCTATACAACATTTTTATTCGCTTAGGGTAGAGATCTCTAACAAGTACCTGCCATCGTACGGACTCGAAACCATCGCTTTATGTCCCATCCGAAAGACGGCCTGCTCAAGGTTACTTTTAATAAAGACGTACTAACTACCATGCTGTTTTATAGCTTACCAAGTAGATGAGAACCTGAGCTCTGAATATAAAAACCATTAAAGAATATGAATCCAGACACCAAACTAATTGTGATACGATTGCTGTGTATGCGAAATATAAAAATTAACCAAAAAAAAAAAAGAAACAGTATAAAAATAAAGTGTCCGTAACAGGACTTTCTTATACCAACAGATGTTTTTTTTCGAGTCATTCTCCCTCCCCCTCTCCTTCTCAAATTCATTTCATACTGGCATTACTGGGCTTATGAAAGTAACGTATTGGCATCAGCTATTTTGTTTGTTTAATTGTAAAGTATCAGTCTGAGAGAGACTTTCTTATATCCATCAACGCCAATATGAAAGTGAGAGAGAGAGGGAGAATGATCTGTAAAAACATGGTTGGTATAAGAAAGTTCTGTTATATCAAATATATTTCATTTTTTCTTTATTTTTATCATTTTTAAATAAAAAAATACCAATACAAAAGAACCACCCGCCCTCTGCACTGAAGGTCCAGCTTGCCGAGTATAAAGAAAGTTATTCCAGCACCTAATGAAAAAATTTTACTGAATAAATAATATCAAAATTAAGGAATGTACTACTTGAGATGAAGTCTGAGCTAACAAACTGAGCATTGTTGTTAAATTGAGGGGAGTTTGGCTATTTAAATCCTTATTATTTAACATATTATAAAAATCGTTGTTATATGTTACAATTTAAACATTACTTTAAAATATGTCCAAGGCATTCTGGCACAAATCGACCTACATGCTTCATCTATCTAACATTCCATGTGAAATTTCATATTTTTCGGTCAATCTCACATTTTGAATGAAATTTTTAGTTTCTAGACTTTCCCTCATATCCTCGACCTAACTAATTTCACAAACTCACATTTCCACATGAATTCCACGTTTTACATTTTGCCTGGAGTTTTCATATTTTTTCCAGTAGCTAAACCCTCAAGCCCCCGGCTCTTAAATTCAGGCAAACTTGTCTCATACATCTTTTGTAATATTCTCGATTGGTTGCCACAATTTACATTTCCAGTGATTCACTCACGAATGTTTCACTATACAATACGCCTTTTCGCACGTTTTCACTTAATTTCACTCGTCATATATATTTTTTAGGGTTTGGATAATGAAATAAAAATTAGACTGTTTATGGATACTGTTTATTCATCGATATAAAACACAATATTAGTAAATCTTTTGGATCATCCCAGTGTTCAACTCTGTTCTGGTCCCCCGTCGTTGTGACACTTTACATTGGTGAATTTGGCGTAGGCAGAATTTTAGTGAGAGGGGTCAAGGCCATTCAATGCATGATAAAGGTCAAAAGGAAAACAGGAGTTATGCTACAAATAATTCAAAAATATATGTTATTGTAACAAAGGGGAATCAGCGAGGCGAAAAAAGGGATTAGAGACTATTTGAATACAGGGAGGGGGAATATGAAATTGCATACGAGAGAGCTCAGTCTACGACACAACGAGGACAAGATCGTACATCTCTTGGGAAGCAACTCTTGGTTCCATCTGAAGGGGTACTTCTCCCGGATTCTGTGGTCCGTCTGTCCTACAGAGATGGCTAAGTTACCATATTTGCCCTGGGGGAATCTCACATGAAGTAGGAACTCTGCAAAACTTGGATGGCCAACAATGGAATCAAAGATGCGCTAGGAATCCTACTATTTTCACCATAGAACTTCAAAAACACAGGTATAATACACCCACCATGTTATTATTATTTCATTGCACTTACGCATAATAAACTGTGCAAATAAAAGAAAGAATGTAAAAATATTTTTATATAATAAAAAATACACACATTTAAATTATTAATATTAATAAATTAATTATATTTTTTTTTCTATAAAATCCAAGAAGCAACTGAATTAGTAAATAAATAATATGAATGCATTTTCTGTTAAAACAAATGGGTAGAAAACAAAACACGGCCATGAGCTGTTTTAGAATTAGAGGAGTCAATAGTGTGTGGTGTGGGTTGAGATGTGGAGGTGGACAGAGAGTTGTCTAGGCTTAAGATGTGATGAACTATGTAAGTGTGAATTAACAGTAAAATTTATGCGCAAAGAAGATACTGTTATTTATTTATATGTACAAAATATATGTATATATCCAATAAAAATATATATCTTTGATTTGGTAAAAATGGCCAAAATATAAAACAAAACAAAAAAAAAGATTGAAATAGTTTTAAGAATTTAGTTTGTACGATTTTTCTTTTGGTTTTTGTTTCAATGTTTAGTTTTTAATTTTATAATGTAGATGTAAGAAAATAAGCCCAATATTTGTTCTCGTAAATTCTATGAAATTCATTTTCCCTGTTGGCCCAGTAAGATGATTTAAAAAACCTTTGGATTAAATTTAATATTTTTGAAGAATTAGCATCTCTTTAGATATCCAAATGAAAAGTTCGTTAATTGAATTTTTTTTAAATATACGTGCACTTTCTTAAAAATTGCACGTCTTGAACTTTTGATTTTTTTTTAGGGCCCTTTTCGGAAATTACTATAGAAATCAAATTTTAGTAAAAGACCATAGAGATCAAATTTCTACAGGAGATGTGGTAATTTATTGTTTATTTATTTATTTTTATATTTATTATTTGAAATATATATTTATTTAATTATTTTAATTTTACATAATCTTCATTACCACAATATACAATTTAGGAAAGCCCCAAAATTCACAATTTAAAATTTTGGCATGAAGAAATATTATTCTCACCAAATTTAAAAACTTTGCACCACTTTCTTTTTCTAGAAAAAGGACGGGACGCTGGGACGGAGCCCCTCGTTTGAAAAAAATGTGGTTGTAGAAAAGTACAACACTTATTAGGTAAAGGTTGATTACGAGTAGCATCATAAAGGTTGATTCAACAATAGCATCATAAAAGGTTGATTCACCAGTCGCATCATAAAAGGTTGATTCACCAGTAGCATCATAAAAGGTTGATTCACCAGTCGCATCATAAAGGTTTATTGAAACTTTAATTTATACTTGGGAAACCTACGAAGAGTTAATATTAACTTTCGGATGGGGTTGTACCTGGAAGAACCACACAGCAGGAAAACTGCCAATCTCCACTGTGGAATCGACTAACAGGTCATTTTTTGCGAGTGGCTGTTAATGCGAAAATGAAATCTTACATACTACACTTCCCAGGTAGTGTTCACATTTCAGTTCTGTACCTTCTCAAAAATCTGATTGAAGGACAAACTAATGAAAATGAAAATTTTCGAAAGGTTTAAATAACTCGGTTATACATTCGGCGTGTGATTTATCTTATTTATATACTGAATGAGTGACTTAAAACACAGTCTGCGGTACTTAAAGTTTTTTTGTTTTTTTTTTAATTAGGCGATAACTTACAGACGTCAAACATTAATAGGGTTTCGTGTACGGAAAGAACACAAAAAAAAACACATAAATTTCAAGTATTTTTATTTCAAACAACATTAAACTTGGGATACTTCTCAAGATTTCTTTATTGTTTCCAGGATTTGTATGAAATGATGGAATTGAAGCAAAGAAGATTTCATTTTATGCCACAAAAATATTTATATTCTATACCTACAATACCATTCACTATGGCATATAGTGGAAGATGAGATAATTAAAATAGAAAATGAAGAGCTCTACCGGATCTGAGAGTAGATATACGAGTACAAGAATGTTATACTCCAAACAAACAAATCGAAAACAAACTAACATATTGTAAATAATTAATAGCTATTAATTTTGCGGTTTGTTGACTACAAAACCTTCGGACTCACTTGTAGAACAATTTCATTAAATTGTTCACTTCTTTTTTTTGTCTCCCAAAAAAAGAAAAAATGTCTTCCCAATTTAATATTGACGAATGGTATTGTATGATATTAGCTTAGGAGCTAGTGAAGTAATGGTTGATATATTACGATGGTGTTGCTTTCTTTTTAGGTTTATCAGCGTCGCTCCAATCTCCCAATAGTATAGTTTGACCCGTAATCATTGATACTAGATCTGACACTGTCTCTTTCATATCTTTCGGCTTCCAGAGCTTTACCAAGGCCTTCCCATCGGCAAAGCTTACTTTAATAAGGCCGGCAGTATTACTTTTTTCCAACTCGATCGTTTTGAAACCGTTGTTCATGTCAAAGTGGAAGCAGCCATAGTCGATGTTGACGACGGACATCCATGATGTCAAAACACATATATTCACTTCCTTCAAAACTCTATCCCACTTCAGGAAGTATACATGGACGCAGGCCCTGGATATAGTAAGAGGTATACCTCTACACACTTCCCCAACTGAAAAAACAATATATATGTCAGTACTAAAACAATTGTTATTAATATAATAAGGCCGAGGGACTGAGGAGCCAGGGAGGGGAAGGAGGAGGTAGTCGAGGAATTAATTGACACAAGCTGGCGGAGAGGGAGCAGGTGGGTTGGAAGGAACGCCTCAAATATTGCGGGGGACGCGTTCCTTTACCATCATCAGGCCGAAGGAATGAGGAGCCGGGGGGGGGGGGGGGGGGGAGGAGGAAGTAGTCGAGGAATTAGTTGACACAAGCTGGCGGAGAGGGGGCAGGTGGGTTGGGAGGAACGCCTCAAATATTACGGAGGACGCGTTCCTTTACCATCATCAGGCCGAGGGAATGAGGAGCCGGGGAGAGGAAGGAGGAGATAGTCGAGTAATTAGTTGACACAGGCTCGCGGAGAGGGGGTAGGTGGGTTGGAAGGAACGCCTCAAATATTGCGGGGGACGCGTTCCTTTACCATCATCAAGTCGAGGGACTGAGGAGCCGGGGAGAGGAAGGAGGAGGTAGTCGAGTAATTAGTTGACACAAGCTGGCGGAGAGGGGGCAGGTGGGTTGGGAGGAACGCCTCAAATATTGTTGGGGACGTGTTCCTTTACCATCATCAAGTCGAGGGACTGAGAAGCCGGGGAGAGGAAGGAGGAGGTATTCGAGTAATTAGTTGACACAAGCTGGCGGAGAGGGGGCAGGTGGGATGGGAGGAACGCCTCAAATATTGCGGGGGACGCGTTCCTTTACCATCATCAAGTCGAGGGACTGAGGAGCCGAGGAGAGGAAGGAGGAGGTAGTCGAGTAATTAGTTGACACAGGCTGGCGGAGAGGGGGCAGGTGGGTTGGGAGGAACGCCTCAAATTCCTTTACCATCATCAAGTCGAGGGAATGAGGAGCCAGGGAGAGGAAGGAGGAGGTAGTCGAGTAATTAGTTGACACAGGTTGGCGGAGAGGGGGCAGGTGGGTTGGAAGGAACGCCTCAAATATTGCGGGGGACGCGTTCCTTTACCATCATCAAGTCGAGGGATTGAGGAGCTGGGGAGAGGAAGGAGGAGGTAGTCGAGGAATTAGTTGACACAGGCTGGCGGAGAGGGGGCAGGTGAGTTGGGAGGAACGCCTCAAATATTGCGGGGGACGCGTTCCTTTACCATCATCAAGTCGAGGGACTGAGGAGCTGGGGAGAGGAAGGAGGAGGTAGTCTAGGAATTAGTTAACACAAGCTGGCGGAGAAGGGGCAGGTGGGTTGTTAGGAACGCCTCAAATATTGCGGGGGACGCGTTCCTTTACCATCATAAAGTCGAGGGACTGAGGAGCCGGGGAGGGGAAGGAGGAGGTAGTCGAGTAATTAGTTGACACAGGCTGGCGGAGAGGGGGCAGGTGGGTTGGGAGGAACGCCTCAAATATTGTTGGGGACGTGTTCCTTTACCATCATCAAGTCGAGGGACTGAGAAGCCGGGGAGAGGAAGGAGGAGGTATTCGAGTAATTAGTTGACACAAGCTGGCGGAGAGGGGGCAGGTGGGATGGGAGGAACGCCTCAAATATTGCGGGGGACGCGTTCCTTTACCATCATCAAGTCGAGGGACTGAGGAGCCGAGGAGAGGAAGGAGGAGGTAATCGAGTAATTAGTTGACACAGGCTGGCGGAGAGGGGGCAGGTGGGTTGGGAGGAACGCCTCAAATTCCTTTACCATCATCAAGTCGAGGGAATGAGGAGCCAGGGAGAGGAAGGAGGAGGTAGTCGAGTAATTAGTTGACACAGGTTGGCGGAGAGGGGGCAGGTGGGTTGGAAGGAACGCCTCAAATATTGCGGGGGACGCGTTCCTTTACCATCATCAAGTCGAGGGATTGAGGAGCTGGGGAGAGGAAGGAGGAGGTAGTCGAGGAATTAGTTGACACAGGCTGGCGGAGAGGGGGCAGGTGAGTTGGGAGGAACGCCTCAAATATTGCGGGGGACGCGTTCCTTTACCATCATCAAGTCGAGGGACTGAGGAGCTGGGGAGAGGAAGGAGGAGGTAGTCTAGGAATTAGTTAACACAAGCTGGCGGAGAAGGGGCAGGTGGGTTGTTAGGAACGCCTCAAATATTGCGGGGGACGCGTTCCTTTACCATCATAAAGTCGAGGGACTGAGGAGCCGGGGAGGGGAAGGAGGAGGTAGTCGAGTAATTAGTTGACACAGGCTGGCGGAGAGGGGGCAGGTGGGTTGGGAGGAACGCCTCAAATATTGCGGGGGACGCGTTCCTTTACCATCATCAAGTCGAGGGACTGAGGAGCTTGGGAGAGGAAGGAGGAGGTAGTCGAGTAATTAGTTAACACAAGCTGGCGGAGAGAGCACGTCGGCAAGTCCGCGAATTGGCTGCACTTTGGACTTTGGTTCTAAAATAAGTATAGATTACTAGATATTTACCTTCCCACTGCCATCCTCCTAACATCTTTCCGTCGATAATCAGATCTCCTCTCACGTTTAATCTATATCGGTCTACCCACATTTTAAAGCATTCTGCAATTCAAAATAAAATATATAATTATACATTTTAATTGATATAAAAACAGTGAACTGTCATTCTATAATTTAAGCAGACATGAATGCCAGGAGAACAAGATTTAAGTTGGAGCCAACAATTACTTCTACTAAATATCAGGAGAGGAGGGACGTGGGGATGAGGGGCGGCGGTGGCAAGAATTACTGGCACTACATTTTTTTTTTTTTTTTTTTTTTTTGTATTTATTTATTGAAAGCCACAACTATGTAAAAAATGCACAACCAGCGGCTGGGCTGACATGTAGGTACTATACAAAAATAATAAAAATAAAATAAAATAATAAAAATTAATATGACATGAAAGGCTTGAGAGAGGAAAAACACCCAGCGGTGAACCCTCATGACATCACTTCATACCAGGAGATCTCTATGCCAAACTCTCTTTAATCTTCTTGGGGGATTGTGGGGTAAAGTTGTACTTAAGATTTTGCGAATTTCCGGATTGGTGTGTAAGTAAATTTTGGTGTAGAAACGTTGGTATAAATGTTTAATGGTTGTGTCTATGGGTGTGAAGTTCAAATCGCGGTGTAAAGTCTTGTTGCTAACGTATGGTGGGCATTGCGTGATCAGTAGGAGAGTCTTGGATTGAAATACCTGTATTCTTTTGATGTTCGAAGTCTTGGCTGTACCATATATTTGTAAGCCATAGGTCCAGAGAGGTCGGAGAAGATAGGTATAACAATTTAGTTTTTGTCGAGTAGATAATTTAGAACGCCTATTCAAAATACTGTACAATAGTCTAAGTCGCCGGTCTAGTGTGAGTCGTGTCGTCCGAGTGTGAGGGTTCCAAGTCAGCCTTCTATCGAGGGTTAATCCTAAATATTTTACGGAAGACGTATGAGGTAATGGCTGGTTTTCAAGGAATACTGGGGGGCAGTCACCACGGCGGAGAGCGAATGTTACGTGTTGACATTTTGTGGTGTTAAATTTAATTTTCCAAGATTTACTCCAAACTTCAATTTTGTTGAGGTGTTGCTGTAGTATGAGTGAAGTGGTGTGAGGATCTGTGTGAGAGGCTAGAATGGCGGTGTCATCTGCGTATGTGGCTGTTAATGTGAGAGGGTCGGTGGGTAAGTCGAAGGTGAACATGGAGTATAATAGGGGGGCTAATATTGAGCCCTGAGGCACGCCGGCCAGTATGGGGTGGCAGGAGGAAATAGCTGAGCCCTGACGGACGGCGAAATACCTATCTGTTAAGTATGACTGAAGAATAAGATAATATGTATGGGGTAGGAGGGGTTTAAGTTTATATAGAAGTCCCGCGTGCCAGACCCGATCAAAAGCCTGAGATATATCCAGGAATGCCCCGGCTGCGTAGAGTTTTCGCTCTAATGCAGACGCTGTGTAGTCGACAACCCTGTGCAGTTGGTGGGTGGTGGAGTGAGAAGAACGAAACCCAAACTGGTGATCGGGAAGATGAAGTGAAAGAATAGAAATGAGGCGTTTATAGAGCAGTTTTTCAAAGATCTTGGAGAGAAAAGAGAGAAGACTGATAGGTCGAAAGGAAGTCGGTGAGTTTGTCGAAATAGTGTCTAATGAGAGCTGATTGACAGATGGATACAGACTTCTGCCCCTGGGGTTGCAAAGGCACGAACCCCATCGCTGCTGTTTGGCGTTGAAATCGCCCCCAGCGAGGAAACATGCGCCCAGATCCCTAAAGAACTGGACGAATGTTTCCGGCCTTATGGCGTGCCTCGGGGGACAATATACGGCCACGAGTGAGATTTTTCTGTCTGGTGTGTAAGGATATAGCTGCCGCCTGTATGTGTGGAGTGGTATGTGATGGTAGTGCATAGTGTTTGAGGGATTGTTATGACAGCCGCACCGCCGTGGCTCCGGTTGTCGGGGTGGTCGGCTCTATACACTTTGTAATTTTGAATGAAAAATTTAGATTTTGTTGTCAGGTGGGTTTCCGAAATGAGGGCTACGTCAATTCTTTTTTGATTCAAAATAATTTCAAGCTCATTTTTATGTTGTATTATGCCATTGGCGTTCCATAGAAGGACTGTCAAGGAACCCAGCGTGAGAGTATTAGCGGACATACTGGGAACAAAAGGTTTGGGTCAGTTGGGATAGCTGGCTAAGAAAATTAAAAAGAGGTTGGACTATCTGGTTAATACCTGATATGAAGTGTATCATTTGAGGTGGGAGGCCATTTGCTGACCACTGGGTGTTGTCCTCTCTCAGGCCGGCCGAGATGTGCGGTGGTCTCTGAAGGGGAGGTGTCTCGGTGGTGAGGTTCCTGGCGGTGGCTGCAAAGGTCTGCCTCAGAGGAGGGGGTGGAGGGGCGGGCCGCACCAGAGAAGGGTAGATCGCCTGGTCCTGGTGGGATGGAGGCGCTGCTGCTGGGTTTCTCGGTGGCTGTTGTCTGCTACCCTGTCGTTTTGACTGCAGCTCTTTGTACACCCGGCATCCCTTGTAGTTGGCCGGGTGGGATTCCTGGCAGTTCGCGCAGGTGGCTGGAACAGTCCGGGGCTTGTTGCAACTTCCCGAAATGTGTTCGCCGCCACACCGAACACAACGATGTGTGTGCCTGCAGCAGCTCTTCGTGTGGCCGAAGGCCTGGCAGCGAGTACACTGTGCCACAGTGTGCTTCTTCCTTGGCTCCTCTATTTTGACTTTTGTATAGAGGAAGTTCTCTATATCATAAATTTTGTCATTGTAGCTGCCAGGCTCTACATCGACGAAGAATAATGGTAATGGCACTTTGTACCTCGACCACACATTGGTGATTCTGGTGGCGACGAACCCTTTCTCTTGCAGAGCTTTGTGAATGGTGTTCACATTCGTGGAGGGGTGAAGACCTCGGATGACCACTCGAGGCACTTTGTCGTTTGGGTTTTGGTAAGTGTGGAAATTCGCATTATTTCCTTCCAGTAGGTGAACAAAGGCCCTGTATGCCGTCGGCGTTTTGGCATAAATTGTTATGCCCTGTGTGGTTGTCCGCAGGGAGAATGATTCCAATCCTCCTTCTTTTAATAAAATTTCTATGAGGCTGTCATAATTTTCGACGCCTTTTAGAAAAATGGGAGGAGGCTTTTCAGCTTTTGTAACATTATCTATTTTTGGCTGTAACATTATCTATCTGGCTCTTTAATGACTGATGTCTCCATGTTGGTCAGAACATTAAAGCTATTTGTTACTGTGGTAGGGGTGAGGTGCTCACCTGACTGTTTGGCCACCTTGCGTGGGTCTCTGGACGTTGTCCCGCTTCTCTTCCGGCCTACCACTGACTCCCAGGTCGCTCCCAAGTTGGATGGGGCTTGTTCCATGGCTGCTGTGGTGCTGGTGCTAGGACTAGCAAGGGCCCCAACTGGGGTTTCCTCACTTCCCGCCACCATTAAGTCCGCACAAAATCACAATAATAGTTGAATAATAATAGTACTTGTAAAGGTTAGTTTTAACAATTTAAAGATAAAGAAAACATAACGAAATAAAGAAGCACTTAACGAAACGAAACTTATGTCTAGAAAAAACGAAACAAGAACTATATACAATAACTATTTACACACTTTGTTTTTGTCATTAAGCACTGAAAAATTAAAAAAATCTAACGGAACAAAATATTTAAGGTTTCTCAAGTTGTTTGCCACGTCATCACTTAAGAAAAAAACTGGCACTAAATAAACTGAAAATATTGGTGCTGTGTGTGTTTTTTTATTTAGTATGCATCCGATAGCTAGGGCGTAGACCTCTCTCCACATTTTTGAAATGTAACTCCTCCAAAACTATCTGTCGGATTTTGATGAAATTTGACACATGTATTCCAAATAGGTTCAAAAGTACATAGGTTCAGTAGGGCGTTTTAACTTTTTCTGTAGGGAGAAGATAAGAAAATGACAGGTAGGACTCGTTAAAAACCCCTACCCGAGGTGAATAAGCGGGTAGGCACAATTTAGGACTTTCACCATAGCAATCAAAGAGCGCTCTGGTAGTAGGCGATATGACCTCGTAGTTAAAGCCCAGGTCACAATAAATAATTACAAGTGTCTCAACTTTAGCACACTAATTAAATTAATATTTCCATAGTATTAAAAAAAAACTGAGTCACATTTGTAATAAATCCAGCTGTAGATAGACATTTATGAACTTTCCAGTCAATCTACGTTGCTCAATACTCAACTATCGGCAATAACAACGGCTACAACACTTACCGGTTGTTTTACCGTTTATTAGACTTGAATAGGATCCATTCAGGAAAATATCCTCAAAATAATTTGGACATACCAAGAGTAAATACTTACTTTTGGATGGCTTTGGATCAACAAAAGTCGCGCAGCAGGAATACGACCAATCTTCTCCTTTGGTGCACTCAGTAACAGGTAAAGTAGGTAATTTATTGCGAACGGCTGTTATAGCTTTTTTTCCGAATTCAGGAACTACAAAAAAAATAGTTATTTTTATTTTCTTATACCTATGGTATAAGGAAGTATTGTAACTGTGCGAAAATCCGAACCCGAGTTTTCAACAGATTTCCACTTTTCAGGGTCACCTGGATACGTTTTGACTATTTGCGCTCTGATGTCTGTTTGTGTGTGAGATCACTTTACTCCGAGCCTAATTATGACCTAATCAAAATTTGTTTCAAATAAAATTTATAGAGGAAACTAAAAGGCACATTTTTTATGAAATATAATTTTTTATAGGTTGCCTGGTTTGTGAGATATATGCCAAAAACCGCCTTAAAATATCGTTTCGAAACTCAGTTTTACTTTCTTATACCTGTAACTGTGCGAAAATCCGAACCCGAGTTTTCAACGGATTTCTACTTTTCAAGGTCACCTGGATACGTTTTGACTATTTACGCTATGTCTGTTTGTGTGGGATTGGAAAGTTGTGAGCTCTCCACCGCAAAAACGATTGAGAACTATGAACTTGAATTTTTGGAATAAAACAGTCACATGTGCTATCTGATGAGATTTTGGTCGAAATCAGCCGAAAATTGAGACCACTTTACTCCGAGCCTAAGTACATCTTACAAGATACCGCTTATGTTTATGACCTAATCGAAAATCTTTTCAAGTAGAAGTTATGGGGAACATTAAAATACATATTTTATTCAAAATTCGATTGTTCGCAGGTCGACCGGTGTTCGAGATACATGCCGAAAACCGTCTTGAAACACATATTTTTAGACGTTTCCTTGATTGACCCGAAAATAGTTAGTCCTATCGAAAAATTAATTATTATCATTAATTGTTCTTATAAAATTTTCAATCGCTAATAAATCCTCAAACCTGAGATAGAACCAATACGACAAAAGTTATAGTGGCCCGCATAATGTAAACTAAATGTTTATAAGGAATAAACCTAAGTAATGTTTAAATCGTCACTCATAGCAACGAACATTAGAATATGGTTTTACTATTGGTAGGTTTTTGAAAAATTATAAAAATGAAGAAACAAATAAAATATAAGTGATGTGGCCATTAACGGACATTCTTATACTACCTTCCTCTTTTCAAAATTATTTCATGCTGGCACTACTGGGTAAATAAATGTCCAATGTCAGGATATCGCTGTACAAAGGGACAACATGAAATGATTTTGAGAAAGGTTATAAGAAAGTCCTATAATGGCCATATCTCATATTTTTTTAGATTTTCGCAAAAAAAGTTACCCCTATAGGAAAAGTGCTTCCTAATAAAAATGTTTCTTATTAAACTTTCAATCGCTAATGTATTCTCGAAATTTAGTTACGATCAATACGACCAAGAATAAATCCATAAATAACTTTTTTTTTATTTTCAATTTATTTAGGTATACTTTTCATCAATATTTTTTTTTGTACTTCAAGGCTTTTATTAGTTCTAATGGATGTAAAGATGTAATTGAGGTGTTGAGTGCTTAAATAAATAAATTTAGTAAAAAGTGAAATAAATAAAAACAATTGATTCATTAGTCATGGCCATAAACTGCATATTTTATTTTTCTCTCTGATTTTATATATTTAACTTCCTGATTAGATACTTCCTTTTGACTTTATAAAACTAATCCATTTCTTTCCAGAAAAAACAAAAAAAAATCATTATTATAATATAACAACAATAAATAATAGCCAAATCGCTGGATATGCTTCAGAAAACAGTTATATCTTACCATGATCATAAAGAGATCGAGCCTGATGATTGAATGGTATATCATTAGAATGGATGAGATCTGATCCACCACCGACGAGGGTGTAAGGCAGCGGTTCACCTTTCCCGTTGATCACCACGAAATCAGGCAGTTCACCGTCCGTGCCTTTCAGTTCTGACGGTTCACTCTCCTCGTCCGTCAGTTCTGACGGTTCACTCTCCTCGTCCTTGAGCTCTGACGATGCATCCATGCCTATAAAAACAAATATATATTAAATAGAAGTGTGATCCTGCCTTTAATAGAAGTGTGATGCTGTCTTACATAGGACTGGTCGAGAACAATGTATTAATAAATATATTAGTTCTATAATATATAACCTGGCTATCCCAATATCCTGACATTTCGATGATTCCTGGGTTCTAAAAATGTTATTCATGACATAAATATTCACCGGACTATAAATACAAATATATATTAAATATAAGTGTGATGCTGTCTTACATAGAAGTGTGATCATGTCTTACATAGAAGTGTAATGCTGTCTTACATAGAAGTGTGATCATGTCTTACATAGAAGTGTGATCCTGTCTTACATAGAAGTGTGATCCTGTCTTACATAGAAGTGTGATCATGTCTTACATAGAAGTGTGATGCTGTCTTACATAGATGTGTGATGCTGTCTTACATAGGACTGGTCGTGAATAATGTATTAATAAATATATAAGTAGTTCTATAATATATAACCTGGCTATCCCACTATCCTGGCATTTTGATGATTCGTGGATTCTAAAAATGTTATTCATGACATAAATATTCACCGGACTATGAAAACACAGACAGAAAAAGAAGAAGCACCAGCTGAAAAATGTTAAACATTTTCCTTTTAGATGCTTGCTAAAAAGCCTTAGGGACTTCGGATAATATTACACATTATTAAAAAAAATAAAAATGTTTCTATAAACCATGGTTCAACCGCTAAAAATCTAATTTAAGATTTATTCATATTTTTTGTCAAGAAATCATAACAATCTGATGATATCTCCATGAAGAATGAGAAATTATTATTAAAATATATCCATTTTAATTTCCTGCTCCTTTCATTGTGTCAAATTGAATGAGCAGCCATATTAAAATGCAATGTAACATTAAATAAAGAAAAATAATATAAATAAATTTAGAAAATAATTGATCTATACATTCTTTTTAATACCAACTGTTAGAACTTGTCAAATTTCAGAAAAATCTCACAAACCTCAACTACAAAACGGTATTGCACACATCTGCATTTGTCAGGTCGCTCGAGTCTTGTGAAGATACTTGGAATTCCGATTTCAAATGCGTAAAATATATGTATTAATGTTCGTAAAAGACAGTCAAATATGTATAAAATACTATATAAATTTATGCTCAGATATGTACATAATTCTATTGGCACGATTTCTTTATTATTCAGTCAAAAATAAAAAAACAAATAAGCAAACAAAAGATGCGACATTATATACATATATGTTTTTATTATTAAGTCTTTATTTATTTATAAATAAACTATACACATACAAATAATTTGAAAATAAAAAATCTTATCCCAAAGACGACTTCTTCGTCAGATGACCGTGTAGTCGTCTTAATTTACAAATAAAGAAGAAATTATGTGAAGAACTGAAATTATGATATATAATTAAGTACAACTATCAATATATATATATATATATATATATATATATATATATATATATATATATATATATATATATATATATATATATATATATATATATATATATATATATATATATATATATATATATATATATATATATATATATATATATATATATATATATATATATATATATATATATATATATATATATATATATATATATATATATATATATATATATATATATATATATATATATATATATATATATATATATATATATATATATATATATATATATATTGATAAGGCGTGATGTATCACTCCAAAAAATGTTCAGTCGCCACCAGTTCTATGTTTAAGTATGATTCTAAAGGCTTGCAGACGATTTTTATAATTTAGTAATTATTGAAATACGTTGAAATACTTTTGAGGCCATAGAAATAATGTCACTTGCCCAGCCTACGACATAGTTGTAAATTGTCCTAATACGAATAAGTATTTCATACATTTCAATAACGTAGAGGACTTGAAAAATGTCCGAAACTTCATGACCTACATTAGAAACTTAAAACCATAGTATAGAATACCTTTGGCGTTGCCTCTGACGCCAACCATAAGAGCAAAGAGCAAAGCAAACATCCAACATAACTTCATGGTGGCTATCTGATTCTGGAAATATTAAATACAAAAAGTAAATAATAAGAATTATACGAAAATAACGATAAACGCAGTTCATGAGAACTATACTTACCAACCATGAAGTACTCGCCAAATGGGTCTTAGGCTTACTTCGCAATATAATATATACCCAAATGCAGAAAGGTGGCCGATAATACAACTAAATATTTATTCAGTTGCAGCCATTATTTGTATTTTCCAACATCACATGATATGAAAACATAGGTTTTGTCTTCGACAACTGCAAATAGAATCCGCAAAAGAAAGCTATTATTGTACACCGGTACCCACAAAGATAATTATTCATGTGTATACAAGACACAACAACTTGTAGCAGATTTAACCTTCAACTGGGCACATGAGATCCGCTTTAGTTCTTCATGTGTATTTTTAATGAAAAACCGAAGAAAAAAAATTCTCAAAATATGGAGTTCTAAACTCTTTCTACTAGTAAAAGCAAAGGACGGTGGAGTTCACAGATAACGTTTATAGTCAAGTGTACAGGCACTTAGAGTCCTTAAAAGAAATTCAACCATTTTTCTGGTACATCTTTGGAGGAGGCGTCACAAACGATGAGTAGATTTCGGTGGTTATCCCCTTCCTTTGAAATTGTAAATAAAATTAGAAAAAAGGAGTGTGATAATATGGCTAGTTTAATCTTCCGGATTGTGCCACTTAACAAGAAGAATTTTGACGTCTAGAAAATATTTGTGTAAGCCATGCTTAAGCTAGGGCCACACTATGGGCCAGGCTGGCCCAATAGTGCCTCTGGTCTATGATGGGCAAGTAGTGTGGCCGCTACACCAATGACCAATATTGCCCAATATTTGACACTGGCCCATACTTGCATATTTGTCGAGCAGGTCGACAAATATTGCCCAACTTCCAGGCAAGTCAAAGGAGCCGCCACATTTGGCAAGCCTTTTTTTGCAACTGGCTACACTGCTGGCCCAGCTGTCAAGAGAAGGTTACACATTTCCAAGGTTATAATTTGAAAAGTGTTTGTGTTTCGTTTAATTTAAAATCTTTAAATAGTTTTATTAATTTAAAATCTTTAAATAGTTTTATTAATTTAAAATCTTTAAATTAAAAATTGAACAAGTAAGTAAATATTTGTTACATAGAAATAATTATTCAAATAATAATTTAGTTGAAAGGACGCAATTCTTACTTATGTTGGCTTGTATGTTTTTTTTTTTTGTAGAAATGGAATGGAGTAACGAAAAAAACTCTCAGATTTATAGAGTTATATGAAAGTTTTCCCATCTTGTGGGACTCAAAACACCCGGAGCACAAAAACCGCAAAAAAGTACATGATGCATGGACTGAACTGCAAACATCATTTGATTTAAATATTTCTGTCACTCAACTAAAGAGCAAAAAAGAGTCGCTCATGTCTAGCTACAGACCACTTAGAAAAAAAGTGGTAGAGTCTGAGGGGACGGGAAGTTCACCATCTGAAGTTTATATACCCAATTGGTTTGCATTTGAAGCTATGGATCGATTTTTGCGTGCAAAAGGTCTTAAAAGGACATCCATAAACTCAGAGGTTAGTTACTATTTATCATTTAAGGTGAACAAAATAAAAAACCCTCCCGGTTAAAACCGGGTGTGTTCTTTGTTTTAAACCACTACCTGCCAATCCTGAATCCCGCCTGCATCAGTTTACCTTTTGCAGGTAAACGCATATCCGTTTAGAAATATTTCAAAAATTTTGAAGAGATTTTTACTTTTCCACGGTTTATATACGAAGTATATAAACAGTGGAAAAGTATTGTAATCGTTTTGCAAAAAATGACGTATCCTTTGTTACTCAAACCTCTCCTTCGGACCGTAACAAAATATTTTGGTGGTTAAAACCGACGTTTTTGTTTCCCTATCGGTGCCGGTACCTATTCATCCTTCACTATGTATGCACCTAGTTGCTAGGTAAATTTAAATGAAACATTTTGCTAAATAGTATTGAATTTATCATTTAACATATTTTTTTTATTTTTCTTTTACACAATAATATAATTATTAACCCTAACCATAGCACTAAATATATAAATTAGTCATAATTATTTTGCCAAGGAACTGCCCCAGACGTCTTGAAATAATGTGCAAATTCGTCTCTAATAGCTGTTCCTTGGGTTGAACGGACTCTCGATGTTCTTGCTAAGTTTCGGAATGCAGAATTTTGGGCTGTATCTTGTCGCCAAGTGCCTGGAGTAACAACTCCTTCCCTATCCACATCAAAAGTTCCCCCTGGGGTATAGCTGTTCCTTGACGTTGAACTTTTCCTTAAAAAGTTGTGAAGTAGCGTACACGTATATGTCACAGCCATAGCCCTGTCAGGCTCTAAACGCAATGGTGTTCGGAAGATTCGAAATACGCTTGAAATAATACCGAAAGCATTTTCGACTATTCTTCTAGCTCGACATAATCGATAGTTGAATACCCGTTTCAAAGATCCTTTTAAATGATTTCCAGAGTACGGCTTTAACATATATTTGCTCAAGGCAAAAGCGTCATCTCCTACCAACACATATGGTACAGGAACACTTCTACCGGGAAGTGGTTCAGCAGGTGGTACATTTTCCTCACGTTGTAATCTTGAATTTAACAAAGTAGTGGAGAATACCCCAGAATCATTCATTCGGCCTTGAGCACCAATATCTACAAATAAAAAATTGTAGTCATAGTCGACTACAGCCAACAAAATAATGCTGTTAGTTTTTTTGTAGTTATAAAAGTCCGATCCACTGTTCATCGGAGACTGCAAAACAACATGCTTCCCGTCAACTGCGCCCAAGCAGTGAGGAAAGTTCCACTTGTTATCAAATCCTAAAGCCACATTCCGCCAATGTTGTTCAGAGTTCGGCACCTGTAAAAAAAAAGTTAAATTATTTTCTTATATCTTACAGGATGGATGGGACACCCAATCGACGACTGATGGCGAAAATGAAAATACTCAATTCAATGAAACACTTGATTTAGATGCTACATTTGGTGAGTTTATGATTGCAATATCCCCCACTGTTCCCCTCATCAACATTTTTATAATTTGAATTTTTAATATTTTTATTTTTTATTTTCAGACTTAACACAGGAAAAGACTGAAACATTTGTGAGACCATTAGTCGACCAACAGAGTAATAGACAAAAAAAACGTAGCGCAAAGCCAGATCCAACGTCCATTTCCGTACTTGGGAGTTTAAACGATGCAAGTGAAGCATTGAAAAAGTTTTCCTCCGCTCGACAGACTCCTACTGACCAAATCAGCATTTTTGGACAGTTGGTATCCGAACAGCTAAGGCAGCTTAATCCTCGAAATCGGATTATCACACAGGGGAAAATCAATAATATTCTTTCAGATGCACTATTGAGTGAAATGGATCAAGCAAGTGTTTCTTCCAATTCCACTTCAACAAGTGATTCATCCCCCCTTACATTTATAATTCAGGATTCAGCAGTGCGACTTCCTGGTGATGCAAGTTCTTTTTTTTCACAATTTAATGATGATCAAAAAATTAATGTTTAGCTATGTGTATTATTTTCAAATAAAACTTTTTTATTTAGGTATCTTTGTTGAATATTATTAAACTTACCCTTATTTCGTTTTTAAGGCATTGATTTAAAGCGTTAATAACTTCGTGTACAATGCAAGACACAGCTTGATGTGATATTTTAAACAAAAATCCCAAACTGCGGAAAGTGTCCCCCACTTGCCAAAAACCTCAAGGTTATTGCTAGTCGCTCTTGTACTGGAATGCACTTTCTCCAGGTAGTATCTTTCTTGCATATCTTCGGTCCAATCATATTAAGAAGGAGTTCAAAATCAGTAGCAGACATTCTGCAAAAATTTTCAAATTTTCCTGATAACTCACGCCGTAAGTCCGACAGCATACTACTTCCGTTATAGCTGAAATAAAAAAAAAGAAAAATTCGCTCCACCCTACTGTATATGATATGTATACAAATAAATAAAATTAAGATTAATAAACTTACATATTTCTTGAGTGATTTAAAGAAAGCATCCACCACCTTCTTTTTTGCCGTTTACTCTTCTGATTTTTAAGTAACAGATAAGCACATGCAGCATGTATCACCGAATATGATGCTGCAATTAACGTCATATCGTTGTCACATTCCATCATAATAGAATTCAACAATTGAGTAAAATAAAATTTACAATTTGGTTTAAATTATAAATAGAAATCAGGTTAGGTTAGGTTTCTAGAATGTATCAGTATTTGCCAATGAACTATACTGGGCCAGCCTTGCCCATTGTGTAGACAGCCAGTATTCTTCGGGTTCCAATTCAAGGGGGCGGGGCCAAGTAGAGCCAAATATTTGCCAAGTGTTACTGGCCAAGGCTGGCCCATAGTGTGGCCCTAGCTTTATCAAATGGGAAAACATAAAGATTATTGTCGAAGTTTGAATCTTCCGTTGAAGCTGCTACCTATAAACAGAAAGATAAAGGTTAGGCCTTATATTAAATATAAACTCAACTGAATTAAAACAAGTAAAAAACTATGAAACAACAAACAACGTTTGGAACAAATTGCATATATTATATGTCACGCCCTGTTCTAAAAGCAAATAATTAAATAATATGAGACCAGGGGAAGATATGATATTATTTTTCTTTCAATTGATAGGACTTATATGCTGTTTTACAGATTAACTATATATCCGCAAGAGAGTCGAGGTATGAAAGCAACACCAGCATGAAAGCTGACCTTACAGGTGAGAGACGTGCGGGAAGTGATCATACAATACGACAGCCATGTTTTAATGAAGCCAATGAGGAGCTATTTCCTCACGAGGAAGGAGTTGTTGGACTTCTACAAGGCTATTTATAATATTCGATTTAATTAATGAGTTTTGATGAATTCATTTGTTTATTTTTATTTTGTGTTTAAAATAAGTTTTCTTATTGTTTTAAAGTTATTTTAGTGTTGCTATTCATGTAGAAGTTTGGTTTATGTGAAGTTGTCACTTGTAGACCTTCAGGTCAGTTCCAGTTCATTTGAAATCTGACAAATCATATTTCATGGAATTCTAGTTTAAAAAAAAAAAAAAAAAAAAAAAAACTTTTATTTTATTAAACCCTATATAATCAGTTATATCTGAACGGATAATAAATCCTATTACCCCCTAGTTATAACTGATTCCAGATTGGATCATTTTAGTGACAAAGATGTAAATAGTTATTTTCTCTAAGTAAGTTTTTTATTATTTGGTTGTGAATGAACTTTAAAGTTCTCGGGCAGCCCATATCCCTTCCCCAGAAAATCCTAGAGCAACATTTTATATATTTTCCTTGTCCAGGAAAAATAAGTTTTCCGTCCTCAAGAAAAAAATAAATAAATGAAGTCCTCTTCAAAGCCATCTACAATTTCCACTTAGGTTCTTTAGAGACTTAGTTTCATGAAATTATTTTAACTATATTTGATTGATGCATTCATTACACTGCTTGTTATCTTCATTTAGGCATAAAATAAATAATGATTAAAGGGGGGGGGGGGGGGGCAGTAATCTGCAGACTACAGATTGGTATAAGAAAGTCCTATAATGGGCACATATAAGACATTTCCTTTTCTATTCCTTACCAAATGAGTTATGGTTCCTTCATTAATATAATCAAACAACTTAATTTCTCATAATTGTAAAACAGCCTTTTTCCCTGTCCTCGTTTTATTTTCTATAAAACCCGTCAGCACCTCTGGATCCTTTTCTATTATAGACAATGGTTTCAATTTCATAACTTAAATTTTTATAAATTAATTTGGCGCTCTGTTCCCTTCAGGTAAGTACTCATCTATCCACCATTACGAGGGTTAAATCCCACAGGTCCTTTAGACGCGCACCACGTCGAAAAGTCGTGCAACCGACCCAGGGTGTGCGCGAGGTGTTCGGAGGAAGGGCACGACAGGGCCAGTTGTCCGAATAAGTCTAAGCCGCCGAAGTGTAGTAACTGCGGCACACCGGGCTCCCGCGTCGCTCACCAGGCGGACAGCGAGACCTGCCCGTCATATATCCGTGCGTTAGAGTCGTTGGCCTCACGCACTGATTATGGCGAATAGGATGCGCGGGGGCCTCCGTTTGTGGCAGCACAACATGAATAGACGCAGGATTGTGGCTGATGAGGTGCGTCAACTTGTGTCATCGGAGGGCGTCCAGGTGCTAGCTCTCCAGGAACCCTACTGCGTTAGAGGCAGCGTGGCAGGCCTAGGTACTGGCCACAAAATTATTACTGGCGCACGGAGCGATGAACGGCCAATGACCGCAATCGTCGTGACCGGCCCCCAGGTGGATGTGATGGCGCTCCACCATCTCTCCACCAGCCATATAGTTGTGGCCTGTATCAGGCACGCCAACGCAAGCTGCTACGTGATCAGCGGATACTTCCCGCCGTCTGAGAACATAGAACGACAGCTGGGCCACCTGGACCTAGTACTGGACTCCCTCTCGGGGCGCAATGTCGTAGTTCTGGCGGACGTCAACTCCTGGTCAGTCTCCTGGGGATCGGTTCGCACCGACCGCCGGGGCGACAGGCTATTGGATTTGATCGCCCGCCATGACCTGTGCATAGTCAATGACCCACTTTCTCCGCCCACATTCCACGGTTCCAATGGAGTGTCCCATGTTGACGTCACGCTGGTGTCGAGCGGACTGTTCCGGGCTGTGGGCAACTGGAGCGTCCGAGAGATCACATCTAGCGACCATAGTGTACTGGATGTTCTGCTCTTTGACGCCCATCTTCCCGCAGTCCGGCCTAGAGACCCGCGCTTTGCTACCCGCAAGGCCATCTCCGACGCTTTCGTGACCGCCGTTGCCGCCTACTCCTGCGACGATCAGTGGGAGGGTCTTAGGAGTTCTGAACCGGTTGGCCAGATTGAGGATGGGGTCGGCAGGCTCAGTAGTATACTACTTCGAGCTGCCGATGAGACCATCCCCAAGAAGGTAAACCGGATCAGGAAGGTACCCTGGTGGAGTGAGGACCTTACCCTCGCCAAGAAGGCTGTATATCGTGCGAGGAGGAGGTTTCAGCGGTGCCAAAACCAAAACCCACTCCAGAGGGTAATACGGAGGGAGGAGTACCGGCAGCTTAGCAAGGCTTATGGTAGAAGAGTCGAGGCCGCGAAGAAGGAGAGCTGGAGGAGGTTCGTTGAAGACGAGAGCAGCAAAAACCCGTGGGGAATCCCTTACCGTGTCGCCGCCGGGAGGCTAAGGCCGGTCGCCCCGGTGGCCTCCATCAGGGGTGGCAACCAGTATGCCATGTCCCTGGAGGAGGCTGGCGGGATGTACTTGAGGGGGGCCTTCCCGGAGGACGACCCGGCGGAGGATTCACCCAGCCAACGAGACATCAGGAACGCTGCCCGTACTTGGCCGGATATGGGGAACGCACCTGATTGGGACGAGATTGACCTGAGCTTGGCGGTTGGGAGGCAGAAGAGTGGCGGCGCCCCTGGGAGCGATCTCATAGACGCCGCTATAATCAAGAAAGCCTTCCCGGCCGTCAAGTCGGATCTCTTACTACTGTATAACTCCTGCCTTAGGAGGGGCTACTTCCCTAGGACTTGGAAACGAGCACTCGTGTGCACGTTTGTTAAGCCTGGTGATAGGGGCCTTTCCCTGGCAGGTAGCCACAGACCAATCAGCCTGCTCCCCGTATTCGGTAAAGTATTGGAGACTCTTATCTTCAATGGAATTCGGGCCCAGGTACATGCTTTTGTATCCCACAGGCAGTTCGGTGGCTTGAGGGGCAGATCCGCCGAAGACGTGTTGATGATGCTGAGGGCGGATGTGGAGAATGACCGTGGGAAATATGCCCTGTGTGTCTTCTTTGACATCGCGTCGGCCTTCGACTGCGCCTGGTGGCCTGCCATCCTCACGCGACTGCGGGCTGTGGGACTGCCTGGGAATGTGTTTGGGTTGATATCCAGCTTCCTCAGCGATCGATCTGCGACCATGAGTCAGCTATACGCTAGCACTACAGTGGACGTCACTAGAGGCTGTCCTCAGGGCTCGGTCCTCGGACCGATACTTTGGGCCATACTCTTTGACGGACTGCTCCGTGATCTCGAGGGCCGTGGATATAAGGCAATCGCCTACGTCGACGACCTCGTTGTTACGGTGCACGCTGATAGTCGAGCTGCTCTAACCCTTCGCGCCCAAGCCGCCATTGACGATATAGACAACTGGTGCTGCGCCAACAAACTGGCTCTCTCTCCTAGCAAGACCTCGGCTTTGCTGATGAGAGGGAGAACCGACGCCCGACACCCCCTGGTAATCAAAATCCACGGACGCCGCATTGAGAGCCCGGCAACGGTCACTTATCTCGGAGTGCGGATCGGGCCGGGCCTCAACGTGACGCCCCACGTTGTTGCCATTAAAGAAAGGACTACCGCCACTTTCAACGCTTTGAGCTGCCTATCCCGCGCGACGTGGGGCCTCGGCTATTCTGCGTGTAGAATCATCTACACTGGAGTATTCGAGGCTGTAGCAAGGTATGCCGCTGCTGGGTGGTGGCATCGTCCCACGAAGCGGCGACGCGTTATCCTTGTGCAAGCCCAGAGAGCAGCCCTTTTAAGGGTTACAAAGGCCTATCGTACTGTCTCTACGGCTGCGCTACAGGTGCTGGCAGGAGCTCCGCCCATAGACTTAGTCTTGGACGGGGCTGTCGCCTCGTACTATTGTAGACGCAATTTGCCCTTAGGAGCAGATATAGATGAGCTTTTACGTCTAGCTCTGGAGGAAGAGATGCGCGGACAGTCCAGACCGGAGCGTTGTAGGGACATAGTCCAGGAATGGATAGTGGAGAAATGGCAACAGCGGTGGTCACGATCATCGGATGGCCGAACGACCTACGCATATTTACCGGAAATCCGGGTACGTCTGGACTCTACTTGGATACTGCCTGACCACTGGATGTCCCAGATACTATCAGGTCACGGATATTTCAACTCCAAGCTGTTCTTCTTTAAGAGGAAGAACAACCCGAACTGTTCGTGCGGCGGGGTCGAGACTGCGGAGCACGTGGTCCTCGAATGTCCGCTGTACGACGGGCCTAGGGTGGAGTTGATACGCGGGACAGGATCGTATCTGGGACTCGACCTGCGGCAGCTGATGACGGAAACCGGCTACCCAATGTTCAGCCGATTTGTCGCCTCCTGGCGGAGAAAGAAGCAAGCATCTTGACCCTGCGCCGGGGAGGCCTGCAGTCGTCCCCGGCGCCCTAACGAACCACAATTAGCGATCGCCCTACATTTATCCCGATCTCTCTCGGCCCGCCAAGAAAATTAAGGTGGGCTGGGAGTGACCGCTGATCGTCGCAGATGGTCGGCAGCGGTCGCTCCTAGCCTACCACAGCATCATGCATTTTTAATTATATACTTTAGTATTTTAATTTTGTAAATAAATCTGTTAGGCCTCCCTTTTTCCCCGACGATTCGGCGATGGTGTCGTGGCAACCCAAAAAAAAAAAAAAAAAAAAAAAAAAAAAAAAAAAAAAAAAATGTCCTTTAGACGCTGGATTAATTCTACTATTTTTGGTTTATAAAATGGTAGTATTTTGGCTATCACATTGTGGGGAAATTTAATTTTTTAATCATTGATTATGAAAATATAGTAAAATACTGTATGCATTACATATAACGTATAGGTGTTCTGCCAAAACAATTAGTATCTTCTGTTGCCGCCTGGATTTTTTTGGCACTATCGCTAAATAGGCAGGTTCCAGTTTTGGGCCACCGGATGAATTGCTTGAAAAGGTTTCATTAGGAATATTAATTTTCATTAGGGATTTGAGACGTCAAGAATTTATAAGATTTCCCATAAAAAAAACAAAACAATATATGTACATTTCAAGTGTTTTTATTTCAAACAACATTTAACTTAGAATACTTCTCAAGAATTCAGTTTTTTTTGTGGTATACATAAGATGATGGAACTGAAGCAGACGAGATTTCATTTTATACTACAAAAAGATCTCTCTTCTAAACTTACGATACCATTCACTATTTCAGCATTTAATGAAAAAATTTTACTGAATAAATAATATCAAAATTAAGGAATCATATTTTTCCGTCAATCTCACATTTTCACTGGAATTTTTAGTTGCTAGACTTTCTCTCATATCCTCGACGTACCTAAATTCACAAACTCACATTTCCAAATGAATTCCATGTTTTTCTGCAAATCTCACATTTTGACTGGAATTTTCATATTTTTTCTAGTCGCTAAACCCTCGGCTCTTAAATTCAGGCAAACTTGTCTCAGCTAGTCCCTGATACTCGTGTGTGTCCGTTGACCTCTTCTCTAGCAAGATTCCACCTGAAGATGTCAGTTTATTGACGAAACTAGTCGTGGTAATATAAATGTTAGACTGATACATCTTATTGACTTATTTAACAAGTAAGTCCACTACATCTGCCTACCACCAAGAAATATACATACATCTTTTGTAATATTCTCGATTGGTTGCCACAATTTACATTTCCAGTGATTCACTCACGAATGTTTCACTATACAATACGCCTTTTCACACATGTCCACTTAATTTCACTCGTCATATATATTTTTTAGGGTTTGGATAATGAAATAAAAATTAGACATGAGTATGGATACTGTTTATTCATCGATATAAAACACAATATTAGTAAATCATCATGGATCATCCCAGTGTTCAACTCTGTTCTGGTCCCCCGTCGTTGTGACACTTTCACTGTCAACCTTTACATTGCTGAATTTGGCGTAGGCAGAATTTTAGTGAGAGGGGCCAAGGCCATTCAATGCATGATAAAGGTCAAAAGGAAAACAGGAGTTATGCTACAGATAATTCAAAAATATATGTTATTAGAACAAAGGGAAATCGGCGAGGCGAAAAAGGGATTAGAGACCATTTGAATACAGGGAGGGGGGATATGAAATTGCATACGAGAGAGGAGCTCAGTCTACGACACATCGAGGACAAGATCGTACATGTCTTGGGAAGCAACTCTTGGTTCCATCTGAAGGGCTACTTCTCCCGATTCTGTGGTCTGTCTGTCATACAGAGATGGGTAAGTTACCATATTTACCCTGGAAGAATCTCACACCATGAAGTAGGAACTCTGCAAAACTTGGATGGCCAACAATGGTATCAAAGATGCGCTAGGAATCCTACTATTTTCACCATAGAACTTCAAACCCACACCAAGAATCCACCCAACAAGTTATTATTATATCATTGAACTTACGCATAATAAAGTGTCTACATAAAAGAAAGAATGTTAAGTTCCCATATCTATCTTAGAGTAATTTGGCAAGATGTAGATTTAAGATTACCTAAAAACACTAAGAGCAAAATACATTCAAACGTACTCTTATTATAACTTGTATCCACGAAATTAATTATATTATTACTTTCGGGTGGGGATGTACCTGGAAGAACCACATAGCAGGAAACCCACGTAGTGCTCACATTTCAGTTCTGTACCTTCTTAAAAATCTGAATGAAGGACAAACTGATGAAAATGAACCTTTTCGAAAGGTCAAAAAACTCGGTTATACATTCGGCCTGTGGTTTACCGTATTTATATACTGAATGAGTGACTTAAAACACAAACTGCGGTACTTACTTCGAATTTTTTTTTTTTAACTAGGCGATAACTTACAGACGTCAAACATTAACAGGATTACGTGTACGGAAAAAACAGAAAAAAAAAACACATAAATTATAAGTATTTTTATTTCAAACAACATTAAACTTGGGATACTTCTCAAGATTTCATTAATTGTTTCCAGGATTTATATGAAATGATGGAATTGAAGCAAAGGAGATTTCATTTTATGCCACGAAAATATTTATATTCTATACTTACAATACCATTCACTATGGCATATAGTGGAAGATGAGATAATTGAAATAGAAAATTAAGAGCTCTACCGGATCTGAGAGTAGATATACGAGTACAAGAATGTTATACTCCAAACAAACAAATCGAAAACAAACTAACATATTGTTTCTATGAAATATAATCTACCTATTGTTGGAGTATTTGAACAATTTTACAGCTTACCAACCTTGGAAAAGAACAATTTAAAATGTTAAAAGATGAAAAATTAAGCATGTCATTATTAATTGACTGACAAAATAAAAAATAAAAAAAAAAAGACCTTGTACAAAATTGTATTACCTTATGAAATATTTTTGTGTTCTTGCCTCCGGACTAAATCCTAACTTACCAGCTTTTATATTAGTTCCACGTACTTACCCTGTAACATTAGATACTCTATCCTGGTATATAATTATTAGCTAAGTATTTTGTTGACTATAAAACCTTTGGACTCACGTGTAGAACAATGTTATTATATTTTTCACTTTTTTTTTTGTCTCTGAGAAAAAAAAAAAAAATTGGGGTACCCGATTTTTTTTTTTTTTTTTTTGAAACATTTAATATTGACAAATGGTATTGTATGATATTAGATTAGGAGCTGGTGAAGTAATGGTTGATATATTACGATGGTGTTGCTTTCTTTTTAGCTTTATCAGCGTCGCTCCTATCTCCCAATTGTATTGTTTGACCCGTAATCATTGATGTTATATCTGACACTGACTCTTTCATATCTTTCGGCTTCCAGAGGTTTACCTGGGCCTTCCCATCGGCAAAGCTTACTTTAACAATGCCGGCAGTATTACTTTTTTCCAACTGGATCTTTTTGAAACCGTTGTTCTTGTCATAATGGAAGCAGCCATAGTCGATGTTGACGACGGACATCCAGGATATCATAACACATACATTCACTTCCTTCAAAACTCGATCCCACTTCAGGAAGTATACATGGACGCATGTCCTGGTTATAGTAAGAGGTATACCTCCACACACTTTCCCAACTGAAAAATCAATATATATGTCAGTACTAAGAGTTGAAATTATAACAATTGTTATTAATATAATAAGGCCGAAAGCATAAGGAGCCAGAGAGGGGAAGGAGGAGGTAGTCGAGGAATTAGTTGACACAAGCTGGCGGAGTGGGGGCAGGTGGGTTGGAAGGAACGCCTCAAACATTGCGGGGGACGCGTTCCTTTACCATCATCGGGCCGACGGAGTGAGGAGCCGGGGAAGGGAAGGAGGAGGTAGTCGAGGAATTAGTTGACACAAGCTGGCGGAGAGGGTGCAGGTGGTTTGGGAGGAACGCCTCAAATATAGCGAGGGATGCGTTCCTTTACCAACATCAGGCCGAGGGAATGAGGAGTCGGGGAGGGGAAGGAGGAGGTAGTCGAGGAATTAGTTGACACAAGCTGGCGGAGTGGGGGCAGGTGGGTTGGGAGGAACGCCTCAAATATTGCGGGGGACGCGTTCCTTTACCAACAACAGGCCGAGGGAATGAGGAGTCGGGGAGGGGAAGGAGGAGGTAGTCGAGGAATTTGTTGACATAGGCTGGCGGAGAGGAGGCAGTTGGGTTGGGAGGAACGCCTCAAATATTGCGGGGGACGCGTTCCTTTACCATCCTCACGCCGAGGAATGAGGAGCCGGGGAGGGGAAGGAGGAGGTAGTAGAGGAATTAGTAGACACAGGCTGGCGGAGAGGGGTCAGGTGGGTTGGGAGGAAGGCCTCAAATATTGCGGGGGACGCGTTCCTTTACCATCGTCACGCCGAGGAATGAGGAGCCGGGGAGGGGAAGGAGGAGGTAGTCGAGGAATTAGTTAACACAAGCTGGCGGAGAGAGCAGTTGGGTTGGGGAAACGCCTCACAAAGCATATTTTTCGGGTTTTGGGCAACTCAGCCTGCCACTGACAAAGTTAGAACTGGCCTGCAAGTCCGCGAATTGGCTGCACTTCGGACTTTGACTCTAAAACAAGTATAGATTACTAGATATTTACCTTCCCATAGCCATCCTCCTAACATCTTTCCGTCGATAATCAGATCTCCTCTCACGTTTAATCTATCTCGGTCTACCCACATTTTAAAGCATTCTGCAATACAAAATAAAATATAAATTATACATTTCAATTAGTATAAAAACAGTGAACTGTCATTCTATACTTTAAGCAGACATAAGTCTGCCCCAGGTCACAATAAATAATTACAAGTGTCTCAACTTTACCGCACTAATTAAATCAATATTTCCATGGTATTAAAAAAACCTGAGTCACATTTGAAATACATCCAGCTGTAGATAGACATTTATGAACTTTCTTCTACGTTGCTCAATACTCAACGGCTACAACACCTACCGGTTGTTTTACCGTTTATTAGACTTGAATAGGATCCATTCAGGAAAATATCCTCAAAATAATTTTAACTTAACAAGAGTTAATACTTACTTTTGGATGGTTTTGGATCAGCAAAAGTCGCGCAGCAGGAATACGACCAATCTCCCCCTTTGGTGCACTCAGTATCAGGTAAAGTAGATAATTTATTGCGAACGGCTGTTATAGCTTTCTTTCCGAATTCAGGAACTACAAAAAAAAAAAAATAGTAATTTTTATTTCCTTATACTTTTGGTATAATGAAGTATTGTAACTGTGCGAAAAGCCGAAACTGAGTTTTCAACGGATTTCCACTTTTCAAGGTCACCTGGATACGTTTTAACTATTTGCGCTCTGATGTCTGTTTGTGCGTGAGACCACTTTACTCCGAGCCTAAGTACATCTTACAAGATACCGCTTATGTTTATGACCTAATCGAAAATCTTTTCAAGTAGAAGTTATGGGGAACATTAAAATACATATTTTATTTATAATACGATTTTTCGCAGGTCGACCGGTGTTTGAGATCAGGCCCCCCACATTATTCCCTGGGCCCCGTTGCTAAAAGTCATGATGTGCCCCCCTCTTACTACCAAAAAATGAAATTTTGGCCTTTTTTTACAATATACATTTTTTAACCTTTATTACAATTATTTTTCATCAAACACACATTTAAACTAGTTTTAAGAGTTTAGACCGTGTTTAGATTGTCATCGTAAATTTATTTTAAGTACTGGTAAATATTCTTAAATATTTTTGTTTGCTTAATTTTAATATTCACGCAGATAAAATAATAACTGTCGTAGGAAATTGGTGGTTACATTATAAACCATATGAATGAAAGCTACATTTTTCTGGCTTTGATCATTGAGAATTTTACAATTACATCACTGAAGTCAAGGCTTGATGCAAGACGGTGTTCGATTGCTGACACTCCAAGTAAATTAAGAAGTTCTTGAGTCATTGATGAACGTTGCCATCTTTTCAATACGTTGCCCAGCTGACTAAATGCTCTTACTGTTCTACTTTTTAATTTTTTCCCCCGTCCTTGCGGTCCCCTTGGCCCATGGGCCCGGTTGCCGTAGCAACGGTAGCACCGGGCATGTGGGGGCCCTGGTTTGAGATACATGCCGAAAACCGTCTTGAAACACATATTTTCAGACGTTTCCTTGATTGACCCGAAATCAGTTAGTCCTATCAAAAAATTAATTATTATCAAAAGTTCTTATAAAATTTCCAATCGCTAATAAATCCTCAAACCTGAGATAGAACCAATACGACAAAAGTTATAGTGGCCCGAATAATGTAAACTAAACGTCTATAAGGAATAAACCTAAGTAATGTTTAAATCGTCACTCATAGCAGCGAACATTAGAATATAACTGATGTGGCCATTAACGGACATTCTTATACTATCTCCCTTCCTCGTTTCAAAATTATTTCATGGTGGTATTACTGGGTAAAAGAATGTCCAGGAAAAGTGGTTCCTAATAAAAATGTTCCTTATTAAACTTTCAATCGCTAATGTATTCTCGAAATTTAGTTACGATCAATACGACCAAGAATAAATCCATAAATAACTTTTTTTATTTTGATTTTATTTAGGTATACTTTTCATTAATTTTTTTCTTTTATTCCAAGGCTTTTATTAGTTCTAATGGATGAAAAGATGTAATTGAGGTGTTGAGTGCTTAAATAAATAAATTCAGTGAAAAGTGAAATAAATAAAAACCATTGATTCATTAGTCATGGCCATAAACTGCATATTTTATTTTTCTCTCTAACTGAGTTTATATATTTAACGTCCTGATTAGATACTTCCCTTTGACTTTATCGAAATAATCCATTTTTTTCCAGAAAAAACAAAAAACAAATCATTATTATAATATGTATAACAACAAGAAATAATAGCCAAATCGCTGGATATGCTTCAGAAAACAGTTATATCTTACCATGATCATAGAGAGATCGAGCCTGGTGATTGAATGGAATATCATTAGAATGGATGAGATCTGATCCACCACCGACCAGGGTGTAAGGCAGCGGTTCACCTTTCATGTTGATCACCACGAAATCAGGCAGTTCACCGTCCGTGCCTTTCAGTTCTGACGGTTCACTCTCGTCGTCCTTCAGTTCTGACGGTTCACTCTCCTCGTCCTTCAGCTCTGACGATTCATCCATGCCTATAAAAACAAATATATATTAAATAGAAGTGTGATTCAGTCTTACATAGAAGTGTGATCCTGTCTTACATAGAAGTGTGACCTGTCTTACATAGAAGTGTGATCATGTCTTACATAGAAGTGGTCGTGAATAATGTATTAGTGTATTAATAAATATATAAGTAGTTCTGTTATATATAACCTGCCTTCCCACTATCCTGACATTTTGATGATTCCTGGGTTCTAAAAATGTTATTCATGACAAAATATTCACCGGACTATAAAAACACAGACAGAAAGAAAAGAAGCAACAGCTGAAAAATGTAATACATTTTCCTTTTAGATGCTTGCTAAAAAGCCTTAGGAACTTCGGATAATATTACACATTATTTTAAAAAAAAATGTTTCTATAAACCATGGTTCGATTCTCAACCGTTAAAAAATGTAACTTAAGATTTATTCATATTTTTTTGTCAAGAAATCACAACAATCTGATGATCCCTCCATAAAGAATGAGAATTTCTTATTAAAATATATCCATTTTAATTTCCTGCTCCTTTCATTGTATCAAATCGAATGAGCAGCTATATTAAAAATCAATGTGACATTAAATATAGAAAAATAATATACATATATAAATGTTGAAAATAATTGATCTATACATTCTTTTTAATACCAACTGTTAGAACTTATCAAATTCCAGAAAAATCTCACAAATCTCAACTACAAAACAGTGTTGCACACATCTGTATTTGTCATGTTGCTCGAGTCCTATGAAGATACTTGGAAAATGCGTAAAATATATTAATGTTCGAAAAAGACACTCAAATATGTAGGTATATAATTCTATTGGCACGATTTCTCAATTATTCCGTCAAAAATAAAAAATAAATAAGCAAACAAAATATGCAAGATTATAAATATATATATTTTTATTATTAAGTCTTTATTTATTTATAAATAAACTACACACATACAAATAATTTGAAAATAAAAAATCTTATATATAAGACGACCTCTTGGTCAGATGACCGTCAGAGTGTAGTCCTCATAATCTATATAATAAAAATGAATGGCTAATTTTGCTAAGCGCAAAACTCGAGAACGGCTGGACCAATTCGGCTAATTTTTTTTTTCAAATATTCGTTGAAGTCCGAGGAAGGTTCTTATGAAGAGAGTTCCTAGCGGTCAACTGGAGGGGAGGGGGGGGGGGGGGGCCTAAGCACAAAAATTGCTCTAGCGCATTAACGGATGGACGGATTATCATGAAATTTCACATGTAGTATTCTTAAAAGCCAAGTTAAAAAATAGGCTATGTGACGTCCATAAATTTTGAACGGTAGGGGGGGTTGTAGGGGGGGCCTAAATATAAAGATAGTGCTAAGTCATTAACGGATGATCGGAATGTCATGGAATTTCACATATAATATTCATAATAGACAAAAACAAAGAAAGGATATGTGACGTCTCAAAATTGTCAACGGGGGGGAATATGGGGGGGGGGGGGGGGGGGGGGCAAGCATATACCTAAATGGTAGTTTCAAAAGCAATATTAAAAAATTGGCTGTGACCCTTTGGACGGGGGGGGGGGGGGGGGGTGCATTAATGCAGAATGAATCTCACATGGAGCTTTCTTAAAGATGGGATATAGCTCTAATTTTAATATGGTGGGTTTTCTAAGCATGTATTACCTAGGAGGTCCACCGTTGCACGGTAAATAATAGCTATCACCAGCGTTGTTAAGCATAAAATACCTAAGGCATCATATGTTGCAAGGCACATACTAGCTGCGGTGCCCAGCATTCCTAACTACATACATACTATCTGTGTTGCCCAGCGTTCCTAAGAACTTATTAATACCTGGTTGCACGGAGTTGCAAGGCGCATACTATCTAAGGTGTCCGGCGTTCTTAGGCAGCATCCAGAAACGAAGATGGTCAACCAAAGAAAGATTCAGATGTATCGGGAAAGTCCCATCCGAAGGACGACGTGCTCAAATTTATTTTTATCTTCCCGATTAAAACATCTGACCTAAGTGACTTGGCTAGATTTCTAAATGGCGATCCTGACGGTAGACTCCATTCTTCAAATTTCTCGCTTTTAAACGGTTTTTAGTTTTAATATTTGTTAAAACTGATGAACAACCGGGTTATCTGAATAATACACAAAAATCGAAATAAAAATGTTTTTCGAAAAAGTCGAGCGAAATCCCATTCTTCAAATTTCTCGCTTTTTAACAGTTTTTAGATTTAATATTTCTTAAAACTGATAGACAGATTAAGATATATCGGGGAAGTCCCATCCGAAGGACGACGTGCTCAAGGTTTTTTTTAACCTAAGTGAAATTTCAGCTACCCAGGTTTAGATACGTAACATACGACTCATTATCGAGTACCTTACATACAAAAAGGCCCTCGATCATAGCTTGAAGTCCAATCCGAAGGACGACGTGCTCAAGTTATTTTTAACGTAAATGAAATTTCAACTACCCAGGTTTAGATACATAACATACGACTCATTATCCAGTACCTGACATACAAAAAGGCCCTCGATCATAGCTTAAAGCCCAATCCGAAGGACGACGTGCTCAAATTTATTTGTATCTTCCCGATTAAAACATCTGACCTAAGTGCCTTGGCGAGATTTCTAAGTGGCGATCCTGAGCTCGGTAAACTCCATTCTTCAAATTTCTCCCTTTTTACCGGTTTTTAGATTTAATATTTGTTAAAACGGATAGATAACAACCGTGATATCTGAATCCTACACAAAAATTGAAATAATAATGTTTTTCGAAAAAAGTCGGGCTAAATACCATTCTTCAAATTTCCTGCTTTTTAACGGTTAATAGATTTAATATTTGTTAAAACTGATAGACAGATTCAGTTATATCGGGAAAGTCCCATCCGAAGGACGACGTGCTCAAGGTTTTTTGAACCTAAGTGAAATTTTAGCTACCTAGGTTTAGTTACATAACATACGACTCATTATCGAGCACCTGACATACAAAAAAGCCCTCAATCATAGCTTGGAGTCCAATCCGAAGGACGACGTGCTCAAGTTATTTTTAATGTAAATGTAATTTCAACTACTCAGGTTTAGATACATAACATACGACTCATTATCGAGTACCTGACATACAAAAAGGCCCTCGATCATAGCTTAAAGCCCAATCCGAAGGACGACGTGCTCAAATTTATTTGTATCTTCCCGATTAAAACATCTGACCTAAGTGCCTTGGCGAGATTTCTAAGTGGCGATCCTGAGCTCGGTAAACTCCATTCTTCAAATTTCTCCCTTTTTACCGGTTTTTAGATTTAATATTTGTTAAAACGGATAGATAACAACCGTGATATCTGAATCCTACACAAAAATTGAAATAATAATGTTTTTCGAAAAAAGTCGGGCTAAATACCATTCTTCAAATTTCCTGCTTTTTAACGGTTAATAGATTTAATATTTGTTAAAACTGATAGACAGATTCAGTTATATCGGGAAAGTCCCATCCGAAGGACGACGTGCTCAAGGTTTTTTGAACCTAAGTGAAATTTTAGCTACCTAGGTTTAGTTACATAACATACGACTCATTATCGAGCACCTGACATACAAAAAAGCCCTCAATCATAGCTTGGAGTCCAATCCGAAGGACGACGTGCTCAAGTTATTTTTAATGTAAATGTAATTTCAACTACTCAGGTTTAGATACATAACATACGACTCATTATCGAGTACCTGACATACAAAAAGGCCCTCGATCATAGCTTAAAGCCCAATCCGAAGGACGACGTGCTCAAATTTATTTGTATCTTCCCGATTAAAACATCTGACCTAAGTGACTTGGCTAGATTTCTAAATGGCGATCCTGAGCTCGGTAGACTCCATTCTTCAAATTTCTAGCTTTTAAACGGTTTTTAGATTTAAGATAATGTTTGTACCTTTTTCATGAAACATTTCACAATTAAAATCTGAGGCCATGAGATGAACAAACTGTGAGAGGAGTGTTGGGTGATGTCACGTAGTGTTGGGTGATGTCACGTAGTGTTGGGTGATGTCACGTACCCTATGTTGAGCAGAACGTTTAAGGATGCTAGGAAATTTGCTAATTCAATGATTTATTTAACGTTTTTGTGAACTTTTGTTTGTTTAAACACGTAAACAAATTGTCTCAAAAAAATTTGGTTCAATTCATGGTTGAAGTCTATGTTTTAATCAACCTGGTGGTCACAAGCGTTCTCAAGTACGCACTGGCTAGAACGTCCACTGATGCTAAGTATTCACTAGCTGTGGTTTCCGCCGTAGAATGGCGCGTACTAGCTATGGTGCCCAGGAGTCCAAAAAACTTACTAGCTGGGATGTCTGCCGTTGAAGGACTATAAGCGTTATTCCGTATCAATAATTGAAAATTATAACATCATGATTGTACTATTGAAGAATTGAAATGGATTCGAACGAGAGATATTAGGAGAAAAGTCAAAGTTCCCCGGGCAACGCCGGGCATTACTGCTAGTTTATAATAAAGAAGAAATTATGTGAATAAATGAACTTATGAAATAATTAAGTACAACTATCAATATGTATATATATCTTTGACCTTTAAAATTCAAATCCAAATAATCATTATCTTCTAGTTCGGTATACTAATATTAATTTCAGATATTAATTGTGAATCATAAAATTTTCTATAGCTTATAACTAATTTCGGGGATGGTGCAATACCCAAACCATCAAATATAACATCTATAACATTTTTGTAAATAGACAATATTTCAAAAATAAGTTAGTTTAAATTTATTTATTACAAATTTCCTCAATACGTCCGCATTTCTCAACTTAAAAGTTGTCAATATTATTCACCTTGGCTAGCCTCTCACTACCATATTATATTATTATGTCGCTATCAATGTGCGTACTATATATGTATGTATGTGCGTGCTCTGGCCCCCTACCTCATGACAGGCCTATCTTAATTATTTATATTGGTATTTTGTATATGTCAATAAACTAAACGAGATGGGTCACATATCATCACCCCTCCCTTCAATATTAACAAAACTATCGATTGCCTCCCGATTTACCAATCATAGATAATTCTATGAAAATAGGTACTTTGTATAATTCAGTGACCTCTGAGGCGTGATGTATCGCTCCACAAAATGTTCTATCGCCACCAGTTCTATGTTTAAGTATGATTCTAAAGGCTTGCAGACAATTTTTATAGTTTAGTAATTATTGAAATACGTTGAAATTTTTAATACTTTTGAGGCTATAGAAGTAAGGTCACTTGCCCAGCCTGCGACATTGTTATTAGTTTACAATTGTAAATTGTTCTAATACGAATAAGTATTTCATACATTTCAATAACATAGAGGACTTGAAAAATGTCCGAAACTTCATGACCTACGTTAGAAACGTAAAACCTTAGTTTAGAATACCTTGGGGGTTGCCTCGGACGCCAACCGTAAGAGCAAGGAGGAAAGCAAACATCCAACATAACTTCATGGTGGCTATCTGTTTCTGGAAATATTAAATACAAAAAGTAAATAATGAGAAGTATACAAAAATAACGATAAACGCAGTTCATGAGAACTATACTTACCAACCATGAAGTACTCGCCGAATGGGTCTTAGGCTTACTTCGCAATATAATATATACCCAAATGCAGAAAGCTAGCTGATAATACAACTAAATATTTATTCAGTTGTAGCCATTATTTGTATTTTCCTACATCACATGATTTGAAAACATAGGTTTTGTCTTTGACAACTGCAAATAGAATCCGCAAAAGAAAGCTATTATTGTACACAGGTACCCTCAAAGATAATTATTCATGTGTATACAAGACACAACAACTTGTAGCAGATTTAACATTCAACTAGGCACATGAGATCCCGCTTTAGTGAAAACCCGAAGAAAAAATAGTCTCAAAAATATGGAGTTTAAACATACTCTTTCTACCAGTAAAAGCAAAGGATGGTGAAGTTCGCAGATAACGTTTATAGTCAAGTGGACAGGCACTTAGAGTCCTTAAAAGAAATTCAAAAATTTTGCAGGTACATCTTCATTGGAGGAGGCATCAAAAACGAGAAGAGTTGGTTGGTTATCCCCTTCCTTTGAAATTGTTAAAATAATAAGTTTTAACATACATTCTTATATAAAATTAGAAAAAAGGAGTGTAAATAAGTGAATGTAACACTTAAAAAGAACAATTTTGACATCTGGAAAATTTCAGTGGAAGCCGAGCTTATTAAAAATAAAAAATAGGAAAACATAAAAGATTATTGTCGAAGTCTGAATCTTCCGCTGAAGCTGCTACCTATAAACAGAAAGATGAAGGTTAGGCCTTATATTAAATATAAACTCAACTGAATTAAAACAAGTAAAAAACTATGAAACATCAAACAACGTTTGGAACAAATTGCATGTATTATATTAGTTACGCCCTGTTCGAAAAGCAATTAATTAAATAATATGAGACCAGAGGAAGATATGATACTATTTTTCTTTCAATTGACAGTACTTATATGCTGTTTTACAGCTTAACTTTATATCTGCAAGAGAGTTGAGGGATGAGTTGCTCTAAAAACAGAGATCAATGAAGAATATGAGGATGCAAGCAGCACCTGCATGAAAGCTGACCTTGCAGATGAGAGACGTGCGGGAAGTGATCATAGAATACAACAGCCATGTTTTGGCGAAGCCAAAAATTTTTTTTAATCTAGAGATCATAAGTGTGGCCTTGTTATTGTGAGACCTGAACTGGCCACATGTATGATCTCTAGATTTAAAAAAAAAAAAAAAAAATTTGCATTTGTGACCTCCTTAGATTTGATTTACATCAAGTTTTTTCGCGTTCAACCTTAAATGTCTCCATGAAATCGATAAGGAATCGGAAAGTTGACCATACCAATAGAAAGCCGATTAAATTTGCAAGTTTTCTGCCCCCTGGGCGGTTGATACGGTCCTTGAGCGGGAATGTAGTTGACGTGGAAGTATTACCCGAATTTTTAATTTTTTTTTAAATGTTAACATTTTAGCTCTAATTTCGGTTCCAAATTTGTGATTTTCAAAGTTAAACGTACACTAGTCTGATAGGAAATTTAACGCTGATTCCGAAAATGTGGTCAAAAGTTGAAAACATTGTTTTAAAATGGAGAAATGTGGGTTTTTATGGTACAAAACGTGTTTTTTCGAAAAAAAAAACTTAAAAAAATCATATCTCGGGAACGGGTTGAGATAGAAAAGTGCGGTTAGCGGCGTTTTGCTCCATTTTCAGTCTAGTTTCACCCAATTGGTTTAGGTCAGAAACACTCTGTATACTTTATATATAGGGATAGTTATATTTTATTCCATTACCTGATGAAGATACTTCTATTGAAAGAAGCAATAAGGTTTACTTACCTACATATACTTTATTTTCTGGCGCATTAGCCTTCAAACAGGGGTTCATTGATATTAAGGTTCTGATATCACTGTTTTTTATTTATTTTATGAGCGAAATTTTGGTAAAAGAAGTGTTCAAGGAGGGCAGGTCTTTCTTCTGAAGTCGGGGATCTGTATTTAATATTTAGAATCATATCGACAAAACAATTGATTAGAACCACTGCTTTGCTCTATTTTAAATGAAGATATATATATAGATTTTTTGTGTTGATGCTAATATAATATTAGAATTCTAATGTCAATTACAGGCTTAAGTTAGAAGAATACATACCAATGTTTCATGGCGTGAAAATTATTTTGTTATACCATTCACGATTACAAAAAAATTCTACTGAATAAATAATATCAAAATTAAGGAATGTACTACTTGGGATGAAGTCTGAGCTAACAAACTGAGCATTGTTGTTAAATTGAGGGTGGCTTGGCTATTTAAATTATTATTATTTAACAAATTATTAAAATCGTTGTTATATGTTACAATTTAAACATTACTTTAAAATATTTCCAAGGCATTCTGGCACAAATCGACCTACGTGCTTCATCTATCTAACATTCCATGTGAAATTTCATATTTTTCGGTCAATCTCACATTTTCACTGGAATTTTTAGTTGCTAGACTTTCTCTCATATCCTCGACCTACCTAATGAATTCCATGTTTTTCTGCAAATCTCACATTTTGACTGGAATTTTCCTATTTTTTCAAGTAAACCATCAACCCCTCGGCTTTTAAATTCAGGTAAACTTGTCTCAGCTAGTCCCTGATACTCGTGTGTGTCCGTTGACCTCTTTTCTAGCAAGATTCCACCTGAAGATGTCAGTTGCATCATAAAAAGTTGATTCACCAGTAGCATCATGAAAGGTTGATTCACCAGTAGCATCATAAAAGGTTGATTCACCAGTCGCATCATAAAGGTTTATTAAAACTTTAATTTATACTTGGGAAACCTACGAAGAGTTAATATTTACTTTCGGATGGGGATATACCTGGAAGAACCACACAGCAGGAAAACTGCCAATCTCCGCTGTGGAATCGACTAACAGGTCATTTTTTGCGAGTGGCTGTTAATGCGAAAATGAAATCTTACATACTACATTTCCCAGGTAGTACATTCAAACGTGCTCTTATTATAACTTGTATCCATGAAATTTGTTGGGTTTGGGTACAGGTTAATGAGAACTTAGAGTAGAGCAACAGATATATTTATTTGGTCAACACCCTTATTACAAAACCGCGTGGTAACGAACACAAAGTCAGTTGTTCAATAATAAGTCCCATACCGCGTGGGAACTACACAAGTCACTCACTTACTGTGCTTGGTAACAGACGACTCACTTTATACCCGCGTGGTAATAAACAACTCACTTCCGCATGGCAACCAACGACCCACCCTACACCCGCGCGGCAACAAGGACGAATCCATTCCGCACACCGCGCGCCGGCTCGACCCAGACTCCCAGTCCACCCCGCGTGGCGACCAACTGGTCCCTCTCGCTGTTAAGAGACGACTCACTCCACACCCGCGTGGTAACAAACGACTCACTGTATACCCGCGTGGTAACAGCCAACTCAACCAACTCAGTCCACCCCGCGTGGCGCCCAACTGCTTACTGACTCATGTAGTTCAAGAGTCCCGCCGACTCCTATCGATTGTCTCGGCGTGTTCCCGAATTCACCCACACTCAACTCGCGACTCAACAAAATTAATTATATTATTACTTTCGGGTGGGGATGTACCTGGAAGAACCACATAGCAGGAAACCCACGTAGTGCTCACATTTCAGTTCTGTACCTTCTCAAAAATCTGAATGAAGGACAAATTCATGAAAATGAACCTTTTCGAAAGGTCAAAAAACTCGGTTATACATTCGGCCTGTGACATACCGTATTTATATACTGAATGAGTGACATAAAACACAAACTACTTACTTCGAGTTTTTTTTTTAATTAGGCGATAATAGGGTTTCGTGTACGGAAAGAACACAAAAAAAAACACATAAATTTCAAGTATTTTTATTTCAAACAACATTAAACTTACGGATACTTCTCAAGATTTCTTTATTGTTTCCAGGATTTGTATGAAATGATGGAATTGAAGCAAAGGAGATTTCATTTTATGCCATAAAAATATTTATATTCTATACTTACAATACCATTCACTATGGCGTATAGTGGAAGATGAGATAATTAAAATAGAAAATGAAGAGCTCTACTGGATCTGAGAGTAGATATACGAGTACAAGAATGTTATACTCCAAACAAACAAATCGAAAACAAACTAACATATTGTTTCTATGAAATATAATCTACCTATTGTTGGAGTATTTGAACAATTTTACAGCTTACCAACCTTGGAAAAGAACAATTTAAAATGTTAAAAGATGAAAAATTAAGCATGTCATTATTAATTGACTGACAAAATAAAAAAAAAAAAAAAAAAGACCTTGTACAAAATTGTATTACCTTATGAAATATTTTTGTGTTCTTGCCTCCGGACTAAATCCTAACTTACCAGCTTTTATATTAGTTCCACGTACTTACCCTGTAACATTAGATACTCTATCCTGGTATATAATTATTAGCTAAGTATTTTGTTGACTATAAAACCTTTGGACTCACGTGTAGAACAATTTCATTATTATTTTTTTTTTTTTTGAAACATTTAATATTGACGAATGGTATTGTATGAAATTAGATTAGGAGCTGGTGAAGTAATGGTTGATATATTATGGTGTTGCTTTCTTTTTTGCTTTATCAGCGTCGCTCCAATCTCCCAATTGTAAAGTTTGACCCGTAATCATTGATGCTATATTTGACACTGTCTCTTTCATACCTTTCGGCTTCCAGAGCTTTACCTGGGCCTTCCCATCGGCAAAGCTTACTTTAATAAGGCCGGCAGTATTACTTTTTTCCAACTGGATCTTTTTGAAACCGTCGTTCATGTCAAAGTGGAAGCAGCCATAGTCGATGTTGACGACGGACATCCAGGATATCATAACACATATATTCACTTCCTTCAAAACTCTATCCCACTTAAGGAAGTATACATGGACGCAGGTCCTGGTTACAGTAAGAGGTATACCTCTACACACTTTCCCAACTGAAAAAACAATATATATGTCAGTACTAAAAGTTTAAAATATAACAATTGTTATTAATATAATAAGGCCGAGGGACTGAAGAGCCAGGGAGGGGAAGGAGGAGGTAGTCGAGGAATTAGTTGACACAAGCTGGCGGAGAGGGGGCAGGTGGGTTGGGAGGAACGCCTCAAATATTGCGGGGGACGCGTTCCTTTACCATCATCAAGTCGAGGGACTGAGGAGCCGGGGAGAGGAAGGAGGAGGTAGTCGAGGAATTAGTTTACACAAGCTGGCGGAGAGGGGGCAGGTGGGCTGGGAGGAACGCCTTAAATATTGCGGAAGACGCGTTCCTTTACCATCATCAAGTCGAGGGACTGAGGAGCCGGGTGGGGGGGGGGGGGGGGAAGGAGGAGGTAGTCGAGGAATTAGTTGACACAAGCTGGCGGAGAGGGGGCAGGTGGGTTGGGAGGAACGCCTCAAATATTACGGAGGACGCGTTCCTTTACCATCATCAGGCCGAGGGAATGAGGAGCCGGGGAGAGGAAGGAGGAGATAGTCGAGTAATTAGTTGACACAGGCTCGCGGAGAGGGGGTAGGTGGGTTGGAAGGAACGCCTTAAATATTGCGGGGGACGCGTTCCTTTACCATCATCAAGTCGAGGGACTGAGGAGCCGGGGAGAGGAAGGAGGAGGTAGTAGAGGAATTAGTTGACACAAGCTGGCGGAGAGGGGGCAGGTGGGTTGGGAGGAACGCCAAAAATATTGCGGGGGACGCGTTCCTTTACCATCATCAAGTCGAGGGACTGAGGAGCCGGGGAGAGGAAGGAGGAGGTAGTAGAGGAATTAGTTGACACAAGCTGGCGGAGAGGGGGCAGGTGGGTTGGGAGGAACGCCACAAATATTGCGGGGGACGCGTTCCTTTACCATCATCAAGTCGAGGGACTGAGGAGCCGGGGAGAGGAAGGAGGTGGTAGTCGGGGAATTAGGTTACACAAGCTGGCGGAGAGGGGGCAGGTGGGTTGTGAGAAACGCCTCACCACGCATATTTTTCGGGTTTTGGGCAACTCGGCCTGACAAAGTTAGAACTGGCCGGCAAGTCCGCGTATTGGCTGCACTTCGGACTTTGGCTCTACAATAAATATAAATGACTAGATATTTACCTTCCCATAGCCATCCTCCAAGCACCTTTCCGTCGATAATCAGATCTCCTCTCACGTTTAATCTATCTCGGTCTACCCACATTTTAAAGCATTCTGCAATTCAAAATAAAAATATAATAAAATAATATATAAATTATACACTTCAATTAGTATAAAAACAGTGAACTGTCATTCTATACTTTAAGCAGACATGAGTGCCAGGAGAACAAGATTTAAGTTGGAGCCAACAATTACTTCTACTAAATATCAGGAGAGGAGGGACGTGGAGGTGAGGGGAGGCGGCGGCAAGAATTACTGGCATTAATAAACTGAAAATTTATTTACAACAGCACCCCTACTACAACCAAAGAATAAATAAGGTTAAAATATATAAACCTTTCGAGGAATCGAAAGAAAAAAAATATTGGTACTGTGTGTGTTTTTTTATTTAGTATGCATCCAGTAACTATGGCGTACACCTCTCATCAGAAGCTTTATGCACATTTTTGAAACCTAACTCCTCCGAAACTATCTGTCGGATTTTGATGAAATTTTACATATGTATTCCAAATAGGTTCAAAAGTGCATAGGTTCAGTAGGGCGTTTTAAACTTTTCTGTAGGGAGAAGAGAAGAAAATGACAGGTAGGACTTGTTGAAAACCCCTACTCTAGGTGAATGAAAGGGTAGGCACAATTCAGGACTACCACAGTAGAGTCGGGCTCATGTTCACCATAGCAACCAAAGAGCGCTCTGGTAGTAGGCGATATGACCTCGCAGTTAAAGCCCAGGTCACAATAAATAATTACAAGTGTCACAACTTTACCACACTAAATAAATCAATGTTTCCATGGTATTAAAAAAAACTGAGTCACATTTGAAATAAATCCAGCTGTAGATAGACATTGAACTTTTCAGTCAATCTACGTTTCGCAATAATCAACTTTCGGCAATAACAACGGCTACAACACTTAGTGATTGTTTTACCGTTTATTAGACTTGAAAAGGATCCATTCAGGAAAATATCCTCAAAATAATTTTAACTTAACAAGAGTTAATACTTACTTTTGGATGGCTTTGGATCAGCAAAAGTCGCGCAGCAGGAATACGACCAATCTCCTCCTTTGGTGCACTCAGTAACAGGTAAAGTAGGTAATTTTTTGCGAACGGCTGTTATAGCTTTTTTTCCGAATTCAGGAACTACAAAAAAAACAGTTATTTTTATTTTCTTTTACCTATAGTATAATGAAGTATTGTAACCATGCGAATAGCCGAAACTTAGTTTTCAACGGATTTCACTTTTCAAGGTCACCTGGATACGTTTTGACTATTTCCGCTATGATGTCTGTTTGTGTGGAGAACTGTGAACTTGAATTTTGGAATGAACGGGTCACATGTGCGATCTGATGAGAATTTGGTCGAAATCAGCCGAAAATTGAGACCACTTTACTCCGAGCCTAAGTACATCTTACAAGATACCGCTTACGTTTATGATCTAATCGAAAATCGTTACAAGTAAAAGTTATAGGGAACAGTAAAATACATATTTTATTCAAAATACGATTTTTCGCAGGTTGACTGGTGTTTGAGATACATGCCGAGAACCGTCTTGAAATGTAATTTTGAAACACATATTTCTAGACGTTTCCTTGATTGACCGAAACAGTTAGTCCTATCGAAAAATTAATTATTACCAAAAATGGTTCTTATAAAATTTCCGATACAAAAGTAATAGCGGCCGAATAATGTAAACTAAATATCTATAAGGAATAAATCTAAGTAATGTTAAAATCGTCGCTCATAGCAGCGAACTTTAAAATATGGTTTTATTATTAAGCTTTGAAAAATTATAAAAATGAAGAAAAAAAATATAAGTGATGTGGCCATTAACGGACATTCTTATACTATCTCCCTTCCTCTTTTCAAAATTATTTCATGCCGGCATTACTGGGTAAAAGAATGTCCAATGTCAGGATATCGCTGTACAAAGGGACAAAATGAAATGATTTTGAGAAGGGTTATTTATATTCGTAAGAAAGTCCTATAATGGCCATATCTCATATTTTTTTAGACGTTTGCTCGATTTCCGCAAAAAAAGTTACCCCTATAGGAAAAGTGGTTTCTAACAAAAAGGTTTCTTATTAAACTTTCAATCGCTAATGTATTCTCGCAATTGAGTTACGATCAATACGACAAAGAATAAATCCATAAATAACTTTTTTTTATTTTCAATTTATTTAGGTATACTTTTCATTAATTTTTTTCTTTTATTCCAAGGCTTTTATTAGTTCTATTGGATGAAAAGATGTAATTGAGGTGTTGAGTGCTCAAATAAATAAATTCAGTGAAAAGTGAAATAAATAAAAACAATTGATTCATTAGTCATGGCCATAAACTGCATATTTTATTTTTCTCTCTAACTGAGTTTATATATTTAACGTCCTGATTAGATACTTTTTTTTACCGTATTGAACTAATCCATATCTTTCCAGAAAAAAACAAATAATTATTATAATATAACAACAATAAATAATAGCCAAATCGCTGGATATGCTTCAGAAAACAGTTATATCTTACCATAATCATAAAGAGATCGAGCCTGATGATTGAATGGTATATCATCAGAATGGATGAGATCTGATCCACCACCGACCAGAGTGTAAGGCAGCGGTTCACCTTTCATGTTGATCATGACGAAATCAGGCAGTTCACCGTCAGTGTCTTCCAGTTCTGACGGTTCAATCTCGTCCTTCAGTTCTGACGGTTCACTCTCCTCGTCCTTGAGCTCTGACGATTCATCCATGACTATAAATACAAATATATATTAAATAGAAGTGTGATGCTGTCTTACATAGAACTGGTCGTGAATAATGTATTAGTGTATTAATGAATATCAGTGCCCCACCAGCTCCCGAGGTGGAAACACGTACTTATTTTCGTGCTGTCTCGACTTCAAATTGTCTATGATTTTGTGAATTATTGTTTTGTTTTGTGCATCACTATCTAGACTTTTGGGATGAATAGTGAGTAACTAACAGTTTCTTTTTGTTTTTTCTATTTTTTAAATTTCGAAATGTGTAGTGAGTGACGCCGATCCTGTCAAGTCTTGTCTGCCGGGCACTCAAGTGATACTCTATATATGGTTCTGGCTCCATTTCTATCACTGTCACCGTGGAGTAGGAGCTAGACGGTGTCCCTTCTAACTGGAAGGTACCGAGTTCAAGGCTGCCTCTCGCACTTTTTTTTTTTTTTTTTTTTTTTTTTTTTTTTATTTCTAAAAATGGATGTTGTTCAAGACGACAATTCAGGATTCAATGTCGTCAGTAGTAAAGCACGGAAGCGAACCTACAAGAAAGCTCCAGATGCAAATAAAACAGGTTCACCCCAAACTAAACAAGCCAAAAACACGGAAGGAGAAACCTCAGAGGATGAAGCCAGCCTTCCCCCTCCCTCCACATCCCAGCAACCCGCCAACACCCAAGTCCCCAAGCCACCTCCTATCGTTGTGAAGAACATCTCAGACTTCAAAAAGTTCTGCTCCCAGCTAATTAGGACTGTTGGAGAGGGGACTTTCACGTGCCGCTCCCGTCTCTACGACCTAGTCGTTTACCCCCAAGACAGCGACACCTTCAGAAAGACTGTGAAGCATCTTGAAGACACCGAGGCTGACTTTCATTGTTATCAGCTTCGGGAAGATAGGTCTTACCGGGTAGTAATGAGAGGACTGCACCATTCAACGCAACCCGATGAGATTAAATCGGCGCTCTTTCAAAAGCACGGGTTCAGCGTGAAAAACGTTAATAATGTGCGTCATCCTATCTATAAGACACCTCTTCCCCTCTTCTTCGTGGACCTGGCTATAAGTGAAAAGAGCAAAGAAATATTTAAGTTACAGTATTTACTGTACACAAGAATACAGGTCGAGGAACCGCGACGCAGAAAAGATATCCCTCAATGCACAAAATGCCAGGAGTATGGCCACACACACTCTTACTGCCACCATCCCCCCAGGTGTGTGAAGTGTCCGGGCAATCATCTTTCGGCGGACTGTGCTAAGAAGGACCGTATTGAACCCGCGATCTGCGTCCTTTGCGGGGATAACCACCCAGCCAACTACAGGGGTTGCCAGGTCCACAGAGAAATACAAGATCGTATGAAGAAGAGGCAAGCGGCAGCCAAACCCCCCATGAAGACACCGACGGCTCCTTTACCAGTCCCACCGCCACCATTGAGACCAGTGCCCCAGCTCAGGTTCCAGCCAGCTGCAGCCCGTCAGCCCAGAGCCACCTCCTCACTTCCCCGGTCCTACGCCCAAGTGGCCAGCCCACCACGAACACAGCCACCTCCTACCTCTCACTACCCACCTCCTACCTCTCACTATCCACCTCCTACCTCTCACTACCCCCAACAGCCAAAAAACCTTCCTCATCCTCTCCCATCCAGCCAGCTCCCTACATCCTCAACCCCTGATGTTATCAGTCACCTCACCTCCTTTCTCAATGACTTTAAGTCGTTAATCACCCCTCTCATATCGATGTTAAGCCTCCTCGTCTCTAAACTCCTACCCGAATCCTCCCGATGATCCCTTTAAATTCCTTTCCTCTCCAGATCCTCCTTTGGAATTCGAATGGGCTGTTACCCCATAGACAAGAACTAGAACTACTACTAACTGACAGACATGTAGACATCGCTCTCATTACGGAAACCCACTTGACAACCAGCCTGTACTTCAGTATCCCAGGATACCGGAGCTACAGGTCTGACTACCCAGGAGATAGGGCCCGAGGTGGCGCACTCATCCTTATCAAACAGTCCTTATCCCATCACCTTTTCTCCTCACAGGCTACAGAATCATTCCAAATCGCTACGATCTCCTTGTCACTTTTTCCCTTCCCTGTCACTATCTCGGCAGTATATTGTACTCCCAGTAAACTCATTCCCCATCACGAGTTCCTCACCCTTTTCCGATCCCTGGGGCCTCGCTTCATCGTTGGCGGTGACTTCAATGCGAAGCACCACCAATGGGGAAGCAGAGTTCCAAATTCCCGAGGACGAATCCTAAACGATGTTATTAACACCCAACACTATGACATCTACTCCCCCGGCTCTCCCACCTATTGGCCTACTGATCCTAACCGCAACCCAGACCTCGTAGACTTCTTTGTTGGATCTGGCACAGGATCCTTATTCTCCTCTACCTATTCCTTCCCCGACTTATCCTCAGACCATAGTCCTGTTCTCCTCACCGTTGGTCTAACCCCGTTATCTGTCCCATCAAAGCCTTCCTTAACTCCCGGCCCAGTGAATTGGGACCTCTTCAGAACCTCCTTAGAAAACCAAATTGACTTAAATGTAATCCTTAAAACTCCTGAGGACTTAGATGAAGCCGTACAAAAATTCACTAAAGCCATACAGGACTGTGCTTGGAACGCTTCATCTACTCCTACTCCTCCTACAGTTTCAAACCCGAACCCTCCTCTTCCTCGCCACATCCAACTTCTCCTTTCAGAAAAACGCCGCGCTCGTGCCCTATGGCAACGAACACGGTATCCTTCCGACAAAACTGCCTTCAATAACCTTTCCCGAAACCTCAAAATTCAACTTTCACAATTCCGCTCCGAAAATTATAATGAATACCTAGCTTCCCTTTCCACCAAAGATAATTCCCTGTGGTTTGCAACCCGAAAAATTCTAAAATATAGTCCTTTATCCTATCCCACCAAGCAAAATGGCTCCTGGGTCAGATCCGACGAGGAGAAGGCTCAGCTCTTTGCCTCTCACCTCAAAAATACGTTCACACCCCATCCTGATTATAACGCCCTTCATACTTCAGAAGTTGAAGAGTTCCTTACCAGTCCTTTGCCTCTCTCTCCTCCGCCAAAGGCCTTTCATCCCTCTGATGTACAACACATTCTAAATAAAATTCCAATCCGTAAGTCTCCTGGATTTGACCTGATCACAGGGAAAATCCTACGAAACCTTCCCCGCAAAGTTGTCCTATTCCTCACCCTTATATACAACTCAGTCCTCAGAACTACTTACTTTCCTGTCCAATGGAAGTATTCCATCCTTTCTGTTATTCCCAAACCCAACAAACCTCTCTCTGATGTCTCTTCCTACCGTCCTATTAGCTTGCTCCCAATCTTCTCTAAAATCCTTGAAAAACTCTTGTTGAAACGTTTTATCCCAATCCTTGAATCTCAATCCATTTTACCTAAACACCAGTTTGGATTTCGTCCTGAACATTCCACTACCCAACAGTGTTTTCGGGTTGTCGATTGCATATCTAATGCATTAGAATGCAAGGAGTATTGCACGGGCGCCTTTCTCGACGTGGCGCAAGCCTTTGATCGAGTCTGGCACCCGGGGCTGCTCTTCAAACTGAAACACTTCCTTCCCAGTACCTACTACCTCATCCTGAAATCTTACCTTAGTGATCGCCATTTCAAGGTCCGAGTAGGCTCTGAGTACTCAGAACTCATACCTATTCGGGCCGGTGTCCCACAGGGTAGCATCCTAGGTCCCATCCTTTACAATACATATACTGCCGATATTCCTATCCATCCTCAGACATTACTGACGACTTACGCTGACGACACAGCAATCCTTTCCACCAATCCTGATCCTGCTGTAGCCTCACTCATCCTCCAGGAGCACCTCACTGAAATAGAGAGGTGGTGCAACCTCTGGAGAATTAAATTAAATGAGCAGAAATGTGTTCAAGTCACATTTACCCTACGCCGTCAATCCTGTCCTCCCGTCATCATTAACAACATCCTGATTCCCTCTTCAAACCAAGTCCGCTATCTCGGGTTTTACCTAGACAGTAGACTTACGTGGAACCCACATACACGACTTAAACGACAAGAACTGAATCGAAGATACGGACTGTTACGTCGACTACTTGGACCAAAATCGAAACTGACGACTAACAACAAACTTACGATTTACAAGACCATTATACGTCCAATTTGGATTTACGGACTCGAACTTTGGGGTACAGCTAAACAATCCAACATCAATCGTATCCAAGCATTCCAGTCCAAACTCCTCCGACGAATTGTCAATGCTCCTTTCTATGTCACCAATAAAGTCCTACACAGAGATCTCAGTATTCCCACTGTAAATGAATTAATCAAATCCCGATTCCAATCATTCCACCGAAACCTTTCTTCCCATTCAAATCCTCTCGCACAAGACCTTTCCTCTCATTCCCATCCTGACAATCCTCCCCGCCGCTTGAACAGGAGGTGGCCTCGCGATCTTCTCTCGGAGGATAGTGAATAATGACAATTAACTTTCGAGGGAGTGTCAGCGCTGGCTGGCTTCTCCCATCAAGTGACGTTATATTTTTCTTTTACCACATATTTGCTTATTATGTATATATTGTATATAGATTGCAAATAGAATAAAATAAAAAAAATAAAAAAAAAAAAATAAAAAAAAAAAATTAATGAATATATAAGTAGTTCTATAATATATAACCTGGCTATCCCACTATCCTGACATTTCGATGATTCCTGGGTTCTAAAAATGTTATTCATGACATAAATATTCACCGGACTATAAAAACACAGACAGAAAAAGAAGAAGCACCAGCTGAAAAATGTTAAACGTTTTCCTTTTAGATGCTTGCTAAAAAGCCTTAGGGACTTCGGATAATATTACACATTATTAAAAAAAAATGTTTCTATAAACCATGGTTCGATTCTCAACCGTTAAAAAATCTAACTTAAGATTTATTCATATTTTTTGTCAAGAAATCACAACAATCTGATGATCCTTCCATAAAGAATGAGAATTTCTTATTAAAATATATCCATTTTAATTTCCTGCTTTTTTCATTGTGTCAAATTAAATGAGCAGCCATATTAAAAATCAATGTAACATTACATATAGAAAAAGAATATACATATATAAATGTTGAAAATAATCGATCTATAGATTCTTTTTAATACCAACTGTTAGAACTTATCAAATTCCAGAAAAATCTCACAAACCTCAACTACAAAACGGTATTGCACACATCTGCATTTGTCAGATTGCTCGAGTCCTATGAATATATGCACTTGGAATTCCGATTTCAAATGCGTAAAATATATTAATGTTCGAAAAAGACACTCAAATATGTATATAATTCTATTGGCACGATTTCTGAATTATTCACTCAAAAATAAAATCAACTATCAAATTAAGCATAAAAAATATGCAAGATTATATATATATTGTTATTATCTTGCATATATATAAATATGCAAGATTATATATATATATATTATTTATTTATAAATAAACTACACACATACAAATAATTTGAAAATAAAAAATCTTATACCAAAGACGACCTCTTGGTCAGATGACCGTCAGAGTGTAGTCGTCATAATTTGCAAATAAAGAAGAAATTATGTGAATAAATGAAATTATGAAATTAAGTACAACTATCAATATATATATATATATATATATATATATATATATATATATATATATATATATATATATATATATATATATATATATATATATATATATATATATATATATATATATATTGTGATATATCGCAAATCACAGACCAATTGATAATTATAGTTATGAGAGCGACCACGAGAAGCGCACTAGTGGAAGATACATAAAGTGGAGGGGATGGAAATTCAAGGGTTCCTCGCTGAAGTGAGGTATGAGTAGTCGTAGTTGAAGTGTCAGAGGAGGTGGACATTGCTCGTTGAGCTGTGGAGGTAGTCGGTCCTCGTTCAGCTACGAGAAAGGAGTCCTAGTTGAGCTACTAGAGGAGGTAGTCATTCCGAGTTCAGCTGTTGAGCTGAACAGTTATTCAGAGTTGAGCTATTGAGGGAGAAGACATTCCTGGCTGAGCTGTGGGAAGAAGGAGACTCCTGTTTGACCGGACGTAGGAGACCGAAGACTCACATTTTGCTGCTAGAGGGAAATCATCCCTGCTGCCTACTTCGAAGGGACTGGAAGTTCCTCAATCTTCGTGAATCCTGGAGGAGAGACCACAGGCTTAAGTGTGGTTAGAAAAAGAAGACTTACAAGGTAACGGAATCATTTATTTTACATTTTTCTCCGACATCGAGACGAATGGCTGGCTGATCATCAATAGACACCTTCATGTTGCGGGAGTTAGCAGAACATTTAAGTCTATATAATTTATTTCATATTTTATAGATATTTTATTCCAGATGTGCGATTATGGAGGGACGCCTCACTAATATATGTCAATAATTGTGTTAATAAATGTATGTTGTCTTATAAATTGTTCTCTAAATTCTCTACAGCCTAGTTCACCTTCTGAGTACGCATCTTAACCCCAAAAAGTAAAATCATTTTCATAGTAATCAATAAAAGTTTAAAGCCCCAAGCAGAGATCAACACAATTTATGGTGTAGGATGCCGGGTAAAGCTTCAATCTATTATATGAGGCAAAGATCAACACAATTTATGGTGGAGTTGCGCCGGGTATAGCTTCGATCTATTATATGAGGCAGAGATCAACACAATTTATAACCCACATGACAAGACCATTTACAACAGACTAACAAGAATACTGAGGGCGAACTACGACAACTGACCATAGACAGACACCAAGCATATATTTCTAACCTATCGACTCAAGACAACTCTTTATGGACTGCCACAAAACGACTTCTTTCCCGAAAATTTGTTTCCCCACCACTCCGCAAACCCGACGGCACTTGGACAAAAACAGATAATGAAAAAGCAGATCTTCTTGCAGCACATCTGAGTAACGTCTTTCTTCCTCACAATGACATCCTTAACGACGAACACATGACCCACGTAGAGACGACACTGGACCGCCCATTGCCACTTTCACTGCCACCCAAGCCATTCCACCCGACTGAAGTACGAACCACCATATTTAAGCTACCACTACGAAAATCACCAGGACGCGACTTGATTACCGCCGAACTTCTCCGACAACTACCTGACAAAGGAGTAATATATCTGACCAACATATACAACGCCATACTTAGACTGACCTATTTCCCTCTCCTCTGGAAGGTTTCCACAGTTAAATTGATCCTCAAACCTGGCAAACCTGCACATGAGCCCTCCTCTTACCGCCCCATTAGCCTCCTTTCTGTCCTTTCAAAACCTTTCGAAAAATTATTTCTAAAAAGATTATTAACATTAGTAAATTCTCAAAATTTAATCCCCAATCATCAATTTGGCTTTCGGGAATCACATTCTACCATCCACCAGTGTCACCGCGTGGTAGATCGGATTGCCACCAGTTTAGAAAAAAAGGAATATTGCACTGGAGTTTTTCTCGACATCGAACAAGCGTTCGATCGAGTCTGGCACTCAGGCTTGCTCTATAAACTCCGCACACAACTCCCATTCACATACTACCTCATATTAAAATCGTTTTTACATGATAGATTCTCGCAAGTTTCCCAGATGAACGCCCTATCTTTTTTCATCCCGGTGAAAGCTGGCGTGCCACAGGGCAGTGCACTGAGTCCGCTTCTTTACTCCCTCTATACATCCGACGTCCCTCAACATCCAGAAACTCTCTTAGCCACATACGCAGACGACACCGCCATTCTCACATCACACATTGACTCAAATCAAGCCTCAAGTAATCTTCAAAATCACTTAGATTTACTTTCGACCTGGGCCCAACGTTGGCGGATCAAATTCAACTACCACAAATCAGTACATGCTACATTCACACTCCGCCGCAATAACTGCCCCTCAGTTCACATAGGTAATCACATTCTCCCAACCTCAGAGACTGTCCGCTACCTTGGGCTGCACTTAGACAGACGACTAACGTGGAAAGATCACATCAGACTAAAACGAACAGAAATAAAAAGACGTTTCGGACTACTCAAATCATTAATTGGACGACGATCATCACTCTCATTGACTAACAAACTCACCATTTACAATTCCCTTCTCAAGCCGATATGGACATATGGCTTGGAACTCTGGGGGTCTGCGGCGAAGTCCAATTTGAACCGGATTCAAGCCATGCAGTCCATCATCTTACGGCACATCACTAACGCACCCTTCTACGTCACTAACAACACCCTTCATAACGACTTACAAGTGTCATTCGTTTCCACAGTTAACTGAGAGATACACAAACTTCCATGCCAAACTCGCCAGTCACGTCAACCCTCTCATTCAAACACTATCTTCAAATACCCTGCCCACAAACCCACCTCGCCGACTCAAACGAACATGACAGCGTGACTTGCTCGGGATGTAACCTGGCTGCGCTTCTAAACGCCACGCACCTCTGCAGTGCAGTCATCTCACCATCAAAAATCATTAATGGTAGTACTAATTTTGCCGTCATGATGCTTATGTAACATTCACTATGTAAATAAATAAAATAAATAAATATATATATATATTATATATATATATATATCATTATATATATATATAATTGACCTTTAAAATTTAAATCCAAATAATCATTATCTTCTGGTTCGGTATACTAATATTAATTTCAGATATGAATTGTGAATAATAAAATTTGAATCTAGTTATAATATATGTCATAAAATGATAATAAAAATTAATACGACTTAAAAAAAAAAAAAATAAATAATAAGTAATAATATGATTAAACAGTAATAAGTAATATGTGTAAACTATATAACGACACATAAGGGACTGTGCATTTTATGGCGTTATTGAGAGTTGTCGTTAAATGAAGAGAAGAAAAATCAATACATATTACATTACATTTAATAGTATTTTACTATTATAATATGTATTTACTAATAAAGTATACAATTTACAAACAACAAACATTAATATTGATACAAATAACAACGCTTATTGCGTATAGTCTGTTATCTTTGTCTGACGTTTTTCGCTGCTCCAGTATTTTAATTGTATTTTCTTATGTATTTTATTCCTATCTTGGGATACCGTGGCATCAACTTGGCTACAAAAAGTCTAGCAGCCGATGTAAACACGTGCAAGGTAATCACAACAAACAAAAGAACGAATACCTTAGAATCTTCGGCTGTATGATGCCGACAGTCGAGGTAAATACGTGCTAGACAATAAAGCAACAAAAGAACGTAAACAGCTGCTGTTCTTATTAATTTCGGCAACTTGAAAGTACTGTTTATTGCTTAGTAATGACGTATTGCTGTCGTTATTTAGAGTGGGTGTGATGCTACATAGAGTGTACCATTGTATGGACAACAACGTAAACCAACCAGATTCAAGAGTTTGTCGTTAAATCGAGTGACGTTAAATGGAGTTTACACTGTATATATAAAATGGGAGAGCATTAAATCACAATAATTATTTAAATTGTATTTATTGTTGTTAATGTATGATATTTTTGGCTCGTCTACAATAGTTAGCAAGAGAGGTCCAACATTTTCCATTCAAGTACCTATACATTAATCAATGCATTCAGTAAATAAAACAAACTTCTTTTCGAAGTATTGCTTTTTCCATAAAAATTTAATACACACACTACCAGTTACGGCATTACACCATCCCCAAGTTTAGCTATAAACTATAGCTTATAACTAATGTCGGGGAAGGTGCAATACCCAAACCATTATATGTAACCTCTATAACAATTTTGTAAATAGACAATATTTCAAAAATAAGTTAGTTTAAATTTATTTATTACAAGTTTCCTCAATACGTCCGCATTTCTCAACTTAAACGTTGTCAATATTATTCACCTTGGCTAGCCTCTCACTACCATATGTCGGTATCAATGTGCGTACTCTGGCCCCCCACCTCATGACAGGCCTAACTTAATTATTTATATTGGTATTTTGTATGTCAATAAACTAAACGAGATGGGTCATATACCTCCACCCTACCTTCAACATTAACAAAACTATCGATTGCCTCCCGGTTTACCAATTATAGATAATTCTATGAAGATATTTTGTATAATTCAGTGGCCTCTGAGGCGTGATATATTCTGTTCAGTCGCCACCAGTTCTATGTTTAAGTATGATTCTAAAGGCTTGCAGACAATATTTATAATTTCGTGATTCTTGAAATACGTTGAAATATTTAATACTTTTGAGGCGATAGAAGTAGTGTTACTTGCCCAGCCTACGACATAGTTGTAAATTGTCCTAATACGAATAAGTATGTCATACATTTGAATAACGTAGAGGACTTGAAAAATGCCTGAAACTTCATGATCTACGTTAGAAACTTAAAACCATACTATAAAATACCTTGGGGGTTGCCTCTGACACCAACCGTAAGAGCAAGGAGCAAAGCAAATATCCAACATAACTTCATGGTGGCTATCTGATTCTGGAAATATTAAATAAAAAAAGTAAATAATAAGAAGTACACAAAAATAAAAAAGATAAACGCAGTTCATGAGAACTATACTTACCAACCATGAAGTACTCGCCGAATGGGTCTTAGGCTTACTTTGCAATATAATATATACCCAAATGCAGAAAGGTGGCCGATAATACAACTAAATATTTATTCAGTTGCAGCCATTATTTGTATTTTCCTACATCACATGATTTGAAAACATAGGTTTTGTCTTCGACAACTGCAAATAGAATCCGCAAAAGAAAGCTATTATTGTACACAGGTACCCACAAAGATAATTATTCATGTGTATACAAGACACAACAACTTGTAGCAGATTTAACCTTCAACTGGGCACCTGAGGTCCGTTTTAGTTCTTCATGTGTATTTTTAATGGAAACCCGATGAAAAAATATTCTTAAAAATGTGGAGTTCAAAACATACTCTTTCTACTAGTGGGAGCAAAGGACGATGGAGTTCGCAGATAACGTTTATAGTCACCTGGACAGGCACTTAGAGTCCTTAAAAGAAATTCAACAAATTTGCAGGTACATCTTCATTGGAGGAGGCATCAAAAACGAGAAGAGTTGGTTGGTTATCCCCTTCCTTTAAAATTGTTAAAATAATAAGTTTTAACATACATTCTTATATAAAATTAGAAAAAAGGAATGTAAATAAGTGAATGTAACACTTAAAAAGAACAATTTTGACAACTGGAAAATTTCAGTGGAAGCCGAGCTTATTAAAAACAAAAAATGGGAAAACATAAAAGATTATTGTCGAAGTCTGAATCTTCCGTTGAAGCTGCTATCTATAAACAGAAAGATGAAGGTTAGGCCTTATATTAAATATAAACTCAACTGAATTAAAACAAGTAAAAAACTATGAAACAACAAACAACGTTTGGAACAAATTGCATGTATTATATTAGTTACGCCCTGTTCGAAAAGCAATTAATTAAATAATATGAGACCAGAGGAAGATATGATATTATTTTTCTTTCAATTGACAGTACTTATATGCTGTTTTACAGATTAACTATATATCCGCAAGAGAGTCGAGGGATGAGTTGCTCTAAAAACAAAGATCATTGAAGAATATGAGGATGCAAGCGGCACCTGCATGAAAGCTGACCTTACAGGTGAGAGACGTGCGGGAAGTGATCATACAATACGACAGCCCTGTTTTGACGAAGCCAGTGAGGAGCTATTTCCTCACGAGGAAGGAGTTGTTGGACATCGACAAGGCTATTGTTATTTATAATAATCTATTTATTTAATGACTTTTGATGAATATATAAATATATTGTGATATATCGCAAATCACAGACCGATTGATAATTATAGTTATGAGAGCGACCACGAGAAGCGCACTAGTGGAGAATACATAAAGTGGAGGGGATGGAAATTCAAGGGTTCCTCGCTGAAGTGCGGTATGAGGGAGTAGTCGTAGTTGAAGTGTCAGAGGAGGTAGTCGGTCCTAGTTGAGCTGTCGGGGCAGACAGACAGTAGAGTCCTAGTTGAGCTATCAGAGGAGGTAGTCGGTCTTCAGTTACAGAGGAGGTAGTCGGTCCTCGTTCAGCTACGAGAAAGGAGTCCTAGTTGAGCTACTAGAGGAGGTAGTCATTCCGAGTTCAGCTGTTGAGCTGAACAGTTATTCAGAGTTGAGCTATTGAGGGAGAAGACATTCCTGGCTGAGCTGTGGGAAGAAGGAGACTCCTGTTTGACCGGACGTAGGAGACCGAAGACTCTCATTTTTGCTGCTAGAGGGAGATCATCCCTGCTGCCTACTTCGAAGGGACTGGAAGTTCCTCAATCTTCGTGAATCCTGGAGGAGAGACCACAGGCTTAAGTGTGGTTAGAAAAAGAAGACTTACAAGGTAACGGAATCATTTATTTTACATTTTTCTCCGACATCGAGACGAATGGCTGGCTGATCATCAATAGACACCTTCATGTTGCGGGAGTTACCAGAACATTTAAGTCTATATAATTTATTTCATGTTTTATAGATATTTTATTCCAGATGTGCGATTATGGAGGGACGCCTCACTAATATATGTCAATAATTTTGTTAATAAATGTATGTTGTCTTATAAATTGTTCTCTAAATTCTCTACAGCCTAGTTCACCTTCTGAGTACGCATGTTAACCCCAAAAGTAAAATCATTTTCATAGTAATTAATAAAAGTTTCAAAGCCCCAAGCAGAGATCAACACAATTTATGGTGGAGGCTGCCGGGTATAACACAATTTATGGTGTAGGATGCCGGGTATAGCTTCAATCTATTATATGAGGCAAAGATCAACACAATTTATGGTGGATTGTGCCGGGTACGAAAGAAATCCGGTGAGATAAGAGAACAATTTATAATTTATATTGATTTATATCTATTATATTATTTTGTATTTTAAAAATGGCTGAAGGGACAAGGTCAAAAATACGTGAGTCAATGACAGAGGGTGACCAAAGGGATGACGAAGAGACGAATGGGGAATTAGTATTAGAGACAGACAAAAACAGTAGCGTAGACATAGAAACATTAATGAAAATTATAACAGAGAATAATAAACGGTTTATGACAGAGATGAAAGAAAATAATAAATTGTTAATGACAAAGATGACAGAAAATAATGAAAGAATAGAAAGAATGGAATCAAATATGACATCAATTAGGACGGATAATAAAACGATGAAAGAAAATAATAAATTGTTAATGACAAAGATGACAGAAAGTAATGAAAGAATGGACTCAAATATGACATCAATTAGGACAGAGATGACAGAGAACTTACAATCAATAAGGACAGATATACGAAATGGTTTCCGAGAATTGAGCATAAAAATTGAGGACGTGACCGGTCATAATAAACAATTACAGACTGACATGGACATTCAGGGACAGGAATTAACTACGGAAACTGTACAACAAGGGGACATAATAGAAAAAGAAATAGTAGATACGAAAACAGAACTGACAGACGAGTGCGTACAAATGAATGAGGATACAGAAAGCCAATACATGTCTCCACTGGTATGCATACATAAGACAGACGATACTATCCGTATAGGTACAGACGATAGACAACATAGAACTCAGAAATTAATCATGGGGGGATTAGTATTAGTTGAACCATTAAGGATACCGAAAAATAACGAAGAAGTTTATAAACCATTGATATACTGGGAAGGACCTTATTTAGTAACAATTAAACATAACTCAGATACAGGACAAAAAAGGGGACGTTTTCATATTTCTCTTTTGAAAAGATATAAGAGGGAAGGGCCGAAATTGACGCGGGAAATTGACAGGGGGAGAGCCCGGGACTAAATCAACGCCGCAGACGGAATTGACCAGGATTCTTGGGGTCCCACGAACCCCCGGCTAGTTGAGTGCAATTGGGTATTTTTCGGAATTCAGGAAAATATCCATACTGGGCATGTTTGTAAATAAAAATTGTAAATAAGTATTATATAGTTTTGCGTTTATATATTTTTCGTTTCGTTTTGTGTTAATATTTTTGTTAGTTATTCATTTTGGCGGGCTTCAGGTCTAAACCTGACAGGACAGGATTGTTCAACATTTGTAGATAAGTAAGAATTAAATTAACTTCGACGCATTGTTATAACGGCGGGCTTCAGATCTAAACACAACAATACTAGACAGGACAGAACATTTGGAGGTATTAAGATAGCGGCTTGCAGGTTTCAACATGACGATACAGGACAGGACATTTCGAGATAGTATAGAAACCAAATTAAGTTAGGGACATTGTTAGGATGGCGGGTTTTCACCTTGGAAGATATCTCAACAGAGTATTTTGATTCTTTTGACTGTCGGCTGATTAAATTTTGATAGATAAATAAGGAAAACTTTATTAACATTGTTATTTTTGGATGCCTTGATGATTAAATATGGTGCGAAGTAAAGAAAGAATGGAATTGGTAATTATTATACAGAGAAGGATATTTGACGATAGATAATGATATGAAAATTTATGGAGAATTTTGTGAGCCGAAATAGGGCCAATCTACGATGTCAGGAAAGACATTCTTCGTCGATAATTGTGGTAGTAATTGTGGATATAGATGCGTTGAGAGCATATTTCGTCGTTATTAGTATTTTAATGCTGTGAAAGCATTCTTCGTCGGTCGTCGTTAATAATTGATACCTAAGTGGGGTATTTGGAATGAGATATGATAGCAGGAAAATGAAGGTTGATAGTTATAAAAAAAAAAAAAGGAATTTTATTACCAAGGCACATGTTTCGATGAATAATAAAGAATTTGAAGAATAAATAATAAAGAATTTAAGGAGAGTAAAAAGAATAAATAATTTAAAGTAATAATTAATTAAAGAAGCCGACAGTACAAAGCTGATAAAATATGAGACAGACAGACAGAACGAAGTTGATAAAGTACGAAACAGACTAACATATACAAGCCATTTTTAAAGCCATCGTTATATATTGTAAAAAAAAAATTGTAATATAGTATAAAATTGTACAGTGTAGTATAAGAAGTGTTCAGAAGTGAGTGAAATAAGAGCCAAGTGAAGAGAAAAAAAATTACGTCGCTACCTTAACTAATGTATCTCCGCAATTTTTTTAATCAAAGGGAGGCAATTGTGATATATCGCAAATCACAGACCGATTGATAATTATAGTTATGAGAGCGACCACGAGAAGCGCACTAGTGGAGAATACATAAAGTGGAGGGGATGGAAATTCAAGGGTTCCTCGCTGAAGTGCGGTATGAGGGAGTAGTCGTAGTTGAAGTGTCAGAGGAGGTAGTCGGTCCTAGTTGAGCTGTCGGGGCAGACAGACAGTAGAGTCCTAGTTGAGCTATCAGAGGAGGTAGTCGGTCTTCAGTTACAGAGGAGGTAGTCGGTCCTCGTTCAGCTACGAGAAAGGAGTCCTAGTTGAGCTACTAGAGGAGGTAGTCATTCCGAGTTCAGCTGTTGAGCTGAACAGTTATTCAGAGTTGAGCTATTGAGGGAGAAGACATTCCTGGCTGAGCTGTGGGAAGAAGGAGACTCCTGTTTGACCGGACGTAGGAGACCGAAGACTCTCATTTTTGCTGCTAGAGGGAGATCATCCCTGCTGCCTACTTCGAAGGGACTGGAAGTTCCTCAATCTTCGTGAATCCTGGAGGAGAGACCACAGGCTTAAGTGTGGTTAGAAAAAGAAGACTTACAAGGTAACGGAATCATTTATTTTACATTTTTCTCCGACATCGAGACGAAAGGCTGGCTGATCATCAATAGACACCTTCATGTTGCGGGAGTTACCAGAACATTTAAGTCTATATAATTTATTTCATGTTTTATAGATATTTTATTCCAGATGTGCGATTATGGAGGGACGCCTCACTAATATATGTCAATAATTTTGTTAATAAATGTATGTTGTCTTATAAATTGTTCTCTAAATTCTCTACAGCCTAGTTCACCTTCTGAGTACGCATGTTAACCCCAAAAGTAAAATCATTTTCATAGTAATTAATAAAAGTTTCAAAGCCCCAAGCAGAGATCAACACAATTTATGGTGGAGGCTGCCGGGTATAACACAATTTATGGTGTAGGATGCCGGGTATAGCTTCAATCTATTATATGAGGCAAAGATCATCACAATATACAGAAAGATTTTAAACATTTATATATGTATATATATTACATTATATATTATTCAAACAGGGGTTCATTCAATTTTCTTTTAACTTGATTTCATTCATCAAATTTACTGGTTATATTTTAACTGATTGTAAATGGACCAAATAAACAAATAAAAAAATACATATAAAATTTTTATTTAATTGAATTAACTTGATTTTTATTAAGTTTCTGATATGACTGGTTTTTTTTAATTTTATGAGCGAAATTCTGGTTAAAGCAGTGTTAAAGGAGGGCTGGTTTTTCTTCTGAGGGGGATCTGTATCTAAAGGTACCCATACACGAAGCAATTGATCGTCAGATGAATCAATCGTTCGAAGAATCGTTTAATGTATGCCGTCATCGGCTTCGATTGGTTGGTCTTCAGATCTATTTTTGATCTGAAGAAATTTTCATTCAATCATCGCACAGATTAATTGCTTGTACAATTGATTGTATGGTGTATGTGGTTATCGTGGCGATAATCAAGGAGGTTATAATAAGTTAATCTATAATAATAACATTTTAAACACAAAACTGAAGTGGAAGAGATTAGGTATTTTAACTTTCCTGTTTTTATAATTTTCCTTTATCAAATTGTGATATGTGTACCTGGTCTAGAGATAATTTAGAACATTTTATAAATCTGATGTGCGAAAATTGTTTACTTACCTACCCTATTGTCCAAACTACTTTTTTTTTTTTTTTTTTTTGCGTTTAATTTTATTACATAACAAAACAGCCGCAGATAACAATAAAAGATCGTCCTGCTCCATTGCGTCGACTGAGATATATCGAACTGTGTGTGTGCTCCTAATATCGTCAGATTTATCGTCAAATCAATCTGAAGATAAATCTGACGATAGATTTGCTTCGTGTATGGGTACCTTAATGTTTAGAATCATATCGACAAAACAATTGATAGAACCACTCCTTCATCAAGAAATATATAGATTTTTTTTGTTGATTCTAGTATCATATTAGAATTATAATAACAAATATTACAGGCTTAAGTTAGAAGAATACAAACCAATTTTTCATGTCGTGAAAATTATTTTGTTTTAAAAATATCTGGTGTTCGCCAAGCTTCAGCTACAATCGAATTCTTCTCACCTTCTTGAATCGATCCACTTGCATGAGACTATTTTTTTGTGGTTAATCTTGAGTGGCTAATCGAAGGAATTTATAGTTAGTTTTTATAGTTAAACCGGGAGTTTCATGTGGTTTATTGGTGGTGACATTTTTCGTTGAACTATTGCTGTTTTTTTTTTAGATCCAGTACTGCTTCACTAAAAGCGAAGGCAGCCCATACCCTAGAATATCCTAGATCAACATTTTATATATTTTCCTTGTCCGGGAAAAATAAGTTTTTCGTTCTCAAGAAAAAAATAAATAAATAAAGTCCTCTCCAAAGCCATCGAAAATTTCCACCTAAATTGGTAAACTCTTTCTCTCGAGACTTAGTTTCATCAAATTATTTTAACTATATTTGATTGATGCATTCATTACACTTCTTGTTATCTTCATTTAGGCATAAAATTAATAATGATTAAAGGGGGGGGAGCAGTAATCTGCAGACTACAGATTGGTATAAGAAAGTCCTGCAATGGGCACATATAAGACATTTCCTTTTCTATTCCTTACCAAATGAGAGTTTAATATAATCAAACAACTTAATTTCTCATAATTGTTAAACAGCCTTGTTCCCTGTCTTCGTTCTTTTTTTCTATAAAACCCGTCAGCACCTCTGGATCCTTTTCTATTATAGACAATGGTTTCAATTTCATAACTTAAATTTTTGTAAATTAATTTGGCGCTCGGTTCCCTTCAGGTATCTCATCTATTAACCATTACGAGGGTTAAATCCCACAGGACTTTAAACGCTGGATTAATTATAATATTTTTGGCTTACTAAATGGTAGTATTTCTCTTTCTCATTTTATTTTATTTATTATATTTTTGGCTATCCCATTGTGGGAAAATGTAATTTGTTAATCATTGATTATGAAAATATCGTAAAATACAGTACCTATGCATTACATATAACGCATAGGTATTCTGCCAAAACAATTAGTATCTTCTGTAGCCGCCTGGATTTTTTTTGGCACTATCGCTAAATAGGCAGGTTCCAGTTTGGGCCACTGGATGAATTGCTTGAAAAGGTTTCAAATGTTCATTAGGGGATTTGAGACGTCGGAAATTTATAAGATTTCCCATTAAAAAAAAAAAAAAATATATATATATATATATATTTCAAGTGTTTTTATTTCAAACAACAACATTTAACTTGGGATACTTCTGAAGACTTCATTCTGTTTTTTATGGTTTACATGAAATGATGGAACTGAAGCAGACGAGATTTCATTTTATACTACAAAAAGATCTCTCTTCTAAACTTACAATACCATTCACTATTGCATATCGTGGGACAGGTAGATAATGCCGTCTTCCTTCCCCAGGCATACCGTTGTGTAAGTTGTATGTTGAATTTTACTTCTTTGGACGACTAAGGACCATCTGATTGTAAGCAAATAGCTCAGTTCTCTAAGGAGCGTAATACAAACTACTGTAGGGTTCCCTGACATAGCATGTCTTCAGCAATTGTATGTATGTATTATTTTTTTTATATTTTAAATACTGAATAATCAAAAAGGATTCGGAAGTAAAGGAAAGTTTTGAAATAGAATGTTTTAGAAGAAAAAAATATATATATATTTACGTATAAAAATAAATAAATATAGCCGTTTTATACTGAAAAGAGAGCATACATGTAGCTATACATGGACTAGATGAGTTACGGATGTTGATGAACGGTATTATATACTAGTGGAGCGTGGAAAACGTTTTGAACGTTTTTTTTTTTTTTTGTTGATATATCCGAACTATAAAAACTAGCAATAACGGATGGTATTGTATTATATCAGATTGGGAGAAGAGCAGTAATGTAGGATACAATGTAGCAGCGCCATTAAGATTTATTTATTACACTTGTTCCGATATCACAGTTCAAATATAGAACCGGGTTTCCCAGAATTTTTCTTGTTTTTTTTTTCAAATTTAGTATTTAAGAAAATTTGACAGTAAGGGAATGATATACGTTAAATTGGGAACAAGTGCTGCAGTGTATGAATGTTATTTTGAGAAATACGGTTTTTTCCAATCTCCAAGTTTTACCGAATAACCGGTTGACATTGCAGTCAATCCTGAGATTGCGTCTTTAATGTCGTTCGGCTTCCAGAAGTCCATATGTGGTTTCCCATCCACCCAGCTAATTTTAACAAGGCCAGAAGCGTCACCTTTTCTCAACTTGATCAAACTGATGCCGCTCTTTCTGTCAAAGTGGAAGCAGCCATAGTCTATATGAATGAGGGTCATCCAGGATATCATAAAACATGTAGTCACTTCCTTCTTAATGCTGTCCCATTTCAGATAATATACGTAGACGCAGCCTTTGAACACAGTAAGAGGAATACCTACACACATTTTCCCAACTGAAAAAAAAAATATATATATACTTAATATATGTGTTACAGTGAAAAGGCTATTTCCGTTAAAGCCCGATCTAACAAATAACTTTTGCCAATAATTCTAGTTTCCGCTATTTAATTCTAGAATTAACTGAGTGCCTTTAGTTGAAACTAGTTATTATTGAAGAAAAATATATTATATCTATATTAGTATTGATATGATATCTATCACTTAAAAATGTTTCTAGAATGTCAGGTATGTTTTTGGTTTTTTTAGCATATATGTTTGTATGATGTATCCAAAAATATATAATTTTGACATTCGCTTTTCCCTAGTCTCATAGCTAATTTCCTAAATTCGTCTTTTTACAACAGGGACTGGACAAGGATTCGCCTGCTGTTTGTGCAAAAAAAAAAGTGATATTGACACAATAGTTATATACGTTCTTGAGGGCGCCGGTAGCTCAGTGGTATGCGTGCTTGACTTCTGAGCTCAAGGTCGTGGGTTCGTAGCCCGACCGAGGCCCTTAGTTTATTTTATCTGGGAGGTAAAATAAACTTAAGCACGCCGTCCTTCGGATGGGACGTTAAGCGATGGTCCCGAGCCTGTACGATGTCAGGTACTCGTTAAAGACCCCTACCCTAGATGAATAAAAAATTTAGGGTAGGCAAAATTTAGGACTCCCACAGTAGAGTCGGGCTCATGTCCACCAGAGTGACGAAAGAGCGCTCTGGTAGTAGGCGATATGACCTCGTAGTTAAAGCCCGGGCATGAGTCATAAAACCTAACCTAACCTATATACGTTCTTTTGGCCTATAACTAATTATATTCATTAACGAAATTAAAACATTAAACCATAATTTTCAGACACATTAAAAACTACTCTCCATTTGCAATAGACTGTGATGTATAAAAAATACACACATTTAAATTATTAATATTAAAACATTAATTATATTTATTTTTCTATAAAATCCAAGAAGCAACTGAATTAGTAAATAAATAATATGAATGCATTTTCCTTTAAAACAAATGAGTAGAAAACAAAACATGGCCATCAGCTGTTTTTGAATTAGTGTAGAGGAGTCAATAGTGTGTGGTCTGGGTTGAGATGTGAAGGTGGACAGAGAGTTGTTGTTTAGCTTAAGATGTGATGAACTAAGTAAGTAGGTGGGAATTAACAGTAAAATTTATGCGCAAAGAAGGTACTGTTATTTATTTATAATTACAAAATATATATGCCCAAAAATATATAACTTAAATTTGAAGAATGGCCAAAATATAAAATGAAAAAAAAAAAGGATTGAAATAGTTTTAAGAATTTAGTTTTTACGATTATTCTTTTGATTTTTGTTTCAATGTTTAGTTTTTAATTTTATAATGTAGATGTAAGAAAATATAAACCCAATTATTTGTTCTCGTAAATTCTGTGCTTATCATTTTTTTTTTTTTTAATATACGTGGACTTTTTTAAAAATTGCACGTCTTGAACTTTTGATATTTTTTTAGGGCCCTTTTCGAAAATTACTGTAGAAATCAAAACTAAATAGATCAGTTATACAATTTCTACACGAAATGTGGTCATGTTATTTAATTATTTATTTGTTTATTTAATTATTATTAATTTAACTTATATTTGTTTATTTATTTTAATTTTACATAATTTTCATTATCACAATACATTGAAAAAATAATTACATAAGAAGTCGAAAAGAAACATTAAAACTTGCATGCATGAAAAACACAAACAAAAGAAAACCAAAAGAGGTCGAACAAAGAAACAATTACAAAACTAACCCCCCCAAAAAAAACAGCTGTCATAAATTCGAGACACTGTTAAAGATGCCAGAATACTAACTAGATTTCATTTTTACAAGGAAGTTTTTTGTTCAACGTTAGAACAATATCAGAGTAACCGTTCTGAATTATGGCGCTAGTCGGCCAGTTTGCGAATTGGCCTCACTTTAGACTTAGATACTAACATATACTTCAGTAGGTATTTACATTTCCATTTCATTCCTCCTATCATCTTTTTGTTGATAATCAGGCCTCCTCTCACTTCTAATTTATATCGGTCTGCCTCAAATTCAAAGCAGCCTGCAATTCAAAATATAATAAAAATACATTATAATTAGTAGAGGAGCAGTGAACTATCATTCTACACTTTCGAATGACCATAGATTATTCACTAAATCCCGGGGGAAGGCGGAGGTAAGGGTAAAACATAAAAAAAAAAAAACTGAAAACTTAATTTCTATAGTATCACTATAGGACAAGAATTAAAAATATAAATATATTAAGGGAAAGACAAATATTACAGAGGTGTAATATTACGAGAACACATAGGTACTAAAGGGTTCCGTAGGCGAACTTTGCGTTGATGTATTCATCAATACACATTTAATAATTACAATAATACAAGAAATACAAAGAATGAAAATTCGACTATTTAACTATTTCGAATCTTGTTCAAGGCAGGAATATTGACTGGATACACCCGACCTAAGTATATATTTTCTCGACCTCTCATTTTTGCATAAGTCAATTATGAACTCTCCATTGGTTCCACATTGCTCAGAATGAAGTTCCGGTAATAACGCAATCGGTCGACTAAAATGGTTGACGAAAAACTGACATTATATGAAGTTACTTAATCCGCAATATTATTTAATATATCTTTCGATTTTTTATATTGGCGATTCTCTGTAAACTCGTAAACGGCTGTCCGGACCGAGTTTAAAAAAAATAATAAAGTATAGAAATATAATTATGCCTCTTAATTTAAATTAAACACTGAACTTTATAGTGCCATTATATTTATAAAGATAACAACTTTACTTTTTTTTCTAAAAAATATTGAAGCCCTAAAACACAGTCCCCTGGCTGTCCCATTTCACGGATTCCCACTTTAGGATAATATTTAAAAAATACTATGAACACTAAATAAATTTTGCAGTTCAAATCTAAAAATAGAATAATTAATTTATATTTATGTCACAAAACAAGGTGTAGTTTCTTATTTTTTAAATGTAATAATGTCATGTTAATGTTGTCCGAAGTTTTCTTAGACAGTCCCCTGACCTTTCTTAGACAATCCCCCCAAATTTAAACCTAAAATAGAAAAAATCCGTTATGTTTACAAACGTTTTTTAGAGTGAAATGAAACGCAACCAGTGTGAAGTTAGTAACACTGTCGAGAACGGCATCAGGCCGCCTTTTTATTTAGTGTCCGAGCCCAATTTGTGGTGTGAGTACGCGTGTTGGTCGTTGCGACATACAGTCCCCTGGTAAGTGATTTTAATAATGTTAATTAGATTAAATATTTATATAAATTGTCTATATGTCTGTGATTTGTGTTGAAATTTTTCGGTAGCTTCGTATCGAATCATGTTTCAATAGTTTTGTAAATATTTTGAAACTAAACCAAAATACACAGTCCCCTGGCAACAGTCCCCTGCCTGGCATGTGATGTATAAAATACACACATTAAAATATTAAGTTGAAAACATTAAACAATTAATGGTGTGGTGAAGAAGTCGAGGTCTAGCGATGGCGGCGACCTGTGTGAAAATTACAGTGGTGATTTTTCAGGCTTAAAGAAGTGGTGAACTGAATTTAAGTGATTTGTTGGTGCTATTGATCCAAAAAGAAGGTACTTTTACTCGTTTATATGTAATGATCGCTGCCCAGAATTATATAACTTAAATTTTAAACAAAATGCCCAAAACAATATAAAACAAAAAGATTGAATTAGTTTAAGAATTTAATTTTTAGAATTAGTTTAAGAATTTAGCACCTAACAGTCCCCTGTCGCGATTTATCAGAAAATCTAAAATAACTTTAAAAATACATATAAATTCAATTGGCCCTCTTGTGTACTAAAAGTAACAGTTACTTTCCTAAGCAATACTATTATATTTTTACGAAAATTCTAAAAAAATATGCCAGGACAGAGTTTGTATGGGCCATTACGAGTTTACAGAGAATCGCCCATATATCTGCTACAACTAGCACGGGACACAGGGACGGAACCCTTCCTTAATAATTACCATTCTAAAAAATAAATTCTCTTGGACTAACTGAGTGTCACACAAAAATGTTAAACCAAAATACAACACTCATTTATTAGGCAATGTTTGATTTATTATGTATACTTAATTATTATGGATATTCAGGTAACTTACAATTATTTAATACTTACTTTCGCACGGGGAATCACCAGGAATAATAACGCAGCAGGTAAACGCCCACTCTGCTTTGGTGCACTCAGATTTAGGCAACTTTTTCTGAATGGCTGTTAACGCGTTTTTCCCAAATTGAGGAACAAAAAAAAAAGAAAGAATATATTTATGGTTTTTAAATAATAAAATGACATTATATATTAATTGTGGAAAATTCAGCTCCTTGAATGCATGCGACTCAAATTCACTGCCCAACTCTGCTATCCACTAAAATCAATTCATATCGTGTGTTTGTCGTGATATAATTAAAAAATGCCTGAATCGTTTGAAATTTCTAGGTTTCTTTCCAACTAGATTCTAGGCCACTGAAATTATTAATTACCTCACACCCTTTCGTGTTTGGGGGAGTGTTTGTACACAAATGTGTCAACAAGCAAACTGCGGTCCGTTAGTAAAGTCAAATTTGACTGTGAGCTCAGTACATGAAGCTAAAATGTACATAATTTAAAATGAAGTGTTAAACTACAAAGGCGTCAGTTCATGCCTAATATTGGCGTTAAAGTCTAATATTGAGGTTATGAGATGACGAAGAATTGTGTCCTGCTGATTGCTTGAATCTCGCACCTGAGCTCTTGCATTATTTTATTCTGATGCCTTAACTAATGATATTTCTGAATTAGTTCAAGTTACCAAAGTTCCTAAAGTTGCAACCTAATAACAAGTTAAGAACTTTGGAAGTTAATCATAGATAATACATCAATTTTTTGTGGTTCCTTTCATCATTTCGATTCAGCCTCGAATCTCGCAATGAACGTTGTACTGACGTAGTGGCTTTTGCATGTGCTGTTTTATATCTACTTGATCCAAATATCTGGGCATTTAGTGATATCGACTACATGGTCGTTGTAGGTGATAAGTGCTGTCGATATTCTTAAGTAAATTGACTTTTCATTAGCCTCACACTAGAAAACTAAAAATTTTGAATTAAAAAACTTTGATAGTGGATAATTTTGGGCCGACTTCAAAAGGATGTTTAGTAAATAAATGTTCTTAATTATTGTGTTCTTTAAAAAACTTAGGTAGGTATTTGTTACATTATGTAGTTATTTTTTACTTTTAGAGTATTTCTGTAAGACGGTTAATTTTGTTGCTGTTATCTGTAGAACGTCGCGATCTCTTCCTTGCGGATGGTAGATGTTCCTCTCTATTTCGTTATCGCCAACAGTCTTCTTATCATCATTTCATTGCCAGAGTTGCATTATATATTTTATCAATCTTGTTATCAACTATTCGCATTATATATTACTCAAGTATTCACGATACATGTGACAAGAGCTCTTTCAAGGAATATAACGATCCCCCAAATCGTATTGGGGGGTGGGATTAATGAAAATATGATGGTAGTTTCATAAGTCTTACCAACCGGTCGAGATTTCCATAGAAATCCGCCAAAAAAATTAACATATGAAGTCGCAAAGAGTCGATTTAAGTCTGAGTTCACAGGTAGTACATGACAGCCCCAATGAAAAATTATTCATTGCAGCCGTCTTGTATCACCGGTGGTAAAAAAAGTAACTGAAAAAGAAAAAAAATCAACCAATCAAAGTACAGTTTATAAACATTTAACAAAAAATTGGCACGCACAAACTAAGCGAACTATTTCCAGCTTCGTCGCGGGCGTGTTAAGAAAAGTAAAATTTCTCTCTAAAAAAAATAATAATAGAAAAATAGTATTTGAAATAGTTATGATAAAATGAAACGATAATAATTCATCCCTTATTTTCGACAGAATGTTTAAATTCTCCCCAAATAAGTATGTAGCTGCTTTCTGTAGCTCTACCTAGTGAATGATATATGCTATTATTAGAAGCCCTTTCTTTTGAATATAAAGTTTGAATCATATTTTTTTTTTATAATCATATGTTTTCACACATTTTTGTTGTTTTCGTTTGAGTGTTTGTCTTTCTACTTCAACAAGAGTCCAAACCCACCAAAGAAGAGACTATAAACCAGTGTTGCGTATGAATATGAATAAATCAATAAATAATGTGTTTTTTCAATTTATTTATTAGTTCTGAGGAGTAAAAAGATGTTGAGTGCTTAAATAAATAAATTCAGTGAAAGTAAAGAAAATCAATTTATTATTTTGTCAGTTAAGTGACCCTTACTCTAATTAATCTTGAATAGACAAAATATAGAACTTCTGGATTTCTTCCAAACATCTGATTTACTTCTGCGCTTTTCTCATTTGAAACAGGGAGCAAAACTGAAGACATTTCTTTCTTATTTTATCACTTTTTAATAGTTATCAAGAAACGTCAACGAGAAGTCTCATACTCATGTCAAAGAAACTCAATGAATGACAATTACACATTTATAAATACCTACTATATTCGTCATAAGAAAAAAAAAAAAATAATAATAAAGAAAGCCTTGTGATTCAGAAGCAGGGGACAAACAAATGTAAAATAAAATTATCTCTGGCACTTTCATAGGTGAATCACTGTAGCCCACAACTTGCAGAACAATAGGCCAGTAGTCAACCATTCAACAACCGCCGAAGGCCCATTTCAGCTTTCTAGCCAGTTAATCTCACCACTAAGCCATCGCGAACCTCCCTCATCTTAAGGTAAGTAGCCAATCACCCCACCAGAAAAGTCTCAAATCAAAAAAATTATAACATTCCCTAAAAATTGTGTGAGATAAGATCGAAGTTTTTCACACCACGCTTCATGAGTTCAATGAATATGATATTGTTGAATTGTTCTTACTATTCAATCACTCAATACGCCATTAAAAAAAAAAAAAAAAAATCATAAATTGAACGATGGTCACGCCATGCTCATTTTTGACACCAAGACTTTAATATTGAACTCCGAAAACCAGGGGCGTAGCCAAGATTTTGAGGGGGGGGGGGGCAAAGTTTGGCTACGAGGGTGGGGGGTAATTTGGGAGACTCGGACCTCTAGAAGCTCCCCCTGAGGTAAACACTGCCTGTAATACTTACGTTGACTTTACATGAGCAGCAAAAATGCAAAGCACAGCAGCAGCGAACGCACGCTGTGGTTTCTGTGCTTTTATAATTAAATTACTCACATCCAATAGCGTGCATTTGCTGCTGCTGCGCTTTGCATTTTTACTACGCATGTAAAATCAGCTTTAAGAGTATACAGTATAACATAAAAGACGATTTTGAGCGAGAAAATGAAATGATCGAATTCATGTATATTTAAATAAATGCAATATAACTTGTTTTGTATATGCACATTTATGTAACAGCTGATTGCTGATTTAGGAATCAGACGCACGGGAAATTTGAAGATCCATTAGGTAACTTGCAAGCAATCCATTTTTAATACAAACGAATTTTTCGTTTATTTAATTTTTATCTTGGTTTTTTGCTTCGGCCAGGGGGGGGGCACGCCCCCCCCCTGGCTACGCCCCTGCCGAAAACATAATTTTTAATGTTCCTTATTTAAAGAGTTTTCCAGTTAGAGGTTTTTCTGTAGGATCTGTATTTTATCGTAGTTTAGAGGTATCCACAAATGAACAGTGTCCACTGACACGAGGTGTTTCGCTGCATTATGTTGCTAAGAAAAACTGTGAATAATACGTGAAACATTATGAGGAGAAAAAATTGTGTATCTTACCATCACTAAAGATTGAACGAGCCTGGTGTCTGGACGGTAAAACATCAGAATGGATGAGCTCTGATCCATTGACCATGGTGAAAGGAAGCGGCTCACCGTCCATATTGATGATCATGAAATGAGACAGATCACCGTCCATATTATAGAACTCTGACTGTTCACCCATGTCATTGAGCTCTGACGGTTCAACCATGTCATTGAGCTCTGACGGTTCACCCATGTCATTGAGCTCTGACGGTTCACCCATGTCATTGAGCTCTGACGGTTCACCCTTGTCATTGAGCTCTGACAGTTCACTTTTCTCGCCTTTGAAATCTGAGAGTTCATTTATGTCGTCCGCTACATTTGGCAGTTCATTCATGTCTAAAAAAAATAAAAAATAAAAAAATAAAGTAAAATATATTTAATAAATATATAAATAGTTAGAGGGCGCCGGTAGCTCAGTGGTAAGCGTGCTTGACTTCTGAGCTAAAGAACGTGGGTTCGTAACCCGACCGAGGCCCTTAGTTTATTTTATCTGGGAAGTAAAATAAACTTAAGCACGCCGTCCTTCGGATGGGACGTTAAGCAATGGTCCCGAGCCTGTACAATGTCAGGTACTCGTTAAAGACCCCTGCCCAAGGTGAATAAAAATTTAGGGTAGGCAAAATTTAGGACTCCCACAGTAAAGTCGGACTCATGTCCACCAGAGTGACGAAAGAGCGCTCTGGTAGTAGGCGATATGACCTCGTAGTTAAAGCCCGGGCATGAGTCATAAAACCTAACCTAACCTATAAATAGTTATGTAATATATGCTCTGCTTACGTCACTGTCATCTACCAGGTTTTTGAAAATGTCATCGATGATACGAATATTAAGCGGACAAAAAAAACATTAAAAAAAAAAATATATAAAATACAATAGCTGACCTATATAGTGGCTTCTGAATCCTTATATTAAATTTTGTGTCGATAGATTCATTAAATCGGCAGTTACTAGGATTTTTGAGTCAAGTGCGCGGTTTTGAATTTAAATATGAAATTTCATGTTGATACATTCACTATATCTGCTGTCATTGAGAGCTTTTTGAGCTAAGCCCCTAATGCCGATTTAGATGAAAAGGTAATATAAGTCGTCCTTACGCCGTTCAGAATAGAATAGCCTCTAAACAACCTGTTTCTGTTAATTTGTAAATGTTGAGTTTTGTACTTCCCGTTTATGTATCTGGCCGATACTGTCTGGCCATGATCAAAAATAAAAATTATTATTATTGATTAAGAAATGGGAATACCTACAAAATACCTATAATATCAGATACATTTTGAGGATATATATATATATATATAAATAATATTACGGTTGAAACGTTCAAAGATACTGAACTCTTGACTTCCACGTCCACGTCCTAGAGAATTATTAATTATTAGAATTATTTGTAATACATATAATTTTGATATATTACCAATAATTTATGTATTTATTCTTAATGATATTTTTATGTGTTTTTTTAATACTTTTTGACATAACTACCAGGTCATATCACCTACTTCCAGTGGGCTATTTCGTCACTCTGGTGGACATGTTGTCTACCCCAATTTTTTATTCACGAGTAGCTGACGTCATAGCTCGGGACCTTACCTCCCAGATAAAAAACCTAAGGGTCTCGACTCGGTTTCGAACCCGCGATCTTAAGCTCAGTAAACAAGCTACCTTTCAACATGAAAAATTAGTAACTATATACCCTAGTAAAATCATCTGGAACCGTCTGGAAATTCTAAAAGTAACTTCAAATAACTTGAAAACACTAAGAAAACTATTTTTAAACACAAATCAACATTTCAATGAGTGTAAATGAAAAAAACATAGAGTAAACTCAATCAATCTATTTTTTCCCCATTCCTTAATGGCTTCAGCAGCTAGCCACAGCCAACACAACCTCTGTCTTCACTTAAGTAAAACAATAGATACATAACAATAAAAAGATAAATACGTAATTAAAGTTATGAAAAAAGAAATTAAATTAGTCTTCGGTGAATCATTGGCTATGTACTTCCCCAGAACGAATTAATCAATTAACTTTTCGCTCCCCATCCAAAACCATTTCACCCATAGCGCTAATATTCAACAGCTGACTCACATAGGGACTCTTAAATCTTCATACTAAGTTTTGTGTCGATAGATTCATTACATCGGCAGATATTAGGGTTTTTGTATTGAGCCCCCTCCCGTGAACCACCTCTTCCTTTCTGCCGAATCTGCTGAAAATTAATAAGCGTTGACCTTATTGGGTTTCGAATTCACATATGAAATTTCATGTCGATACATTCATTACAACGGCAGGTATTAGAGTTTTTGAGTTAAGCCTCTCCCCTAATCCCCTCTTTCCTTTGGTAGATTTGGCTAAAAAAACAATAAGTGTTGTCGTTAGAGGGTTCTGGATTTACATATAATGTTTCGTGTCGATACATTCATTCTATCAGTTGTGTTCACAGACACACAGACAACAATTTTTTTTCATATTTGGAATCTAGAGGACGGAAATCATGAAATTCCGTTTAAAACGCGCATCGATTTTTTTACCGATTACGTAACTTCCCCTATACTTCGTATAGCTGGGGAAGTAAAAAGAAAAGCTAATTAAAATGAAATTGTCGCATATTTTAGTATATTCAGTTAAGTAATGTTAACGGAATCATTGAATATCGATGCCTTAGGTTTTTTTTTTGGGAGGTAAAAACATCTTGAGCACACGTACGATGATCCCCTCGTTAATGATCCCTACCATAGGTGTATAATAATTTAGCACTCTTATAGTAGAGTCATGCTCATGTCCACCAGAACAACGAAAGAGCGGTCTGGTAGTAGGCGATATGACCTGGAAGTTAAAGCCCGTACATGAGTCCCAATAACTAACTAATTCTAAAGTCATGCAGAAAATGTTAATAATTGTGAATATTATGTGATCATTTCGACAAATTGGCATAATATAAAAATATATTTCGTACACTTGTATAATGTTGATGTCTTTGTTCTGTCACATAACCACTCTCCTCAGCATACATGATATTATATGATACCTCATGACTTATACTATAGTATAGAATACCTTGGGGGTTGCCTCTGACGCCAACCATAAGAGCAAGGAGCAAAGCAAACATCCAACATAACTTCATGGTGGCTATCTGATTCTGGAAATATTAAATACAAAAAGTAAATAATAAGAAATATAAATAAATAACAATAAACATAGTTCATGAGAACTATACTTACCGAGCACGAAGGACCGGTCAAAATGGGTTTTAGGCAACTTTGAAAGGTAATATATACCTACCTTCTGAAGGTTGGCTGATAATATAACCAAATATTTATCCAGTTGCAACCATTATTTGTAACTTCTAACGTCAGACGTTCTGAAAACATAGTTTTTTCTCTGACAACTGTAAATAGAATCCGCAAAAGAAACCTAGTTTTGTACGTAGTTATGAGAGATAATTATTCATGTGACCTGTACAAGACACTAGCTAGAACTTGTAGTTGATTTAACCTTCTGACTGGGCACGTTGGGTTCTTTTTGGTCCTTTCAGTGTATTGTTGGTGAGAAATATGGACTTCTGTACTGCTCTTTCTATTAATAAAATCATAATATGGTGACGTTACTTTGAGTCTACCTAGTTCCCAAAATGTCAACAATTTTGCAGGTAAAAGTTTACCGGAAGTGGCGTAATATGGAGTTGACCACCCTTTCACCCCACCCCTACATGATCTAGCTTCCACTTCATGAGAATGTCGCGACCCGTACTTTGTACCATCATCGTACATATTTATGCTTTTGGTATTTTTTTACATTTTTTTTTTGTGTTGGATATTGACATAAAAACTTTATGGTTTTTTTTTCATTGTTTTTTTTTTTTCCAAGAGGGTTTTAATTTTTTGCAATTTGAGTAGGTACTCATTAATATTTTGTGATGTAAAAATTACACACATTATAATTATTAAAATATAATTAATAATAATTTTTTTAAGAAAAGAATCGAAAAAGTATTGATTTTTCTTATAAAAACAGCTGAAATGTAGAAGTTTTCATAAAAACAGCTGTTAGGACATTGATAAATTAATTAGTGAATATAAATATACAAAGATTGGACCATTCGCTTTCGTTAAAAATGAATGGAGAACAACCAACAATAGAAACAAATGCCAGCGATCAGCTGTTTGATATAGAGAAGACAGTCTAAGGAGAATGGTGTTAAGCCTAGTACACACTAGTAGATCATGTTGCGCGATTTGTCTATAGGCGGTCTCGAGACACGGTCTATAGACCGTCTAGAGACACTGTTCTTTGTCTCATCAAGCGTCCACACTACGATATGAATTTCTCAGTCTCATCTTCGCAGTCCACCATGGAGGACATTGTTTTGTGTGGAATGAGTTCCTGCTTAGTGCTAATTACAAGTGAAAGAACGCGAAAGCGTAACGTTGGTGGACGCGTGAAGTGTTCGCAGAAGGACCCAGGCAGCCAGAGATTCCAGGGCCACTTTTCTTTTTACCCGGTTTTTGTAGTCGGGACTCGTAACATCCCACAAACAATAAGACGCATGGTAATCTTCAATTAGTTTTAAAATTTTCTCGTTAGACCACATGTTTTCAATAGAAGTGTAAAACTTTGAAAAATAACTGTAAAGAGCCGAACCATACCACTCGGAAGCTGGAGACAGACTGGGACGTGTCTCGCCTCTAGACGCCGAGTGACGTCCATACTGTCAAAATGTTGCGCAATATGTCTAACGTTGCATGCTGTCTCCCATTCCGATCGGGAGACTTTAGACCTGCGATTTTTGGTCTCGCAACAGGCCCGTAGACGGGGACTGGTCTATAGACATGTCTCGTAGACAACCTGAGACACGTCTCAGAGACCAAAATCGCGCAACATGTCTACTAGTCTGGACTAGGCTTTAGGGTTAAGAAGTTCGAGTGAGAGAGATGAAGCGAGCAGTTCAAGTGTTAACAATCAAGTGAGAGTGCTTTAGGCTTAACACAGTTGATCTACATAGATGAGCCAAGGACAAATGACTAAAGTACATAGTTATCGAAAATAGTTCGTAAGAATTTTTGAATTTAGTATATAATTTAATTTTTTTTATTTTCCAAAGTTATTCTTTTTTTTATTATGTAGGTTAATCTATATAATAAAAATGAATGGCTAATTTTGCTAAGAGCAAAACTCGAGAACGGCTGGACCAATTCGGCTAATTTTTTTTTTCAAATATTCGTTGAAGTCCGAGGAAGGTTCTTATGAAAAGAGTTCCTAGCGGTCAACTGGAGGGGAGGGGGGGGGCCTAAGCACAAAAATTGGTCTAGCGCATTAACGGATGATCGGAATGTCATGGAATTTCACATATAATATGCATAATAGACAAAAACAAAGAAAGGATATGTGACGTCTCAAAATTGTCAACGGGGGGGAGTATGGGGGGGGGCAAGCATATACCTAAATGGTAGTTTCAAAAGCAATATTAAAAAATTGGCTGTGACCCTTTGGACGGGGGGGGGGGGGGGGGGGGGGGGGGTGCATTAATGCAGAATGAATCTCACATGGAGCTTTCTTAAAGATGGGATATAGCTCTAATTTTAATATGGTGGGTTTTCTAAGCATGTATTACCTAGGAGATCCCCGTTGCACGGTAAATAATAGCTATCACCAGCGTTGTTAAGCATAAAATACCTAAGGCATCATATGTTGCAAGGCACATACTAGCTGCGGTGCCCAGCATTCCTAACTACATACATACTATCTGTGTTGCCCAGCGTTCCTAAGAACTTATTAATACCTGGTTGCACGGAGTTGCAAGGCGCATACTATCTAAGGTGTCCGGCGTTCTTAGGCAGCATCCAGAAACGAAGATGGTCAACCAAACAAAGATTCAGATGTATCGGGAAAGTCCCATCCGAAGGACGACGTGCTCAAATTTATTTTTATCTTCCCGATTAAAACATCTGACCTAAGTGACTTGGCTAGATTTCTAAATGGCGATCCTGAGCTCGGTAGACTCCATTCTTCAAATTCCTCGCTTTTAAACGGTTTTTAGTTTTAATATTTGTTAAAACTGATGAACAACCGGGTTATCTGAATCCTACACAAAAATCGAAATACAAATGTTTTTCGAAAAAGTCGGGCGAAATCCCATTCTTCAAATTTCTCGCTTTTTAACAGTTTTTAGATTTAATATTTCTTAAAACTGATAGACAGATTCAGATATATCGGGGAAGTCCCATCCGAAGGACGACGTGCTCAAGGTTATTTTTAACCTAAGTGAAATTTCAGCTACCCAGGTTTAGATACGTAACATACGACTCATTATCGAGTACCTGACATACGAAAAGGCCCTCGATCATAGCTCGAAGTCCCATCCGAAGGACGACATGCTCAAGGTTATTTTTAACCTAAGTGAAATTTCAGCTACCCAGGTTTAGATACGTAACATACGACTCATTATCGAGTACCTGACATACGAAAAGGGCCTCGATCATAGCTTAAAGCCCAATCCGAAGGACGACGTGCTCAAATTTATTTGTATCTTCCCGATTAAAACATCTGACCTAAGTGACTTGGCTAGATTTCTAAATGGCGATCCTGAACTCGGTAGACTCCATTCTTCAAATTTCTCGCTTTTAAACGGTTTTTAGTTTTAATATTTGTTAAAACTGATGAACAACCGGGTTATCTGAATCCTACACAAAAATCGAAATAAAAATGTTTTTCGAAAAAGTCGGGCGAAATACCATTCTTCAAATTTCTCGCTTTTTAACAGTTTTTAGATTTAATATTTCTTAAAACTGATAGACAGATTCAGATATATCGGGGAAGACCCATCCGAAGGACGACGTGCTCAAGGTTTAATGAACCTGAGTGAAATTTTAGCTACCCAGGTTTAGTTACATAGCATACGACTCATTATCGATCTCCTGACATACAAAAAGGCCCTCGATCATAGCCTAAAGTCCAATCCGAAGGACGACGTGCTCAAATTTATTTTTATCTTTTCGATTAAAACATCTGACCTAAGTGCCTTGGCGAGATTTCTAAGTGGCGATCCTGAGCTCGGTAAACTCCATTGTTCAAATTTCTCCCTTTTTACCGGTTTTTAGATTTAATATTTGTTAAAACGGATAGATAACAACCGGGTTATCTGAATCCTACACAAAAATCGAAATAAAAATGTTTTTCGAAAAAGTCGGGCGAAATCCCATTCTTCAAATTTCTCGCTTTTTAACAGTTTTTAGATTTAATATTTCTTAAAACTGATAGACAGATTCAGATATATCGGGGAAGACCCATCCGAAGGACGACGTGCTCAAGGTTATTTTTAACCTAAGTGAAATTTCAGCTACCCAGGTTTAGATACGTAACATACGACTCATTATCGAGTACCTGACATACGAAAAGGCCCTCGATCATAGCTTGAAGTCCCATCCGAAGGACGACGTCCTCAAGGTTATTTTTAACCTAAGTGAAATTTCAGCTACCCAGGTTTAGATACGTAACATACGACTCATTATCGAGTACCTGACATACGAAAAGGGCCTCGATCATAGCTTAAAGCCCAATCCGAAGGACGACGTGCTCAAATTTATTTGTATCTTCCCGATTAAAACATCTGACCTAAGTGACTTGGCTAGATTTCTAAATGGCGATCCTGAGCTCGGTAGACTCCATTCTTCAAATTTCTCGCTTTTAAACGGTTTTTAGTTTTAATATTTGTTAAAACTGATGAACAACCGGGTTATCTGAATCCTACACAAAAATCGAAATAAAAATGTTTTTCGAAAAAGTCGGGCGAAATACCATTCTTCAAATTTCTCGCTTTTTAACAGTTTTTAGATTTAATATTTCTTAAAACTGATAGACAGATTCAAATATATCGGGGAAGACCCATCCGAAGGACGACGTGCTCAAGGTTATTTTTAACCTAAGTGAAATTTCAGCTACCCAGGTTTAGATACGTAACATACGACTCATTATCGAGTACCTGACATACGAAAAGGCCCTCGATCATAGCTTGAAGTCCCATCCGAAGGACGACGTCCTCAAGGTTATTTTTAACCTAAGTGAAATTTCAGCTACCCAGGTTTAGATACGTAACATACGACTCATTATCGAGTACCTGACATACGAAAAGGGCCTCGATCATAGCTTAAAGCCCAACCGAAGGACGACATGCTCAAATTTATTTGTATCTTCCCGATTAAAACATCTGACCTAAGTGCCTTGGCGAGATTTCTAAGTGGCGATCCTGAGCTCGGTAAACTCCATTCTTCAAATTTCTCCCTTTTTACCGATTTTTAGATTTAATATTTGTAAAACGGATAGATAACAACCGTGATATCTGAATACTAAACAAAAATCGAAATAAAAATGTTTTTCGAAAAAAGTCGGGCTGAACCCCATTCTTCAAGTTTCTCGTTTTTCAACGGTTTATAGGCTTAATATTAGTTAAAACTGATACACAGATTCAGATATATCGGGAAAATCCCATCCGTAGGACGACGTGCTCAAGGTTTTTTTAACCTAAGTGAAATTTCAGCTACCCAGGTTTAGGGACATAACATACGACTCATTATCCAGTACCTGACATACAAAAAGGCCTCGATCATAGCTTGAAGTCCAATCCGAAGGACGACGTGCTCAAATTTATTTTTATATTCCCGATTAAAACATCTGACCTAATAGACTTGGCTAGATTTCGAAATGGCGTTCCTGAGCTCGATAGACTCCATATGTATAGATAAAAACAGTTACCGTTTGGTTCCAACTAAGATTATCAAGGAAGAAATGTGGAATATAGGTAAGTGGGCTTTGAGGTACCGTTTTGACATATTTTCTGAAAAACAAATCAATACAGCTATGTTGGTAGATAGGCAGCATCCAGAAACGAAGATGGTCAACCAAAGAAAGATTCAGATGTATCGGGAAAGTCCCAACCAAAGGACGACGTGCTCAAGGATATTTAAAAAAAATAAATAATATAAGTCAGTTAAAACAACTAAGAGCCCCGTCTAGATTTCCAACTTGCGATCCTGAGCTCAGTAGACACCAAATATAAAGAAAAAATACGTTTCCGTTTGCCTCCAACTAAAATTATCAAGGAAGAAATCTATATTAATAAAGCTGAAACGGGGTTTATTTGTTTGTTTGTTCCAGCATCACGCCCAAACGGCTCGACGGGTTTTTATGAAACTTCACATGTAGCATTCTTATGACCCCAGTTGAATAATAGGCTATGTGGCGTCCCAAAATTTTAAACGGGAGGGGGGGTGGTGGGGATAGGCCTAAATATAAAGATACCGGTAGCTCATTAACTAATGGTCGGATTATCATGAAATTTCACATGTAGTATTCTTAAAGGCCAAATAGAAAAATAGGGTGTGTGACCTCTCAAGATATTGAACGAAAGGGAGGATAGTGGGGGTAGACTTAAGTATATAAATAGTGGTAGCTCATTAACTAATGGTCGGATTGTCATGGAATTTCACATGTAGTAATTTCAAAACAAAATTTGAAAATTCGTTGTGACGTTTCAACTTTTTGAACCTGAGGGGTGGGGTGCATTAAGCTGAAGGAATTTCACATGTAGCTTTCTCTTCTTCTGTACACCGGTATTAAGCAGATACTAGCTGTGGTGTCTGCCGTTGAAGTACTATAAGGCTTATTCTATATGAATAATTGAAATATATAACATCATGAAAGTACTGTCGAAGAATTGAATTGGATTCGAATGAGAGATATTAGGTGAAAAGTCAAAGTTCCCCGAGCAACGCCGGGTATTACTGCTAGTATGTAATAAAAACTGAAAATATAGTATTAATGTGAGCTCATGATGAAAATAAATGTAAAATGATGAATATCTTTATGTTTACAACAACAGTGTGGTGAAAATATTGAAATTGAAATAGATACAAAAATGATGATCTTCGAAGGATAATGGAACCCGAAGAACGGTGAGATCAACGGGACATGAAATTGCTGAACGGGGACACTGGCAGATCGCAAGTCCAAAAAGAAGTTCGAGAAAACCAAAAAAGAAGGAGGGCCGTAATAAAATACGGCAATAAATAATACGTCCGCTCACGGGCAACTATAGCATGGGACTGACTGGGACTGAGTCTCAAAGAGAGACGGATTAGCAGTGTGTTTACATTATGAACGTTGTTGACTAAACACAGGTGTTTGATGTCACTTCATCAGTATCCCACAACAAAGAACCTTCCACCCTCCCCAAGCCATCTCTCACCTTCGTGATGGACATTAAAGACTGCTACCATTTAGCACCTAAAACAGTGTGGAAACAAAATAAAACTTTTCGTGTAGTGATCCGGCATCTCCACCCGACCAGGAGGATAACCATCAAATATTTTATCTTACAAAGCTGGTTCACACTAGGTAAAGTTCGAGGAGACACATCAGAAGAGGGAGATCTGCCAGTATCAGAGGTGCAAGGAATACGGAAAGGGAACTGTGGTCGTCCTGTGAGATGCGTAAAATGTGCTGGGCTGGACGCCAAAGAGACCTGCAAGAAGTCGTGAGAGCTCCCAGCCAAATGTCCTGTCAGTGGCCAGGAGGTCCAGAGGTCCTGAAGCGAGCATCTCGTCCAGCTTCTCCGGAGGCAGCCTGCATCAGCTGTCACTCGCCAGCCAGGTCTCTCCAACAGGGATGGGGCTATCAGTCTTCTGCCTTGGTCCTCATTCTGCAACTGACATAACTGCGTTCTCGGATGGAGTCTAGATTCACTCATATATTCAACCTTTTGACCCTAGTTATAACCCTCCTCGCTAACAGACCCCAATAATGATTTCTTCCCAGCATTCTTTTTCTCTCCTCCTCTGGAACGCCAATGTATACAACCACAAAGACGAACTTGATATTTTACTTCAGGGCAAACAGATAGACGTAGCCATTGCGTCGGAAAACAGTGCAACATCCCACTTCGTACAGGACGGTCGATCGGGGCAGTAGAGCCCATGATGTGACTGCGGTACTTGACCGTCGAGCTCTCTCCCATCAGAGTAGGCTGGTAGAAGGGGGGTGAAACCCAAGACAAACATTGTGGTACTAGATTGTAATTCATGGTAGGGATTGCTGGCACATAGGGGCGCCACATTTAATCTCAAGATGTATAAGTAACTCCTTCTCGATATCTAAATACATTAGTGTCTGTTGCGCCACATTTAATGTACTTTATCAGCTGCTCCACTTCTTTATTCTGTGAGTGTCTTTTCAGAACTCACGAGAAACCTGGTTATTTCCTTGTTTTGCGAATATCAAACCAGATAATTACTTTCTAGGCTCATTTAATTGTATAAATTGTTTCTTTTGTTTAATTCAATTTTTTCAACAAAAAAAATATATATATCAAAATTAATGAAAATATATATATTAAAGTTAATGAAATTAGAACCATACTTTTTTTGACTTGACTAAGTGCCAGTTACACATCTCCAAGATGAAACGGTCATTTGTGTTCTAAGCCTGTTTCCTCTAAAGGAGAGGGTAATGTTCGTAAAAATAGAATTTAAATTATTTTTCAAAACACTGTCTGATGTGTGGGACGATTCAATAGAATAATGTAGTTCTATGGATTAGAAAAATGTTATTTTCATCATCCAGATGAGTAACGACCAAGGGTTAAAAATAAAATAAAAGTATTTTAGATAAATATTTATTTCACTTGGTATTGAATTTATACATATATATGTAATAATGAATAAAACATGTATTATAAAATGTTATTAATTTTGTATAATGTAGAATTTCGTTATCAAAAAATAAATGTTAATAGTAGTATAGGTTTATTTTATCTATATAATAAAAATGAGTGCTAAATTTTGCTAAGCGCAAAACTCGAGAACGGCTGGACCAATTCGGCTAATTTTTTTTTTTCAAATATTCTTTGAAGTCCGAGGAAGGTTTTGATGAAGAGTTCTTAGCTGTTAATTCTAGGGATGGCGATCTGAGATAGATTAATCGAAGAATCGATGTTTGGGGTCGTAATAATCGATGTGAACAATGAATCGAACAAGTGAATCTATCTCAGACACCCTAAAATCATTTACTTACCGTTTCGTTTTATTCAGTTTTTAGTGCATGTTATTTTCTTGGCTGAATAAAACGTAATTACTACTCTTACTGTTTCGTTTTATTCAGTTTTTAGTGCGTGTTATCAGTTTTGAGTGCGTTTTATTTTCTTGATTGTTTTTAAATCTTCGCTTCTGGCAAGTTCCTCGATTTATCTTTGGTTGTCATCTTTGTTATTTACTTACTGTTTCGTTTTATTCAGTTTTTACATATCTACATCTATATAATAAAAATGATTGGCTAAATTTTGCACGGGAGGGGGGGTTGTGGAAGTAGGCCTTAGTATAAAGATACCGGTAACTCATTAACTAATAGTCGGATTGTCATGGAATTTCACATGTAGTATTCTAAAAAGCCAAATTTAAAAAAAGGATGTGTGAAGTCTCGATATTTGAAAGGGGGGGGGGGGGGGGGCTAGGCCTAATATAAAGATAGTGATAGGTCTTTAACGGATGATCCGATTGACATGGAATTTCACATGTAGTATTCTTAAAGGCCAGATTGAAAAATACGGTACGTGACATCTCAAAATTTTGAACGGGAGGGGGGGTTGTGGGGGTAGGCCTACATATAAAGATAGTGATAGGTCTTTAACGGATGTTCGGAATGTCATGGAATTTGACATGTAGTATGCTTAAAGGCCAAATTGAAAAATACACTGCGTGACATCTCAAAATTTTGAACAGGAGGGGGGGTTATGGGGGGGGCCTAAGTATAAATATAGTCCTAGCTCATTAACGGTTGGTCGGATTGTCACGAAATTTGACATGAAGTATTCTTAAAGGCCAAATTGAAAAATACGGTACGTGATATCTCAAAATTTTGAACGGGAGGGGGGGTTGTGGGGGTAGGCCTACATATAAAGATAGTGATAGGTCTTTAACGGATGATCGGTGTGTCATGGAATTTCACATGTCGAATTCTTGAAAGTCAAATTGAAAAATAAAGTGTGTGACCTCATAAAAGGGAGGGGAGTTGTGGGGGTAGCCGTAAATATAAAGATACTGATGGGTCATTAACAGATGATCGGATTGTCATTGAATTTCCCATGTGGTATTCTTAAAGCCCGAATTAAAAAATAGGGTGTGTGGCATCTCAAAATTTTGAAAGGGAGGGGGGTTTTGGGGATAGGCCTTAGCATAAAATAGTTGTAGCTCATTAACGAATGGTCGGATTGTCATGGAATTTCACATGTAGTATTCTTAAAAGACAAAAACAAAAAAAGGATATGTGACGTTTCAAAATTGTCAACGGGAGGGGGGTATGGGGGGGGGGGCAAGCATATACCTAAATAGTAGTTTCAAAAGCAATATTTAAAAATTGGCTGTGACTCTTTGGACGGGAGGGGCGGGGGTGCATTAATGCTGAATGAATCTCACATGGAGCTTTCTTAAAGATGGGAAATAGCCCTAATTTTAATAGGGTGGGTTTCCTAAGCATGTATTACCTGGAAGGTGCACCGTTGCTCGGTAAATATTAGCTCTCACCAGCGTTCTTAAGCACAAAATACCTAGGGCATCCGCTGTTGCAAGGCACATACTAGCTGTGGTGCCCTGCGTTCCTAACTACGTACTATCTGTGTTGCCCAGCGGTCCTAAGAACTTAATAGCTGGTTGCACGGAGTCGCAAGGCGCATATTATCTAAGGTGCCCGGTGTTCTTAAGTAGGAACTTGCTGTGGTTCCAAGTAAAAAAAATAAATATGTCGTCTGTCGGGTCAGCTAGTATTAAATATATTTACTCAACAATATGTTTCTCAATACCTTCTTAATATACATTTTTCAGTCTTCTAATTACAGAATTAACACAAGTTAATGATTAAAAAATGTATGAAGATTTTTAAAATAAATGAGAACGAAAAGTGGATACAATGGATTTGAATTGACAGTTTCCCTCTTCATCGTCGCGTAGTGCAAGCTGACTCATTGTGGGGCTGAAACTTGCTACAATTATTATAACCTCAAGTTTCCCTTTTGTCAAGTATCTTTTATTTTTTAAATAATAATAACAATAATATATAATAATAAATAAAATAGAAGAGAAAAGGCCGAAATATGAATATATATATTAGAAAATGACTAGAATATTTAAAAAAATAATTGAAATAAAAACAAAATAGAAAGTAAATATCGCATTATAATATTAATTTTAAGGCGGGGTATTTCCTATTAAAAATGAATCAAGTCAGCCATGTTGAAAAAAAAGGGCGGTCGAGCTGGAGCGGTGTGAGTTCTGTTAGTTGCTCTGCCCCCAGCGGTCCCCGTTTGTCAACAAGTTATAGTGATCTGTTCATGTTTGTCCCCATATTTGACTGTTTTTCCCCAATTGTATCTTGCGATATGTTCAACCGGATCTAAGGAGAAGCAAGAGAAGGTCAGCAGAAGGAGTAGTCAGAAGAAGAAATAGAAGGTTCGTACAGCTTCTACGCACGTGTTAAACAGTAGGATTTGACATTCAGTTTACAAAGCTTGTATCCCCGCGTATTTGAAAATATAAAATCGCGTAAATTAAAACACAATATATTATTATTTTGTACATATTCCTCTCGAATTAATGTACATTTTTATTATTTATACATTTTTATTATTATTGTATATATTGCTATTTATTATTTTAATTTATTCTATTATCCATCATTGTAATAATATTTAATATTTATTGATATTTATCCAATAAAAATATTTATAAAAAAAAGTCTTAAAAAAAAATATACGACTAAGGGCTATTTGGTCGTAACCAAATAGCTGAGTTAACATACAGCCAATACATTGGGGAGCCCAATACAAATGACCAAAATTCACTGATGCAGTAACATGTATATCTTCAGTAACATACGAAATGTATTATTTTTTATATTCACAGTTTCAGGAATAATTAAGAAATAGGAAAATAAAGAAACTTTTAAGAAAATTGTGGTTTTGGAATAGAAAATGAATATATGAGCGAAACCCCCTGCTTTAAATATAAGACAATCAATAAATAAAGTCATCTTACACTGAAAGGGATACTGCTATATAACGGAATAGAAGAGTGATGGATGGTGATGAACGGATTAGATTGGAACCAGTACATCAAATAGAGTTTTTCACATTTCCGGAAAAACTGACTAAAGTATGAAAACACCTTTTAATTTATTTATTACACTTGTTCAAATTTACTTATTTGAATGTTGAACCGGGTTTTCCAGGAGTTTTTCTCCAATTTCTCCGAACCTCAGATACTCTAGCATTAACGTATGATATTTATGATATCAGATTGGAAGCAAGTGGAGTAGTGTATCAATGTCGTTACGATTTCATGTAAGGTTTTTTCCAATCTCCGAATTTTATTGTTTGACCGGTTATTATTGATACGAATCCTGTGGATGTCTCTGTTAAACCTTTTGGATGCCAGTAATCTAATCGAGGCTTCCCCTCATCCCAGCTGACTTTAACAAGACCCGCTTCATCGGCTTGGTCCACCTTGACAACACTGAAGCCGGTCGCCCTGTCAAAGTGCAAGCAGCCATAATCGATGATGATAAGAGACATCCAGATTATGCACACACATATATTAACTTCCTTCTTCTTGTAGTCCCATTTCAGTTGGTAGACATGGATGCAGCCGGTGAATAAAGTAAGAGGAATACCTGCACAGAATTTCCCTCCTGAAAAAAAAAAAAAAATTGTTATGAACTGAACTATTTATGTTTGTCAGTAAGGCCGTCTGCTACTCAAAAATAGCTAAACTGGTTTGTAATTCAAATTACTAAACGGTTACTGACTCATTAGTGACGAGGTTCCGCACACGAGGCTACTCTCTAGAGATCGATATCACTAGTTTCTTCTGTGCAACCATGGAAGCCGGACCCTCATCATTGTACATCGTGGATAGTGATCCCAGTGATGAAGCCATTATAGTGTTTTATCATCGATACAGAAGAAATAGAATGTGAAGAAGATTCTGGGTTCATCCCTATATTGAAAGAAATTTCAGCCAGCCATGATTTGTCCATAGCGTCATTGGTCGAAGGACGGGTTCCAACTTACCCTTGTTCATTTCACAATCTATTTAGTTATTCAGTTTAATCATATGTTTTACGTACCTAGTTTGTTGTTATTCGTTAGAATTTAAACATTACATGGAAATATTTTCTATGTAAATTATTTTAAACTTTTTCGGAGAGCTATAACTTTAATCCTATTAGTTCATTATTCATTCCTAGCTCATCAAATCTAAGACTTTAATTAAAGAATTTAATAAGAACCATTTTTGGTAACAATCAATTTTTCGATAGGACTAACTGTTCTCGCATAAGTCAAGCAAACCGATATAACATAGGTTTCACATTTACATTTCAGGACGGTTTTCGGTATTTTTCTGGCAACCCGGGCGACCTACGAAATATCGTATTTAATATAAAATGCCCCTTTCACTTTTTTCTACAACTTTATTTGAAAATAATTTTGATTAGATCATAAATATAAGCGATATCTTGTGAAATCTACTTTGACTCAGTAGTAAAGTTGTCTCAATGTAAGCGTATGTGACATCTTCATCTCAAATCTCAAGTTAATTTTTACAATCGTTTCTGAATTAGAACCCTCTAAATGTTCCAATCACATGCACACAGACAGACATCATCGCGAAAAAGGTCAAAACGTATTCAGGGAATTTTGAAGTGTGAAAATCCGTTAAAAACTCGATTTTAGATTTTCGTACGATAACAATACTTTTACTATAGGTATAAGAAAGTAATAATTAACATCAGATATATCGTCTACATCCCATTTCTTTTTTCGGCTAACGTCATCCCAATTGGAAATGTTCTTTGTTTCTTGATCTTTCTGACAAGTTAACAATACATATCCAGTATTTAATTTAACATTTTGTTAAAGTTAGTTAATATGACTCAGGCCCGGTGACGAGTACCCAACATCGTACAGGTTCGGGACCATCTGAAGCACGGCGCTCTTAAGTTTATTTTGTAAGAGACTTATTTATTTATTTATTTTACCTCCCAAATAAAATAGACTGAGCCTCGGGCGGGTTTTGAACCCGCGATCTTGAGCTCAGCAAGCAAGCACGCATACCACTGAGCTACCGACGCCCATTTTGTTATAAAGAATGATATTACCATTAGACAGGGGTAAACTGTATGAAGGCTAATCTGCCTTCCTGAGTTATCGCGCTAAAAGGTCACTTCGCGAAATGACCGCACTTCGGACTTTGGCGCTAAGATATCTTCAATATATTTAGATTTCTAGGTATTTACCTTCAAACGTGTAAGCTCCTAGCTTCTTTTTGTTGATAATCAGGCCTCCAGTGAGGTCTAACTTAAATCGGTCTATCTCCAATCGAAAGCAGCCTGCAATTCAAAATTTAATAAAAATACTATCATTCTAAACTTTCAGCAGACACGGGCGCCTGGAGAACAATATTTACTGTTACTAAATAAATTGAAAATTTAATTACAATAGCATCATCATAATAGGAGCAACTCAACCCACAAACCTATAATTTCAGCTATAAAAGAAATTTAAGAACAATAAATACTACTTTTCTTATTGTAGTATCATTATAAAACAAATTTTAATTAAAATCAGTGCACGACAGCAACTTTTTGGAACTAAATCAGATGTTTACACATCAATTCTCGCGAGTTCCGCGTCACTCATACAGTTGCTTTTTTTTCAGTTAATGTAAACATTTCTTCCTTGTTATCTCATCAATTAAATTAACTTATTTTATTCTAAATCCAGCAGTGTAGAGCATCAGGCTGTCCGTAACTTTAGCGGCAGGGATGTGGGGGCCATGTAGGCTGACATATGATAGGCTGGCATATGATATAATAAAGATAATATATAATATTTCAATATATTATTATATGATATTATATAATATTGTTATAAATATATAATAATAACTGTTGAAAATATTAATAAATAATATATTTGTTGTCATATTGTCACAACAAATAATATAATGTTTTTACCCATTTCAGGAGATACCGAACAGCTTATTTCATTTTTAAATGAAAAACTTAATCTATAAATGAATACGAATCTAAGCATTTCAACAACAAATTCGGAAACTACTATTGACGCTGTATTCACGCGGTACTTAGAGACACTACAATCACAGTTGTACGATATATATCTTATTTTAGCTATCACAAACCTATAATTTCATGTATAAAAGACTTTGAAGAACAATAAATTTGAAAGTTTAATTCCTCATACTACTTTTCTTATTGTAGTACCATTATAAAACAAATTTTAATTAAAATCAGTGCACTACAGCAATTATTAACCACTGATACACATCGAAATTCTAACCCACTTCTGCTAGAGCTATAAACTTCAAACTTACCTCCTAGGTAGGAATTCCCAAACCCTAAATCCCCAAAACAGACATTTTTTAGTTCAACTCGTGCTCTCACCAGTACAACTGGATAACATAACGTGTTCATAAGGTTTTATCAATTTTCTTGATTTGTATAAAAAAAACCTAATGAACTCGCTTATCTCGCTTATGTTATCTTTTAGAGATCAGTTAATTCAAAGTCCAGGAACAGAGAAAGAATGGAACAAATGTGTTACAGTTCTATTTAAGAAATAACCCTCATTTTCACTTTTTGCTTTTGTTTTGTTCTATCTTGTTTTATTTTTATTTTATCTTTAATCAAGAAGTAACAGTTATACTTGAGAAATAATTTAATTTAATTTAGGAACAATCGATAAATTATTTTCTGATTCCTTCTGCTGAAAGAGCAGTAGACTCTAAACCTCCAAAAGGAGAGGCTTTTGTTTTAAAAGAATGTCAATAAAGCTATTTTATTTTTATTTTATTCAAAGTGTAAGCAAGAATTCAAAAATATAGCACTTCTATCGAAAAATTTCACATTACAAAAAATGTTTCTTGTTAAATGTCTGCCTCTCAATTTAGGTCAGATCTAAGATGTACCAACGTAGCCAGTACTGTGCGCCTCTGTATGATTTTTTTTTAACAAACTCCTCACGACGTAGTGGCGTAGATAGCAGATTCATTCAATGATTAATTGTCTAAATTAATTAATTGAGTAGGATTCGTTCTGGGAACCTACAGATAGGTAACACATACCTTCAGCTGGCTTTGAACCTGGGAAAGTCACACAGCAGGTGAACTCCCAACCTTCCTTGGTGCACTTACTTCTAGGCATCTTTCTGCGAGCGGCTGTTACAACCTTTTTTCCAAATGCAGGAACTAAAAAAAAAGTTTATTATTTTGTTTTTCTTCTTCAGCTATACAAAGTTTAGGAGAAGTTATGTAATCGGTCAAAATTTCGATGCGAAGTTTTCAACAGAGTTTCATGTTTTTCGACCGCTATCAAATATGAAAAAAAAAGTCTGTGAAGACAATAGAGAAGGAAAAGTACATCTTTCCTTACTCATGATTTCTCATTCATCAAGTCACCCAAGATCCCATAATTTTAGCTAATAGTGATTTGTGGAGGCGATTAGTTAGTTATTATGCCCGGGCTTTAATTACATGGTCATATAGCCTACTACTAGAGGGCTCTTTCGTTGCTCTGATGAACGAGAGCCCGATTTTGTTATACTTTGTGTGAAGAACCAAGATGTTCTGGTCCAAATATGTTGTTGTTGACTGTGAAAGTCTTAAATTTTGCGTCCATAGTCCCAGCGCATGCACCTTTTATTATGATACTAGCTGGTATACTCGGCGTTGCCCGTGACCACCATCTTATCTTGTGACTTAGCTTGTCTCTCCATTTAATCAGGGAAAATTCAAAAAAATAATCCTCTTTATCTCTCTTATGTGAATAGCCGATCATTATAGCTCCCAACCCACAAATCCTGAGTAATAGGCAGTCACTATCGACTGAAATACCACCAAGGACCCATTTCAGATTTTCTAGCCAGTTACTCTATCCATTAAGCTATCGCGGCCCCACATTTTTAAGTGAGTAAACTATTATAACCAAAAACGTTGCGCAAGCCCAAAAAATTAAAAAATTTCCCTCTAAATGGTGTGAATTCATAAAACGTTTTTCACTTTTAGTTTTTAATCTCCTTTATTTAAAAGGTTTTCTTTTTAGTCGTTTTTCTGTAGGATCTGTATTGGCAGATAGGGCCGTAAACATTGTTTAGAGTTGTCCACTGACAAAGGTTTCACTGCATTAAGGAAAACTGTAAAAAATGTGTGTGTGTATATAAAAATAATGATAAAAAAATAATATAAAAATTAACGTAGTCTTACGATGATCATAGAGTGATCGAGCCTGGTGCTTGGATAGTAGATCTGATCCATCACCGACTATGGTGTAAGGCAGCGGTTCACCGTTCATATTGATGACCATGAAGTCAGGAAATTCACCGTCCATATAATTATTGAGCTCTGACGATTCACCCATGTCGTTGAGCTCTGAAGGTTCACTTATCACATCGGCTACATTTGGCAGTTCAACCATTCCTATAAGATAATACATTTAAGAGAATTGTGATCCTGTCACACATTGAAGAATATAAAATAAAAGTATAAATAAAATAGAAAAAGTTAAGAAAAAAATGGGAAGAAATAATTTTGATGGTCTTGGAACCGATTAATTCCAACAGAGAGGGGCTTCTCCAAAGAAATAGGAAACTCCCTTAAAAAAGACTGTTTCAAAATAGGTTTCAAAACGCGAAATACAATTAATCAACCTTTAAATGAAATTAAGATAAAATAAAAATAGAAGATAGAAGCGGAGTGTATTAGCTCGAATGGGAATGGTGCAGTTCTGTTTAGTTTACACAGGACGTACATTTAAAGAATTAGTAAAAGAATACACATCTGAAATAAGAAAAAAAAGGGGAAAATCTACATTTGCTAAACATAGCAACGATATGGGTCACATATTCAACGAAACAACTGGAATAAAGTACCTACATCTTTGTGAAAAATTTATGATAGCTTGACTGTCTGGAACAGCAAGAAAACAGGGGAATTGTTAAAACGACCAAACTCACTTCAAATGTTCACCCCTGTTAACGCTACTAAGTTAATATAATATATTGTATATTTTATTATAAAAAGTATCTATGTACGCATTTTATTTTTCTTGTACTTACGTCATAAAGCCCTTATTTCTTATTTATAATATGTACTCTAATCTGAGCCCCATTCATTAGTTTTTTTGATTTTTTTTTCGACATTTACATGCTCTTTAATATTAACTAAATTTATACTATTATCTAAATAAAGTATGAAAAATTTATGTCCAACCAGAATGTTATTCTTGGATATTACATTTCCAATAAAACGAGTTAGTTAGTTATTGTGACTCATGCCCGGGCTTTAACTATCAGTTCATATCGCCTACTACCATAGTGCTCTTTCGTCACTCCGGTGGACATGAGCCCGACTCCACTATGGGAGTCCTAAATTTTGGCCACCCTAAATATTTAAATATTTATTCACCCCAGGATAGGGGTCTTTAACGAGTGCGTGATATCGTACAGGCTACAAATAGGGGGTACGATACCAAAATTCAGAATAGAGGGTGGGAAGAGTAACGTAACAAAATAACAACGTTAAAAAAAATATATGTAAACAAGTTGTTTAAGAGGGCATCAATTGTGGAAAAGCGGGACTTATGGTGTTGGCTTAGAGTGTTGGCCAGACGCGTCGTAGAGTGCTTGAAAGAGGTAAGGGGACGTTCCGCGGAAATTGGGACACCTGGCAACGCTAGTCACATATACTTCCCCTCAGCATAAATGAAAATTTCTGGAATCTTACGACCTATGTTAAAAATTAAAAACTATTTTATAGGATACCTTGGGGGTTGCCTCTGAAATCAACCGTAAGAGCAAGAAGCAATGGAAACATCCAACATGACTTCATTGTGGCTATCTGATTATGGAAATATTAAATGGAGAAAGTAAATAATGAGAAATATGAAGAAATAACTATGAAACCCGTTCCAAGCACACAGTTCTCGTCGAATGAGTATTGGGCTTACTTCGCTATATAATATATACCCAACTGCAGAAGATTGTCTAATATCACTAAATATTTAGCCAGTTGCAGCCATTATTTGTACTTATTCTACATGATGTGAATTCTTAGTTTTTGTCTTCGACAACTGCAAATAGAATCTGCAAATTTAAACTATTACAGAACATAGGTAGGATGATTATTCATGTGTTTACATGGCGCACGAACTGGATTTATCCGGCACGAGCCGACCTTTCTGGTTTTTCAAAGGTCATTTTGAGACCTTGAAACTTTTTTTTTTCAATATGGCTTTGAGATATTCTCTTTCTACTAATAAAATCAAGAGATGATGAATTTGCTTTGAGTTCATCTCGTTCTGAAACCTGACAGATAACAATTAAATTCAGATGGACGGGAAGAGTGTTCCACTCTTTTTCTTCAGAAGGAAGAACAACCCAAACTGTTCGTGTCATCTTGATTGGACACTGGCCAGGGTGGAGTTGATACTTGGGACTGAATCCACGGCAGCCGGTGACGGAGACCGGTTACACAGTGTTCAGTCGGTTTGTCGGCTCCTGGCGGCAGCGAAAAATAGAGGTGTGACGAGCTGTGGCGAACATCGATCACCACACGTTGGTCGACCCCGGCCCACCATAACCTCACTTTTAAGCACTAGTCAGATCCCGAGCTCCCTCTACAGACTACTAGCAAGGTGCATCCGACACAACAAAGAGCAATAATAATAAAGGGAAGAACGTTCTTGGAGTACTCCAAAGAAATTCCAACAATTTGGCTGGTAAATCTTATCTGTTTCGGACGTGGCGAAAGTAATGGAAAGAGTTGTGTAGTTGACCCATCTCCATACGATTATGACAAAAAGTCGTCGGTGAATCACTGGCGATTAAATTATCAATTCCTTTTGAAAACCAGTCTACTGTTTTTGCTAATTAAATGTAAGCGAACTCCCCTGAACTCCCCCACTCCCCCCCCCCCCCCCCCCCCCCGCCCGATATTTGACAGGATATGTCCTTTTTGGGTTTGGACTCCAAATATGAAATTTCATACATTCATTACATAGACAGTTGAAGGGGTTTTTGAGTTGAGCTCCCTCATTTCTCCAGATTTCGCTGAAAATTAATAAATGTAGTACATTTTGAATTCACATATGAAATTTTGTGTCGATACATTAATTTTATCAGGAGTTATCATGTTCACAGATATACATACTTTTTTTCGTTTTGGGAATCCAAAGGTCGGAAAACAAGAAATTCCGTTGAAAACTCCGCATCGAATTTTTGACCGATTACATAACTTTGCCTATACTTCGTATAGATGGGGAAGTAATAAATAAATCGAGGAAACCATTTCCACTATCTGAAGAACGTCATTTGTATTCATGAAATTTTTGAACTCCAGGCAAACATTGATTCCATCCTGGAAAGTGTAAATAAATGATAATAATAATAGTTAGCCCATAATTTGTGCTCCTTGATTATTACCATAATCGATCCTCGATTGACGAAAAGATATATAATTTTCTGGGGCTTGAAGTAACCTAGATCTTCTTGACCGAGCGAAACGAAATCCAAGTTCGTGCGTTTTTGTGTGTATGTAACATAATATTTCTGCCGCATCCCGACACCGATTTTCACAAACTTTTGCATATATGTTTGTTAGGCCATCTGACAGAAAGCCTATAGTTGTTGGTGAGGGCCCTGGTAGCTCAGTGGTATGCGTGCTTGACTTCTGAGCTCAAGAACGTGGATTCGAAACCCGACCGAGGCCTTTAGTTTATTTTATCTGGGAGGTAAAATAAACTTAAGCACGCCTTAAACGTTAAGCGATGGTCCCTAGCCTGTATGATGTCAGGTACTCGTTAAAGACCCCGGCCCTAGGTGAATAAAAATTTATGGTAGGCAAAATTTAGGACTCTCACAATAGAGTCGGGCTCATGTCCACCAGAGTGACGAAAGAGCGCTCTGTTAGTAGGCGATATGACCTCATAGTTAAAGCCCGGGCATGAGTCATTAAACCTAACCTATAGTTGTTGGTAATGATCCAAGAAGAGGAAGTTTTTTTTAAAAATAAATAAATATTAAAGCCATATCGTATGTTGTACAATAAGTAAGTTTCTCGTTTTATAGTACCTACTATATATAAGGTATACTATTTTAAATTCAAACTGATATAAATATTGGGTTATCCGCTATATTTATTTATAATTATATTTATTTATATAATATATAAATATAGGGTTATCTATATATTTATAGTTTATCCCGCTCCCAGCTCAGGGGACTTGAACCCTCCTCAACAAAACAATATAACTACGTCAAGCCCTCACTTTAAGTGAAAGTTTCCTGGTGATACTCAGTAGGTATTTAATTATATGGAAAGTTGTTATAATTTAGTTGATAACAATTATTTGTGTCAAATAATATTTTTAGGTGCTAAACATTTTTTTGCAAAATGTTGAGAAGAGAAGTCGTATTACTCTTTGTTATAATTGTTTTGTTTTTTTGCTTTCATATCCGAAGGACAGACGAAAGTTTGTGATTGTTTCTGAAAGTGAAAAACATGTTGATCTTGGATATTAAAGATCCCTTCACAACTTTGTGTGTTTCAGGTCAAAACAAACACTTCCTGTTACATGTTTGTCTTTCGTTTCGAGAGGAGATATTCTTTGCAATCTACCACGAGAGGAACTGGAAGCTGCTTTAGCCTGTATTTATTCTAAGGACTATTCTGGGCTGAAATTTTAGGCAAACTCGTAATGGCATAAGAGTTAAAACTAGACCCAAGTCACAAACAAAACAAGAAAAAGTCGACGGTGGATTACGGGCTATGCACTTCTTCAGCACGGATAAATCAATTACGTTTTTGCTTTCTCTCCAAAGCCAATCAACCGTCTGGAATTAAATTGAATATTTGACTCATAGTCATCCTCAAACTAAATTTTGTGTCTATACATTCATTTTATCGGCAGGTATTTGAGTTTCTGAATGTTTAAACATCCTCTAATCCCCTCTATTCATTGACCGAGGTCGGAATCTATCAATCCCATTAACCAGTGGTTAGGTGGAAGTAGGTACAAAACTAAGAAAAAAAGTACGAATAATTCGCAAAACGAGCAAAACAAATTGTAAAAGAATGACTCGCTTAGCGAGCGATGTTTTGCATAACGAGTGACGAGGAGAGAGGAAGTGCCGGATTGTGCGCATGCTACATCAGTCTTTGTTTAGCGCTTGTTCCGCTAGCATCGAGTATTTTTTTTTTGGCATGGAACGCATTATCGTATTTTACATTATAATTTATGTATATGGGAAAAATTGTTTCGCTTAACGAATATTTTGCGTTACGAGTAAGATTTTGGAATGAATTATGCTCGTTAAGCGAGGTCCCACTGTATATAGTCTATAGTGAGCGACTTGCTGGTCACTAACTGCTTTATAGATTGTCATGGAATATCACATATAGCATTCTTATAAGCCGAAATGAAAAATAGGTTATGTGACGTCTCGAATTTCAGAATAGGACGGGGTGGGGCGCTGCATAAAATTACTGCGGGGTCACTAACTGCTTTATGGATTGTCATGGAATATCACATGTAGGATTCTTATAAGTTCACATTAAAAATAGGTTAGGTGACATCACGAATTTGAGAAAACGACGGGGACGCAGTATAAGATTAGTACTGTAATGTAAACATAAGGTCACCATGGCAACTAGTAAAGAACAAAGGTTTTTTTTTTTTTTTTTTTTTTTTTTTTTTTTTTGCCTTTATGTACGGTGCATATTAGCCATGTCAATGTGTTATATATAATTATTTAAGACATCCATGGCCCCGGGAGGGAGTTCTATCTACGAAATAAAACTCACTCCCGGACGGGATTCGAACCCGCAAACCATGGTGAGACCATGCGACCAAAGCCCTACGCTCTAGCCCGCACGGCCACCATGGCCCCCGAAAGAACGAAGTTAAAGTAAACAGAAACTCATTTAGAGAAACAAAATTACATTCAGATTAAAATTTAAGGACGAATAATTATTGTAATTTCCACACTTAGAAAAGTAATTGGAACAAAAATATGTTTTAAAAGTTTTAAACTGTCATAGAAGTAATTCAATGACCTAAATGGGGGGCGCTACGTAAAATTACTCCGGGGTCATTAACTGCTTTATGGATTGTCATGGAATATCACCTGTAGGATTCTTATAAGTCCACATGAAAAATAGGTTAAGTGACGAAATATTTTCTGAAAAACACAATGTTCGTGTTTAGGTATGGACCAAAAACGATGATAGTTAACCATAAGTCAGTTACTTAGTTATTTTGACCCATGTCCGGGCTTCAACTACGAAGGACAGTGTGCTCAACGTTTTTTCCCTTCCAAATGAAAACAACTAAGAGCCCGTCTAGATTCCTCTAGTTACAACTGGTTTTATCAAACATCTAGTTTTAAGATGAGACGCTTCAGTCAATACTCTTTTCAACTGGTCAGAACAGTGATACTGGTGTCTTATTATACTATCCTTTTTAGTAACTATTATAGTAATTGTGTGTGTTACTTATTGAAGATATAGTGAACAAGTTATAAATTTATTTCCTTCTACAAATTCGTCCAAAATAACATTAATTCTGATGTTCCTCAACGCTTCCATAATCGACTTATGTCATAACCATTCTCAAGGGGTTTCTCCAACCACCAATAAGTAAACAAGACAGCTGATTCTGATATGCCCTAATTCGTTTATACTGACTTTTACTGGACAAAAATGATGAAAAAGGACTTCTCCTTTTAGAATGGCATAGTCGATGCAGAAACCATCAAAATTTAAAATGTTGACTATTCATCAGAAACTACTAATCGGAAATCAATCAGTTATTGATGTCATTACGATGTCCGACCCCCGAGGGATGGGCGATAGGCGTGCTTATCTTCTGAGCTAAAGATCGTGGGTTCGAAACCCGACCGAGGCCCTTAGTTTATTTTATCTGGTAGGTAAAATAAACTTAACCTTCGGATGGGAGTCAATAGTGTATTGATAGTTCCATCGATAGTCTAGGTGTTATCGATATTTATTTTTCTTCATAAAAGGGGATGCGTTTTGAAGAAAGTTATTTTAGAACTTTTACTTTGATGATGGGAAAAGTGCTAAATGTACTTTATTCAAAGTTCTATTCAAAACTACGATAGTTCCATCATTATAGATTTATAGATAGAGACATCGTGCGAGAGTTCACCCGGGATACCGCGGCCGCCTCTAACTCATCGCGGAGGTGTGCCGGGGATCTGGAGGTGAATTTATTATTATAGGTTAGGTTAGGTTAGGTTCTATGACTCATGCCCGGGCTTTAACTACTAGGTCATATCGCCTACTACCAGAGCGCTCTTTCGTCACTCTGGTGGACATGAGCCCGACTCTATTGTGGGAGTAATAAATTTCGCCAACTCTAAATTTTTATTCACCTAGGGTAGGGGTCTTTAACGAGTACCTGACATCGAACAGGCTCGGGTCCATCGCTTAACGTCCCACCCGAAGGACGGCGTGCTTAAGTTTATTTTACCTCCTAGATAAAATAAACTAAGGGCCTCGGTCGGGTTACGAACCCACGTTCTTGAGCTCACAAGTCAAGCATGCATACCACTGAGCTACTGGCGCCCTCTTTTATTATTATATTAATTTCTTTCTCTTTTTTTACGTACCATTCTATGTATTTTATTTTTTGTGTATATATTATTATATATATTATTTATTATTTTGTACATATTTATCACAACTTTATACTCTTATTTTTTTTTATTATTCTTCATATTTTCTTATTATTGTATATATTGCCATTTATTATTTTAACTTATTCTATTATCTATCATTGTAATCAAATTGACTTATGGTTTTACCGGTTTTAAATATGCCCAATGGAAATAATTTAAACAAAAGTACTTGCACGATTAAGGACTCTCTCTGGTTGTAACCAAATAGCTGACTTAACATGAAGCCAATTCACTAAGGATACAAATGAAGAGCTTTTGGTAAAAAACGACCGTAGTCCAAATTTGACAAAGATCGTGAATTTGGAAAGTTCTCTAGTGGCTATCAATCCAACTATGTAGTTCATTAAACAGCCAACAGGATTCGCTACTGTCAGCATGTAAAATATGACCCATTTATCAAAAACAACCAAAGTTGTTTATCATTTAATATGAAAAAAATTACTGACGTAGCATGTCTTCAGCAATATACGAAATTGATTATTTTTTATATTTCAGAGGCTGAACAGAAATCAAAAATATAGGTAGGAAAGTAAAGGATTTTTTACAAAAAAAAATGTGTTTTTTTATAAAAAATTTATTTTTGAGCGAAACCCTAAATATATCTTACACTAAAACATGGACTAGAAGAGGGAAGGATGGTAATGAGGTAATGAATGGTATTATATACCAGTGCAGCAACTAGAGTTTGAAATTTCCGGATAAAATGACTAGAGGAAAAAAAAGGTTTTTTTTTTTTTTCCAATTTTCCTTCCTTTAAAAACTCCAGTAGAGATGGTATTGTATGATATCAAATGGAGTATGTTATTGTATGATATCAAAGAGAATCAAATGGAGGTTATGATTTATATATATAAGGTTTGTGCCAATCCCCAAGTTTTATAGAATAATCTGTCGTCATTGCTATCAATCCTGACACTGCCTCTTTGAAATCTTTCGGTTTCCAGAAGTCTACATGAGGCTTCCCATTTTCCCATCTAATATTAACAAGACCCGCTTCATCGCCTGGTTCCAAATCGATCCTACTGAAGCCGTTCATCTTGTCAAAGTGTAAGCAGCCATAATCGATGTTGACAAGGGACATCCAGGTTACGATGACACATATATTGAGTTCCTTCTTTTTGAAGTCCCATTTCAAATAGTAGACATGGATGCAGCCGGTGAATAAAGTAAGAGGAATACCTGCACACAATTTCCCAGCTGAAACAAATAAAAAAATAATGTTACGACTCATTTATGTTTGTCATTAGGACATTTCATAGATTCATTGTTAATCTTGGCTTGTGACAAGTTCCCTTTTGTAGCCTCAATATTCGAATTTACCATTGTTCATTTTTTTCGATTTATTTATTTTACTCATGTTTATTTGTTTATTTTCATTCAAATAACTGTTCATGTCGTTTTGAGTTTTAAAAAACTTCTTAATTTTTTTCATCCTTCAGATTGTTTTAGATCAAGTCTTTCGAACCTATTCTGAAAGACCTCGGCGAGAAAATATAGAATGTTTCCTTTTTTTTTTGGTAAATCCTGCAGTAGTTCGTTTAGCGGGGAAGCACTGCTATTCTGTACAGAATATCTCGGCTTCGCACAACATGTTTATAGCCCAAATTAAAGGGAGCATTCTATAGTGTGTCGTCGTAACCTATCACAAAATTGTGATATCTTCAACCTTTTTTTACAGATATTTTGATTGTGGCCCATTTTTCTGAAACATTAGAGAGAGAAAGAGAATAAAATGTTGTCCCACCAAGCCAATAAAAAACCAATGGGAGAAGAATTACCTGAGATAGTTTTTCCCTTTGTCTAAGGTTTGTTAAACGCGATAGTAACATCATATTATATCAGTTCTAAATTAATAACATGAAATAGTCAAAATATAAAAAGTGTTATTGTAATAATGTTACATTTTAAATGTTCATAATCACTTTTATTTTTGTTGGTTTTGTTTGTGAAACTATTTTGAAACAATTAGGTTTTAATGTGACACAAACAGAGGCTGCATCCGCGGAAGCTGCCTACAATTAGACGACTTCCATGGTAGGTATTCACTAATTTTATTTTATTTATTTCCTTTCATGGCAAGTCATAATGGCTAGAGACGAGAAATGCAAAATGCAGCATTTACTAGTTGACATAAGTAGTTCGTTTAGAGGTTAAGCACTATATCTCGGCTTCGCACAAAAGGTTTATAGCCCAAATTAAAGGAAACGTTCTATAAAATCTGTTACTGACCGAAAATGTCAAATTCGACAGCTTAGCACCATTTCGCTTCCTCCCATTTCCTCTCCTATTAATGGGATTTTTCTGGTGAAATAACCGATTCTTGCTTATTACAATAATGATTTTTGAGTAAAATTTGAACGAAGAATAAGAATTCGACCTTTGACGCTGATATATATTCTATATATATTTAGATCTCTATAAAAGGTATTTACCTTCCCATGTCCAAGCTCCTAGCTTTCTTTTGTTTACAATCAGGCCTCCTGTGAGTTCTAATCTATATCGGTCTATTTCCAATCGAAAGCAGCCTGCAATTCAAAATAATACATTATTAGTAGAGAACCAGGTAACTGTCATTATATACTATAAATACTAGGATAGTTATATACTATACATGGCAGAGTTATACGCCATACATAGGACCCCTCGTAGGCTTATGACCTCATTGTTAAAGCCCGGGCATAAGTCACAATAACTAACTCATCGAAATTCTAACCTACCTTCTTCAAATTTAACCTGGACTCCATGGTTTTCGAAATTTAACAAATTTGTGGCAGCGAAAGGCGAAAAAGTGTCTTCAGAAGCCGTAAATATTAATGAATTCGAAAATCTTATATAATTGTAGACATGCGAGGCTAAAAAAAAGTTCCAGAATAGTTTATACTCCATTGAAACGTTGGAAAAGTAACTATCCACCTAAAACTACAAATGGGGTGTCGAATGAAAGCTACATGAATTTCATTTAGTGTATTAAAAAAATGAAAATAATGGAAGCAATTAGCGATAAGATGGAAATATCTCTAAACTTCGACATTGCAGGATTAGGAAGTTCATATATTCCCACTTTACCGCTTATTGCTCTCATTATTTTCATTTTTTTAATACACTAAATGAAATTCATGTTGAAGGCTCCAGTAGCTTTCTTTCGACACCCCATTTGTAGTTTTAGGTGGATTATTACAAAAATGTATTGTGTAGTAACTATCAAACTACACAATACAAAAATGTGTCCGTGAATCACCTATGTACTTCCCCAGAACGAATTAATCAATTAACTTTTCGCTCCCCCTTCGAAACCAGTTCACCGTTTACGCTAATATTCAGTAGTTGTCTTACACAGGAGCTCCTAAATCCTCATACTAAATTTTGTATCGATGAATTTATTACATCGGCATGTATTAGAGTCTTCGAATTGAACCCACTCCCCTGAACCCCCCTCCCTTCAACAGTAGTCGCTGAAATTTGACAGGTTATGTCCTCATTGGGTTTTGACTTCAAATATGAAGTTTTGTGTCGATACATTCATTACATCGGCAGAGTTAGAGTTAGAGTTTTTGTGTTAAGCCTCTCCCCCAATCCCTCTTTCCTGTCTTCAATTTGTCTGAAAATCAATAGATGTCGTCGTTAGAGGATTCTGAATTCACATATGAAATTTTTTGATGATACATTGATTCTATCGGAAGTTATCGTGTTCACAGACACATACACACAGACTTGTTTTTTTATATTTAGAATCTGATGGTCGAAAAACATAAAATTCCGCATCGAATTTTTGTCAGATTACATAACTACGTATAGTAAAAATTCACCCTTAGGCGCTTTGAAGGATCCCGTACAAATTTCCAGAGACACCAGTTATTTTCCAACCAATTTGATCAATTGAAAATTATTTAATCAAATTACAGAAAAACTGTCTTTGCAGTAGAATCTACTTTAAATCTAGAAAAGAGCAGCAACCTAGAGAGAGCTTCATTTTTGTGCCACATTTGGCAGTTGAACCAAACAAAACAAATTATTACCAATTTATATACAGTAGAGCGTCGATTATCCGAACTAATGTTGTGTGGGGCAATCGAAATTTTTCAGCCACCCAGAACTTGCGATGAATTAAGAGTCACCACCAAGCTTATTGTTTAATTCTACTGCTTTTTCACAAAAAATGGGCTACCCAGAAGCCCTTTTTTGCAAAAACCAAGTGAATGCAGCATTTTCCAACAATTCTGATTTCGGTTTTTTCATAGTTTTACCATATGAACTGCCCTGCTCACTGTCAAGATTAAGTACATACCTAATGATTGAATCAGAATTAATTTTTATTCCCGTTATCGTTGATTTACCAACACCGAACTTGATAGCTAATGCCTGACCCGTTTCACCTTTCTTCAGCCTCATAATAATTTCCATTTTATCTTTTAATGAAAGCACTACTCGTTGCCTTTTTGTCGACATGTAAGTTTTACTTAAAATATGTGACTACTAACTAATTCAATGTATACCTCACAATCATGATTTGAAACTGAGAGCATTGACTGGTTACCGACCATACGAATGAAAAGGGATTCAGTGGAAAAATCCAATGAACAAATTACATACATAGACATACAAGTTAGTTCTTAGTAAACAAATATTGACTGTCTGCCCCGTCAAACTGAATTAATCGAAAAACTGATATCCCTTATACAGCTAACAAAGATCTTTCTAAGAATTAATTAGGTTTCCCTCATGGAAGTTCATGGAAAAACTAATTTGATTTTTTTTTTTTTCCAAGAAGTCAATTCGGATATGGAACGTTCAGATAATTGACGTTCGGATAATCGACGCTCTACTGTAGTTTTTATTTTTAATATATAAGAATCTGATTGTAATGTTAACTATATAGTCGGTAAATCAACCTGTGTGAGGACAGATAAGTACAATGGTTGATTTACCGTTTAAATTTGAGTAGGATCCGTTATGGGAACCTACAGATAGATAACACTTACCTTCAGCTGGCTTTGAACCAGGAATAGTTACACAGCAGGTAAAGTCCCAACCTTCTCTGGTGCACTTACTTCTAGGCAACTTCTTGCGAACGGCTATTATGACCTTTTTTCCAATTTTAGGAACTAAAAAAAAAGTTGTTATTACTATTGCTATTATTATTATAATGAAATTATTAATTTTGATCAGCGTTCTTGAGAATGAAGACTTGAGCGTCTTCGGTTTTTTGTATAATTAAAAGAAACGGCAATGTACTTCCCCAGGGCGAATGCATGCACTTTTTGCTCTACCTCTGAACCCAATTTAGCGATTTGGTTGAAAATCAAAAGGTGTTTCACTCAGGGACTTTTGAGTACTAAATTTGGTGTTCGTACATTCGTTACATAAATGTGACTTCAAATCATATTCAGGGGAACATATTTGATAAAAATATAATGGTTTCATAAAGTTATGACTCATGCCTGAGTATCGCCTACCAGCAGAGCGCTCTTTCGTCACTCTGGTGGACATGAGTCGGATTCTACTCTGGAGATCCTAAATTTAACCTACATAGGTTTATTCATCTAGGGTAGGGCTCTTTAACAAGTAACTGACACTCTCTCTTATGTAAACAGCCGATCACTTCAACTTCCAACCTACAACACCCTTTTTCAGGATAATAACCAGTCTCTATAACCATTGAACAACCATCAAGTCCCCATCTCAGCTCTTTTAGACAGTTACTCTAACCATGCCATGCAGCCTCGAGGCTAAAGGAGAGTGAAATAGGGCGTTCAGAGGGGTACACTCCAGAATCAAAGAAGTATTAAGCGAAATAGACCCTATATTTAGATGGAGAAAAGATGAGATGGTACAGCGCACCAACCTAAATAGGAAGTATGCAGTAACTATCAGGAGTAGAGAGAGAGCACAGCAAGAAGCGACAGAAGTCACTGAGAAGCATATACGATGCTTTACAGACGGTTCCAGACAGAAGGACACAGGACTCAAGGGAGGGGGTGTATGGATCCCGAGTCTGGAGGTGAAGGCCGTCATCCCGCTGGGATCCCATGCTACGGTATTTCAAGCGGAGGTGATGGCGATCCTGGAATGCGCGTCTACAAGAGAGGTAAGAAACAGTGACATGGAGGAGGTGAAAATCTTCTCCGATAGTCAAGCAGCACTCCAAGCACTTGCCAGCGCAGAAAGCAGATCAAAGCTGGTAAGGGAGTGCGCAAATCAGTTAAACATCCTAGGAAACTGCAAGAAGATTGGACTCTACTGGGTTCCCGGACACCCGGGGATCCAGGGAAACGAAGAGGCAGACCGACTAGCCAAGGAAGGTTCAAGTAAGCCTTTTATGAGGCCAGAGCCGGTGCTGGGAATATCTCGGGAGACATACCGAACCCGAATCAAAGAATGGACTAAGGACCTTTTGGAGCATACATGGAGAGAAAAGACCACATGCAGGCAGTCGAAGATGTTCCTGGGAGGGGAGTCCAGAGTTCTGAAAGACGGGATCCTGAAGCTCAAAAGGAACGAGCTTAGGCAACTGACTGGAGTTCTCACAGGACATGGTCCGTTCAATAGACACCTACACACTGTGGGACTCAAGGTCAGTCCTACCTGCGATAGATGTGGAGAAGAAGACGAAACGGCGGCACACTTCCTGGGCATCTGCTCGGGATATGCGCGAATGAGATTCCACATCTTTGGTGGAGATGTAATCGCAGAGGAGGACTTTAGTTTGGACTATGAGAGCATTCTCAGGTTCATTAAGGAAACTGGGAGACTGAGCACTTCATGAAGGGCTTGGTTCAGGTAGTATAAGTATAAACATACAGTTAATATAGTAAGGGGGAAGCCCAGCACCTCCAGGGAAGTGATAAGAGCACTGGATGCATAGATCCCTAGGTGTAAAAGACCAGCCCACCACACATATATACAATATTTAATTAAATTATATTGTCAAATTTCGACTTTAATAAAGTGATAAAATATAATTTTCTAATCTCCCTTATTTAAAAGATTTCCTATTTAGATGTTTTTCTGTAAGATCTATATAGGCAGATAGGGCAGTAAACATTGTTTAGAGATGTACACTGTGTTTACTGACAGAAGTTTCACCGCATTAAGTGGCTAAGAATAACTGTAAAATATGTGTATGTATGTAAAAAAGTAATGAGAAACAAAAATAGTTGTCTTACGACGTTTAATGAGTGAACGAGCCTGATGCCTGGATTGTAGATCTGATCCATGACCGACTATGGTGAAAGGCAGCGGTTCACCGTTCATATTGATGATCATGAAATCAGGAAGATCACTGTCCATATAATTGAGCTCTGAAAGTTCACTTATGACATCCGCTACATTTGAAAGTTGACCCATGCCTATAAGAAACCACATTGAAAAGAATTGTGAACCTGTTACATATTTTGGAGGTTTCCATAGGCGATACTTTACTATATTTAATATCTTCCATTGAAATCAGCAATATATATATAGTTTAGTAATATGGAACTATTTCAATGGAAGCTATTCACTATTTTTTTTATATTTTCGCTCGTGTCAAGTCATATTGGCCAGAAACAAAGACAAGAAATTCAAAAATCAGCATTTAGTAATTAACATACGCTGTTCAGGGAGAGATTAGGTGGAAGTCGAATATGACAAATAGGAGCGTCTAGCGCAATATTACGTTTTTTTCGTACGAAAATCTTCTCTCCCATTTGCTTCACTTTTTTTTCTGTTCAATTGGCCATCATTTTGATTTTTGTGTGAAATACGAAAAAAATCGGAATATATATATATAAAATCTAATGTCTGTATGTGTGTGCCTTATAGACTCCTAAACTTCGCCCCTCTCATTTCGTGCATTCCCTTATGGAACAAATATCATTGATCGAATTGACAACATGTTTTATATTAGATTATAATATATTATAGAGCACGTAAAACTTTTAAGACTTCTTTCTACCATACCCTTACCCCACCCATGCACCCACCTCCGCATTAGGTGCATTCGCTTATGGAACAAAAATCATTGCACGAATTGACATAAGATGTTCAGTATTATAAGTCGAGACAGATCGTTCAAAGTCAGGAAATGATATAAACTGCTAAACAATATTTTAAAGCCCAAACTCACATCAAATTCTCACCCCTGTTGACGCCACTAAGTTAATATAGTAATATATTGTGTATTATTATTATATAGAGTATGTACGCATTTTATTTTTTTTCTAGTAATTAGGTCATATCCTTTTTTCTTATATATACTATCTATTGTACTCTAAGCCCATTTATCAGTTTTTCAAATATATTATTAAATATTTTATAGTTTAAATATTAAAGTTAGAAGAGCACCTTAATATTAATGTTACAAAAGCCCTTCAATATTAATTAAATCTGGATTATTATTTAAATAGAGTATTAATCAACTCCATTGAATAATATAATATATTATTCAATGGAGTTGATTAATACTCTATTTAAATTATTATATTTAATTTATATATTATATATAACAGTTTATGTCCAACGAGAAGGCTCTACTTGGAAATTACATTTTTATAAATAAAAACATACAAATATGCAAATGGCAAGTCGGGTCGGATTGTAGGGTGATTGAAAAAATAGGGACGTCCCGGGGTAATTGGGACCTCTGGCAACACTACCTCAGCATAAATGAAAATTTCTGAAATCTCATGACCTACGTTAGAAACTAAAAACCATATTATAGAATACCTTTGGGGTTGCCTCTGACACCAACCGTAAGAGCAAAGAGCAAAGCAAACATCCAACATAACTTCATGGTGGCTATCTGTTTCTGGAAATATTAAATACAAAAAGTGAATAATAAGAAATATGAAGAAATATAATTATGAAACCCGTTCATAAGAACTATACTTACCAAGCACAAAGTACTCGTCGAATGAGTCGGGCTTACTTCGGAATATAATATATACCCACCTGTAGAAGGTTGTCTAATATAACTAAATATTTAGCCAGTTGCAATCATTATTTGTACTTATTTCCTAACATCACATGATCTGAATACATAGGTTTTGTCTTCCACAACTGCAAATAGAATCTGTAAATTTAAACTATTATAGGTACCTATAGAGATGATTGTTCATGTGGATACAAGGCACACGAACTTGATTTAACCTTCGACTGGGCACGAGCCGTCCTTTCGGTCTTTTGAGTGTCATTTTGAAAGTTTTAAACATTTTTTTTTTATATGGCCTTTGAGATATTCTCTTTCTATTAATAAAATCGAAATGTGGTGAATTTGCTCGATGTGAAACTCTCATCTCGTTCTGAAACGTGACAGGTAACGTTTAAAATAACGTGGACGGCAAGAGGGTTCTTCATTCAAAGTGGAGTAGTCCACCCAACTCCCTATAAAATTTTAAAAATAAATAAATGAAGGAAGGAAAATGAAAGAATTTTGTACAATAAGTAACTTTTTTTCTTATAAGGTACTAGCAGTAATACCCGGCGTTGCCCGGAGAACTTTGACTTTTCTCCCAATATCTCCTATAAGGCTATTCAGTTCCTCGACAGTACATTCATGATGTTATAATTTTCAATTATTCATACGGAATAAGGCTTATAGTCCTTCAACTGTAGTAACGCTAGCTTTGGAGCTAAAACTAATTTATTCAAAAAGATTTCTCATTAATCGTTGCAATGGTTTTCGAGTTACAAAGATTGCGTGAGTGGATGCTGGGATGGACCAGGGGTTGATTAAAAAATAGACCTTAACCTTCCGGTAGATAAAACTTATCTATTCAAAAAGATTCCTCATTAATCATTGCAGTGGTTTTTGAGTTACAAAGATTGCGTGGGTGGATGCTGGGATGGACCAGATATTGAGGTACTAATACGCCTATAACCTTCCACAGACGATGACGAACAAATTAAAAAAAAATTAATCAAATCCATCAAGTCGTTCGTGAGTTATAGCGGTACAACGCACAGACATTTTCAGCTTTATATATATATATATATATATATATATATATATATGATATTATTTTAAGTGTGCCTTGCAAAATGATGTCAATAATTGTAAAATATATTTCAAACCGACGATTCTTACCACAGTAAACGCCCTCTCTTATTATAGATACATAAAAAGATAAACCAAATTATATACAGTATATTTGAGTAAATAAAATCAGATTTTAAAATGGCTTAGCCATAAAGGGAATTAATTCATATATTTATTTACTTGCAATTCTTCTCATATACCTACATAGTACAATTTTTACTTTCTTATATCTATAGTATAAGAAAGTATTGTAATCGTGCGAAAATCCAAGATCGAGTTTGCAACAGATTTTCACATTTCAAGGTTCCCTGAATACATGTTGACAATTTTCGCCAGTTGACAGTTTTGGCCGAAATCATGCAATTAAAGAAGAGCATTTTATTCAGAGGCCTAAGTACATCTTACAAGATACCGCTTATGTTTATGTTTATGACCTAATCGAAAATATTTTCAAGTAAAAGTTATAGGAAACATTGAAATATATATTTTATATGAAATACGATTTTCGCAGGTCGTCCGATTTTGAGATGCCGAAAACCATCTTGAAATGAAGGTTTGAAACACAACTTTTTAGACATTTCCTTGATTTACCCCAAAACAGTTAGTCCTATCGAAAAATTTATTCTTACCAAAAAAGTTCCTTATAAGATTTTCAATCGCCGTAAGTCCTTAGATTTGAGATAGGATCAAAAGGATAAAATTCACTCATAGCAACGAACTTTAAAATATGGTTATATTATTGGTAGTATTTTCAAAAAATAATAGAAATGAAGAAAAGAATAAAATATAAGTGATGAAAAAAAAACTAAAATAACGGACATTCTTGTACCAACCACTGACATTACTGGATAAAAGAATGTCTAATCTCAGGAGTACATTGTACACAAAGACAAAATGAAACGATTATGAGAAGGGGAGGAAGAGAGAGTGATTCGTAAGCGTGGTTGGTATAAGAAAGTCCTGTAATGTAACATCACATATTTTTTCTTTAAAAAAAAAAATTTAAATTATTTTTTATTTTTATTTCCTATTTCTTACCATATGAGTTATGTCTCGTTCTTTAATATATTCAAGCAAATTATTTTCAATATGTTTTAATAATTGTAAAGTACCGCTCCATCTTGTTTCTTGTCCTTTTTGTTAGTTTCATACAAGCGCCTCTGACCTATGACCTTTTTCTATTCCAGATAATATATCTAAATTGGATACTTAATTTTTATAAATTAATATGGCGCTCGGTTCCCTTCAGGTATCTCACCATTCCGTGGATTAAATCCCACAGGTCCTTTAGACAAATATTAATTTTGGCTTATCCCTTGGGGGAAATTAAATGGTGGTGTCATACTCATTTTATTTTCTTTATTATGTATCTGGGGATCCCATTATGGGAATTTTTTTTTTTTTAAATAAAATATCATCAAATATTGTATATATTATATAAAACGCATTGGTATATTGCCAAAATAGTGTAGATTTTTTGACGTCATCGTCGAATGGGCGGGTTCCGGTTTGGGCCAATGGTTTAACGGATTAAAGCGCAGACTAAGTGGATTCACATGTTCTACTTCTCCAGCTTTACAAAGGATAGGGGAAGTTATGTAATCGGTCAGAAATATGATGTTGAGATTATAACGGAATTTTCACAAATGTAAAAAAAAAAATGTCTGTGTGTCTGAGAACATGATAAGATCTGAAAGAATGAATCAAGAAATTTTATATGTGAATCCAGAACCCTATAAGGACAACACCTATTGATTTTCAGCCAAATTGGGCAAAAGGAAAGGGGGGATTAGGGGAGAGGCTGAACACAGAAATGTCGATAATTGCCGTTGTGATGAATGTATCGACTCAAAATTTCATATGGAAATTCAAAGCCCTATAAGGACAACACTTATTAATTTAAAGCGGAATCGAGCGAAGGAAAGGGGATATCAAAGGGTGGCTCAACTCAAAAACCCTAATAACGGCCGATAATAAATATTAAATGTACGTAAGTCAACTATTCAGTTTTAGCTCAAACGATCGATTGGTTATGAAGAGAGAGCAAAAACCTTATCGATTAATTGTATTGATTAATTGATGTTCTGGGGAAGCATATTGCCGGTGATTCACCGACTACATTTTCGTTAGGAAAGTGACTGGCGTCAAATAAAATAAAAACAACATAAATTCCATGAGACTTTATTTCAAATAACATTTAACTTGGGATACTTCACAAGACTTCATTATTTTTTTTATAATACAATATTTATTTTATAAGTGAACCAACTATATTAAATATAAGACAAATATTCAATAAATACAGTCTTCTTACATATAAATTAACTAAAAGAGTGACCATATGAGTAGCCGTGGGTCGTGCACGAATAATGTTGCGTAAAGTAAAAAAAAAAAAAACATAAAATAGCACCCGTATTTTACGTAACTTATAATGATTTTATTTAGAAATTACAAACTTCTAATAATGCATAATCTTTTCTTTCAAAGGAATTTACCGACCGAATTTATTAATCTATACAACCCGTAAATGGATTTTTAAAAAACCAACGAGCGGATAAAAAAAAACATAGCGTTTACCTGTCGGGTAAACCTGCTCCACAGGTCAGACAAAGGGGTTATTTTATTGAGGATGGAATGTAAAGAGACAATTATTCGGTATAATAAAAATTTACCTGTGTCCTTTTAATTTTCTTTGGGTAAAATAACTGCATAAAAGGGAGGTGGAAATGGGGTGCATCATTTTCTAGGCGTCTTAGCTCAGTTAAATAATTAGTTTTAGTTACATTTGTTAACTATGAAAAGTGAAAATGTCAAAGCGACCAGATTCTCATCTAATTACTATTATTAATTCATATTTACTCTTAATAATTGTTTAATAAACTTTTCCATAATTCTAGTTTTATAAAGTTTTATTATATTATTAATTTTAATTTTTAATATTTTTTAACCCGGCGCAAAAGGAAGGGTGTTATACGTTTGAAACCTTTGTCTGTGTGTGTGTGTCTGTAGCATCGTAGCTCCAAGACGGCTGAACCGATTTCAAAGCAGTTTTTTTTCTTTCAAAAGCTGATATTTGCGAGATGGTTTTTAGCCATGTTTGGTGAAAATCGGATATGTCGTTTCCAAGATCTTTAGGTTTCATCGGAGCATAGGGATTCGGCCTCTATTACAGCTAGAGACTTGGAGTTTGAGCTCAAATGTTTATAATGCCAAGCCCCCCTCCCCCTCCCCCCCAAAAAAGCCCTCCCCACCAAGGTTTCAGTAAAAATAATTAATGAATAAAAAAAGAAGTAAATTGACTTTTATTAAAAACACCTAAGACCGGACTTTTTTTATTACTTAAATAAATAAAATCAGGATTTTTGCAGGGGTTGTGTCGTCGACTTCCCGACTTCAAATTTTATTGTGTCGGTTTTTTTTTTTTTTTTTTTTTTAATTTAACTTTTTAATAAATAATGTTTTTAAACATATTTGAATATCTTATAATGTTCATATAATACGCTAATATATTAATGATAATATATAACAAAACAAAAGTAAGGTAAGAAGGAAGTGGGAACGCGGGGGGAACTAGAAACGCACGACCATGGCTTGAGCTAGCAACGCCTACGGAAGTGAAGGATGCGGTGAGGAACGATATTATAAACCGCAATTTCCGAAAAAAAACACGAACGGATTTATTTTTCATTTTTCAGAACTTTAAATATTGAAGCAGTAACGGATGGTATTGTATTATATCAAATTGGAAGCCAATGTTGTAGTGTACCAATTTGAGTACAACTTAGAAATAAGGCTTGTGCCAATCCCCCAGTTTTATTGATTGACCGGTTACCATTGATACTACTCCTGACAATGTATCTTTAAAACTTTTCGGCTTCCAGAACTCTAGCTCAGGTTTCCCATCAACAAAAGTAATTCTAACAAGAGCAGCACTATCACCTGGTTCCAATTTGATTGTACTGAAGCCGTCCTTCTTGTCAAAGTGAAAGCAGCCATAGTCGATGTTGACGATGGACATCCAGGATATCATAACACATACATCCACTTCCTTCTTGTCTCCGTCCCATTTCAGATAATACAGGAAGATGCAGGCATTCAACACTGTAAGAGGAATTCCTGCACACATTTTCCCACCTGAAAAAAAAAAATGTATATATATATATATAAATATAATATATACATAGTTATTATGACTCATGACCGGGCTTTAACTACCAGGTCATATCGCCTACTATCAGAGCGCTTTTTCGTCTCTCTGGTGGACATAAGCCCGACTCTTCTTTGGGAGTCCTAAATTTTGCCAACCGTAAATTTTTATTCACCTAGGTTAGGGGACTTTAACGAGTACCTATTGTGATCCCATCCTCGTCGCCAAATATTGTGTCTCTTTAGGTCTACTATTTGAAAACAGGGAAGTATAATATAAGCACGCATTTGATCTTTCACTATAATCTGGATAGAAACTGTAACATGAAATCATTAGAATAGTCTGGTTGAAAAGGTGACGCCATAACCTCTAGTAAACAACTTATGAAGTAAACAGGTAAACATTGTTGAGGTTATAACAGTACCTGACCGTATAGGAACAGGACCATCGCTTAATGTCCCATCCGAAGGCGTGCTGAAGTTTATTTTACCTGTAACTATATAAACTAAGGGCCTTGGCCAGGTCCAGGAAAAACCCGAATTCCTTCAAAACTTGATTAACTAGTCATTATTAGTTCTAACAAATCTCTTTCTTCAATTCTAGAATGAAAGGAATGCTGTTAGTTGAAACTAGTTATTATTCAAAAAAAGTGTTACAGAATATTTATATATATTTACAGTCAGAAATCTGTCAGTTAAAAGTGTTTATACAAGCTCAGATATGTTTTTCATATACGATTGATGTAATGTACACGAAAGAATCCATTTTAATATGTATATCTTATTTCTATGATTATTAGTTTTAACGTTCCTTTCATTATATAGAATATAATAATCATAATTAAGCTTATTAAATTAGATAAATAAAAAACTTTGGTTTCTAATAAATGGACCAGGCTGACATATTACTTGAAAATCTCAGATATACCTATTAGGAAAATATTTTAGAAAAGAAGGATATAATACAGGTTTTAAAACTATCAATCCCATGAGAGTGCTTAGATGGAGATAGGGACAAAACTGAAATTGAGAACAAACGTTGAATATACAGTCCACAGTAGACGTCATGCAACCAATTGTATATTGGACAGACTGGCCAACGTTTTATGGAGACAGAATTAAAGAACACAACTGAAATAAACAACCAAAGCCCTTGTACTCGGAGTTAAAATGGCTCAAACCCTCCATCCGAAGCTACTTCCTAGGTTCCTTCCTCTTCAATTCTAAAATCTAAAGAACCCCACTACCTTTACCAAATATTCCAATTTAAATCCTCCGTCGACACACCAGATCCCGTCCTTCGGACCTCTTCATCCCCTCCCATCGCTCCTCTGCCCTCCACAACTCGTTCCTTGTCCAAGTCTCCTCTTTCTGGAACTCCCTGCCTTCCCAGCTCCGTCACTCTCCTTCCGTGACTTCCATCAAATCCTCTCTGTTCCGATTCCTCTCAGATATACAATCCTCTCCCTCCGATTAGCCTTCCATCCCCTTTCTTTGTATTTTCCTACATTTACTATAAATTCTTACTATCTCTGTATTTAGTTTATTTATTCACTTCATTTTGGTATTGCATCTGTTTCTCTTAAATTAATATTATGTCAAACCGTCTGGTCATCCTCCCCTTTTTAATTTATCTCTTTTTCGTCTTTCTACTATTTATCTATTTCCCATTTAGTTAAGATGTTAATTTAAATATTTATCTGTTTCTTTATCTATCTATTTATATGTATTTATTATTGTACGTTACTCTCCACAGTAGCACTAATTTAAGTTTTTCTTTTTAGGGCTAACTGATATTTTATTTTATTGTTTCTTTCTCTTTGACTCTGTTTGCATTTATTCTTAGGGGACATTTTCATTGACAACTTTTGTAAAAATACCTAATAAATGTTTCTTATTCTTAAATTATAATTGTTATTATTTTCCCCTATTTACAACTGGTTTTACCAAACATCTAGTTTTAAAAATAAAGAAAAGATGTATGTTTTCAAAAAAAAAAATTGATATAAATTAAACTATGGGAGTACTTTCAATCTTGCTACATCATCAGCCACGACCAACTACTGTACTAACATTTTTGTGGTAGATGATTACCGGAAGTACCCCATAAAGCATATATTTTGTGTAATAGACAAATATTTATAAAAAATGTACTTAAGTTTTTCACAATATCACTGCAGTAAATGTTAACTATCATCTAGTCTTAAGGTGAAAGGTGTCTTATCCCTTCTCTGGAAGTTCTACTGTGAAAATCCTAAATAGGATTAGGTATGATAACAAGTAACTGACATCACACAGGCTCGGGACCGCCATTCAACATCCTTTCCGAAGGACGGCGTGCTCAAGTTTTTTTTTCTTATCTACCTGAGAGAGCTTATCTACCTTAAGAGTCTCAACCGGGTTTTGAACCCGTGATGTTGAGCTCAGTAGGCTACCATTACCCCTGGCGCCTAACATACTCTACATAGTATATAGATCTCTTAAGGATTTACCTTCCCATATCCATCCTCCTATCTTCTCTTTGTTGACAATGAGGCCTCCTCTCAGTTCTAATCTATGTTCATCTACCTCCATTTGAAAACAACCTGCAACCAAAAATTACTTCTACTAAATCTCAAGGAGGGGTATTGACTGTAGAGTAGAAGAAACAATTAAAAAGAGTTAGAAAATCATAAAATAATTTAGTTATTATTAGAAAGTATTTGTATGTTCTGGTGGAATGATGTAAGTAGTTTTAGTATTTTTTCCAGTTGTTATACTTTCTCTCACACTCCGACTTAGATCTCACAATTTTAGTATTTTTTCCAGTTGTTATACTTTCTCTCACACTCCGACAGATCTCACAACTTTAGTATTTTTTCCAGTTGTTATACTTTCTCTCACACTTCGACAGATCTCACAACTTTAGTATTTTTTCCAGTTGTTATACTTTCTCTCACACTCCGACAGATCTCACAACTTTAGTATTTTTTCCAGTTGTTATACTTTCTCTCACACTCCGACAGATCTCACAACTTTAGTATTTTTTCCAGTTGTTATACTTTCTCTCACACTTCGACAGATCTCACAACTTTAGTATTTTTTCCAGTTGTTATACTTTCTCTCACACTCCGACAGATCTCACAACTTTAGTATTTTTTCCAGTTGTTATACTTTCTCTCACACTCCGACAGATCTCACAACTTTAGTATTTTTTCCAGTTGTTATACTTTCTCTCACACTTCGACAGATCTCACAACTTTAGTATTTTTTCCAGTTGTTATACTTTCTCTCACACTCCGACAGATCTCACAACTTTAGTATTTTTTCCAGTTGTTATACTTTCTCTCACACTCCGACAGATCTCACAACTTTAGTATTTTTTCCAGTTGTTATACTTTCTCTCACACTCCGACAGATCTCACAACTTTAGTATTTTTTCCAGTTGTTATACTTTCTCTCACACTCCGACAGATCTCACAACTTTAGTATTTTTTCCAGTTGTTATACTTTCTCTCACACTTCGACAGATCTCACAACTTTGCATGAATATTTATATTTATTTTATATTTTTCTAGTTGACTCAAAACCCCGACTCCTAAGTTCTCGCAAACTCGTGCCCACTTTTCTTGTAGTATTCTCCGTAATGTGAACGAATTTCGAAGCATTTTGCATATTTCTAATCAACTTTTAAAGAGGTAGAGGTTCTGAAAGAGCGGTTGGAGATGTGGGAGACATGATCTTTTCAGGAGAGGGGCTGGCCAAGGATCTGGTAGCCTTAATGGAGGTAAAATATTTAGCATAGTTTTGATCTACTTCAATTTGAGTCGTACCCTAATTGGAAGTACACATGAATGTTATAAAAAATATAACAATGTTTACCAATGTATTTAGTTTTTACTTCAATTTTATTAGAACCGTGATTAGAATAAGTACCTAACATCAGATATATGGTCTGTAAATCAAGCAGTGTGAGGACCGAAAAGTACATCACTTATTGGGCCATGGTTCATTTACCAGAAGCACCATAAAACTTTTTTTTTAAAAATAACATTCTATATTATACGTAAGTATCACTATTCAGGGAACGCAGAGTTAATCCTTACTTTCGGAAGGGGGTGGACCAGGAAACACCACACAGCAGGTATACGACCAGTCTCCTTTGGTGCAGTTACTAACTGGTAACTTTTTGCGGGCGGCTGCGAATAGGTTTTTCCCAAATTCAGGAACTAAAAAACAAAAAATATATTTTTTTATGTATTAAAACACTTACATAGTTAGGTATATGTTAGATTATAGTTATTATGGTTCATATCCGGGCTTTAATTACGAGGTCATCTCTCCTACTATCAGAACGCTCGTTCGTCACTCTGATGGACATGAGCCCGACTCTACTATGGGAGTTCTAAATTTAGTGTACTTAGGTTTAGTTACCTTGCGTAGGGGTGTTTAACGAGCACCAGACATCGGACAGGCTCGGTACCACCGCTCAAGGCTTTATACCTCTGAGATATAAAAAGATAAGGGCCTCGGCCAGGTTTCGAACCAACGATCTTGAGCTCAAGTGGCGAGCACGCTACTACTCGGAGTTACCGGCGCCCTCTGTTAGATTATATACTTATTTTCTAACTTTTTGGATACTTTTTTTTTAAAATACCCCTTATTTAAATCGTTCCCTATTTTAGAGTTTCTATAAGACCTACATCGGTAGATAAGACGGTTAAAAGTGTTCTTTGTTTAGAGGTGTAACGTAAAGTGTTTGCTGATAGGAGTACCTGTCAGCTACTTTATGTGACTAAGAGAAACTATGAAAAATGTGTGTGTATGAAAACATTATGAGAAATACAAAAAAAAAAATGTAGATCTTACCGTAGTCATAGAGAGAACGAGTCTGGTGGCTGGATGGTATACCATCAGAATGGTCAAGCTTTAATCCATCAGCGACCACGGTGTAAGGTAGCAGTTCACCGTTCTTGTTGATGATCATGAAATCAGATAGTTCACCGTCCGTGGTCTTGATCTCTGGCGGTTCAATCTTGTCTTCGACCCCTGACAGTTTACTTATGAAATCCTCCATATTTGCCAGTTCACCCAAGCCTATAAGAAAAAATATTGAACATAATAGTGATTGAATCACAAGAGAAGAAGGTTTTCGTAGGTGAATCATGCATTAGTGTACAGTAGTGTAGCTCGACTATGAGGCCCCCCCACATACAAACCAAATATTCTTATTTAGAAATGACAATTTAGACGTTTGTAAGAGAAGAACAAACGAAAACAAAAAAATATAAAAAATATTGTTTTTCTTGTATAGGTACAATCAAGTAGAATAAAACAATAAATACAATAATAATAGTCTTTTTAACTCCAATAAAATATAAATTACAGTTTAAAGATATTGAACAACGATAATATTGTTTCTAAGTTGAGGAAGGCGGACATATTGTGGAAACTTGTAATAAATAAATAAAACAAACTTATTTTTGAAATATTGTCTATTCCACTAAAGATATATATTAATAACCAATCTCCCTCCCTGTGTGAGTGCAAATCACGTAATTAATAAAATAAATAAAATTGAGATCGAAAAATTATTAAATTTGAAAATTATTTAAATCGCGACTTTAATTAAACAATGCCTGAATAGCTGAAAGCACTCCCACGGGAAGAACGGTTACAAGATCCTAACGGTTAGTTGACATCAGTAATTAACAATAATTAATTACTGTTGTCAACCAGAAGAAGCATGAGTGGGGGGGGGGGGGGGGGGGGGAATGAAATGAATCAAACCTATAACTTTAACATATTTATTTTAATGAGAACATATTTACAAAACAACAATTGAATATATATATAATTTGGCCGTGTGTCTGAAGGACTGAATTATAACTTAATTACGAGGTACCTCGATACGATATCCATGGCGAATGACGGCGTGATCACCCTTTCTGGACTTCCCGTAGAAATCGTCTATTCACATAGTCCCTGAAGATCTGCGTAGTTTCGAGGGCACACCAGAAGTTACACCCCCACTGACTTTGCACCGTCCAAAATCAAAGTGTGTCTCTACGACTAATTCACATATTCAAACTAAACTTTACTTATAGAAAAGATACGTGGTGATCCACCAAGACATGAGCAAAGAAAGTTAATTTCACATATTCTAACTGATATTACTTATAGAAAAGATACGTGGTGATCACCCAAGACATGAACGAAGAAACTTAATTTACATATTTAAACTCAACTGTACAATATAAAAAGAACGTGGTGACCAGCCAAGACATGAGCGAAGAAGACTGTTAATTTCACATATTCAAACTAAACTTTACTTATAGAAAAGATACGTGGTGATCCACCAAGACATGAACGAAGAATGAGTAAAACGGGGAGTGGCTTCCGATATCCGACCGTGGTAGGGGACAGTTCTCGAGACTTGATTGGTTGTCGGACTCCGCCCATTTTATTTCCAGCCAATCGCATATTACCAATTAACATCTGCCTCTAGTTGTGTGAAAACCTGGAGTAAGAAAAAAAACCTTTACTGCTTATTCCTTATACACCGGATGTAGACAATTATCTTGGCTTCCTTTCCATTGTGTCTCTATTATTCTTTATTTTCCGCTCCCAGCGATCGCGATTCTCTCGCAGGCATCATTGGTTCCGAGCATTCTCTTCCAAATGCAATTCTCGTTTATTCAACACCACACAACCCATACTTTGCTCCTAGCGATCGCGATCCTCTCATAGACATCGCCAGTTCTGAGCATTATCTATAGGGTAGACATGCTACAATATCCCCCGTTCCCGTTAAAATAAAATATGTCGGCTAAATGACCATTGGAAGTCACATATTTTATTAGTTTCACTTAACACTTGCTCGTTCACTGAGCATATACACTTAACCAAATACTCAGGTATCGACCTCATTATCATGCGTGACCAAAACATGATTTTAAATTTCCTTTCGAATCGGCATGGCTTGCCTATGCATGCGTGACCAAAGCATGATTTTACTTTACGCTGTACTTCTTGGAGTTAACCCTCTCCATTGGCAAATAACGATGATTCTATTTCTAGCATACATTCACTGACTAGTTAAAACATCCAAAAAGGCCCCACGCCTCGACAATGTTTCAACTGAATTCCCATATACCTAATCCGCTTCAACAAAAATTTGGGTTGACCAAACCCTAACCATATGCCTCCTTAGGCCTTCGACAGGTATTTACCTTCTGCCGGAACGACGACGAAATATAAAATAGAAAAATAAGCCCACTCAAATCCCATCTCAGTTTCATAAATATATGTAAATTCCGGCATCCGCATTAATCAAGTAGCGAAACCCTTTCTTCAGCTCAAACAGTCAGTTCATGGCATAAAAAATAATTAAGCAACTCCCGCCCCTTTAAATGGATTCTACAAGCATCAATGGAGTGGCCCCTTCTCCGTGTGTACGATAATTAAATATTCAATTCTGGGTATCCCCTCCAGTTTATAATATATCTCCCCCTTTAGTCATGTATGCTTCGGCACCTTGCCCTAGGATTTCTTAAATAAAATAACAAAATTGACATTTGACCTACCGTGGTCAAATGTCAATTTGGTCGACACTGCATCATAATAAGTAAGGTCCATACCTGAATATATGTTACAAATATATTTACAAGGCTCTCATTGGGTTAACATAGCCCATCATGGTCACTAGATAAAATATGGGTCAATGTGACATTTTCAATAGATACACACGGTCGGATACTAATACAAATATTATTTAAAAATACAAAACAAAAAAAAATTGAAGAGATACATTTATAGATCATTACAAAAAAGAAGACAAATACAATTGGAAGTACATTTACCATACGTGACTACCTACAAATGTGTGTGCCATCGCCTCGCTGTCAGCCTAGTCAGATCTGCTTTACTAATCAAACTCAAATACGTAGGTAAATTCCCATGGATGGCCAGTCCATATGCCGTCTGCCCCGTCCTATAATTACGTTAAATTAAAAATGACACCATTACCTAAATTAAATTATCCCATCTATCAATATAAAAAGAAAAAGACTTACTAATACTATTAAAAAAAAATATCCTATTACTAAATATAAACAAAAAATTATCCTAACTTAATATCTAGAATTTAAAAAAAAAAACTAACCCTAACTTATTATCTAAAATTACTATTTACAACCTGGCGATTCACTTCGGAATCTTTGAGCTCGACTAAGGGGGGTATGCTCGATGTTAAGCCCCAGGGGAGTGCCAGAAAGTCCCCGTCTGCCTTATCCTATTTACAAAAAAAATAACTAAATAATAAATCCCGTGTCCCCAATAAATGTGTATGTGTGATTCTTTGTGTGTTGTTGTACAATGAGGTGTTGGCCGTTAGTGTAAAATAATAAATAATTCCCAAATAATAAAGAATAATGTCTGTTTTATGTGTGTGTGACTTTGTCTACCTGTTCCTGGGATAGCTGGGGATGGACACCCATAGAGACGTCACAAATCTCTTCCCTGACTCTAGGGCCGCGATCTCGTCTGCAATAATCGCCCCCCTAACTCGGCTGAAGTAAGATCGTTAATCTCAAAGAGAGCCCTAGCGCTTCTCTAGCCTGCTTGTAAATTTATCCGCTAATATACGGCTTTAAAGAGGTAATATAAAATACTCCTCCCTCCGCTACGTCGCTGCCGAGATGTCCTAAAATAAAAATTTGAGGACTTTCCTTGTCTAAAATCCGGTAAGGTCCTTCCCAGAATAGTAAGAATTTAAATACAAAATGGTTGGGCAAATCCAAAACGCTATTACGTAACGCCACCTCACCACGTTCGTAATTTTTCACGTAGACATCTTGGAAGGTGACATTGCTAGGCTGTTCGCGAGCAAAAGTCTGGTTCGTAGGCCAATTCCTATGTCCTTCGGGTACGGTAAATGTCATTCGGTCATCTTGTTTTGGGGTTGAGATCTGAGTTTGACCCGAAACAGTATCTATTCTCTTCGAGATATCGGCGAATCTCTTCTCACAATCGGCACGAAAAAGATTTTGGGTCGAATTTATTTCCTCGACCTCCTTATCTAAACGTTGTGTTTCTGACATGATCCTACCTGTCATTTCATGATCTAAACGTTGTGTTTCTGACATGATCCTACCTGTCATTTCATGATAACAGACATCTACCATGTCCCTAACTTCAGAAACATGTTTGTCATATTTCCCTTCTAAATTGTCCTGTCTAGTTCTCAATTCTCCGGACTCAGTTCGTAGAGTGCCCATCTCGCGATTAATGGATTCGATATTATTTGCCATTAACGAAATTTCTTGGCGCACACCCCTTATCTCGGAAGTCTGTTGTCCTAGGGAATTTCCCAAGTTTCCCATCTGTTCCTGCATGGCCTTTCCCTGCTGTCCTATCTGTTCCTGCATGGCCTTAAACATCGCCTCTAGGTCAAATTTAGGATTTTCTACCGGGGACTCCGGGGGCGTACGGATAGTTTTCCTAGACCGTGTCTGTATCGGCTCTAAGTCCGACTTCCCTTTCCCTTCCATTCTGATAAGAAATATATATCAAAACAATTAAATGAATTATACGGGAGGTCTGGTGCTAACCTAATTTCTATGGTGACCTGTCAGATGGCATCACAATACAACAATAGTTATAATATGTAAAATAAATGCCTACTAAATCTACATAAGAAAAAAATCAAAAACAAAAAAAAAAAAATAAAATTATTTCAATAAATGATGTCATTCATTGTCCCTACCCTCACCCATCCTTCTTCAGTTTTGATTCTAAATACCGACTTTAAGTGAAAATATAATATTGTGGCCTAATAGGCTGGAATCTACGTTAAAAAGCAAAAAAAAATTTTTTAATTAAAAAAAATTAATTAATTAATAAGGGACCGATTAGTGGGGTTCATTAATTATACTAATTGGCATAATTAATAAACAAATCAAGTCCCTGTTCGGGCGCCAATTAATAACCAATCTCCCTCCCTGTGTGAGTGCAAATCACGTAATTAATAAAATAAATAAAATTGAGATCGAAAAATTATTAAATTTGAAAATTATTTAAATCGCGACTTTAATTAAACAATGCCTGAATAGCTGAAAGCACTCCCACGGGAAGAACGGTTACAAGATCCTAACGGTTAGTTGACATCAGTAATTAACAATAATTAATTACTGTTGTCAACCAGAAGAAGCATGAGTGGGGGGGGGGGAATGAAATGAATCAAACCTATAACTTTAACATATTTATTTTAATGAGAACATATTTACAAAACAACAATTGAATATATATATAATTTGGCCGTGTGTCTGAAGGACTGAATTATAACTTAATTACGAGGTACCTCGATACGATATCCATGGCGAATGACGGCGTGATCACCCTTTCTGGACTTCCCGTAGAAATCGTCTATTCACATAGTCCCTGAAGATCTGCGTAGTTTCGAGGGCACACCAGAAGTTACACCCCCACTGACTTTGCACCGTCCAAAATCAAAGTGTGTCTCTACGACTAATTCACATATTCAAACTAAACTTTACTTATAGAAAAGATACGTGGTGATCCACCAAGACATGAGCAAAGAAAGTTAATTTCACATATTCTAACTGATATTACTTATAGAAAAGATACGTGGTGATCACCCAAGACATGAACGAAGAAACTTAATTTACATATTTAAACTCAACTGTACAATATAAAAAGAACGTGGTGACCAGCCAAGACATGAGCGAAGAAGACTGTTAATTTCACATATTCAAACTAAACTTTACTTATAGAAAAGATACGTGGTGATCCACCAAGACATGAACGAAGAATGAGTAAAACGGGGAGTGGCTTCCGATATCCGACCGTGGTAGGGGACAGTTCTCGAGACTTGATTGGTTGTCGGACTCCGCCCATTTTATTTCCAGCCAATCGCATATTACCAATTAACATCTGCCTCTAGTTGTGTGAAAACCTGGAGTAAGAAAAAAAACCTTTACTGCTTATTCCTTATACACCGGATGTAGACAATTATCTTGGCTTCCTTTCCATTGTGTCTCTATTATTCTTTATTTTCCGCTCCCAGCGATCGCGATTCTCTCGCAGGCATCATTGGTTCCGAGCATTCTCTTCCAAATGCAATTCTCGTTTATTCAACACCACACAACCCATACTTTGCTCCTAGCGATCGCGATCCTCTCATAGACATCGCCAGTTCTGAGCATTATCTATAGGGTAGACATGCTACAATATATATAACTACCGGTTTCGGCTTTATACCATCGTCAGGTCTAGTTATGAGTTAGCTAACGGTACAGCGGGGGGACTCCCAAGTTTTGATAGCACCCTTTCACCTGAGATGTATTTGAAGGGTCGCTCTCTGCAAACTGACTTAGGTTAGGTTAGATTTTATGACTCATGCCCGGGCTTTAACTACGAGGTCATATCGCCTACTACCAGAGTGCTCTTTCGTCACTCTGGTGGACATGAACCCGACTCTACTGTGGGAGTCCTAAATTTTGCCTACCCTAAATTTTTATTCATCTAGGGTAGGGGTGTTTAACGAGTACCTGACATCGTGCAGGCTCGGGACCATCGCTTAACGTCCCATCCGAAGGACGGCGTGCTTAAGTTTATTTTACCTCCCAGATAAAATAAACTAAGGACCTCGGTCGGGTTAAACTGACTTAGTTCATAACTAGACCTGACGATGGTATAAAGCCGAAACCGGTAGTTATATAACGATAATATTGTTGATAATTTTTAATTAGGTTTCACTAATATTTATAATATATTTTCACAAGATGAAATAATGACTTAGTGATTATAAATTAAATTGAACAATAAAGAACATTTTGTTAGGTAACTTTTTTACAACAAAACGTAACAAATAAATAAAAGAAACACAAAGACAAAATGAGAGTAATAATTATTAGGTAGGTATATAGTTAGTTATAGAGCTATTTCTCTAAAAATTTCCTAGCCTCTTTGTTTTAAAACTCTTTCATTATATTATTTATGTTCAAATTATTGGCCCTTTTATTTTGTATTGAAATTAAAGCCAGGTCCGATAATTGTTCCTGACCCATTGTTGTCTTTAAATATGTTTTTATTAATTTTAACTTGGAAAATGTTCTTTCGACCGAGGCAGATGTTACAGGAATAGTTAAGAAAATCAAAATTGCTGTAATTATTTCTAAAAATGTTGTACCTAATAAACTTTGTTTGATTATTAAAAAATCAGCCAGAACGTTAACCGTTGATAAATTCAAAAGTTTGTTTTCAAGGAGTTTTTTTTTTAATGATAACAATTGAGTTTTTAAATTTGGCAATACAAATAGGTAATACAAGCTGGAGCCTCGATGTGACACCACTGACGTCTAACTCTAAGCCGGAGGGTTGGCAGCCCTGCTCAGATGTTTTTATGAAACGTATCTAAAGAGTGAGTTTGTTTATGCTTGCATTACGTCATCTAGCGGGAACGACGTGAACCAAAATATGATTCACAAAATTATGTTTCGGAGTTGAAGTTGTTACAGAATTTTATTAAGAAAAACAATATTAAGAAACTGTTAAAAATAAAAAAATGAAGGCTCGAGGCACCTTTTTAATTAATTTTGCCTGAGGCCCGTGGCTTTAGCCGCTCCCGCTCACCCGTCGCTACGCTACTGTTACTGTACTAATAAATATATGTAGAATATTGAAATCGCCGGTAGCTCAGTGGTATGTGTCCTTGCTTACTGAGCTCAAGATCGTGGGCTCGAAACCCGGCCGAGACCCTTACAATTAGTATATTTTATCTGAAAGGTAAAAAAAAAACTTAACCATGTCGTCCTTCCGATGGGACGTTAAGCGATGATCCCGAGCCTGTACGATGTCAGGTACTCACTATGTAAAGATCCCTACGAAGAAATATTTAGGCTAGGCAAAATTACGACTCCCATAGTAGAGTCGGGCTCGTGTCTACCAGAGAGACGAGAGAGCACTGTGATAGTAGGCGTTATGATTTGGTATTTAAAGCCCGGGCATGAATCACAATAACTGTTATATATATATATATATATATATATATATATATATATATATATATATATATATAAAAAATATGAAAGTAGTTCAGTAATAAAAGCTCTGCCTACGCCACTACAATGTCATTTCGAACGACAATTCCAGGTATCACTAGCTGAGAAATTTTATAAATACTGACTAAAAAACTTGAGGGTGTACCTAATTTTCATGAAAAGCCTAATTTCATTATCAATCTGCTGATAGCTTCATAAAGGATAGAGACAAGTTAGTTATTATGATCCATGCCCGGGCTTTAACTACTACGTCATATCGCCAACTACCAAAGCGCTCTTTCATCACTCTGGTGGACATGAGCCCGACTTTACTATGGGAGTTGTATATTTTGCCTATTCACCTAAGGTAAGTGGTCTTTAACGAGTAATTGACATCGTAAAGGCTCGGGATCATCGCTTATCGCCCGATCCGAATGACGCATGCTTAAGTTTATTTTACCTTCAAAATAAAATAATCTAAGAGCCTCGGCCGGTTTTCGATCCTACGATCATGAACTCAGTAAGCATTGAACTACCGGCGCCCTCTGATAGAGAAAATGTTCTTTAAATGACATATATGTTAATCCCATCCTGTCATAAAGAAGAATGAGCTCCCATTTACTTTACCTTTTTTTTTTTTTTACAACTGAACTTTTTTTGAACTTTTCAAACTTCAGGAGAAGTTACTCATTTAATTAGGTACAAAACCGTATTCACACATCTGCTTTTGTCATGGGTAGGCAGCTCGAATCCATCAAAAGGTACATGAGCCCTAAAGCTGCGGGAATTTAGCCGATTTCCATAGTAAGTATAGGATAGTTTTAATTTTTTTATTTTTGCTCTTATTATTATTATGTAAGTGATGTCGTCTAGATACACAGAAGAGAAATTCAAAAGAATGGCATTCACTAATTAACATTGGAACCATAGAAGTTGCTTCACTTAACCGGCCAAATCGACCTATAGTAAATTATCATAGGTTAACATTACACAAAGGTATCTTGTATATATAACAAACTTATACCATAGTATTGAATATCTAGGGGGTTGCCTCTGACACCAACCGTAAGAGCAAGGAGCAAAGCAAACATCCAACATAACTTCATGGTGGCTATCTGATTCTGGAAATATTAAATGCAAAAAGTGAATAATAAGAAATATAAATAAATAACAATAAACATAGTTCATGAGAACTATACTTACCAAGCACAAAGGACCGGTCAAATGGGTCTATATAATACACCCACAGACAGAAGATTGGCTGATAATATTCCTGAATATTTATTCAGTTGCAGCCTTTATTTGTATTTTGTAACGTCACATAATTAGAAAACGTAAATTTTGTATTCGACAATTGCAAATTGAATTCGCAAAACAAAACTATTACTGTACGTAAGAGAGATAATTATTCATGTGTATACAAGATGTAGGAATTTGTGCGAACAGTTTTAACCTTCGACTAGATTTAACCTAGGACTCGGGTATGTGGCGTTTTTTACCGTCCATCAGATAAATTTTTGATTAAAACAAATAATATGGACTTCTAGATATACTCTTTCTGCTAATAAAATTAATAGATGGGGAATGAAGTTGTTTTGAGTCTATTTCGTTTTGAAAGTTGTCAGGTAAGTTTAAAGTCATTACTCATGTGGACCTTACAGGAATTTCAGAAGTTGGCGTAAAAAGGGGGGAAAGTTGGGTGGTTTATCCCCTCCCTTCATAATTTGTTAAACATTGTAGAAAATTGAAAGATTATATAAAGATTATACAATACAATAAATAACTTACTCTTTTTAATGTACCATGAAATTGTATATTATTTTAAGTGTACCCTCTAAAATTATGTGTTATTTATTGTTAAACAATAAATTTAACATTAAACCTCTAAACCAGGTTATTTGCCCCGTCACAACCTCACCAGCTCTGAAGACTTGACCCCCCCCCCCCCCCCCCCCCCCCCCCCCCCTCGCTTTATGGGAATGTTTTCTACTGATATTCAATTAAGTGACACTTAGATGTTGCTAAAAACCGAATAAGTTTTAGATATCCTTTAAAATTCGTTAAGGGTCACTTAAAAGTCAGGGATTGTTGGTGAATAGGGAGCATTATATGTACTAATAAGCCCTTATTAGTTGTTTAGACAACATCCATCCAATCCAAGTTATTTAAAAATGAGGAACCATATAAGCAAACAAAGTAATATTTCACAATTACGGGTCTCAGGAAAATAAACAACTCATTTGAATTATACAAATTACCCAGTTAAATTTCAGCTTGACTCTGTTCTCTTTGTAACAGTGATAATGATAACATACTCCATCTTCTCATAACTTGTCCAATGTTAAACCAGTACCGGAACAAATTTATCAATAAATATATTTCACACTATAATGCAATCTCCGATAAAATATTTAATTTGTTAAGTATTGATGACGATGAAAAAATCAATAATATATTTATTTTCGTAACTAATAGTTTAAAATTTAGAAAAACAGTTTTATTATGATTTGCCCTCTCGTTTATCTTATACATTTGTGTGGTGTACTTGTAATGTTGTATCTACCAAAATTCATTTTTTTAAAATTAAGTTTGTTATATTTTCTAATCTTAATTATAAGTTGTACTGATATATAGACTTTTATATATATATATATATATATATATATATATATATATTTGCACACACTCAATTTTTTAAATATTTTAATCCAAGCGAATGAAAACTTCAATCTCTTTTACAAAAATAAAAAATACTTTAAAAAGAAACAAATTCTCATATAAAGAAAATAATAACACGTTAACCATCAAGAAAAATAAAAAATAAATTGAAAAATTCCTTGGAAAAGGATTTTCACAACTAAGTTTTTACAATGAGGGCCATGCGGGCTAGAGCGTAGGGCTCTGGTCGCATTGTCTCACCATGGTTTGCGGGTTCGAATCACGTCCGGGAGTGAGTTTATTATTCGTAGATAGACCTCCCTCCCGGGGCCATGGATGTCGTAAATATAACTAGATAACACAGTGACATGGCTAATATGCATCGTACATAAGGCCAAAATAAAAAATAAAAAAAGGTTTTACAATTAACACTTTTATTTTTAATACTTAGTAAACAGTCCTTAAGCATCTATCACGGGTTGTAGACGTCTTGACATAGAAAGGACCAGGTTTTTTTATTAAATCAAGATAGATTTTTTCCCATTCTTCCGCTAAAATGTTTTTGAGGTGTTTTCGTGCCATAATGTGGTGCATCCTCATCTTCTGATCAAGGACATGCCTTTTTCAATGATGTTGATATCAGCTGACTGGGGAGGTGTGTGCAGCTGCCTAGCAACAATAAATATCAACCACTCCTTAGTTTGGTTGGCAGTGTGCTTGGGGCAGAGATGGGCATAATAATAATCAATTATTAAGATTACGATTATAATCAAAAAAATTGGGTGATTACTTGATTACACGATTGTAATCGTAATCACGGCCATGATTATGATTGTAATCGAGTAATCATGTAATCGTAATCATGTAATCATAATCATGAAATCATAATCACAATGTACACATGATTACACAGCGCAAACCATCGCCTTCGATTTCCTTTAATTTTAAATTGTTCTATTTTTTACACTAATAAGTAATTTTTTTAAAGTTTATTACGTAACCAAAGTGCTATTACCATTTTTTTTAAATTTGATACCCACGAAATCCCCCGATTACAGTAATTGTGATTACATGATTACTTGATTATGATTACATGATTACTTGATTATGATTTTATGATTACATGATTGCAATCGTAATCACGATTTCTGATTACGATTATAATCATGTAATCATGTTTCTTCTTAGCTAGATTCACAGTGCGACAGTATCAAGTATAAAACAGCAATGATGATTAAGTTTTATTTTCTCTGTAATCATGTAATCATTGATTACGATTATGCCCATCTCTGGCTTGGGGTCATTGTCTTGCTGAAAGACATGGTCGTCCTGGATCCCCATTTTCGCGGCACAAATCTTCAAAAGCCTGCGGTAAGCTTCGGATCTTTAGCACAAATGGTCCAATCTATATCTGGAGTCCAGATATGTGAAAGGAAAGTGAGAAATTCACTGAATTCTGCTAATAGCCATTGTCGAGAGCCCTGGAAGAACCCCTTTATCAGTGAAAAAAATCGCCAGAAACGGCTTGCTTTTGCGAGAGAATACGTTGATAAGCCCCCTAGTTTTTGGGGAAATATTATATTTTCTGACGAAAGCAAGTTTAATTTGTTTGGCTCGGATGGCAAGAAGACGATTTGGCGTCGACGGTACGAGGAGTTGAAGAGGCAAAATGTTCCTGTGACAGTTAGTGGGAAATTTAGTATCTATTGAGGGTAACTCAAAGGCCGAAGGTTATGTGAACATATCGCGTCATAATCTGAAAGCAAGTGCCGCGAAAATGGGGAAGCAAGCACAATGCCAACCAGACTAAGGTTAGGTTAGGTTTTATGACTCATGCCCGGGCTTTAACAACGAGGTCATATCGCCTACTACCAGAGCGCTCTTTCGTCACTCTGGTGGACATGAGCCCGACTATACTGTGGGAGTCCTAAATTTTGCCTACCCTAAATGTTTTATTCATTTAGGGTAGGGGTCTTTAACGAGTACCTGACATCGTACAGGCTCGGGACCATCGCTTAACGTCCCATCCGAAGGGACTTTACCTCCCAGATAAAATAAACTAAGGGCCTCGGTCGGGCTACGAACCCACGTTCTTGAGCTCAGAAGTCAAGCACGCATACCACTGAGCTACCGGCGCCCTCGAACCAGACTAAGGAGTGGTTGATATTTATTGTTGCTAGGCAGCTGCACACACCTCCCCAGTCAGCTGATATCAACATCATTGAAAATGTATTACATGTCCTTGATCAGAAGATGAGGAAGCTCCAAATTAAGGGACGAAAACATCTCAAAAACATTTTAGCAGAAGAATGGAAAAAAGTCGATCTTGATTTAATAATAAAACCTGGTCCTATCTATGTCAAGACGTCTACAAGCCGTGATATATGTTAAAGGACTGTTTACTAAATATTAAATGTTAAAAATAAAAGTGTTAATTGTACTTTAAAAACTTAGTTGTGTAATTAATTTTTTCCAAGGAATTTTTCAATTTATTTTTATTTTTCTTGATGGTTATCGTGTCATTATTTTCTTTACATGATAATTTGCTTCTTTTTAATGTAATTTTTATTTTTGTAAAGGAGATTAAAGTTTTTATTCGCCCGAATAAAAACGTACCTAATTAAGATATTTAAAAATTGAGTGTGTGCAAATACTTCTTGCCGCCACTGTATATAAAATGTATTACATTTATGTGTGAACCAGTAAGGTCAACCCTTGCTATGAGACTTGTGTCTCTATAAGCAATAAAAAAAATCAGAGGGCGCCGGTAGCTCAGTGGTATGCGTGCTTGTTTTCTGAGCACAAGAACGTGGTTTTGAAACCCGACCGAGGCCCTTAGTTTATTTTATTTGGGAGGTAAAATAAACTTAAGCACGCCGTCCTTCGGATGGGTCGTTAAGCGATGGTCCCGAGCCTGTACGATTTCAGATACTCGTTAAAGACCCCTGCCCTAGGAGAATAAAAATTTAGGGTAGGCAAAATTTAGGACTCCCACAGTAGAGTCAGGCTCATGTCCACGAAGAGTGACGAAAGAGCGCTCAGGTTGTAGGCGATACCGATGACCGCGTAGTTAAAGCCCGGGCATGAGTCATAAAACCTAAACTAACCTATGAGCAATAAAGTTTTATTTCATAAAGATATGATATTAATTCATAATAAATAACTGAATCTTTTTAATGTACCAAAAAATTGTATATTATATTAAGTGTGCCCTCTAAAAGTATGTGTTATTGTTAAAAATCAGGTTATTTGCCCCGTCACAACCTCACCAGCTCTGAAGACTTGGGAATGTTTTCTAGTCATATTCAATTAAGTGACACTTAGATGTTGCTAAAAACCAAATAAGTTTCAGGTATCCTTTAAAATTCGTTAAGGGTCATTTAAAAGTCAGGGATTGTTGGTGAATAGGGAGCATTATACTAACAAGCCCTTATCATTTGTTTAGACAACATCCATCCAACTTAAGGGACAGAAAAAGACGGCAAATAAGAAACTTGGACAGAAAGAACTGTTTCAAAAATAGGATCTACACCCAATTTAATTTCCTGATTCTTATTTTATAATTTTAGAATCAAGCAATTGCTTAAAAAAAATGTATAAGTATGCTTTAAGAAATTTGTATAACTTGAATTATAAAAAAAAAAACTTTTAATAATTTATTTTCTATGCTCTATTCAATTATTATTCGGTCATTAAATTATTATTTCTTTAATATTAATTTTCTGAAATGATTATGAGAAGCCCGTTTACTTCTACTCCATAAATCTAGAGTAAAAATCATTAAATTTGACTAATTTAGTCCAATTTGATTTGGGTACCTACTTTAGAATCTCACTAAGACCATTATCTACCAATAAACCAGCAGAACATACTTACTTCGAAGTATGTTTCATTAGTTCTAAATAGATATCAAAATATTAGTTTTCTCACTCTTGTACTAACCGTTTACATTTACCCCACTTGACCCTAGTTATATTGAGTTATGTAACATGTTGCAAGACCCCACTCACAAAATTCAAATCCCCCTACCAGTTACAAAATACAACCCGTCCTCCCGATGCGTTATGTTGTTTACGAACGGCTATTGATTCCAATTTTTAAATTCCAAATTAAATTGACTAAAAGTTTCAATATTTCGATTTTTACCTGATGATATAATTGATTTCTCCTAGTTATAATTTTTAAGAATTAGGATATTTTTGGGTGCAGAAACTAAGTTCAAGGATAAGGTTTAACTAAGGATAAGGAACGTACCAGGGGGTGAAGTCTCCCCCTGAAGCAGAGAATAACGAAATGGACACTCTGACTGCGACATTAATGTAAATTTATTATTTATTTTATATGATAAATTGCCATTTTAAAAATAACTCAACACTTGTCTGCGAATTAAAGAAACCTTTCAAATAACTTTCTCTCTTTCAACTTATTTTAATAAAACCAATTAGAGGGGTGGTTGGCGCATGCGCAGTGCTCCCTAACAGTCTCAGAAGGTAACCCTTTTGTCATTCTGACTTTCATGCTCCGGTCTCTTCTTGTTCTTTATTTTTCCGGATCTCCATTTCTCTATTAGTAAATACGATCCGTATACTCAGATATCAACGTGATTAGGACAGAGTACAGTTGTTTTATAAATATGTGTGTGTTAAAATAGAGATCTAATATACCCGTTTGTAAACGTGATAAGTTAAACATTAGTCAGATCGATTTTTGTTTCTATTATTTCTACTTTGTATATATTTAACGATGAATATTGTTCTTATTGCAATATTACCAATACTTTGGTTAACATTTGTCTATTTTGTCGGGTTAAAATGGTGCAGTTATATTTTACTAGCATTATCAATTTGTTGGTATCGTCGAAGAATTTACATAATTATAAGTACTTTTCCCCGGGACTGCAGGTAAATTTATTCTTCAGTTTATGTATGATAATTGTATATGTGTTTTTAGAATTTTTATTAGTATTTTTTCAATTTATGCTTGTGATTTCATAAAAGTAACGTTTTTGATTTTTAAAGATTTATTTATCGAATGGGTCGTCTCGTTATGTCCGCCAAGAGGTATATGAAGCAAAACATGACGGTTGTTGGTTTATTTCGAAAACAATTGGCCCTAACTCCCAATAGAGAAATTTATATTTATGAAGATAAAGTTTGGACTATGCAAGACGTGAGTTTTTTAAATATATTCCTGTAATATTTTATATATTATGTTTGACAATACACTATTATTAACTCGTATATGTGTTCCATGTAAGGTTGAAAATTATAGCAACAAAATAGCCTGTATATTTTTGGAATCTGGTTATAAAAAAGGGGATGTGGTTGCTCTTATGATGTACAACCGGCCTGAATTTATCTGTATTTGGCTGGGCTTGGCCAAAATTGGCGTTATAACTGCGCTGATCAACACAAATTTGAAAGGACAGTCGTTGGTTCATTGTATAGATGCGGCCTCTTGCAAAGCTATCATATTTGCGGATGATTTTGCTTCAGGTAACTTACATGCGCACATTAAGGGGACTTATTTATATAGAAAGGGGATGGGTCGAAAATTTTAGTTGTTTCACTCTTGATTCTCTACATAAAATAAATAAATTATCTAAGTTTTAGTTCGTTTATATTACTTCAGTCAGAATATTTGCATTATATTTTTTTAAAGGTATATACCAAATGTTAAACAGTGTCTCCTTTAATAATACTGGCTTTTTTTTCGGCATCTTAGTCAAAGAAAAACACGTTAGGCTCGACATTTAAATAAAACTTAAAACTTCTTAAAAGAATGGTTTCTTCCCCTACTGAGTGGTTTTTCCCTATCACAAAGCCCCAATTTATAGACACTTCCTTGCTATATGTTCACCATGTCCAGTTATAAAATATCTTCTTATAAATAATAGAAAACATTTACCAGAGATGCTGTTTTGTTTTTTTCTTAAATTCGTTTAATTAAAAATAAGTTGATATTCACTTTAACTAATGAAAAACTGCCCTTTGAATTGAGTAACTTTAAGAGTTAAAAAAGGGCAGTAACCTGTTGAAAGGGCCTTTCTGCCTAGTAAAGAGCACAAAACAAAAACAAAGAAATACTTTTTCATTTCTATACATTTGACTATACTACTTAATGTTTATTTTTCAGATGTTACTGAGGTAGCGTCAAATTTGAAAATGTATCAAGTTTTTGGAAATGTTACGGATGAAAATGTGGACAATCTGGGAGAAAGGTTGGAAGCCACTTCAGCGGAAGCACCTGTCGTCAATGAAGAGTTCTCCTACCGCGATAAGCTCTTGTACATTTACACTTCGGGAACTACGGGCCTACCCAAAGCCGCTGTACTTCCTAACACCAGGTAACATTTTTGTATATTTTTTTTACCATAAAATATCCACTATGTTATTAATATATACCTATTGAAAATGGGTAATGTTATAACGTAAAAATAGTAAATGAAATTTTTCATATCTTATTTTTATTGTAAATATTTAAATAGTAACTAAAATATTCCAGTGAAATTTTTAGATCGTTGATTTATTCATAATCCGGTGGTTACCCCCGGAGTGACTGCGTTGTATCGCTTTATCTGAAGTTGATTACATGCGATGTCTTACAAATTATAATACACATTTTTTTTCTTGTATTTTTTATTCAGTCTTTCAGTTTGGAGAAAATCCATTCAGCAATTTAGGATTTATTATATATCTCATTCAGTACCATGTTAGTATACATATATGTATATATACGACTGAATAAAAACACTTAGAACAAGTCAAAAAATTCCACTGTATTTATAAAAAAAATACACAATATATTTCGCTGGTTAGAGCATTGTCAAGTGTACAGGATTCAGACTTATGACTACTTATCCTATACACTTGACAATGCTCTAACTAGCGAAATATATTGTGTATTTTATATAAATATAGTGGAATTGTTTGACTCGTTCTAAGTGTTTTTATTCAGTAGTATTTACAATGAACTTCCACAAGATCTCTGGCGAAAACATCTCTAACATATATGTATGTTCCATTTCAAACACAACGAATCATATTTTATATGGCTGAATGTTATCGATATTAGAAAGAGGAGATGGCTAGCTTTTGAGCCCTCCTGCGATCGATATAACTCGAGTGAGTCTATTCAGGTGTATCGAGACTTTTTAAACACTCAGTTATAATGACATAGGGGATTATTTATACAATGAAGTAATTAAGTTGGTCTTTTTCTACCTTGCTAGGAGCGTAAGCTTCCCCTTCTTACATTATTTATAAATTATAGCCTTTGCCACTGAATTGAATCAATTACTTATTTACTCCAGTGTAATTTTATTAGTGAGTATGAATGTCCCTGTGGTTCAGTCTCGCTCTCCCGAAGATTATCGACTTCGAATGTAGTCGTTCCGGTAGTAGAACCGAACACTAAGGTTAAGTTAAATGGTTAGCTGATAATTAATTACACAATAAAAACGAGTTGAGGGTTGAACAATATTTCTTAGATATGGACAAAGCATATACATATCTTCCCTTATTTAATACTGGACGATGGCATATATTTCAGTCTGGAACATAGTGAGATATATGCCTAGGGATATACTGATATCTCACATGTTCCTAGATTCCAAGCCGAAGTTACAATTGGTGTTTCATTTTGTAGGTGTTTGTTCATGTGCCAAAGTCCTGTAATCTGTTGTGCCATATTTCTGAGTTCCATTCTGTCCATGTTAAGAAGTTATCGGCTGCTCTTCTCTGAATGTTCCGCAACATAGAGTTTTGAATGTCTGTCTTAGACACTCCTCTCCAGAACTTGACGTGTTTCCTGGTCTGCCACCTTTTTATTGCCGCCCTTGCGGTGCTCTTAGAAATCTCGTAGGAAGGTTCTAGTCCTAGCTCTGCTTTTCTGCCTGACAGTATTAGAATATGCCCTCTTCTGATGTTTCGCTCTTAATAATGCATAACCGATGATGGCACAGATTCCAGCTTGAAACCCAGTGATATAAACTAGTATTTCCCCTGATTGTTCACCCATGTATTCCAGTTCCAACCTCTCTTTCGGTTCTTGTGCCGTCTGTGAACCAGACCAGCTTACTCCGATCTTGAGTCTCAAGGTCCAGACAGTAGTCATTTCGTCTTATTAAACTTAATACTGGTATCATTTTGTCTCTGCTCATATTCCTACGGAATGTCTCAGAAAATAGTCACCCTTACTGTAAAAGAGATAATGAACAAACTGGTATCTAAAGCTGTCGATTAAACTTCCCTATAACCCAGAGGAGTTGATCGGTCAAACAGAAGTGACAAACCACTTTCCTTTTCCTTGTGCAGTTAGAGCTACTAATTGCATACCAACTGTGCGATGCATTATTGCAAGTATGTTGATTGTTTACAAAAGCAAATGTAATTTACTTGGATACAGTCACAGCTAAAACCATACAAGTCGCTACGAAATAAAAGCATTTACTATGTAGCAGAAGGAAGTCTTATAAATCTGAATACAAGCAGAAGCTTCTTCTATTCAGAAAAAATGCTTCAAAGTATTTACTACAATTTATGGATATCCTTTATTGTGTTGTTAGATTCATCCTGGCCACGATGGCAATGATCTGTCTCCTGAACCTGACCCGGGAGGACATCATCTACAACCCTCTACCTCTGTACCACACCGCAGGAGGTTCTCTGGGGGCGGGACCTGCTCTCACACACGGCATCAAGACCGTCCTTAGGAAGAAATTCTCAGCTTCTGCTTACATACCCGACTGCATCAAATACAAGTGCACTGTGAGTAGAAAATATCATATGCAAAATTATACCATGCACTAAGACAGATTCATTTTAAACGAGTCAGTTTGAGCAATGCTCCTAATTCAATGGAATTTATTTTAGTACAGTAAACATTAGTTGGCTATAGAGAAATATATTGTTTAAGAACTAATAGAAGTTGCCATGGCAGCAATGTTTGTTCTTCTATTTTCTTTTTTAAATTTCTCCGCTGAACCATAGATACATTTTAAAGAACAATTTTTTTTTAATTTTGACTTTTCTTTATTTTATTCGGGGCCGTGTGGGCTAGAGCTTTGATTGCATGGGTTCACCACTGGCACTGTTTCGAATCCCGTCTGGGGGAGAGTTTTATTTCATTGATAAAACTTCTCTGCCGGGTCTATGGATGTTTGTAAATAACCCCAGTAACATAGCCCACCCCTGTGGTACAAAAATAAAACTAGGCTACATCCCCTCCCCTTCCCTCGCCTCGAAAAGCTAAAAGAAAGAATATTCCATAACGGTGGGCATTCTTAAAAAAACCTTTTTTATTTGCACGTAAATACTATTCGATAAAAACTTGAAGCGACTTATCTGAAGAGGCATATAAGACACCACAACTGCAACAAACCAACATTTTGTAGAGGAAGTTTCAACTGAAGTTCATACATTTTATTTTCAACATTTTTGTCCTGGTAAAAAGTTTACCTAGTGCTAAAACCGTGCACAATGTCGTTCCTGTAACTTCAAAATTGAATAAATGCAGCCTAAAACGTTACGTAATTCCCAAACATTTTCCCCAGTGCATTTTGCTTGAAAATTGTTGGTTCTCACCCTAGTGCGGTATATCTTTGTTTGAAATCGATCCATTAGTTTCAGTAGGCTCCTCCTTCTGAGAGAGGCGGAGAAAGTCGTATTAAGAAAACCTTTTAATGTAGGTCACAATTTAAACACATAGGAAAAACCCCTAGTGCCGCAGGAGGGTGAATGCAAATTTTTATGTAAATTTAGTTGTTAGTAGGCACAGGTTTCTGTACTTCGTTAGTATAAATATTTAAAAAAAAAAAAAAAAGAAGGGGGTCGGGAGCACATTTAGTTGGAGAAGGCCTGCATGAATGTTTTATTTAAATCGATATTGGCTATCTGTGTCTTACAGCTTAGGGTTGGAGCAATATCACGCGTTCTGCAACAATAATCGAAACGCTATATTCACCAAGAAAGTTAATTATGAAAAATTATTATTATTTTTAACGTTTAACTAACAAGTGCTCAGTTTTTAAAAATTGTCTCTTGTTTAGAATCAAGTAAACAAAATTGTACCCATAGTACATCCTATTATACAATAGTCACAGAATTGATGGGCTTAAGTTGTTCAACAATACTCAACATCACAGTATACTCAATGATTTACATTAGGTATAGGAATATAAATAGTTCTTTACCTAATTACAAAACATACTTGTAAGAAATAAATAAGAAGGATTAAATACACAAAAACTAATAAAACGGCGGTGCACAAACTTCTCGCTGGAAAGTAAAAACGAAGATAATTTTATAAACTATCAGATTTACTTAACATGAATGTAAATAATTCCTTAGCTAACTAAATTCAATAGAATAGAAACTTGTAAGAAAAATTGAATACTCAAACAAGTAACTCGGCAAAATGCAAACTAGTTAAAGCTAAAAACATATATAATAAATAGATAAAACATTATTTAAAAAAAAAATGAAACATATAAATGGTCATTTGATGAGAAATCAATCAATGTTTGTTTTTTGACCTGAAAGTTGAAAGCACTTTATTATTTTATTCGAACAAAATAATGTTTTTTTATTTTGATACTTAATTAATTTTATTTTTGTGATCACTGTGTATTTATTCTATTTTATTAGAATTATTACAATTATTCACTTTCTCTGTAGTCGTTATACATTTTAAAACTTAACAAAATTATCAGTTTTAATGAGAGGTGAATATTATATGAGGCGTTCAAGAGGTCAAAGTGACCAAGTTATTCATTGTTTTCTGTTTAGGACCATGTACAATTCTTCAAACTTAACTTTAAAAGTACAAAAACAAATATAAAAGAATACATTTGGTGGAATTAGTCTATTTCAACATGGATAGTTGTTTCTTCATAACTATGTAATACAGCCTGGTAGTAAATAATGACTTTAAAAAAACCTAGTAGGCCCAGTGAGCTGGTGTCTCATTAATTAGTACTCATTGTATGTTCTATAATTCGTAACACACTGATGTTCGGGACGAGACGACCTACTACATATTAAAACGCACCGTCAATGTCAGAATACATTTCTGTGATATGTTTCCATGTAGTGGAAAGTTAATGAAATAAATAAAAACAAAGAAGTTGTTTACACTGGTTTGGATAACTCTTAAACATGAAAAGTTCATTCGACGTGAACTCACTGCATAATTTTAAAGGTCTTCATGAGTATAGCATAAGAGTATGGTGCAACATCTAGGAAACTAATTTCTACGAGGTAGTAATACTGCCAGACAACACCGGGCACCGCAGGTAGTAAAGAGTCTTAACAGACAATATAATAAAGAATTATAGAATGTTTTTTTCCCACATTAACATACAATTATTGGCAAGGTGTATGGTTATACAGTGTCTATAGATCGAAAACCAGAGTAGCTATTTTCTGCCACAATTTCTGGTATAACTCGAAAACAATGGTCTCTATTGCAAAATAGTTACAAGCTTTTAGGCGATATTTTCTTCAGCTTCCTTTTTCATTAACTTCAGCGCTATTGAGGCACCTTTTCCCTCTATTCATTTGGGCTGAAATTTATCAGTTATTCATTATCGAAAAAACGTAAGGAATGAGAATAAAAAAGTTCAGACAACAATTTTTTTCATAGCCATTTTAATGTAATATTTGATGTATTGCACTTCTTCCAGTCCATATTGAAAAATATTGATAGCTGACTAGTACACGGGTTTGCTTCATAATTTTTATTATTTTTTCTTCATTACGATTCATAAAAATGATTTTCACAACTATAACTCAGGTTGGACAATCACAGTTCTTACTGCCAAATATTTTTATGTCTTCAGAGAAAAATCTTCAGTTGCCTTTTTTTTTTTTGTTTTTTTTTTTAAGAAAAAATGAGCATTATGGTTTAACAATTGGCTAAATAATATTTCTTGAGCAAGATCATCTAAACATACAAAAAGCCAAGTCACTGACCTCTGGACGCCTGATATAGTTCGTGGGAGGACCGATAATGTTCTTTATTCTAACGGCTCATCTGTGTTTATTAATGGTTTCAATTTTTAATTTACGTGGATTTTGTTTTGTAAAAATATTTATTACTATAAAAAATACGTGTAATAACCCAATAAATAATTAATTTGTATAATTTTTCAAAGAGGATCATGTATTTTGTTTACTGAATTAGGAAATGGCGGAGGGAATTGTAAACAGGGCAAGAGGGTGGTTTGTGGATTTTGTTTTGATTTGTTGTTAAAATATTCTTTACGGCCTCAAGTCCGTATTAGTTAATTTTACAAACGAGTCAAGGAGGAGTTTTAAGAGAGAAAAATAATAATTATTATTATTTCTTTATATATAAATGATTATCAGTTATTTTATTGATTTGTTCCTTTATTTATTTATTTTACAAACGAGTCAAGGAGGAGTTTTAAGAGAGAAAAATAATAATTATTATTATTTCTTTATATATAAATGATTATCAGTTATTTTATTGATTTGTTCCTTTATTTATTTATTTTACAAACGAGTCAAGGAGGAGTTTTAAGAGAGAAAAATAATAATTATTATTATTTCTTTATATATAAATGATTATCAGTTATTTTATTGATTTGTTCCTTTATTTATTTATTTTTTCCTTTTAATATTCCTTTTTGTTTTAGTCATTAATAGTAATTCGTAGATAATATGTACTGTATCGTAGCCCTAGTACATAGGGTTCCGTTTAGGGGTAAAGAGTTCCTATTATATTTTCAAAAGTAGACTTGGCCAGTAGGGTCAATGATGATTTTGATAATCAGTTTGTAAGAACCCATCTCGAAAAGTGATTAGTATGACATCAGAGGAGTCCTTTCAGAAGAGTTTCTATCTATAGTTAGTTATTATGAGTCAAGCCCGGGCTTTTAACTACGAGGTCATATCGCCTACTACCAGACCGCTCTTTTGTCACTCTGGTGGACATGAGCCCGACTCTACTGTGGGAATCCTACATTTTGCCGACGCTAAATTTTTATTCACCTAGGGCGGGCAGGGGTCTTTAACGAGTACCTGACATGGTACAGGCTCGGGACCATCGCTTCACGTGTCATCCGAAGGACGGCGAGCTTAAGTTTATTTTACCATCCAGATAAAATAAACTAAGGGCCTCGACCGGGTTTCGAATCCAGTTCTTGAGGTCAGAAGGCAAGCACGCATACCACTGAGCTACTGTTTCTCTTATAATTAATATTCAAATGGTATCATACTGGCTCTTACTGATTATTTTTATTATATATATATATTTTAACCATATCATTGTTAACATTACTTTGTTCCATGTAGACCATTTATAAAAATGTTAAATGGTTTTGAACTATAATGTAAAAAAAAATAATGAAACATATTATAAAAGAAATAGGAAGTAATACATCATAATTGTATATATACAAATAATAAACTATAACTTCCTAGTAAAGAAAGTTTCCGATTTGTGTCACTGTTCAATTTCGTAATTTCTAACGGCCTCGATTAAGTAATTACATTAGACATTTGTTAAATATGTATATGGTTTATTAATAAATATTTATATGACTTTTTTCTTCATGACTATAAATCTGTTACATAAGTAATTTTATATTTTGTAACTAGCTACATATATTCGGGGTAACTTCCGCCATTTCAGAAATTTTAATTGAGACGCATTTTGTAGCACAATACAGACAAATTTAACCCAATGTCCCAGAATGGAGGTGAAAAAACATTGAGATCTAACATTTTCTTTATATTTTTGCATTTTAGATCAAAACAAACATTTCTTGTTCTGGTGTCAGGACCGAAATTAAAACCTTGTCACACTATCTAAATGTATGATTTTCGAAAAACACATTTTCTTGTCGAAAGAGTATATTTTATCACACAATGTCAAAAAGTTTTCTCTCAATCAAATCTATATAATGTCATATAAACTATCTTTATAACAAACCCTTCAAGACCTGAACATCAATTAAAGATAGTTACACGTGTGTGGAAGCTTTGTGCATTGATTTGGCAAAGTTTTTTTTTTATAACTTCTGTTTGGTACTTCGTACACTTTTCTGACAATTGTTCGATCTAGAGAGTTAGTGAAAACTCCCAAAGAGATATTTAGAAGTGTTGCGTCATCTCTAAGCTTCATGCAATAATAATTACTCGAATCCATCGTTACTCTCCCCCAGGTGACCTTCAGTAGAGAATATCATGACTAATTTTACGATTTATAAAACTTATTATTAACAAATTTACAAGGCAAAATTTAAAAAAAATTATAAAACATGATGTCACTTTTTGAAATTTTACTATTAATATTTTCTGTAGTTTATACATTTTTCGTGGCTTGGGTGCATTAGGATGTATCCAGATTTATGAAAAAAGCGTTTTAACTGAGGTACTTCTCAAGAAAACGTCACCTCCTGTCTGTCTCTGTAAAATATATAGCGATAGAAAGAAGTTAAGTTATTTTTCATTGAATGTTGAGTTTTCTCCGAAATTTCATGTCTCCTAATCTCCTGAATATAAAAATGAAAACAATTTTGTGGTTACGAGAGATTCGCGATATAATAAATATATCGACACGGAATTTCATATGACAATACATCAGTTGATTTTCAATCAAAGAGGAGGGGGGTTTAAATCTAATACCCTGAAATCTCTCAATAGAAAGTATATATTGTCGAATGTGGATACAGAATTTCTCAAATATGAGAACGACTAGTTTTCCTGCGAAATCGGGTGATTAGAGGAAATTTAGTATATTATAAATTAATTCGAGGTGAAGAAAGTACTTTGTCGTAGATTCACAATTTTCCTCTTAGCTCTCGAGGAGTGCACCAAGAAAGGAAAAAAAAAATGTTGATAAAATATTGATTTTAAGCAGGACCAATTGGAAGAGGTTGCCACAAGCTGGATTCACATCAAAATGTTTCACATAGCCCATTAAAAATAGTTAATAATAGTAGATAGAAGAGAATTCAATAAATAGTCAAGACATTATCTTGGGATTGACAAACCCCGACCTTTGTCATTCTTCATCTTATTGGTAGACAAAGGAAATATTTACAGTAATCTCCAGTCAAGGTTTCTGTTTGAGAGATTAAATAAGAGTCTCGAGAAGCAGTACCCCCTCCCCTTCCACTGATTTGGCTACAAATCAATAGATAAATTACTCCGTGACTTTTGACCTCTTAATAAAATTTGTGACGATATTTTATTTTTTATTCGATGTTAGGTTTTCACTAGAATTTCATGTTCTGACCCCCTGATCCCAAAATTTAAAAAAACATGCCGTAGATTTTCCGTGAAAACGTCGGGATAAAATCATTTTTCATTTTCTTTTCGATGCTGCCGTAGCTCTTGCATAGGCTCGGCACTAGACTTTTTAGGTTTTTTAAATTCCTTTTGATGCGAGCATTTCTCTGATTTGCGTTTTCTATAATTTCGCGCATATTTACAATTCATATGAGACATCTTTAATTTTTTTGCAATTTTCAATTTAATACTAGTATAATTATAGTAGTGCTCGTCAAGCTCCTTCTTTACAATGACACCCGAATCAACGTCCTATCTAAAAGCGTTATCACACTACACTAATTTCTAATTTTACACAACGCTAATTCGCAACAATCATCCGCCGGCGCCCACACTAGCCCGATAACGTCACAGGCAAAACAAACACGTACAGACATGCTCTATCTATTGTGACCTCAACCGTTGTTATCGCATTATTAGTCTCGTAGTTATTATCGATTGAAATCTGACGGTATTTTGTAACACAAGAATGTTTGACCGGCTATCACTGTGCTTAACTAGACGTTTTCACGTCAAAAAGTGCGAACAAACTCCCGAGAGATAGAATGTATCGACAGGAAATTAAATATTTGTACCCAGAACATTCCGAGGACGACATCTAGAGATTTGTAGCTAAATCGGCCAATGGGAAGAGGGGTTTAGGGAGGAGGCTTAACACAAAAACACCATTAACTGCCGTTGTAATGAATGACACGAAATTTCATATGTAAATTCAAAATCTTAAGGGCACCATCTGTTGACTTTTAGCGAAATAGAGCGAAATTTTAATTGGTTAAATCTTGCTGGGGAAGAACATTGGCGATAACTCTCCGTCGACTTTTTACTGTTATTTTTAGATCCAGGAGGCCGGAAAATTTACTAACGGAATAATTTCTTCCATTTTGTTTTTTATTTTCTTCTTCTTTTATTCTTCGACCCTTAATCACAGTTTTACGCCCAGCTGTACTTAGTACGACGCTTAATTTTGTACAGGAACATTATGTGGACCCCCTGATTCATCAAATGAGTTAAATTGTGAACCATAATTTTAGAAAGGGAGTTACTTATTTTCCTGGGTCCCAAAAAAGGAGTTTGTGAGACCTGTTAAACGAGTCAGTAACGAAATTTGCGTTACTTGTATCTTCATTATTGTTACGACCACAGGGAGCAACTGTGAACCATCCGATCCATAGTAAATCATAGCACAAGAATAAAAGAACATTTGTGAACATAGAACAAAGAAGATATCATCATACCTTAACCTTATATATTACCAATTATCTCTCCAGCAAACTCAGTATGACAATATGTTACTTTTTGGATTGTGTAAGGATATTCTTAATTCATTTATAATATATTATTACAGCACCTCCCGTTTATTTTTTACTTTCTCAAAAAATAGCAATTACAAACGATTCGGAACTCCCGTCATCATTATCTGTATTACATATCGACTTATATATTCAAACACTGACTATTTATTTAAGTATATAAATCGATTCATTAGATATAATCTATAAAAGGGAGATTCTGGTTGGCAGAAGGAATAGTTAACCTAAAGAAGACATGTATTATAGATACTGATGATGAGAGTGCTTCCCGAAACGTTTGTAATTGCTATTTTTTGAGAAGGCAAGAAATAAATGGGAGAAGTGATGCTGTAATAGGTTAGGTTTTATGACTCATGCCCGGGCTTTAACTACGAGGTCATATCGCCTACTACCAGAGTGCTCTTTCGTCACTCTGGTGGACATGAGCCCGACTCTACTACGGGAGTCCTGAATTTTGCCTACCCTAAATTTTTATTCACCTAGGGTAGGGATCTTTAACGAGTACCTGACATCGTACAGGCTCGGGACCATCGCTTAACGTCCCATCCAAAGGATGGCGTGCTTAAGTTTATTTTACCTCCCAGATAAAATAAACTAAGGGCCTCGGTCGAGTTACAAACCCACGATCTTGAGCTCAGAAGACAAGCACGCATACCACTGAGCTATATTATATAAAATCATGTTGTGTTTTATTTTATTTCTTCTTATATTTTGTCACATCCATATCGCTGTTTCCGTTACATCGAGAGTTTGTTATTTGTGAATTATTTTATTTGTGTCGAGAAAGATGCCTCGGATCCAAGACTCCTCCCCTTGATCAGCGAAGAATTAAAATTGAATAGTGGACATTTTGTTGAATCTAAGTAAAACTTTGCCGATTTGATGTTTCAGGTTGGCCAGTACATCGGTGAGATGTGTCGCTACATGTTGGCCACCCCACCCAAGCCTGAGGACACTCAACACTGCATTCGGTCCATGATCGGGAATGGATTGCGGCCGGCCATCTGGTCAGCCTTCTGTCGCCGATTCAAGGTCCCCTCTATCACTGAGGTGTACGGGGCCACCGAGGGCAATGTCAATATTGGTAAACACCCCATTTCATAATGCAGTCCGTTGTCTTGGTGGACCCTACAATTTCTGAAAATGGTCTTGGATGGAATACACCATTCGATTATTTCTTCAAGATCTTTTAGACACAAGAAAAGTTTATTTTGTTAATCGATTTGGCAGAATTGAAAATTGATTTTTTGATGTGTAAACATCTTAGCTCTCGGTAAGAGCGTAAGTCTCGTTGATGTGAATGCGTGTGTGTCGGACGGTTGCGCGCGCACAACTACACACTTCTTCATCTGTGATGTCAGCTGTTCTTGAGCATTTCTATTCTATTTTTACATTGTTGATCATATTTACCGTTGTAGTGAATTTGACTAAAAATCAATATTACGAACCATAAAAAGATCTTTCGGTAAGAGACTTTTAGGTTAAGATGCATCTATAGCTTAAATTTGTCACAATAAATGAAGTTTGTAGTAGAAGAAAATAATATAGCAGTGTAATCTAAAAAAATATAATATATAATATTCCACTATATTATTATATAATATTGTTATTAATATATAATGATAACTGCTGAATATATCGATTAATAAATAATATATTTCTTGTCATATTGTCACAACAAATAATATAATGTTTTACCCATTTCAGGAGATACCGAACAGCTTATTTCATTTTTAAATGACAAACTCAATCTACAAATGAATACGAATCGAAGCATTTCAACAACAAATTCGATAACTACCATCGATGCAGTATTCTCGCGGTATTAGACACTACATACTATAGAGACATTACAATCACAGTTGTATATATCTTATTTTAGCTCCAGTTAGCTGTCACAAACCTATTAATTTCATATATTGTAACATTATAAAACAAATTTTAATGAATATCAGTGCCCGACAGCAAATTTTTGAAACTAAAGCAGATGTTAACATATAAATTTTCGTGAGTACCGCGTCACTCACACATTTTTTTAAAGAACTATTTTTTTTTTCTTCAATTATCCGCCATTTTTTCGGGATATCGATAAATTATTCGGACTTATGTTGCTTCTTTTTGAAAATTTTTTAAAATGATATACAACATGACTCCACTTTCCATTGGAGATTTTGGAGTTAGTTAGAGTGGAGCGCCCCTGGTGAAAGATGTCAATCTCATGATGCCGTTAGAAAGTTAGCTGTCGAACTAGCCATCTCCCAAAATCATGAGGTCCGTAGAATGTGAGTCTTTCTGGTGTCCCCAAACTTTTTGAACATCCGGTATAGACAAAATCTGAAGTGGCCTCTGTCATTTTACTTTGTGAAAGTGACAGAGGTACACCTGGGAGGTGTGGTGTTTGCTAGAATCCTGTGTTGCTGTAGTCTCTTGTTGGTTGCTGTGATTTCAGCCAACCTGGATGGGACCATCGGAGCTGTTGGGTCCCTCCCTCAGTGTCTCCCATCCGTCCTCTTCCCCGTGGCCATCATCAGGATCGACCCAGAGACCCAGGAACCTGTCCGCGACAGAGACGGCCTCTGCAGCCGCTGTGATATCAGTATGTAGACCAGATGGGTCCCCTTTTTCTTAATGTTTTCTGTAAATGTTTACTATTAATGCTTGTAATGTTAATTTTAATGTTGATGTTTGTAATTTCTTAATGTTTTCTATTCTGCTTCAGATGAGCCGGGCATGTTCGTCGGTCTGATCAAAGCCAACGATCCCAGTCGGGAATTTCACGGCTATGTTGACGAAAAGGCCTCCAAAAATAAAATTTGGCATGATGTCTTCTCGAAAGGCGATAAAGTTTTTGTATCAGGTGAATTTTGTTTGTATTTTTACTCTATCCTGGTGGTCTAGTGGTTAGAGAGAATGGCTACGAATCTCGAAAGTTGGTTGTTTGAGTGGCACCCGGACAATGCCATGAGATTATATTACGGTTTCAAAGAGATTGGGGCTACCACATGAGTTACGCTTTTTTAAAATAGTATTTATATTTTTTCTGATAGCTCCAGAGTGGAAGACATATATATTTAAGGTTAAATTTTGGTTTCATGTTCTAACTATATAGTTATATTTATTTTTCAGGAGATTTGATGGTCATAGATGAATACGGGTATATATTTTTCAAGGACAGAACCGGAGATACATTCAGGTAATATTTTATTGTTATTCTTATAGTATTATCACATTTTTCTTATCTCTTTCGATTTATAGGATTTATACATATTCCACTATGGCAACATGTAGCAGGCGACGGGGCGCCATATGGTATGGACATTTCTTATGCCATAAGCAGAAAGGACACATGCATCCTGTAGAACGGCAATGTTGCCTCTTTTGGCATGAGACAGTTTGTCGAATACCACATACAGGTTCAACAAAAAATTGCATTTGTTCGTTAAAATGTTCGAGGAAACGACAGTCGCTGCCCCGTTCTTGATTTTGAATGTTGCTTTTACATGATAAAGAACACACTGTTGATGTATTATGTATATATTCTTCGGGAGTTTGCCATTTATCATTTTTGAGTGCCTTTTCTATTTTTACTTTATTTTACCTCAATATAAAGAAGTAAATCGTGCGAAAATTCGAGATTGAGTTTTTGAAATGAGTTTTGGATGAATAACAAAATTAGGACATTGACCTATTATATTAGGAATGTTAATACAATATGTGACGAATCAATTGAGTCGTTTAGTATCACCAGCTCCATCCATTTAAGAACATTGGACGAGAAATCTCTTTCTTAGCTTTCCATCGATACATCGACATTATCTCTTTATTTCAAGAGGAACCCCACGTATTCATATTTCCTTCAGTATCTGAGAAATAATACTGCAATTTTTCTATTTTTGAAAATTATTAAATTTAGAGATATTGATAGAGTTACGTGAAAAATTCCATGAAAAAGCGGTCTAGTAGAAGTTAGTATGAACAACACTTCAAGAAATCTCGCTTTTTTAAATACTTTTAATAATGAGCCTCTTAATGGCGTAATGACTTAGACTGCTGATAATAAATGTGAAGGTTCCCGGATCGAGCCCCGGAGATGTTATTTTTTGTTTAATTTGTTCAACTAAACATAAGTTGAATAAATTAAGCAGAAACCAAACACTAAACATATTATTCAGGATTAATATGATGTATGCTGATGTTTCAGATGGAAGGGAGAAAACGTAGCCACCTCTGAGGTGGAGGCGGTGGTGAGTGCAGTGGCCGGACTCAAGGACTGTACAGTGTACGGGGTCCAGGTGAGTGTAGTCTAGAGGGTGAAGCGTCCATCTTTGTTCAATCCGTTCTAAAAACATCACCCCCTGTTGGAGAGCGAAGTCGTTCTTTGTAATAGTTGGAATGGTCAATGCTTAGGGAGCGGTTAGTCTACCCAAGAAGGACTTACTTTCACCAAGTGGAACTCGTTACTATGTTACGAGGGTTGATAGGTAAGTCAGGTTTCCAACAGCGCTGTGGAACAAGTACCGATAGAAGATGTTCTAACCTGCATTCTGTAGCCAGTGTTAAGTCTGTACATGTATCGCACCGTTGCATAACACTTGAAAAACTATTATGAGGTCTACTTCTGAGTTGCGTACGTAACAGCTACGTGTTCATCGAATCTCGCAGGCATTTGAAAACAGATCATGGCAATGGTTGTACGGATGTGAAGAATGTTCGCCAGTGGGTTCGACGTGCAAAAAGCAAAACTAGAGGTGAGATGAGTGGGTTTGGACGGTCCGGACCAATTTCAGTGGTGCATGAAGATAAGGTTTTCTTGAATCAATGCATCCATTCCTTTTTGATTCTCGGCATGCATAATTGAAAATGGTATTTCTGATCGTTTTGCATCAAAGCTGGAGCTTTTTGCACGTTGAACCGTTTCACATTCATACTACCATCGTCATAAACATCTTGCAATCCCCTGTGTTAGACATTCTGGTACTTGTTGTTGCTTGGTACGCAACTCAGAAAAAATGCTCACTATATTTGTCAAGTATTATTCAAACGTGCGATATTTGGAACTGAAACTTGATTACACTTGGACGAGACACTCGAAGCTGCAGAATGCTGGTTAGTACTTGCTCCTGTCGAACAATTAACTCTCGTATTTATAGTTTATAACAAAACAGCATGTTCAACTTCTCGACTATCTTGTTACCATTGGCGCGCGGAAGACAAATAGTAAAATAAATGAGTTAAGAGTATTTGCCCAACTTTGGTTAGCAGGGGAAAAAAGGACACAGATATATTTAAAAAGGAAGAAAATAAAAGTTCTCTTCTGGTGTGAATTGTCAGTTCATTGTGTGGAGGAGAGGGAGGGAGGTGTTCTAGTCCTTTTCCTGACCGACTGCCCCGTTTATACCGTATCTAAGAGATAAATACCTCAAAGCATTTAGGAAGCGATCGATTTAGATGCCAAGAAAAGGCACAACTAGTAAATGTACTAGTAGTTTCATAGGAGTAGAAGTTGCATGAAATTTAAGAAAAAACTAATAGGCTAAGTGAGTTATTAAGTACACACTATTAATTTGTTTCCTGTTATTTATTTATGTTTCTATATTGCATTTTATAATGTAGACGTTCTATTTTTATGATCCAATGTTTTTTTTTTTACCTTTTGTAGTTGTTTCATGATTATTTGACATTATTTATAGTTTTTAAACGAATTTTTTTGCACAATATATATTTAAAACTTAGTGACAGATATTAGACCCAGTAAGAATGAATAACGTATTGAAGATTTATTTCTTTTCTGCGATTTTTATGGGAATTAATCTGTCAGTCGCTGGTATAGTTCAGTAGGGTCAGGATTTTTTTATTATTTGAACAAATTAATACAAGAACGAGGATACTTTAAAATATGTTTTCTTTTTATTTGAAGTATTTGTATTTTACATTAATTTTTCTGTTGTCTCGACTTAATATTTCCCCTTCTACAAGTGAACAACTAAGAATTAATATCAGGAAAAACAAGTATTAGTAATAATATTTATGAATATTTATTTATATATTCGTATAACTTTTGACGAATATAGTGAGAATATTCACAAATAGTTGTGCATGTATTATTTTATTTTTTTAATATCCTTCTGACATCTGGGGTTCATTTAATACATACTGAGAATAAACTCGTGATATAATATGACTTGAATCAGTTGTTCTCCACGAAATTCATTACAGATCATTGTATTTGTTTAGGTTGGCGAGATGGAAGGCAAGGCAGGAATGGCGGCAGTGGTGGACCCCGCCAACGAACTTGATATCCCCAAGTTCGCCTTAGCTCTGGACAAGGCCCTCCCCTCCTACGCCCGCCCTGTCTTCCTCCGGATCCTCTCAGCCATCCAGATGACAGGCACCTTCAAACTGATGAAGAACCAACTTCAACATCAGGGTTTCGATCCCAAGGCAGTCACTGACAAGCTCTACTTTCGTCAAGGTTCCACTTATGTCCCACTAGATCAGCATCTCTACTTGAGCATTGTCGCTGGAGACACCAAATTGTAGACAATTTTTATTTATTTTCTTTTGTTCTCGTCTGTTAATAATTATGTATCTTTTTCATCTCACCTCCTTGAAACTGCTGACTTTTAGAAAGATAATATCTCCTTTATATACAGGTTGAGCTGGCCGCAAGCCGCCCGATATACTGTATATCTGTCACAACTGTTTATGTATGGAGAATTTATTAGGCAGAACCATATTTTAAATCAAAAAAATAATAAACAATCTCTTGTTTATTTATGTATATATAATATTTGTAATGTTTACTTTCTCCGTTCTAGGAAGAAAATGTATTCTTTACTTTTGGTTCTATTTTCTTGATTTTTTTTTTTTCAAATAATAAAATTATGTCCTCGTAGAATGCACGACGAATGTGTGTACAGTTATTATTCATGTACCTATTGTTCTTAAACGCAAGTGACTTTTCGGAAACAAAAATTAAAAAAATATTCCTATGTACTTATTGTAATTAGGTACTTATTGTAATTATTAATTTTTCAAATAATTAATTTTTCTACGAAAAGGAATGAGGGTGGACTTATAGTGATAAATAAAACAATTAATAGCATGTAATTGTTAAAAGATATTTAAAAAGAGAAGGTGTAATGTTAATATTATACAGAATGTTATTAATAAATCAGAGAGATCTTTGATAATTGTTAATTTCTTATTTTAGTAAAAATGATCATTTGTAATTTTAAGTTGCATTTTAACGTAAATTGCCTTTTAAAAACTTTTATTCCATATTTTTCGTTGTACATTTTCTTTTCTTTGTGAAAGGCAAAAAAAAAAATCTTTATATTTGGTTGTATACTATTTTTGTTTGCTATTTTTTGTACCGAATTATGTATATATTTTGATTATTTTTTTTATACCAGGGTTAAGGCAATTTACGAACTGTTGAAAATGTCACATTGTCAGAAACACCGTTAAGTTTTTATTATTATTACTTTAAAAAAATGTTCACAGATTCTTTTATATATTTTATCAAGTTTCATATTATTTCAAAATAGTTTTATTGTTTGTATGTTTTACATAGAGTTAGGATTATATCTGTCCAGTTGTCAAACTGTATTTAATTAAGAAATGTAACATTTTTGCTGTGAAATCTATACAGTTGTGAAGACAAGGCATGCCTTACTAATACTAATGTATATTTTTTAAGTGACAACAAGTTTGTTCTAAGTGTGTGTGTGATTTCCTAACAATATAAATTTTATCCTATCCTTATCATGTTCCCAGGAAGTTTATATGAAATCCACTCAATGTTCGCAATATGAAGAGAGCTTTTCCTATGAGTTACCAGTTATTTTTCTTACTAGAGTTATATTTTTAGAATAAAAATTCTGAAACATTGTGGATCTCTACACCCTGTGTCTTTCTTTGACGTATTTCAGTTTTTTTTTCTTTTTATTTGTCTGTTGTACTTATTTGCAAATGTAATTTACATTATTAATACATTCACGTTGGTAACGTTACAAGTTGATTTATATTTTGTTAATTAGTTGTTATTTTATTTCATATTGGTAGAAATAATGAGGCATCAACCATTGAGAAATAAACTCAAAAACTACCAGAATTATAATTTGTTTAGCTATATAACACACTAATTATATCAACCTTCTCTTATTTTTGTAATTAAATTGACTTTCCTCTCTATAAAATTAACTGAAATATTCTCTTTAATTTAGTATAGTAATAACAATAATTTTAATTTGAAAAATAATTAATTATTTTGCTTTAGTATCATTGAAATGATTAAATTTTATTTAATTTAATTTGTTGTAGTGAGTAATAGCAAAGTGGAAGTAGTCCCAAAATTTTTGAAACGAGTCGCTTTAAGCGTAGTTTCATTAACTTTATTAAGTTTTTTGTTATTAAATATTAATAGACAATTTAATGTACTTATTCTGATGGTTATGGTTAGTTTAAAAAAATTATGTTTATGAAAATAAATGTTTTATTTTGTGGCCTTTTAAGAATAATAAGATTGTATGAAAGTACTATTGATATATTTTCATAAAACTTTCAAGCAATTTTATTATTTTATAATATACATATTACGTATATTAATTCTTTGTTTTAAATAAAGTAATTTTAACTCTTAGACATTCTAAATAATTGTAGATAATCGTTGTACTTAGTAAAATAAATCAATTAAGAAAATCATTCTTGTTTTATTTATATTGTCTTTTCCTAGGTGTTTCATTAATGATAGATCAGCTAATTTTCTCTGAAATGTTTGATCCTTTAAAAAGAAAAAAAACTAGAATCGAGGCTCTCCAAGTCTCGAATATTTAAAAATTGAAAATGTTAGCTCCTTCACCCCTTGATGAATACTATCAGGGTGGTAACCAAATCAGGAACACAACTTTTTTGGAATGGGTCCCACTCAATATGTAACATTTCCAATGTTAAAAGGTTAACTATTTAATTTGTATATACGGCATTCGCCATTCTGTCTTGAAATTTCATTGCGATTTGTGTATTTCCTAAGCAATCCTGGATATGATTAGTGTAGTTATATCTCATGTCCGGGCTTTAATAACTACGAAGTCATATCGCCTACCACCACAGCGCTCTTTCGTCACTCTTGTGGTCATGAGCCTGACTCTACTATGTGAGTGATTTATTGTGAAGAATAGTGTATGGGAGTGATTAGTGTAATAATTAAATATATACTAATACATATACAATTCAGAATGGTCGTCACAATTTTGTCGAAATCACATCGATTCAGCCACGAGGTAACATCCTCCAAGGCGAAATAATGCCCACCGTGAAAATTAAATTTAAAAAATCAAGATCTCATGGAGATTAATATAGTGCACAGTGAAGTCCCGCAATAATCCCTGCTAACTATGAGGTCATATCGCCTACTACCAGAGCACTCTTTCCTCACTCTGGTGAACATGAGCCCGATTCAACTGTGCGACTCCTAAATTTCGTCTTTAACGAGTACCTGACATTGTACAGGCTGGGGAACATCGCTTAAAGTCTCATCCGAAGGATGGCGTGCTTAAGTTTATATTACCTCCCAGATAAAATAAACTAAGGGTCTCGGTCGGGTTTTGAACCCACGATCTTGAGCTCAGAAGGCAAGCACGCATACCACTGAGCTACCAGAAGGATGTATGAGTGGCGGTGGTAATAATGTGGATTAGGGTGTGCCGACAGAGAGAGAGGGGACAACACGGATATAAGGTAAACTTCAAATAAAGAATCGTTCGGAATATCAGAGATTATTTCACATTTAAACCAATTCTCTGAAACCAACTGATAACACTCCAACTGTTCAAATATTGGAGGGGATCAATAGAAAAACCCGTCATTGTTGATACCTATTTGAAACAATTTTCCTCTGTTGCGAAAGAGAAAAACAGTCCTTACTTAATTGAATAAGTAAAATTTCAGTTTTGACGATTTGGTGGTAACATTTAACTATCTGGAATGAGATAGAAAGATATTTAAAAACAAAATTGTTATTAAATTTTTACTAAATTGTATGTATAAATAAAACTGTTTTATACAAGGGTTTGTTAAATAGCCCAAAAATTATATCTGAGGTCAGTCCTCAAATTCAGTATTCACAGCTCTTTTAGAATAATACCTATAAAATATGGACAACAAAGAACAGGAATAGATAAGGTAAAAAATGATCAACGAACTAATTACATTCAAAAAATTTCAATTTATTTAAGAAAAAATATATAATTATTAATGGTCTTTTATAAACTCCAATAACGCCTGGAACAACCAAAATTAACTTAAAAAGTAAAATTATAAAAAAAACAATATAACTGTAAAATATCCAACCAACTAATATAAATTATTTATAATTATGTCAGCTAATGCACAAACTTCACTTCTCAGAAAGAATAATTTAGATTTTACCCAACAATTTTGCAGAGAAAAGAATAGTGAAATAAAGTAATAACGAAAATACTTCCACTTGTAAATATAAATTTTGCGAAATAGACAATATTTTTTCAAAAAACATTCATATTTCTTCTTGCGCGTCTATTATGAAGTTCATGTAATCTCTAACACATTATAATTGTTTTGCACCATACAAAAAAGGAATGATAATATCGTTATACGTTTAAATGAATAAAAATGATAGTGTAGAAAATAAGGATTTCAGCTTGTTTACAAACGAAAATAGACACGACGAAATATTTAAAAGCGACTAATATATAAGAAATAAATAGTTTGCAATTTCATGAAATGGGTTTCGATAAATACAGTTAACCCTGTTTTAATCGATGTATGGAAACATACATTAAAGTCACCTTTGAAGGCATTAGTGACATATATCACAAAAACTCCTTGACTATTATGGTGACAAAACAGACTTTAAGACTCTCAAAATTGTATAATAAATTTTTGTGTGAATACATCTGTTATTTTATACATGTGCAATTACATAAGTACATTTAGAGAGAATATAATTTAATATGAAAAAAGGATAACTGAATTACTATATGTTTCTGCTATTCGGTGTAAATTAGTGCTCAGGATTGAACTCAGAAATGAACAGCAGAGGTGCGCAAAAGGCAAAATGACATGAAGGAGGTGAGAGATGCTATAGAGCACATGAGATATTTACAATAAGAATATGTGGTAGCTGGTCGATGGAGGAATTTGGGGTAGAAAAAAAGAGTCAATCAGTGAGGTCAAGGAATGGGCAGAAAGAAATAGAGGCTGAAGATGAGGTGGAGCTGTCAGAATGGAAGGGAGATTGATAGGAGGAAATAACAACTGCAGAAAGAAGGATGGATAAGGGAACCTGGTCTGGAAGACGAGACGAAGAACCCACAGTTAGGTCAGAAGAGAAGAAAATTACAGGAAGAAATCAGGTCTGGCGAAGAGGAAAAAAGTCTGGAAGACGGGATGAAGCTCAGTCAAGAAGGAAGAGAGGCCAAGACATGGGAGGAAGTAATAGAGGCAACAGACGTAAAATGATGCCTGGAGATGAGGTATAGAAGAAACAGATAGTGCTGCTAGCCAACAACCAACGAGATTGAGGTTCCTAGTCCATACGTTGGCATTAAAAATCCAGCCAGCTACCTTCGGATGTTTAAACTACGGAGGCAACCTACAGAAACTGGGTTATATCGTCGTTACAAACAAAATAGTTATTATGGCATAGTGAGGAAGTAAATCGTTGCAAGCGAATAATGACAACACACAAAAGCTCACAAATTAACAGTATACTAGTAGTTGAAATATTAAAAACAAGAAATGATACATCTTAATTTGTCTAAAATCCACTGACGGCCGAAAGCTAAGTCGGTTGCATAAAGTTTAAAGTAACATCAGCCATTACAGTTTATATAATATGAATTACTGAACTCTAAAAGAGTTAATTTAGCACCTGGAATGTAAGTACTAGAAAAAACATTTAAATACAAAAACACACATTATTTGAATTCAATCACCATTGTTTTGTTTAATTTGTTTATACTTAATTAAGTATCATATAATATTTAATTTGTAATCAATAATATCACAGATAAAAACGGACCTATTACATAAGAAAATTGATCATTCAAATGTTTAGTAAGTTTTTATTTTAAAAATATATACTTTAAAACACAATTATATTTAAAAAACATTGTAAAAAGTATCTTAAATAAATATTTAAAATTTATATAATAAATATTTTACATGTCTACAACTACATATGGAAATATATAAAAATATATATTTGACCATGATTCAAAATATATGATAAAAATATGTATATTCTTTATGTGTTTTGTTTATATTACAGATTATTGGAAGAGGGAAAGAGAGACCAGAAGGTTACAGACGAACTTTTCCATTTTCAATTTGTGTGAAGACATCTTGGGTAAGTGGTTCGTAGATTTGCGAAGTTGGTGAAAAATAGAAGAGTTTGTCTGTGACGGAGGCCGGGTTGTAACCCTCCTTCTGCAAGTCCAGCTTCTTCATCTTGAACGTTCCTGCAGACACACAGACAAACAGTTGAACTACACATCAAATATAAACATAAAGAGAAACTCTGTACCCCCGTCATTTCTGCTCCATCAACATTTGTATTATTACAAGAGAAATGTTTTAGATTAAACTGAGCATTCATTTTGTTTTCAGCAAAATGGCAACTATAAAAACTTTTCAATGTTGAAGGAAGTCGAGATTCTGTCGTGTTAGGAAGTAAACATAGAATTTGGTGAACGTTTCGAAAACTTTATTTCCTTCTTCAGGGCTCAACAGAATATCACGGACAAATTAGTTGATTGGACATAACGGACATTAAAATGACAAAAAAAATATATATATTTTTTAAATTCTTAAATAAGATAGTTAAAAAAAGAAAGTATTATGTACGTTTTTGTTGTTATTGAATTATTATATGTTTTAGATGGTACCTGTAAGTTCGACCTGCTGTAGGACCCTGATGAACTGTGGCCTTGCATAGGAGGGTAACAGTTTCTTCACTCCTTCAGCCAGCTTGCTCAGACTCAGGGTGTTGTCTTTGTCTACGATAGCTGCCATGCCAGCACGGCCCTCATTGCTACCAACCTGCAAAAAAGTATATAAGTAAAGTGCTTACATAGAATTTTTTTTTTTCACTTATCTTAATAATCACTTGTAAGCACTGTCATTTACTCAAATTAACTAAAATATCAATATTACGAACTATAAAATGATGTTTCGGTAAGAAACGTTTAGGTAAGATGCTTCGATAGCTTAAATTTGTCAAAATAAATAAAATTTGTGGTAAAAGAAAATAATAATATAACAGCGTAAATCTAAAAAAAATATATAATATTTCAATATATTATTATATGATATTGTTATTAATATATAAAAATAACTGCTGAAAATATCGATTTATAAATAATACATTTGTCATATTGTCACAACAAATATAATGTTTTTATCCATTTCAGGAGATACCGAACAGCTATTTAATTTTTAAATGACAAATTTAATCTACAAATGAATACGAATCAAAGCATTTCAACAACAAATTCGAAAACTATTATCGACGCTGTATTCAAGTAGCAATTAGAGACATTACAATCATCTTATTTTAGCAATCACAAACCTATAATTTCATGTATAAAAGAAATTAAAGAACAATACATTTGAAAGTTTAATTCCTCAAACTACTTTTCTTATTGTATCATTATAAAATAAATTTTAATCGAAATCAGTTCACGACAGCAAGATGCTGCTTTTTAAACTAAAGTCATTTCACACATCGAGTACCACGTCACTCACACATTTGCTTTTTTTTATTTATTCATCTCAAACATATTCACTTTATACAAAACGCAAACAGACACGGAATATAGGCGCCATGCAGGAACACACAGACATACATTTGCATATACAACATTATTATTTAGTTAATGAATAGAGATTTGCTCACCTCAACACCATAGACGACCACATCCCTGTAGTCAATAACGTTGCTCACGATAGCTTCAACTTCAGACGTGGACACATTTTCACCTTTCCACCTGAAATTCATTAGGGCTATCAATTATACAAATATTTTAGCTTGGCAGAAAAAATCTGCTCTAAAGCAAGGCGAAAGTTAGCCGGAGGCTGCAGAGAGCTCAATCATTTTGACCAATTTTGAGGGTACATAACGATGTTACATCAAAACAATGTTATATGAATCTATTGTACATAACTTACATAATAATTATTGTACTTAAATATATAGAAAAGCAGCAAATACTGGTTTTGCATGTCGAACGAATAGAACTAATCCTAAACATTGCTCATCTTTTTTTGAAAGAAGTATAACTCATAAAGGAATCAACTTCTTTAATACTCCTCCATACTTCTTGAAAGCAAGAGATACAATAAAAACATTTAAAATTCAATTAACAATTTTTATATTAGAGGAAACTATTTTTTTTCTTATTGTTCGAAAAGGAAAAAATAACCATAATTTAAAAAATTGTGTTTCATACATAAAATCTTTAATTCCTGCTTTCTTTTTCATTTTGTTGGCATAGATCCAGATTTCAGGTACTCGTTAAAGACCCTTACCCTAGGTAAATGAATCTGGGTCGAAAAAATTTAGGACTCCCGTAATAGAGTCGGGCTCATGTTCACCAGACACAAATGAGTATTCTGATAGTAGGTGATATGACCTCGTAGTAAAAGCCCGCGAGTTAATAACTCTTCTATTATTTGAGGGGGTTAGAAGCAAAGGGATGTAAGTGACAATTCGGCTGAAATTGAGATATGTGTGTTAACATCTTCCTTGACACCTACCCTGACTACTGGCTAATGATCAGAACGATTGTTAGTACCAGTAATGCTATCTAGTGGAAAATACCTGGGAAATACTGAATTTACGATGTTACTATAGCTTTAAAAGTAATTATCTCGAAATTACATTTTTGTCACTTACATCCCTTTGCTTCTAACCCCCTCATTTATGTATTTAATTAAAAAAAAAAAAGATTATTCATCTCAAATGTGTTTTAATTCTAAGATATAATTTATAAGTAATTATGATGTATAAAAAATGTATGATGTATCCAAATACCATGTTATGGTGTAATGGAATTAAACACTATTATTATCAATATGTTTACTGTCTGCTAGTACAGAAAGATAATGCACCTTCATCAGGGGTACAACCAGTGTACAACTGTAGACATTGTTGATTGTAGGGAATAAGAAGTGGGTTTGCCCCCCACAATTCAAATTGACATAAAAACGGGGGAAAAAATGAAAACGGACTCACCTGAAAGTATCCCCAGTTCTATCTTTGAAATACAGATATCCAAACTCGTCTGACACAACAATGTCACCTGAAAACAAACACCATTATTTTTATAAAATGTGTGCCAAAAGCTAATATACAAAATTTCCGTTTCTCCAGATATATATATATATTTTTAAAAGGCCCTTAGATTTTTTATTTGAGAGGTAAAAAATTCGTGTGCACGCCGTCCTTCGGATGGGACGTTAAGGGATGATCCCGAGCCTGTAGGCTGTCAGTTACCCTAGGTAACTAAACTTGAGTAGGGAAAATATAGGACTCTCACAGTAGAACCGGGCTCATGTCTACTAAAGCGACGAAAAAGCGCTTTGGCGGTAAGCAATATGACCTCATAGTTAGCCCGAGTTTTTGGCTTGAAAGCGACAAAATATAAAATGTCAAGTCCATTATAATGCCCGAAACCTCGTACAAATTTTCCTTGGTATCTATGAAATAAATTTAAATCTTCGAGGAGCTGATGGCTACATTTATTTTATTTTTAATTGTTTGTTTATTATTCTGGAAGCCAGCAAATTTTTTTGGTGGTACTATTATTTCTGAAAGCAATGCATATTGTCAATTTCATAAAATAATAAAATATTTGTTGGAGGGTGCATACGAACCAGATAGAAATGCGGAGTCGCCCTTGGCGAATACGTCATGAACTATCTTCTTCTCAGACTCCTTCTCATTAACATAACCCAGATAGGCCCTTGCGGGGTTGTTGGGAATTATCTTGCCAACGAAAACTCCAGGCTCATCTGAAAGACAAATACTATAAATGAAATAAATCAACAGAAACACATATGTGTTATAGAATTTAAAGATAACAATTTTGTTAAAAGTTGCAACAAATCATTGCAATTATATTCATGATTTATCGGGACAGATATTAAACTACTTTTGGAACTTCTGTCGCCACCTTAAAACAAAATTGTAGGGATTAATCTAACCCAATATAAAGTATTTAATCTGCTTGACTGTACTACAGACTGTAACAAGGTTTTGACTATTTTATTCAACGGTAGTTCCCATCCAGGTCCAGAGCCTTGGCAAGGAACCTGAAGTATATGATCTACAGCTCCATGGTAAAGCCCGTTCTGATCTATGGATGTGAAACCTGGACCCTGACCTCACATCTGGAGAAACGTTTCCAGACGTTTGAAAATAAAGTGCTGAGGAAAATAGCAGGTCCGGTCAAGGATAGAGAAACCCAAGAGTGGAGGATCAGAACCAACAGGGAGCTGAGGGACATCTTCTGGCAACACCCGACCGTAGTTGCAGATATGAAATCACGGCGCTTAAGATGGGCTGGACACGTGGTGAGAAGCGGGCCGCAGACAGCCATAGGACGCATCATGGACGCTCAGGTCCAAGGAGCCAGATCCCGAGGAAAACCACGGCTGAGGTGGACTGACCTGGTGAAGAAGGATGCTGTGAAACACCACGTGGTGAACTGGCGACCGGTGGCGCACGACAAATCGCGGTGGAGAAGGCTAGTGTGGGCAGCTAAGGATCTTCAGGGTTCGTCGCCAACGGAGTAAGAGTAAATAAGTTCCCAGTCCGAGACTCTGTGGAACGCCGATAGCACCCTTCATCCTGCCCTCTTAGCCATCTATCTACCCCATATACATAGGCCATACATCATAGATCATCCCCTGTGAGTGAGGGTAGCCAGGCCGGTTCAGAGCTTTCAAGGGAGGAATCATCCGTGAAGAAAATAAGCTAGAATTAGTATAGACTAACCTGGTTGACAGCGAATGCAGAGTCCGGCAGGGTTGCGAACGGGCTCTCCAGTCTCCTGATCTACCTTGATTACCGAGATGGGGTAGATGGAGGGGATGATCCTGGACACGAAGCCGATAGCACCCATCGTGTTGTCTATGTTAGCTGCAACAATACAATAGCAGACCAGTTAACATGATGGCAGTACAGTTAGAACAAAAGGACCCGGACTCGCAATCTGCAATCTTGCAGGGACAAAATTGTTTGCGTATATTTCCTAAAAGAGGTCTGACAACAGCAACTAGTTTGCGTACAGTATACCTTTTCAAATTTCACTATTATTGTTTCCAATACTTTTCTATGAGATAAGTGAGTTTTACTTTAAGAATAGTTTGCCAATTTGAAAATTTTGGTGTTTGGGACTCGTAGAGAGAAACGTTCTCATTGATAATTTTAAATTATAAGAAAATTGAAGACAGGTGAACCTCCTTTTGTAGCTCAAATAAAAAATAGAGCTCAAGCGTTATTGGAAATTCCGCTCTATGACTAACATTGCGAAAGTTTTCATAGTCATTTCAATAGCCATCCACATATATTCCAGGCAATTGAGGTAATTCTGGCAAACTCATTTGAAAAGAATATCATCAATGTTCAACGAAAGAAGGCAACGGATTCTAAAATTGAGCAAAGATTCCATATGAAAACATTTATGTGAAATCAGATAAGAAAATGGACCTGATAGATGTATATAAATTGTAATTGTCTTACAATAATTATTGCTCCATTCAATTGTAAAAGATTGAAATGAAATGAACAGAAATTTTATTTTAGGACCGAGGTCCTCTAAGAATAAATACATAAAAAGTAAATAAGAAAATAAATAATAAAATATCACTATATTTTATAAAGTAAGAAAACAATTTAAAAAGTGCTATAGTGGAGAAAAACAACACAATAATAAATATTTAAAAATAATAATAATTAAAAAGAAAATAAATGAAAACTAATGTATGAAATTGCGTTGAGAACTCGATCTCGAATTTTTGACACGATTACAATACTTCCTTATTTATACTAAGGTATAAGAAAGTAATAATTTTAATTATTATTTTTTTATGGAAAGCGTAAATAATTAAATAAACTATAACTATAACCTCAGCCAACTAATTCTGCTTCCATTCACTTATTTACCTTGAGTATCTTTGACCCAAAAGGCTTGTAAGATTGGAGTTAATTGTTGGCAATTTACTGCTCTGTTAGGTGATTATAACAAACAGCATTATTAGCGACTTACTGAAGAATTTTCACATAATTATGATTTCTATTGAACTGAGACGAACTTAACCTATGTTGGCGTTTCCCTCGGTGGCACCGTAGAACTCAGCGACTTGGGGGATGTTGAACCGCTCGACAAACTCCTTCCAGATCTGAGGCCGGAGTCCATTCCCAAAAATGATCCTCAGTTTGTGCTGGGTGTCTGTCGGCTTGGGAGGTGTGGCCAGCAGGTACCGGCACATCTCTCCAATGTACTGCGACACCTAAACATACAAATTAAATATAAAAATTATACATATATTTTGTTTTCTTCTTTAGTCTGAGGTCCATTTAGTGTTTCGTAAAGATCGAAATTCACATAGAAAAATATTATAAAGTAAAACAACCATGAGGATGGAAGGTTAAGTGATGTACCAGAATCCTTACAATGATAGGTACTATCGACCCCTACCGTAACTAAACCTGGCTGGGTAAGCACAATTTAGGACTCCTACAGTTGTCAGGCTCTGGGGAAAAGCCTACGAACTCGTAGTTAAAGGCCGAGCATGAATCACAAAAAAGCCTAGGAACTCGTAGTTAAAGCCCAGCATGGGTCACAAAAATAAACGAACATTAAAATTATCCCCAAACGTAAAATGTCGAGAGTTTGAGAGTTTGGTCGTTCTTTAATCGGGACAAGGATTGAAAGTTGGCGGCGATATAACCACTGTACTGTAATAGTAGCGTTTTTTTTTTTAACCAAATTTAGTACTTTAATTTAAAGGAATCCTGTGTTTTGGTTTATTCGAAGTAACAACAAAAGAAAGACAAAAACTCTTGAATATTATCGATAGTCTGTCGATAGGCTATTGATGATATCAAATGCCATTAGTTCTCCAACACTAATTCCGCCACTGAAAGTGATATAAAGAAAGAAGCTCCTATTACTCCTATCTCTCTCTCTCTCTCTCTCTCCAGCCCCCCCCCCCCCCCCCCTCTTGAAGATATTAATAAGTGTGTGAACCTACCGTACAGTTGTACTTGGCAATATCGGAGAAGTATGCGGAAGCAGAGAACTTCCTCCGGATAACGACGGTAGATCCGTAGACGACAGCCTGACCCACAGACATGCTCCCTCCAGCTGTATGGTAAAGAGGAAGTGGGGTGTAGAAGATGTCGGAGCGACGGAACCACACTTGGTAGGAGATGGCACCTGCGAGGAACACATACCTGGACAGACAACACATCACACCTCGCATCATAGCCGTCCCAACTACAATATTTGAAATACTAACTTTAGATAAAACTAGCAGCTTCACCAGGCGCAGCCAAACAATAGCTACATTCAATCACTCTGATCAACAACAAACCCTATCTCCACCCCCCCCCCCCCCCCCCCCCCCCCCCCCCGTAGAGATATATTTAGAAAATGTCTATTAGTTTCCAACACTTGAAATTGTGGGCATAAGTCGAATATATCTAGATACATTTATATATTTTTTTTTTGGCACATTTACCCCATTTAAATTGTTTCGCCGAAAGCTTTGAAATTATGTATCACCCATAACTGTAGTCAAAAACAAAAAAAAAAATTCGTATCTTCTCTCTCGTAAATTTCCTCAACGTAGTAAAAACCTAAAGGCCTATGGTAGCTATAAAAAAACTAATATACCAGAGCTGCAAGCTCCACCATTAAAATTAGTATCCTCCTAAATTTAAAAAGATATTTTCAATTTAAGTATTTGTTGTTCTTGGGCTATAAACGGCATCATCTTGATTTTATTCCGATTTTTTAAATGAGTACTTTTCAAGACAGAAGAGTGGGAGACATTTGAAATCGCTAATCCGAGTCCCCTAAAAAGCGCCATTTCTGAGGCAACAAATACTACAGGCAAGTGTTTGTATAGCAAGACACATTAAAGTGTTTCGTACGTTTCATTTTTTACTCCCTTTGTCTAACTTATATGATTTTAGAAATACACTGAGAATTTCAATAACTAATTTGGGGATTTTATAATGTTATGTCGCATTGAAAAATTCATTATATTAAATATTCCAAATATGTAGAGGCAAACAAAAGTTACTTTGTAAGTTCTTTGGTTAATATTTCTATAAGAGATAATGGTAAATTAAAATGATTTCCTCCATCATTCTCAGAACAATAGATTAAACTACCTTCCTCATGCTCTTTGTCTTCATAATGACTCAACAATCTTAGTGGATTTCTACAGAAATCAACTTATGAGCTCATCCCGTTGATAATTTATAAGACTCATGCACTTGCAATTTAATTTAAAAAATGGCAATTTTAAAGTAATATACGGATCCCTTTTTTTTTTTGAAAATGCGCTTAGTATATTACAATCTAGTATATACCTGGCATGGGTGATGACAGCAGCCTTGGGAAGTCCCGTGGTCCCAGAGGTGTATATGTAGAGGAGACGGTCGTGGAATCCAATCTCATCGAGGGCTGGCGGATCGGGAGAGGTGGCTCCGAGTAGACTGTACAACTGTTTCTCATTCATCTCACCAGAGGGCAGACGGGGTTCTCCCTCTGTCCACATGTACAGGCCCACACCAATCAGGGAGTCGCTTATCTCTCTCACAGCTGGGGACACAAGTCACATATCAATTAGCAGAACATCCTACCTCAATACTGTATTTACTTAAGTACATAGTGACCATCACGAATAAATTAATTACTAATGTGTTTTGATTCCTCAGATATCAGTTGAACAAATTGTCTTCAGAGACCGGAGTATTTCAGTACTCTTATTTTTTGAGAATTACTATTTTTGAGTATGACTATGGATTCAATACTCAATTATTTCGAGGAAAATAAAAGGAAACAGTTAATATATTTTACAATTTATTTTATTTTCTTGAATGTTACTAAATCGTGAGAATAAATCAATTCCAAGAATTCAAACGATATGAAAACGGCCAATGCGTTTTATTTCTTCAAAAAATTTCTAATTGATTAATAACTATCAGTATAAATATTTACATATATGAATACTTCTTTTCTGATTAGTTGATTACAGTATTATTCTCCTTTCTGAGCACTGAAGTAATCAATAAACTTTGTGAACTAATATTTGATTTTGTAATTAAGTATCGCAGCGCCCGTTCATCGAGAGGCACAAACCAGAACACAACTACTCGACGCTATTACCAAAAAAATCCAGCAACTATAGAAGACAATTATGATTAGAGAAGAATGCGTATATACAGTGAAATGTCTTCTAACGGTCACCTCTAGATAGCGAATCACTATTACCGGACAAAGTTTCTATGATCCCGGCAGCAGACCACTCAAATCAATGCTTAGTTTACCTCTCGATAACGGGCCCTTTCTTAACGAACAGCCTCAAATGGTCCCGTTCGAAAAATCTACCTCCCGAAAGCGGACAGCAGGCTCTTGGTTTCTTGGAACACAGTGAGGCACGGCTGGGGAGAAGTTCAGGAAGTTGATAAAAAAATTAACAAATACGTTTTCTAAACTTCCCAATAATTAGGGAAATTTCTTATAACCGAGAAAAGCCCAGTGTCAGGGAGTTCGCGGCAAAGTTTAAGGTGGGAAAGACGAGAAACGAAAACGGCTTTCACTAAAAAACACGATAAGGGTTTTGAAGTTCATCCCTATTGTTTCGAATGGTTTTGCCGAGTAAGAGCCAAAAATCTCCGTTTCTAGCTTGAATGATGCCCAGTGTCTATGGTATCTGCAGACAAATGAAATCACCGGGCATGCGAGATGTTTTTATCCCAGTCGCAGGGACGTGATCCCTCCGGCGGCCGGGGCAGATAAGTGTGGCAGGAGTGAGCAAGACGGAGAGGGGCCCTTCTTGGAGGTGTGATGGCTGAGTAATTTTAACAATAACGAAAATGACAGGAAAATGTCGGTCATCTACGTAGTGATATGGTGACATTCAAACCCTTCTAAGGAGAAGTTTTAGTAAAAGCAAGTAACTAGCAACCCGAACATACACATTTTTACATTTCCAAGGTTTTAATTATGCCATCTCTTCACAACAACCATCTATCAAAATAAATAAAGGTTATTTGGTTTCCAGCAGAAGTTTTTCTAAAAATATTTCAGTTGTCGAGAAACCGGGAACGTAGCTTGTACAATTTGTGAGGAAATCTTGTAGGTTGTCAAAAATATCATGTTGGCTGATCATTTCAAGTTTTTTTTTTTTTTGCTTCTGGAAAGTCAGTTTTTGAATTAAGTGGTTTTACATTTTCACCGACCATATTCTAAACAATTTTCATGCATGCTAGAATAATAAAGATGGGACTTACGTTCTGAGAGGGACTGACAGAAGATGAGGGCCTCACACTTGGCCACGGTGATGGAGTGAAGGAGAGCGCTCTGTCGTTGGTTATAGTTGATGAGGGCAGTGATGACACCGATCTTGGAGAGGCCCAGCCACAGACAGACGAACTCAGGACGGTTCTCTAAGAGGAGGCCAACTGCGTCCCCCTTCTTGTAGCCCTGCGCCCGGAACAGGTTGGCCACCCTGTTACTGTACTCTTCTACCTGTGAGACAATATATGCTCCATTCAATATGTATTCACACTACATTGTCGAGGGCAACCAAACAAAAGACAAATACTTTTGGACCTTGTGGGAAATTTAATTTTGAGCAAAAAATTTCCTATGAATAGGTCTGCAAATGCTTCCTTAAGAAGTTTTGACGTAAAAACAAAATAAAAAACTTTTTTTTTAAGCAAATATCTCAAACATTAATCATCTTAATAAAATATGCTTTATTGAGGAATGCATCGGAGGCGGAAAATAAAATAAGTGTTTTTTAAGCCAGGTTTGTTGCCGGTTTGACAGAAACAAGCAGTTAGGTAGAGGAACTTAGCTCCATTGTTACATACACGACAATGGTCGACTTATGAATATGGCAAAATATATATCTGAGCTAACAGTGAGTTAAACAAGGGTCAAAGTGCAAATTTTGCAAATTAAAATGGCCTCCACAGTGTGAAGGTTTGTTTCCGCAGATTCTATATATATATTCTGAGGGTGCCGGTAGCTCAGTGGTATGCGTGCTTGATTTTTGAGCTCAAGGTCGTGTGTTCGAAACCCGGCCGAGGCCTTTAGTTTATTTAATGTGGGAGATAAAATAAACTTAAGCATGTCAGGTAATCGTTAAAGACCCTAGGTGAATAAAAATTTAGGACTCCCACAGTAGAGTTGGGCTCATGTCCACCAGAGTGACGAAAGGGCGCTCTGGTAGTAGGCGATATGACCTCGTAGTTAAAGTCCGGGCATGAGTCATAATAACTAACTATATATATATTTTTTCATTGATTTTGTAAATGAGAACCAAAAACTACGGGTGCCCCAGCCACAGTACAGCCAGAGATGCAGCGAGCGCAACAAAAACAACAAGCTGACCTTGAGAACCTGTACTCCTCACAAAAAAGACCAATGGGAGGGTCAACATTTTATTCTTTCGGATACATACGTTTTGCAAACGTGATAACTTGCACTTAGAGAACCAAACTAAAAAATGTACAATATTGCAGATTGTTCTTTGTATCATTCAGCAACAGACATATTCGAGCAATTATAGAAAAATTCATTATTAAAAACAAGTCCACAATGAGCAGATAGTTATTGCGACTCATGTCTGGGCTTCAACTATGAGGTCACAAAAGGACTACTACCCGAGTTCTGGTAGACATGAGCCCGACTCTACGAATCCAAAATCTAAATGTTGTCTACTATTACACCTATAAACCTAGGATCTTTAGAGAGTACCTGACAACGTACAGGCTCGGGACCATCGCTTAACTTCTCATCCAAAAGACGTGCTAAAGTTTTTATCAAATCCCAGATAAAAAATCTAAAGGTTTCGACCGGGTTTCGAACTCGCGATCTTGAACTCAGTTGGCTAGCACGCTACCTCTGAGCTACCGGCGCCCACCTTAATTTATAAACGAGACAGGTTTGCTGAGTCCGTCTTATAGGTAAATCAAGAAATAGTTGCAATTTCAACTAGAGCATCCCCAAGGCTCAACAGTTACGATATAGTTTGTTCTAAAAAAATATTTACTTCCCTTATTCAATAACAGTGATAATAGATAGACAGATAAACAACGAGATAAACAAAGTGATATGTATGAAATAATGATTGTGTATTCAACAAAATGATTAATGACGAAATGAGAATATTAATAAAATAAAAATCAGAAGCATCTGTCAAACCTTGATAGGGTTTCGAACCCACAATCCACGCAATGAACTAATATATAATAATGGAAACACACGAGAGGTAATTACTTCATTTATTTTTCTCACTTAGAAAACAGTTAACTTCAAATGTAGAGAGTGACAATTGTGCCCTAGCAGAGGTCAACCTTTAAACGAGCCGAATATATAAATGTAGATATTATATTAGTTTACCTGACCGAGGGTCCATTCTTTGTCTTCAAATATAAAACAGACTTTATTTGGATTTTTGGCAACATTTTCTCTGAATATTGCCCCTATGGACATGTTGCGTCGAGACAGCCTCCGGACGCTCCATAGAAATAGCAGGTATCGAAGCAGAGCTCTGTGAACACAAGTAATAACAGCATGAGTTAATAAAGTAATAGGAAAATTATTTAATTAGTGAATAAATTGATAATGTCCATGGTGTTTCTTGGACTATCTGAGAAGACATGGAGCCCAGCCAGCTTCTCTCCTGAGGTCTCACATTGTCGTCAACATTTTCTTATAGAATGTTAGTTAGTTCTCATTCTACAGAGTGACACAACTTCAATGCAACAGCCTATTTCCACCCAGACGCTTGCAGTTACAAACCAAAATACCACTTTTCACTATTTTTACTTTTCCAGCTATACGAAGTATAAGGAAAGTTATGTAAAAATTCGATGCGAAGTTTTCAACGGAATTTCATGATTTGCGACATCTAGATTCCAAATATGAAAAAAAAAAAAATTTTCTGTATATCTTTGAACACGATAACTCACGATAGAATGAATATAATGACACGAAATTTTATAAATGAATCCCCAGAACCCTATTGAAGACACATCGTTTTTCAGCCAAATTGATCGAAGGAAAGGGGGGATTAAAATCAAAAACTCTAATAACTAGAACGGATGTAATGATACAAAATTTTATATGTTAATTCAACACCCCATAAGGACATTAATTAATGCGGAATCGGCAGAAGGGGAGTTTAGAGGGGGCTCAACTCATAAACGGAGCCCTCCCCTCCCGCCCCTCTCCAGAGGAACCGGGAGCGGGTTGAATGGCCGGCCTAAAATTAAGTCAACAAATGATGAAAAATTATATTTGTTTTAAGCCTGTAAGTGTAAGATCTGTGTGAAAAATAAATATCATATTGAAATTGGGGCCTCCCTAAATATCTCCAGGAATACTTATCCTATCGATATTATTTTTGAACAATTTTCCTCTTCAAAAATCTAGTTTCAGAAGCCCCACATGGGGTAGACGGTTCAATGATGAATTTAAAGTTATAAAAAATAGTGAAAAGTAATGTTTGTTTCATGCAACTGCAACCGTAGGGATAATGTGTCGCGTTGAACACCCTGTATAGCCGGCGCCCGAACGTACATCTAAAAATTGGCCAAAAAAGTCCTTTAATAAATGTTTTTTTCATATTAATAACAACGATTTATTGCAGCCCAACTTAAAGACTAATTTCAATAGTTTTATAAAAACGAGAAACCAAAGTTTGATTGAAGAAGAGTTTGATTGAAGAAGAGTTGGATTGAATTTTCAAAGAACATTTTTTATTTTATTTAAAAATAACACTTCAAAAAAACAATTAATTTCCAAGGTCTCTAATTTTTTTTTTTGCAATTATGGAGATAGTTAAATTCACATAATTTGTTGAGAATTGACATAAGATATAATCGGTTTATTATAACCTTGCTGAAGGATCCTCCTTACAAAGGGTCTTCTCTTCTTCTTAAAATTCTTAAATAAATACACTACTTTCCAATCAAAACCATGAAATTGTTCCGCTACTAGAATGTGGTTTTTTATCTACCGATTTCCTTCTAGCCCGGTGGAGCGCATTTTTAACAAGATTTTGTCTGTATTGTTTAAACTGGAGCAATTTTTTTTGGAGAATCTTGAATGTGTGATTTTCAGGAGAAAACATTCAAGAAGATTAATCTCAAGCCGAGCCACTAACCTCCACCAAAAAAACTGATAGAAGAAGCGATGTAAGTTAGGAAAATAAAAATATAGTCCTTTCCTACACAAGATATATATTTAGGGTGAGCGCTTTCAGTTTTTACACCATCCTCAGACCCATTTTTAAAAAATTTATACAAATTAAAAAAGTGTTTCTGTGGAGACGGAAATATTTCTACTCCGACGTACCTACGTTTGTAACTTCATTAAAAACAGGTTTGAGGATGGCGTAACAACCGAAAGCGCTCACACAAAATATATATCTAGTGTGGGAAAGAACTATTTTTTTTTTCCTAACCTTCGAGTTTCCCCCTATATCGGCCAGTACCAAAAATATTCTGAAGCGATATAAAATCTCGCTAATAAACTAATAGGAGAAATTATGGGGCCTTTTCTAAACGTATGCGAACGAGATTCCACTTGGTGTCCTCTGTACCCAAGTTGGAACGATCAAATCGACTTAGCAAACAGTTGCACTAACTGGTTCCTCGTTCCATTCCACCTGGGCCACCCCTAATCACGGCACACTTATGTTAATATTATAATAGTTTTTGACAGTAATTTGTATTATATTAAAATTATAAACAAAGCATTTTGATTGAAATAAACAATTTATTCTCTATAAAGATTATAATGTTCAGTAAGAGTACTTTTAAAAACTAATAACATTTTAAAACTTTCTACATCGAGCAGCATATATGCTATTTGCATAAACTTAAAGTGAACAATTGTGATCCTAATCTTGTCATTAATTTATAAATTTGTTTCGAGCAAAGCCAAACTCTTGTTACGGCACACCAGTGCCATACCGCATCTATTTTCGTCGCAAAAGTGAACTGATTGCCTCGGTTCCTTATTTCAATCGTATATTTTATTTATTTATTATGTTTTCACAGTATGTCCCTGTTATTCAACTTGAGTTATATCTTCGAGGGATCAAAACAAGCTCAGAATAGGGTGACATTTTACAACAAAGGTGACTCTCTTGTAAAAAGAAGACTGATTTATAATGTTTCCTTGAGAATACCTCAAAGAGCAAATTTTGAAAAACTCTGCAGTTTGAGTACAACATTTTGCCAGATGACATAGCAGTAGTTGGAGTTGGAGGCCAGCTAATTTCGTTAACAAATCCAGCCATATTTGTTATTCAATGATGGCTATTATAATTGGTAATGAGAGTTACATATATAATTACAATAGGTTCTCCATAAAGTATCTATATTATACAAAACTATCATTCAAATGAAACAAGAAATTATCTTTCCAGTGTTTATTTTATAGGGCAGAACCGACTTTCGCAAACTAGAATGTCATCATCACTATTATATCTATCTATTCATAGTCAAACAACTAACAGGAAGGAGATAGTTGGGACTTGGCAAGTTAAACCTTATCACCCAATGATATGAAGTCCTATCTCACAGTTACTTAGTTATTGTGACTCATGCCCGGGCTTTAATTATGAGGTCATATCGCCTAGTACCGGAGCACTCTTTCGTCGCTCTGGTGGACATGGGACCGACAGTGGGAGTCCTAAATGTTGCCTATCCTAAATTTTTATTCACCTAGGTTAGGGATCTTGAGTACCAGACATCGCACAAGCTGAAGGCCAACGCTTAATGTCCGATCCGAAGGACGGCGTGCTCAAGGTTTATTCATCTCCTAGATAAAAAAACTTGAGGGTCTCGAACCTGCGATCTTGAGGTATTGTATGGTACGGTAACATAACAAGTTATGTTAAAACAATAATTTTAATTCAACATAATCTAGCCTCAAAACTGTCAAGTTCAACTTAAGAAAAACAAAGTCAAGTGGTCGAGTATAAATCATTCCAATTCATTACATTTATAAAAACAATTAGGAAAAAAAAAGTTAAGAGGCCAAGTCAAGTATAGCAGCATAATCGAATCATTCAAATCCTTTACATGGTTACATTTGTGTTTTTTTCCCCACCCCTTCACGCCATTTCGACCACGGGAGTCATGGCTGCCTTAAAACGTATTATCCACAGAAAGCCAGATGAAGGTACCCGCCCGAGAGGATCCTAGCTGACTAATACTGACATGCGCATAGAAAAAAAAAAGTTTTATTGTCATTCATGACTGACGATTGAACCTATTGTTTTGTTTCTTTCAAAATCAGTATTAACTTTTTACTGACATTCGAAATCAGGATTATTCTTGTTCGGACTATAAGTGGACTAATCCTAGATTTGAGTTCCTAGAAAGCTACAACTAAATATACTGGAAAATTTAAAAAAAATATATATTGAATTGTTAATTTAAGGATGGACAACTTGGGATGATTTCCATAAACCATTAAGGAAGTACCTATGTGAAAAGGTTGGCTATACAATTGTAAATTGTATTGTTTTATTCATTTGCTTTAATTTGAACGCTCTTCTGACAATAACATATATCAATACGACTGTTTATGGTCAATTTGCCGGTTAATTGTTAAAATAAATAAAATACAACCGAAGGCGGACAAGAGACTGTGGTGCCAAACTGTCTGGCCTTGGTGGAGCTGCAATATTATCTCTCATGACTGTGTGAGTTTTATAGCAATTATACATAGAAATCTACCGCAAACCAAGGGCGCCCAAAAGGAAGGGGGGGGGGGGGCTTTAAACAATTCAAAAATAAAACTTTTTAACAATTCAATTCAATTTCATTATTGCTGCTTAAGAAAATTTCTTAATAAGGGTTCGGCCTTTTTTTTTTTCCATATTTAATTCTTTATTTACAATATTGTTTATTAAAAAAGAAAGAACATATGAAAAATTATAGGATGATAATAATAAAATAAATGAACAAATGAAACGATGATTATCATAAACAAATAAATGTTGTTCTTACAATTAAATTGAATTGACTTTAATGTAATTCTATTGTTCTTCAATTCTTAAAGACATTTCTATGTACAACATAACAATATTGAGTTTATTATATGTATCAATGTTGAAGAAAGGTTTTGTGAGGTTGGCTGGTCAGTGCATCTCCCAGATATTTTCTTCTTAGTTGGCTGAAGGTTGGACACTCCATGAAGAAGTGGTGGATGTCGTCAGGACGGTCTTCGTTGCAGACACTACAGCTGTTCTCCCTGTTGAAGAGGTAGGACACTTCTCCCACCGTCACTCTATCCAGTCTCTCTCTGCACAACCGTATCTGGGATATCACTCTCATCCTCTCCATGTTTGTCATCAGTTTTAAATACTCCTTGTAGATGTCCTTGTGGGTGAGGTTATAGTTAGATGCAGGTTGCCCCTGGAGCGGCTCCTCTCTCCCATTCCACTCACGATCTCCTTCCTGTACCTGTTGATAAGATCAGGATCCTGAGCTTCCCTTAACCGTCTTCTCCCGCAAGACATAAGTAAATTTCTGACGTCGTATACACTTTAAGTTACAATAATTCTAGAATTAAGTTAACATTACTTATCAATAATTTTAAGATTTTTTTATTTATTTTTTTTTCATTTGCAGGAGGACTGATCTTACATATCAGAAATTTTTCCGAACATTTACAACATTCTGAAGTTTACTTAAAAAATTAAAAATAGGATGTTTTATCGGTTAAGTTTAAAATAAGCGATATTCTGTTTCAGTGGGCCACCATTTTGAAATAAGGAGCGATTCACAAAAATGTTGCGTAGAACAGTAGTTTCTTTTTTAAAGACCTTTAAAATGTGGTACAACTTGACCCCATTTTCTCTGAAGATGTTAGAAGTTAGTTTGGCTGGGGCGCCCTTGGTGAGGGATCGAGACAATATTAACATGTCATTAGACCGGATAGGTCAAGGAGCATCTTTCTGAAGCGTTTGATGAATCACCTGCTATGTACTTCCCCAGAGCAAATTAATGAACTAAGTTTTTGCTCTCCCACTGAACTCAATTTACCAATTTGGCTTAAAATCAATAGGTCTTACTCGTCGATTTCTCAATCATCATATTAAATTTCTTGTTAATACATTCGTTACATTTCAAATTCGTTAACGGTTTAATAGTGTTTTTGAGTTAGGTCCCCTCCTCTGATTATGTATGTGTTAAATGTGTTACTTAGGCAGTTATTGCGGTTTTGTATACCATCCCTTTGACTGAAACCCACTAGGTGTAGTCCTCATATGGATCAAGATAAGCAAATAAAATTTTGTGTCGATATATTCATTATATATTGGGGTTATTGGGTTATCATGTTCACATACACATATAGGATATTTTGTTTTTTTCATTTTTTGAAACAGGGCGTCGAAAAACATGAAATTCAGGTAAAAACTCAACATCGAATTACTGATCGATGACATAACTTCCCCTATACATTGTATAGCTGGGGAAGTAACATTCCTGTCTGTGAACACGATAACTCCCGATAGAATGAATCAATCGATACGAAATTTTACACTTATTTTTGACGTGAAAACGTCTATTCGCTAGTTAAGCACAGTGATAGCCGGTCAAACTTTCTTGTGTTACAAAATACCGTCATATTTCAATCGATAATAACTACGAGACTAATAATGCGATAACAACGGTTGAGGTCACAATGGATAGAGCATGTCTGTACGTGTTTCTTGTGCAGTGTTTGTTTTGCCTGTGACGTTATCGGGCTAGTGTGGGCGCCGGCGGATGATTGTTGCGAATTAGCGTTGTGTAAAATTAGAAATTAGTGTAGCGTGATAATGCGTTTAGATAGGACTTTGATTCGGGTGTTGTAAAGAGCTTGAGCAGCACTACTAGGACTCAAAGTGAAATAATAAAAATATTCGCCGAAACGTATGTAAAAATCGGTATTAAATTGAAAATTGCAAAAAAATTAAAGATGTCGTCTCATTTGAATCGTAAATATGCGTGGAATTATAGAAAACGCAAATTAGAGGAAAGCTCGCATCAAAAGGAATTTAAAAAACCTAAAAAGTCTAGTGCCGAGCAAATGCAAGAGCTACGGCAGCATAAAAAAAAAATGAAAAATAATTTTATCCCGACGTTTTCACGGAAAATCTACGATGTGGACCTTGACTAAGCCCTAATGTTTTTTTCAACCAGATAGGTGGTTTTGTTTCTGAGGGAGAGGGGAAACTTACTGATTCGTGCTGGGATAGTACATTGCCAATGACTTTTTATTTTTTTTTTTGCAATATCAACCCCATAAAAGTTTAATTAGTAACAAAGTTATTTTTGGTGGTGGATGGAAAGGAAATGACATAACGTTTTAGAAGAGGTTTCCTAAAACTAGCAACCAAAGTGTGTTATAGTTTTCTAGAAGAGATAATGAGGGTGAAGCGGGACTAGCTGGGCCAGTCACCTATGTCTAGGTAACGGTCCTAGGTAGCCTCTCTAGCCTCACTTTCTCAAAGAAGTACCAGGAGAAAGGATGTACCTAGCGTCCTCAGACACCGAAAACCATACCACTATACTGCAGAGCAAACCTAAAAGCATGCCAAATAGGAGGCTTACATTTGGAAACTCTCATCCCGCTAAACTGTAAATTACACGATGAGTTAATTAGAAAATCAGGCGAAGAAATTTAAAAAAAAATATTCTGATTCTACTTTACATTAACATTATTAACGATTAAAATTCTCAATATCCGCCCTCATACTTCGACAGTTTTTCCTCGATGATTGTCCGACTCGTACATTTTTTCCGTACTATCGTTCATTGTCAATGACTCTGATATCCGAAATAAAAATACAATGTTTTGGGACACTCACTATCGCCATATTGAATATAAAATTTTGCTAAAAAAATAGTCGATATCTAGTCGCAGGAAACGTTGATATGACATCTCATTCGGTTATTTTTTTTTACAACCCCCTAACTTAGCCCCCCATAGAGGAAAGGAAAATCCTAGTGAGGCGACATAATTTTTTTGGCGATGAATAATTTTTCTGTTGGGAAGTTGAGATAATTTGGTCCCTAGACGGCTTGCTATACTAATAATATGTATTTCCGTTAAAACATATACAATTTGTACATAAAAATAGCTTATAAATTGTATACATTAAACGATGTATAGTTAAGTTATTGTGACTCTTGCCCGGGCTTTAACTATGAGGTCACATCGCCTACTACCAGAGCGATGAAAGGATCCTATGATAGTAGTCTTTATGACCTTGTAGTTAAACCCCGGGCATGAGTCACAATATCTAACTATTCTAAGATTTAATACCGGCTGACGTATATAATTCATGAGTAAATATAAAATGAGAGATGAATAATAATAATTGTTAAAAAACGAATAAATAATATAAAATAAATGAAGTTCCTAATATTAATAAATTATCTTCATTAAATTAACATAATATAGTTACTTACATAATAATAAACATAAAAAATAAATGTATAAAATTTATACATTCATTTTTTATGTTTATATTTTATGTCTATATTTAATATAGACATAAAATATAAACATAAAACACAGAAGTAAAGTAGCCTTCTACACAACTGTAATGGTGGAACATGAACTGAGAGTTGCATTGTGCTTTTTACCACTAAATGTAAATGAAATAATCCAAAAACTATATTTTAACTATATTATAGAAGGCGCCGGTAGCTCAGTGGTATGCTTGCTTGCTTACTGAGCTAAACATAGCGGGTACGTAACCCGGCTGAGGCCTTAGTTTATTTTACTAAATTAAACTAAAGTTAAAATAAACTTAAGCACGCCATCCTTCGGATGGGACGTTAAGCGACGCTCCCGAGCCTGTACGATGTCAGGTAGTCGTTAAAGACCCCTACCCTAGGTGGATAAAAATTAAGAGTAGGCCTAATTTAGGACTCCCATAGTAAAATCGGGCTCTTGTCCACCAGAGTAACAAAAGACTGCTCTGGTAGTAGGCGATATGATGTCGTAGTTAAAGCCCGGCCATGAGTCATAATAACTAATTAAAGATTAACCTAAAAATAATGACAGTCGAGAATAGTGAGAGGTAAGGTAAGGGTAGGGTATAAAGAAGTCTGAAACATTTTTAGTGCTCTGTAGAATCCAATCCTGAACATTTTATGCCAATTCGTGCAATGATTCTTGTTCCATGAGCGAATGATCAAAATGCAGGGTTGAGTACGGGGGTAAGGTAAAAAGAAATCTGAAACATAACCAGTGCTCTATAGAATTCAATACAAAACATTTTACGCCAATTCGTGAAATAATTTTTGTTCCATAAGCGAATGAACAAAATGCGGGGGTGGGTGGGGTAAGGCAAGGGTAGGGTAGAGAGAAGTCTGAAACATTTCCAGTACTCTCTAGAATCCAATAGAAAAAGGTTTTATGCCAATTCGTGCTTCGATTTTTGTTCCATAAGCGAATGCATGAAATGCGGGGGTGGGATAAAACTATGTTCTAAACCTTCTCGGTGACTTTACGAACATAATTGCTGAACAAAAGAACAAAATCGGGTCGAAGTTTAGAAGTCTAAAAAACAAAAACATACAGACATTAGATTTTATATGTATACTCATAGATATGTATTCCTATATAAATAAATATAAAATCAAATTTCTCAAATATCTGGCAAGTGGGAAAGTTTCGAAACTAAACTATCGTTATCTTATCTGGGGCGGGTTCTAATCTGTTGTTTGTTCCAATTAAATAAATACAATCAAAAGAGGAAAGCCGATGTTGGAGCCGATTAGAGCAGTGCTCAAACAGAGGGAGGGTAGCCTTTGGGTCGCCCTGTCTGTCAGTCCTGACGTACACAGACAGACCCATAGACATCAGTGAGATTCCTAAAAAAAATGTCAGCAGATTACCGGTCGTGTACTTCCCTAGCAAGAATTAATCAACTAAATCAAACACCAATCGACTGTTTTCGCTAAAAATTATTATCCTACATAGGGACTTCTCAATCCTCATACCAAATTTGGGGTGGATACATTCATTACATCGATAGTTACAAGGGTGATGTTGAGTTGAACACATTCCTCTGATCCTCCCCGGCCGATCTGGCTGAAAATTAATATATGTGGTCCTTCTGAGTTTTTGAATTTACAAATAAAATATCGTGTAAATACATTCATTAAATCGGCAGTTATTATAGTATTGTGTTAAGCCATCCTTCCCTTGGGCTTAAAATCAATATGTGGGGTTCTGGATACACATACAATTTCGAAGTGATATATTAATTCAATAGTGAGTTATCGGGTTCACAAACAAACATATAGACAGGAATGTATTTTGAATTTTTGGAATCAAGGGGTCGGAAAACAAGATGAAAACACAACACAGTTTTGGCTCCCCAGACACTCCTCTATTACCAGTTCCTATACCGACCCTCTCGTCGACAATATTTCCTAGGCTTCTTCCTCTATCAAACCATATCTTCCCAAAAGCCCTCCTACATCTTCCAAATGCTCCAATTTAAATCCCATATCCAACAGAAAGTCACTAGATCTCGTCCCTCTGATCTTTACCTTCCTTCCCACAGGACAACAACCTAACACAACTCCTTCCTTATCCTCCTATCTCCCTCTGGAACTCTCTCTCTCTCCAGATTCGCCATGCTCCTTCTCTTCATTCATTTAAGTCCCTTCTTTTCCATTATCTTCTAACTCAGCAAACCTCTTATTCCTAAGGCGGGCTCCTATGAGATAGTTCTCGTCTTCCTATAAGTATCTCACTCCACTGGACAGATTGTCACTCTCCTGTTTCATCAGTCCAGTTTTAGCGATTAAATTCATATATAACTCACTATTGTTATTATGTTTTACATTATTATTCATACTTTGTTTTTTCTAATTTTATTATTATTATTTTTTTTTTTTTCATTAATTTTCCCCAGTTTATTTTATTGTTTTGATCATTGCCTCTCTTTAACATTTAATATTTATTACTAGAGACCTCTTTTATTTTATTTTTATTCTGTCTCTATTTGTCGATACTTGTACTCTTTTGTCTATTTCTTATGTTATTATTCTTAGGGGACAAAAGTCCCAGAATAAAAATTATTTTTCATTTCAGTTTTTTTTCGACCGACTGCATAACTTCTCTCTATACTTCCTACAACTGGAAAGTAAAATCAGTCCAATGAAATTTGGAACTATCCGGCAGCTATAAAAACAAATCAACATTAGACAATATTGTTACCTCATTCAAAATGAATAGAAGGGTTTAAATCAGGATTAGAAGAACAATTAAAACACATAAAATAACCCAGAATGTGGGTTAGTCTCTGCAAACAAATAAATAAAACAAACTTATTTTTAAAATATTATCTCCCACAAAAATTTATACATAAACTACCGGTTTCAGCATTACACCGTTTATAAATTAAGTCAGTTTGCTGAGTGCGAACCACCCTTCAGCAAAGGAAAAAGATTGGAATTTCATCTTGGAAATTCCCAGTGGCTGCACAGTTAGGAATTTGGCTGGTCTCAAATATTTCCTTTCCGTTATAATAACAATGGTAAAACTAAAATGATGAAATTCAAACAAGATAATCTAATTTATATGTGATTACCTAATTAGGATTTAATTATTATATCTTTAATTTTAGTTTTACCACTGACATTGAAAAGGGGAAGAAAATATTTCACCCCTTGAGAATGCAATAAAAAGTTAGAAATTAAAATAATCAAATTGATAAAGCTTAATTATATAATTAGTTAGTTTATTATACTCACGCCCGGGCTTTAACTACGAGGTCATATCGCCTAATTACCAGAGCAGGGTGCTTTAACGGGTACCTCGTACAGGCTTGAGACCATCGCTTAACGTCCCACCCGAAGGACGGCATGCTTATGTTTATTTTACCTCCCAGATAAAATAAACTAAGGGCCTCGGTCGGGTTTCGAACCCACGACCTTGAGCTCAGAAGGCAAGCTTGCATACCATTGAGCTACCAGCGCTCACATTAATTATATATATTTTTTATTTAAGTTAACAAAATTGCGAGATAAATTATGAAAACTTTTAGAGCATTACGCGTCATTTTTCAAGACCGCTACAATGTCACAGAACAGCACGAACAGGGCACAGAATGAATACACATTTGGAACTAGTATTTGAGCTATAAATCTATATATAATTTTTATAGATAAATATTTCTTGGTATTGATATTTGAAGGTCGCAATGTGATAAATAAATCCATTAAAAAAAAAAATAGGAAATGAGTAACTGAGAGCATTTTTCTCTCTCTAACCGTCTGCATATATGAA